>JAVQMF010000050.1:20000000-21250000 GCA_032878935.1 Erythrophleum fordii | reverse complement strand
TTAATCTATCCGTTAGATGTATTTACACTTAATGCACTTAAAAAATAAAAAATAAAAAATAAAAAATTCATTCGACGTCTTATATATTTTTTATCTGAAACCCGAATTTAAGATTATTATTAACATGCTCTTTTATAAAGGAGAATACAAATTTGGAGTTTGTTGGGTTCTGTTGATTTCTTGAATTTCGGAAAGGTATTAAATTTTTAAAATAAATTATTCTATTTATGTCTTTGAAAAAAATTCTAAACATTGTCATTTTTTTTTTCATTATGAAGAATTACACGACTTATCTCTTAAATTAGAAGATATCTTATCATTAAATTTATTTTGATTAAAATATGTTAAAAATAATATAAATTTTGTTGTAAAATATCTTATTAAAAATATTTTTTTTAAAAAAATTTAGTTTCATGCTATTAATTTTGTGTTAAAATGAATAAACTCAATTTATTATAATTTTTATTACATTTATAATACTAGTTATGTTGCTTGATATTATTAATTATTATATTTTAATTGATTAAAATTTTTACAAATTATTTATGAATATATATTTTTGAATAATGATTTATTTTATATTAACTAATTTTAAATTTTAATAAATTAAAAAAATAATTATTTTATAAATTTAATAATATTTTTATCAAAATAAATTTAGTTACAATGTTTTATTACTTTTGTTTCAGAAAAAAAATTATAATATTTTTCATAATATAAGAAAGTGTGGTATAATTAAATTATTTTTAAAAAAGAAAATAAATTACTTAAAAAGTTTCTCTACCACATAGTCATATATTGAATATACATATTTTTAAATATATATGTGTGTGTAAACAAATTCCCTCCCCCCAAACAAATATTTTAAATATCTATGTTAATATAACTACATTGACCCACCAATGTTTTAATAAAATATAAACATATTTTTCTCTAACACAGTTCATGACACTTAAAAAAAAAAAAAAACTTGGCCCACCTTGTTAATCGATGAATGTATATAAATATATTGCTGGTTATGTTACTCTAGGTGCTCATCTTCCTGAAAGCTCCTCATTTCTTCTTCTCCTTCTCCTTCCCAATCCCCAAACAAGGGAAAGGCTGACGCTTTCAAACCTTTGGGCCTCCATTAATTATTCTCTTTCTTTCCATAAAACTAAATAACAAACAAAAATGGAAACCAAGGTCCTATCCTCCGGAATCCATCACTCCAGCTTGCCTCAGAGTTATGTTCGCCCAGAATCCGACCGTCCTCGTCTTTCTGAAGTTTCTGCATGCGAAGATGTTCCAGTCATCGATTTGTCTTCTCATGACAGACCTCAAATTGTTCGTCAAATTGGTCAAGCCTGCAAGTCCTATGGCTTTTTCCAGGTCTTTCCCACTTCTAATTACACTTACAGGGAAATCATACTTTTTTCAGAGGAGGAAAAAAAAAATTATTTAACTATTTATTATCTAGTTCTCTCGCTAACATAGATAAATTCGTTAAAGAAACTAATATTTATTTACATTATTTTTATTAGAAAAACCTGATACTACAAACACTTAAAGATTTTTACTTAGTCTTTGTTTTTAAATTTTGAAAGAATAGGTCAAATTTTTATGAGTGTTGGGCTATAATAATTGAACTTACTGCACCTGCAGGTGATTAATCACGGGGTGCCTTTGGAAGCAGTGAAGAAAATGTCAGAGACAGCATGCGAGTTCTTTAGGTTGCCCGTGGAGGAGAAGATGAAGCTGTACTCAGATGATCCATCCAAGAAAGTGAGACTGTCTACTAGTTTTAACGTGAACAAGGAGAAGGTTCATAATTGGACAGACTACCTTAGGCTCTATTGTTATCCTCTGGACAACTATGTTCCTGAATGGCCTTCTAATCCTCCGTCTTTTAAGTAAGTTCTTTCTTTTCTTTTTCCTTTCTCCATCTCTCCACCCATACATATGTGGTCAGATCATAACTTTTTGTTTTATTCTTTTTTTTTTTTATATATAAAGATAAATTCAATGGCTTTTGAGAATAATAACGTGTATATATAATTTTTTTTAATAATATTACTTGTGTATTTATTCTTTACCATGTTAGTGTCGTGTTCTTCACAGTCGAGTATTAATATGTGGGATCCCAAAAAATTATCACATGTTGAAAAATTAAATAGAACAATGATTAGATTGGATTCTATGTTCTGATGTTTGTATTTTATGGTCAGACACATTCTTGCAATGTCTTCTTACAATTAATTATTAATGACCTTTAATTCAATAGCATAAGAGGAATATCATAATTTTACATACTCATATATTTTTGCAATATTTTGGATTAAAGTGATCTTTAAAAAAGCGTTCTCAAACGAAGACTTTAGTTGGTGGGGATAACGCAAGTGACATGGATATGATTGTGCAAGGGGGCTTTTTATGGGTGGAAGGCAGGGGGGCTAGAATTAAAAAAGTAATTTGTATAAAAAAAAGAAATCAAAAAGTAACTTCGACTTCGTCATTTTTGGCAAGCCTAGTTCCCCAACCTATACACTAGAGCTTGGTAACTACTTAGGGCCCGGCTGGTAGCATAAAGAAAAGCGAAAGGGAAAAATTTTTTTATGAAATATTTATTTTGTTTATGTAATTATTATTTAATATTATTTATTAATTATTATTTTATTATTAAAAATAATAATATTAAAATTATTTTTTATCTATAAAAATATTTTTTATATCTAATTTTTTGTATACCAAACAAATCTTAAATTATTAAAACTCAAAACACTAACATTATTTTAATATTAGGAGTAAGGATGTAAATTTTTTTTTGAGTAAAATATATGGATCTCTTTTGAACTTTACTAAGATTATATAATTTTTTTTATATTTTTAAAATTTATATAAAATTTCTATGAGTTTTGTTTAAATTATATAATTTTTTTTAATTTTGTTAAAATTACACAAACTTTTTTTTAATTTTTAAAATTAAACAAACATCCCTTGAGTTTTGATGAAATTATATATATATATATTAAACAGATGAGAGATTTGTATAGTTTTAAAAATAATTTAAAAGAAGTTTGTGTAATTATAACAATACTTAAGAAAAATTTGCGTTGGTTTTGAAAAATAAAAGAAATATTTATGTAATTTTAATAAAATTAAAAAGAAATATGTGTAAATTTTGAAAGGTCTTTGTAGTTTCAATAAAATTTTAAAAAACTTAAGTACTCAATTTTTTTTATTCTTAAGATTAGGGATGCCTTTAAGACTCTGGACAACTTTAATTTTTAATGTATTATATAATAGGATAATAATATATATTTTTTGGCCATTAAATAAAATTTTACATCAAGAGATAATTCATATTTATCATAAAAAAAGAAGAGATTATTCAGATGGAAAAAGTATTTTTATATAGCGATTTATTATGCGATTGAGTTGACTGTTGGAAATACGATGGGTATAGATTTTTTTTTTTTTATGGCGAGGAATTTTTCATATAAAAAAATGAATGAAATAGTGGTTATGAAATCTACGAATTAGTAGTAACAGCGCATTGCTCTTAATTGTAGTTGTCCAGAACAGATTTGATTTTTTGTATTATGATTTTTTTTGGAATATAAAATAAAAATAGTTTTATAATTATTAAAAATAATTGAAAAAATTAAAAAAATAAATATAACCTTTTAAATTTAATTTTGACGGTTGTAATCAAAAGTAGCTTGCCGATAGAAGCATTAGCAAAACTGGATCCTGAAGTTCGCACAATTAAATTTTATTGAATATCCCTCACTTAATCCCTATTTCTTTTATATGAATGGCCTTCGGCCACATGAGGATATTGTCACGAGTATGTTGGACAAGGTTGTCAGTAAGATTAGGGTTTGGGGAATGGGACCTACAATATCGATTAGGATATGGTTTGGTCGGATCAAAATGTGAGATCATGGGCCTTTGGCTCTTGTACTAAGTTTTGGGCTTTCTCATTAGCTGTCGACGTCACTATGTAGCTCTTATTGACGTCAGCAGTGGAGACGAAGTCACCCTTCTCTAGAACCACACACCTATAATTATTAGCTATACTTACATCCAAAATATATATTCTTCAATCAAAACCTGTGTTTAAAATATTATTTTCGAATACAAAATAAAATGAATTATACTTTTTGAAAAGTTATAATGTAAATCAATTTTTATTATAAATATGCAACATAAACATGATAATTTATTTAATGCAAATTAATTTTTAAATTATTTAAATTATTAAATAATGACTTTTTAACAAGTGGGTGTACATTTGAATTTTTTGTACGACTGTGCTTTGCTCGGATATTTTACTAGTTATTTCATACATTTATGACTAACACATCATTTTTAATTATGTATTTATTTAAAGTTTTATTATTATTGGAAAACATAACTAGTATATTTATTCGTTATTAGCGTGATAGATTTATGTTATATTTCTAAATCATATCACACTTGTAAACCTGACACACACAAGATAATCTGGATTATGATGTGAAATGGCATGAACAGAGAAACAGTGAGAAATTATTGCATAGAGGTTAGGGAGTTAGGGCTCAAAATAGAAGAATATATAGCAGAGAGCTTGGGCCTAGAAAAGGAGTACATAAAGAAGGTGTTGGGGGAACAAGGGCAGCACATGGCAGTGAACTATTATCCCCCATGTCCAGAGCCAGAACTCACCTATGGTTTGCCAGGTCACACCGACCCTAATGCCCTCACAATTCTACTCCAAGACGTCCAAGTTTCAGGCCTTCAGGTTTTTAAAGATGGAAAGTGGGTCGCCATTAATCCCCACCCGAATGCCTTTGTTATCAACATTGGCGATCAAATCTAGGTAACACACTTTGATATTATTCTTAGCAGCATTCGTTTATTCAATCACTTCATATTCACAATTTGTGTGGATGGATGCAGGCTCTAAGTAATGGGATTTACAAGAGTGTGTGGCACCGTGTTGTTGTTAACTCTAAGAAGCCAAGGCTTTCTGTGGCTTCATTTCTTTGTCCCCACGACGATGCTTTGATTAGCCCTGTAAAACCTCTCACACAAGATGGGTCTAGAGCCATATATAGGGGCTTTACATATGCTGAGTATTATAACAAGTTTTGGAGCAGAGACTTGCACAAAGAACTAAGCTGTTTGGAACTTTTCAGGAACAACTAACTTTTCATGTGTGTGCTTGGTGGAGTCTGGATTTGGTGTTTACTGCAATGATGAGCACAAAGTGTAGTGTAGTCTAAGGACTACTTAGATTTGATCTGAATGACTTAATTTTTTTTTTTTTTTTTTCTAATCTTTTTAGGTACTGAAAAATAGTTTTTAAACCGTCAATTTAAAAAAAAAAATTGAAATTGAAAAAAAAATTGGGTTATTTAGATTTGATCTAACAGCTTTCAGGTGACGCAACATTTGACGCTCATCATTGTAATGGGCATTAGATCTCGCAAGTGCTTGGTGAAAGCAAAAATAAAGAGCATGGGAAGAGTTCCCCTTTCTTTCCTCCAATTCTCTTTTCCATAAAGCCCATCTTTATTTACAGTACTATATTATTTCTTGTATTTCATTAGTTGAACCTTGAAATTTCTTAGTTCTGCTTGTTTTGTTCTTGGCCTAAGTGAGACAAGAAGGAATAGAAATTATCTAGTTTTGTACACTAATTTCATAGTTTTGGGAATTTTGTTCCTAAAATTGTTGTAATATTAGTTTAAAACAAATATAGCTGAATGTGTTCATGCCATTTATTCATCCCTACTTTATTTAAAGGCTGGTGAAATTACCCTCAACACACAGAAGATACACAGAAGATCATAATCAGGGTAACCTAATCTTATGTTTTTACTGGTAAATACTTGTTACTAAGAAGAAGAAGAGTTGGCATTTAAGAAAACAAATTCTTAAACCACAATAGAAAGCTCGTTTATTTTATACGGGCAGATTACAATTAACTTTTTTCATCATTCTTTTCCTATGTAAGAGAAAACTAAAATTTTTGAAAAACATTTTGTATATGGCACCAGAATCACAATCTCAACCCCAAATGCAAGTGATATATATGTATCCACGTGAAAGAAGTTAAACCTTCTTAAGGAATTCCATGACGTAAGTGTTGAAAGCAGAGCAAACAACGCGAAAACCTTGGAATCCAGACCCCTTAGCCAAAGCCTCAAACTCTTTCTCTGTTCTCTCTTTCCCACCCGGGTTATGAGCCAACATGATGACATCGATGTGAACCACACCCTTCGTGGCCAAGCTAGAGTCTGGGGCCACTGGAAGAATGCATTCAGCCACAATCACTTTCCCATTGTCTGGAAGTGCATCGTAGCAGTTCTTCAGAAATTTCAAGCAATGCTCGTCACTCCAATCATGGCATATCCACTGGATATACATAAAATGTGAATGTTATTATCATGAACAAGTGGAAAATGACCTTAGGATTGGGTTACTCAAGAGTCAAGACTACAGATGCCTCCTCATACTCTCATTTTTTCATATATTTCTTAATTTCATACTTCGCTTACTCATCAGCCAATTTGTTACTGCGTTTTTAAACTAAGGTCTAGAAGGCCTTCCTATGAACCCAATGTTTTTAGGACATCAATGAATTGGATTTCAAGCACAGAATGTTGTAAGTAGTAACTTTGACCCAAAAAAAAAAGATGTAAGACACTATTTATTAGGTGAGATGATAGTGTAAGACCCACACAAGAATGATATAGGCCCAATCACTTAGTGATTCGATGGTCCAAAGTTTTCATATTCTTTTTCTTGACTATCTGGAAACTAGAGTTGGTGAGACAGTGAAGAGTTAAAACAAACTCACTTTCATGAAAACAGCGTCAACTTTTGGAACACTGACAAACATGTCTCCACCAACATGCTCCACACCTGCACCAAACACCCATTTCAATCTCATAAGATCATATATATTACCAATCAAAGCACACCCAAATGGAGAATGTTATATAAGGTCTATAGGTGGATGAGTAGTTAAAAATTACAAAAAGAGGCTAGCTACTAAACTTGATATGAAGTGAATACCTGGATAAGATGGAGCATCTTCAATCACGTGGGGCAAGTCAAAGTTAATGCCCTTTATGGTGGGGTACTTGGAGACAATCATGTTAACTACAGCTCCAGTCCCACCACCAACATCAACCAAAGATTTAAGACCCTCAAAGCCTGTATAGGTCTCCAAAATCTTCTTCATTGTGATGGTAGAGTGATCAGCCATCCCCTTGTTGAAAACCTTGTTGAACCTTGGATCTGTGCCATGGTACTCAAAGGCAGTCATCCTATATGCCTTATTAAATGGAATGCCACCTTCAAGAACTGCATCTTTCAAGTGGTACCTACAATAATATAATCATATCAAACCCCTTATTTAAACATTTACCAATTGATTTAATTCAAGAGAAAATGTCGTATTTAAATGTTCAACTCGAGTATGTCTAAAAACCTAACAAAGCTATAATAAGTTCTCAATCTTCTTAGTTTGTCACAATCTTTTTCTTCTTCTTCTTTTTTTCTATCCCACAAAAATTGGTTAAAATCACATAAAACTCTTGAAATGCAATAATTCTATAAATGATTAAGCTAATAAACCAAATGATTACATTACACGACTCACTTTTATCAGATAGCATAATTCTTATCAATCGAGATCCTCTCTTATGTGTGATGCATATGAGAGAGAATTTAGACAATTCAAATATACTTTTATTTTATTTTTTATTTTTTAAAAATTTATAATTAAAAAATTATTTTTATTCTATATTTTGTTCCTTTTAAATTTTTTAAAAAATAACTAAATAAATTTAAATAATCTAAATTTTAATTTATTGAGACCATTTAAATCTTCCCTCGTACCCTCCCATGCCATTGAGAGAGGAGGCTCAGAAGAAGATCCAATTTGAACTCTCATAGCTACATAGTCTAAATTTGGTCACCTACTCTTGTCACGTAACTCAAATGAAAATATAGAATAGTCTAGAGAGAGAAGGTAGATGATTCATTCAACCTATCTTAGGCGAATTGTCATAGAGTTCAGTAATAGAAAACGTACAAGAAGAATGGTTTTCATCCTCGATGGATGGTTGGTAGAATAGTGACGTCTCAATGTGGGTGGTGCCGAATTTCATTAATTAATTAATTTGCACACATAGTTTAAGCAATACGTATGTGGTCTCCATATCTGCTTCGATGATCCTCATCATAATCAACACTCCGGGTGGGGCCTACACTTTTTCTTATCCCGTTGAATTTTGTGTCTCCAGTTATTAGAACTAAAGGAGAAAAAAAAAGGGGGTGTTCATAATGCATGTCACATATTTTCAAGATGATAAATATTCAATCTCGGCATTAAGTGATATTCAAGACCTTATCATGAACAGTGTCTTGACTAGTTTACCATAATCTAGATAACGTGCATGAATTGGTAATTATATTGAAAACCCGAATTCAATTTCAAACCCAGAAATTCGATAAAGAAACTGGACCCTTTCCTCCATACAAAATGATAATTTTAAAGTGATATTATGGTAGGTTGGATGAATGTTGATGCACAATCAGATGACAACCAATAATTACAATACCTACCGCTAACTGGGGTAACCATGAAAACTATATTATGCACGATGGGTGTGGTTTTATTTGGTTAAATTGGACCAAATGCAAAAAATAAATAAATAAATTAGACTAGATAATTGGATCGTATGGGTCCATGAACTTAAATTACAAAATTTATATAAAAATTTTAATTTTTTTAAAAATAAAATATAATTTTATAAAAATTTATATAAAATATTTAAAAAAATTATTTTACAATTTTTACAATAAATTAAAAAAAGCCGCCAGATATTAGTTGATTCAACCAACAACTTCAATTTTAAAGTGGGCTTAATATTGGAATGAATATCAAGCTAAACTGAAATTCGGCCCAATTATGATGATGTACACCTTTACTAATAAAGCTGTCTTGATGTTTCCTAATGTATATCAAAATTTCACATGCTTAATGAATTAAGTAGCATTAAAATAAATTAAACCAAGATACACCGTTTATTTTCTTTCTTGGGGTTTTCGTTTTCATGAAGTACGAAAGCAGATGAAAAAGAACAGAACAGAACTAGCAAGGGAATATGAAGATTGGTATATCAGACATACGTTTCTAGCGGATCAAGCGAATACTGCAGTTTCAGAATGCAGCAAGACAGTAAAACGGAAAATAAGGGCCATGAAAAAGAAAGAGAGAAAAAAAGGAAAACGAAGAAAAGAGTAAAGTAAGGGACATTGAAATACCAGCTCTCCATGAGGACTTTGTCTTGATTCATGAGGTTGAGAGCAGCAATAGAGACGCCATCTTCGTTCTTGACCAAGTATTTAGCGACAGGGGCAAGACCGTAGAGCCTCTCGACCTTGCCATCGGGAAGGGTGCGGAGAGAGTGGGTGAGGATGTTGTAGCAAGCCAAGAGGCGCAACATGCGGTCCAGCATCACCGGCGCGTCTGGGTTCGTGGTGGGGAGGTGAGAGGCAATGTCGGAGGGGGAAAGGTGAGCATTAGGGCCAGCCTTGGCGATAATTTCGAGGAGATCGAGCTCTAAAGCTGATTTGAGGATCATGGGGAGGACGGAGGCGCTGGCTAATTGCATGGCGAAAAGATTTGCTTCCTCGTCTGAGACATGAGTTGGGGTTATCTGGGTCTCACCGGTTGAACCCATGATACTTTGAGGCTAATTAGCTGGTATTTTTGTTTCTGGGTTTTGAGGATGAAGATGATGAAGAGGATGGGCTTTGATTTGAAGTGATTTTGGTGAGTGCCGAGTGGGCATTATATAAGCGGAAATGGTGTTCTTTTTTTTGGCTCAAAGACGTTTCCTTTGATGCCCCCACACCAACCACCCCCCTACTGAAGAAGGTCCCCACAAAATACGCATCCAGTTTGTACTTTATATCAGAAGCAAAGAGAAGAGAAATGAGTATATTGACAAAAATATCTTATCGTGTTATTTACGTGCTTAACAATTGTTCATGAGCATTCATACTACTCTGCCCATTATTACCCATTTGGTCTAATTCTCAACTCAACTTGAGAATTTTATGACAAGTTCTGACATTAGCATCTATATATTCAATTTTTCCACCTGCAAGTGTTGAAAATGAGGTGTGAACGATTTCTTATTCCGTCTAATTTACCACCCTTGCATATTAGTCAGCGTTTTGTTTCATCTAGGAGTCTCATTAGTTGCGAGGGTTCTTTACGGTAGTGTCAGGTTATATTCGATACTTGACTCTATTAAATATTAAATTTATTTTTATATTTGTAACTTAACTCTACTCAAATAAATATAATTTTATGTTGAGATAAGACAAATTAAGATTGTCTAAGCTTTTTTTTATGAACTGATAATTTATAATATAAAAATAACCTATATATTTTTTTATCAATAATAAAAAAATAATTTAGTATTATCAAGTAAAATATAAGTTATACTAATATAATTAATTTTAGGAAAACATATGTATTTTTATTATTTAACAAAAGAAATATCAATAAACATGTATATTAATGATGAAAACAATTAAAAAATAAGGAGAGTTTAAGTAGGTAATAAAAGTTGTAGCATAAAAAAAAATCAGATGACATAAAAATAAAATATATATATAAGATGACAAGATATTAATAACAAAAAATAATAATTATTAAAGCAGGTTAGATAAAATATGTCTTTATTTGCGACTTGCCTTGACCCTATATAATTCTATTTAAAATTCTGTCTATTTATATTTTTAGCTTGACCCGATCCGGCTCTAGAGTCTAATAGGTCAATGAATACTTCTATTAAGTATTTCAATTGGAAATTACGATAAAAAAGAACACAGGAGCAAAATTTAATTATCTTCAATAAGAAGGATATTCTGGTCCACTTACTGAATGGGGAACTAGTATCTATTTGTAAATGCGTGAGAAGGGATTCTAATAATAAATATGGAGTTACTTCACTCTTAAACAACAATTATAGTTGGTAGTTATTGATTCCGTGGGATTCACTCGATTAATCAAACCAATAATGTGGGGATCTCAGCTTCAAATTGGCTACCCTTGCGGACCGGGTTCACAACAAGAGAAGAGCTTCACTGGCGTGGAAATATCTAGCAAGGATATGACCATTCTAGCCTTTACCAACTTACGGACAATGATTGACAAGATATGAGCCAAGCACTATAGTTATTATTTCTTAACTCATATTAAAATCTAAGTTTTATTTTGTTTTATTAGATTCTTACATTCTCATGCCCAGATATATCTACTTGAAAAAGTTTGAAAAAAAATTAAAGTTTAGAGTATAAATTAAAGATATTTATATTGAAAAACTTTAAAATAAACAATTTTAATTTAAAATTTTGAATTATAATTTTTTTATACAATTTAAATGTTTTGTTTTATGATTTTTCAAAATAATTTTAAAATTTAAAATTCTTCAATATAAATATTTTTAATTTAAATATTGAACTGTAATTTTCTTACAAAGCTTTAAAATGAAAAAATCCTTTTTAGCTCAAACTCATTTATATAAAATTTTTTTATATAGAGTTACAATAAAAAATAAAATGTTTCAAATAAATATTAATATATTAAAAAGATTTAACATATTAAATTAATAAATATATAAAATTGTTTATATATATATATATATATATATATATATGAGAGTGGACATCATTTTAATCAAATTCAAACTTAAAATACTTTTAAAAACTTTTATAGCCAAAGTTAAAGAGCAAATTGGAGGAATATTCGTCCCCAAAGTGGACCAATACTACAAGTCAGTCTACACACAGACTTTACAAGACAAACGGACATTTCACTTTTTATTTTTAATAACTACAAAGCAACTTTTATTATACTTTGAAACGAAAATGAAAGCAAAGAATGTCATACTAATCTCGACTTTTAATATATTCTTATAAATTTTTTAAAATTATCATGTTCAATAATAATGGGTTTTCCCTTTGTTTTCTATGTATAAGAAACTAAAGCAAAGAAAGCATGGCCATTTAAATTATACAAATGCAGTACTTTTATTTACAAGTTTATATTCACGTAACTATCATTCTGTGGTAATAAGAAGCTTGGAAGTTTGTAATAAAAATGATAAAAGAAAGTAATTATTATTAATTTGAAAATAGTACTTATAATGATTTAAATGAATTTTTTTTAAAAGTATTTTAGGTCTCCCCGAAATTGGTAAAATTGATAAATCAAAGGGTGTAACATCCTACCTAATATCTAGAATAATGATAAAAACATCAATCAGTGAGCAGAAGAAATTATGCACTGTGCAAATTCCCAAGATTGGCCCCAACCTTCTAGTCAAATTAAATTCGTCTCGTATTTAACTATTTATACTTAAATAATCTCAAGAAATCTCGCCACCAAACATTACATCCTTCACCAACTTTACCACCAACTTTAGCTTTTTCTTGTTTCTTTTATTTGAGCACCGCAACCCCAATTGCTTCAATCTTGATTCTTTAATGTTCTTCTCTATTATCTTAATCATCGATGAAAAGATTTTCAAGAGAAACTGACAAATAGATAAACAAACAAACGCAATATCATATTAAATTAATTTGCCAATAACGTTTTCAATGATATGTCATCCTTGAGTTTCAATGTAGATCTCTTTCGAGAATTTGCATATTATTATGTTGAAGTGGACGGTGTCCAAGAATCAAGATAAAGAACCAAAGCTCATGGTCATTACTCCAATAGTTTTCTTTTCTTTTCTTTTCTATTTTTGAATTAAGTTAGTAGAACTATAAACATTTTTAAAAGCTTGGTTTAACATTAATTTATGCAAAAGATGTTGGATTAAAATTTTGAATTTAAGATATTTGAAATTATATTTTAACAATTTAGTTTGGATATTTTATATCTGAATATATTTAAGGATATCTAAATTTATATTTAGTATTTTATATCTATTATTTAAAATTTTGAAGTTATTATTATCTTCTATTTGATTTAGACTTTTATCATGCCAATCACACTTTGCCCTTGGCATAATTTTCTAATATATATATATATATATATATATATGATTCCGTTGCTTAAATTTAGGATTAGGTTTTATAGATAAAAGACAATGATTTGAGAATTTTTATTACATAAATTATACTAATGTAAGAACTTGTTTTATCTCAGTATTTTATTTATCTATATTTCTCTATTAGAAATATAGTCTAGATTAAATGCCTAACAAAAGCATCTACCCATTGGTCAACTAAATAAGCACACCCAGGCAACGTTCCAAACTGGTAGTTTTCAATCTTTGTCATCATTTTAAAAAGAAAAAAAAAAATGGAAGAGCAGTAAGATACGTTGTTGCTCAATGCATGTGTGTGTGCAATTATCCAGATAGGATTTGTTCATCATCGATCGTCCAATTAAATGATCCAGAGTAACAAGAACTCTGCTTTATGAATCAAAAGTACATATTAATTTATCTCTCAATTATTGTTTTTGGCAAATGTGAATTTTTAAAGTTTTAACTTGGTTTTAAATTTTACTTTTGCCACTTAATTTGTTTCAACTTTATCTTCTTAACTTCTAAAGACTAGTTATATATTTTCTCTCTTCTACCACTGTCAATAATCCTAATGAAAAATGCTAAGATTTGACGTGACTAATCTATCAAAACCCTACATTTAGGTTTTGTAACTAAACTAATTTGGGCTTTCAATAAAAAACAGCCGAGGGATTCTATTCATTTCTTGAGATTGGGTAAAGAACCCAATTTTCGGATTTGGACCAAAAGCCCTCACCTTTTATCGATTCAGGAGTTTAAAAAGAATAATTCTCAAAGGGGTTGAAAAATTCCATGGTTGTGATCGAAGCATTTCTTAAATTATGCTTTGAAATCAAGCTTTTCGTTTACAAATATCCAGAAAAATTCATTTCAGATGATGTGAAATTTTTTGGGACCTTCTATGGTACAGAGCCTAATTTTCTGGAGAAAATGACAAGCATAATAGGGTGCGTGGTTCTTTAAAATCTTCCAATGGGACACCCAAAAAAAAATCCTATAAGAAGAGGAAGAAGAAGAGGAGGGAGAAATCATTACTTTATCTTCGTCATTTAAAATGCCTGCTACTGCACAAAAGCTGCTTCTTTTACATTTGTCTCGAACAGAGTGAAGAGAACGCAACAAAAACCCACCGCAGAAGAAGCAAAATGACGACGTTTTTTATTAACATCAATTTCCATCGCAATCAAACTAAATATTAAAATTATAGTATACTTCAGTAATCATTTAAAACCTTGAGAGGGCGAAGGCCCCATCAGAATCTCCCAGTAATTATCGATGATGACAACGAGGGGGAGTAGAATGGCACAACAGATCAATATGCGGGTGTTTTTCTGGAGCTTCTTTGCAACCTGCAGCAGGTGAACCCCACCCTTTACGAAGGAATTAGCTCGAGCCACGGTGCTCTCTATATCGTATAATTGTTCATCTTGAGATTGCACCACTTCTAACAAGACCATGATCAATTGCTGTTGCTCATTCAGCTTCCTTTCTGCGTCCCTTTCTGCTTCATTACACTCCTGATTATCTACATCCGGAGCTTGATTTCCCACTAGTGGAAGTTCACCCTGGAAAATGAGAAGCCAAAGAATATGTACTTCAAAACCCCAAATGCAAGTGGTTTATATATGTATCGTGTCAAAGAAGTTAAACCTTCTTAAGGAATTCCATGACAGAATTGTTGAAAACAGAGCAAACAACGCGGAAATCTTGGAATCCAGCCCCCTTAGCCAAAGCCTCAAAATCTTTCTCTGTTCTCTCTTTTCTATGCGGGTTACGAGCCAGCTTGATGACATCCATGTGAAGCATAACCTTTGTGGCCAAGCTAGTGTCTGGGGCCACTGGAAGAAAGCGTTCAGCCAAAATCACCTTCCCATTGTCTGGAAGCGCATCGTAGCAGTTCTTCAGAAATTTCAAACACTGTTCGTCACTCCAATCATGGCATATTTCCTGGATGTACATAAAAATATGAATCTTATTAATTCATTAGCATCAACAAGCCGAAAATTATTTTAAGATAAGGTATCTCGCAGATGCCTCCTCATACTCTGATTTTAGGAACTTTGACTAGTAATTCAGACTCCCTAAATTTGAATGTCGCTTACAAGTTAGCCAATTTGTTACTCAGTTTTTTAAAACCAAGATCTAGAAGGCCTTCCTATGAACCGAATGTTTTTGAGCCATCAATGAATTGGATTTCAAGCACAGAATGTTGTAAGTTGTAACTTGACCCCCCCAAATGAAAATTATGTAAGACTTTAATTGTTAGGTGAGGTGATCATGTAAGGCCCGCACAAAAATGATATAGGCCAAACAACTTACCAGTTTGATGGTCCAAAGTTTTCATGTTTTTTTTCTTGACTATCTGAAAACTAGAGTTGGTGAGACAGTGAAGAGTTAAAGCGAACTCACCTTCATGAAAATGGCATCAGCTTTTGGAACACTGACAAACATGTCTCCGCCAACATGCTCCACACCTACACCAAACACCCATCTCGATCTAATAAGATCATATATATGACCAATCGAAGCACACCCAAAAGGAAAATGTTGTATACAAGGTCTATTGGTAGATGAGTAGTTATAGAAAAAAAAAAAACAAAAAGGTTAGCTAATAATCTTGATATGATGTGAAGTTAATGCCTGGATGAGATGAAGCATCTAGGGGCAAGTCAAAGTTAATGCCCTTTATGGTGGGGTACTTAGAGACAATCATGTTAACTTCAGCTCCAGTCGCACTCACCAACGTCAACCAAAGATTCAAGACTATCAAATCCAGGATAGTTTTCCAGAATCTTCCCCATTGTGATGGTAGAGTAAACAGCCATACAATTGTTGAAAACCTTGTTGAACCTTGGATCCGTGCGGTGGTACTCAAAGGCAGTCATCCCATATGCCTTATTAAATGGAATGCCACCTTCAAGAACTGCATGTCTCAAATGTTTCCTACGATAATAAGATCATGTCAACCCTTTATTTAAACATCTACCAAATGATTTAATTCAAGGAAAAATATAATTTTAAAATGTTTAATGGGAAGTTCGTCGACATAATTATAACATATGGGTGGATTTTTAAAAAATTTAACAATGTAGTACTGAGTTATTAAAAATTATACCCATATGTTTTATTTTGATGTCACAATTAGACTTGATCGTAGATTAAAAAATCTACTTGATTTTATAAGTCTAGCCTTAAAAGAATAAATATAAATCTAAAAAAACATAAAAATAAAAAAAGAAGATATATTTTTAAAACATCCAAATAAAGAATGAGTCGTACTCTAACTTTTTTTAAAAGTTTGTCTCATATTATAATATATATGATACAGTGAATAATTAACTTAAAAATAAAACAAAGAAAGAACAATGAAATTCTAGCCAATTATTATGATCATCTTGAGGCACACAGCTCGCAGCAATGGATGCAAAGATTGCTTGTTTATTTCCTAAACTGCTCTGTTTGACTACTAACGTTCTCAGTTCTCACACGATTCAATGAAGCTATCATATAAAAACCTTTCAATATACAAAACGTACAAAGAACCACGCAACATTAAATATGGGATTGGTAATTTAAAGAAAATAATAAAAAAAGCCCAATTAGGCTTGGCCCATTTTTTAGCGAGTTAGGTTTGTTTTTTTTTAAAACAGTATCAAACGAAATCTAAATCCAAAATTTTGCCACTTTTTCTTTTTTTAATATCTCCAACCTATTTTTAAATGAGTTTATCCTATAATAAAGTTTAATTAGTTTTCACTTTTTTTCTTCTTCTATTTTATCCCACAATTAATGGTGGTGAAGAGAATGAGTTTTGATTAGAAGTCATTTTGGTGGGGAATAAGTGTACTTATATGAACTTGGATTGAGGATCTTAATCTGAGATGGATTTCACGAGGGGGATTTCGTGAAAGAAAAAAGAACTAGGGGTGAGCCCCACTTTTGACACGTCGGTGTCATATAAAGTGGAGCTCGGCTCTCTTTTCTTTTTTTTTTCTCCTCACTTTAATTGAAATCCACTTCAAAAGGTCTTAGCCCTCTCTCCTCCTCATTTTCTCTTCTCATTTTAGCTGAATTTTAATCCAAGTCCTTCTCATCATATGGCTGCCATGCAAAAATTAATAGAGAATCTAAATACCGACTTTGACGTTAGCTACAATGCTTTGACCATAGTGGTTTCAACTTGTTTCCATGCTAAAATATTATTTTATCTTAGATATAATAATAATAATAATTATTATTATTGTTATAAAAACGTCAAACAATTTTTATTTCTTTTACTCTCTTTCATCTTAGCTACCAAATATTTATTTTGTTTATTCTTTTAAATAGTCAAAACCAAAACCTTAAGCTCTTTTATACATAAATTCTAATATAAACAAAATATTAAAAAATATATATTGAAAAATTTTAAATTGTAAAATATTATAAATAACAATTTTAAATGATTTAACATTAATTTATGCAAAAGTCGTTGGATTAAAATATTGAATTTAATATATTTAAATTTTTTTTAATAAGTCATTTGGATATCTTATTTTTGAATATATTTAAGGATACCTAAAATTATATATGTTATTTAATATTTACTATAAAAAATTTTAAAGTAGTTTTCATCTCCTATTGAAATTAAAGTTTTATCATAATTATAATTTATGGACTTACAAGTGGTAACCCTAATTCCTAGTATACATAAATAATTAACCTAAGAGTCTATTTAATTGATGGTATAAAGACCTATAATTAAGTGAGACGAAGCATTATCTTGAAAGTGCCCATCACACTTTTTCCAAACAAAAAATAATCATATGAGAATTCTTTATTACATGAATTATATTGCTATAAGAGCTTGTTGTGTCTCAATATTTTATTTATTTATAATTTCTTAGAAATATAGTCTGGATTAAATGCCTAACAAAAGCATCTACCTATATTTTCAAAAAATTAAGCAAACCCAGGCAACGGTGTAAATTGGTAGTTCTCAATCTCTTGCCATCATTTAAAAAAAAAATGTTTTCAGTGGCGATCCTGAAAACATGTGATCATAGCTCTCATGAAAAAGCCATTTGATTGTTTTCGGTGGCGTTTGAGTGCAAATTGAAATACTATTTGGATGTTCAACCGGTGTTTAACACGTGATGGAAGTTGATGAAAGGAAAAAAAAAGGACCCTAAAGTCTATTTTAATTGGAGCATTAAATGGAAGGACAAGATCATTTCTTGGGCATTGACATGTAAAGAAAGGGAGGTTCGAAGGGTTAACATTTTACAAAGTCAAGCTGCCCAAGATAGGCATTAAATTGGCACTCTATTATTACTGAAAAAGATGTTCATGCGAAGATTCAAGGATCACTAGTGATATGATGCTAAGAACAGTTTATGAACAGTGACAATCACGGGTTTTTATATATAAGGAAGATTTGGTTGAAGGGGAAGTGTACATCATTTCTGGCTCTTTTGTTGGACAAAATATAGGTTTGTATCGGACCTATGGTCATTTGTACAAGATCAATTTTCAATGTTCCACCGGCTTATGACTCTGTGAGGATGATGGTAGCCTTCCATTCTATGCATTTAATTTTATGCCTTTTCATGATATCTATTCAAGGAATCACGATAAGAATCTATTGGTCGGTAAGTCGACCAAAAAATGTTTTTTTTTTTTGGTTTCATTCACTACACCAAAAATCATTTTTAGTGGTAATTAATTAACAACTAAAATTTTATCACTGCTAATAAGTTCACAAAAATAAATTATTATCGGCAAATATTCATTAGCTACTAATAAGTATAAATATATTGGCAATTAATCTCATTTGCCACTAAAAATAAACCTACAAAAAATAAAATTAATTTTCCTCCCTCCCAATCTCATTAAAAAAAATATATTTTCACCATTATTCAATTTTACTGCCAAATGAAAACCCTATTACCTTCAGTTTTCTAAATTACAGCGTCTTCTTGTTTCTGCCGCAAAGTCCAGCATCCCTCCCTACTAGCTCTGCTTCTTCAACTCCTCTAGCTCCAGCCATCAAAGGTTTGAGCTTCATCTTATAACTTTTGTTTTTGTGCATATGATGTGAAAATCTATTTCTTCATCTTATTTATTGATTTCCTTCATTGGCCTTTAGATTTCCATTTTATGTAATACCTATTCTATATTACTTCTTAGATTTCCATATCTAGAAGAAAGAGTGATAGTAAGAAAGCAAAGTAGAGAAGGGAAAGCTTATTCTCTGTGATTGTTACCAATATCTATGCAAGAAAATTTTAAAAAAATAGAAAAAGAGAAAAATAAAATATTTTCATAAATAAACCTCTTTAATCTCTATGGTTAATTTAATTTTCTTATATGGATGGTGTTAGAGGAAAGAAAACCAAAAATGTAATTGAAGACTTGACCTTGATGTCATAAAAATGGAGGAGTAAGAAGGAGGAGATGAATAGCATGTAATGTGAGTGTTTCTAGGGGATGGGGCCGAAAGGGAAAGGGGGTGAATGATGAAAGTAACTTCTGTAGAAAGGAGGAGCAATGGTCTTGTCAATATAATTATCTCACACTATACATATATTTTTTAATAATTTATTATTATTTTGAGTTGCCAATAGTAGTTTAGTGAAACCACTATCTGATATGAAACACTAAACCTGAGACCACATATTTGTTAGGTCTATTGAAAAATCATTTGACTTGGCATGTGAAGTAGCTACTTGTCCTTAATGATTTGGTTTACCTTAGGAGAGTAGATGGTGTCTAGTTAAAAAACTAGTATATTTTATCAAAATTTTATCCAAATGAGCTAATTATAAAGATTGAATTAAGACACTGAATTTCGAATGACTTAATTGGAATGGAAAACTAATTGAATGGAGAAATTCTTGGTACACTCAATAAAAGATAATGACCAAGTCCAGTAGAAAGCAGAAAAAATAATAACTCACATTTTCCCACCAACTTCAAACAAATTTTAAAATAGAAAGAATAAAACATAATATATAGAAGTGTTAAAAGAATAGGAATGCTGATGATGCTATTTAGCTTCTTATAATTATAGAAAAAAATTGAATTTTATCCCCCTCTTCTCTATACCCATCATTAATATGTTGATATTCTTATATTTTGGTTCCTTGATGACTTGTGTAATATCAGGAAAATAAATCAAGCTTCAGCTATATGTGAAAGGCGGCAAAAAGATGCTAAACCAATGCATTAATTGTAGCCGAAAATTATGATGACCTACACATAAACTGAAGACTAGAATTGAATGTAGCTTTCTTTACATTCAAATACTTCATTTTGGGTTAACCACTTTGTGGTCCAATAGGAAACTTTCTTTTGTATTAAGCTTTTAGTATTTTATTATTTTCTAATTCCTATAAAAGAGAGCATTATAACCATGCCAATGCAATGTGTCTTTTGGGACTAATTGAGTTAATTCTTCTCCTCTTCTCTTCCTCTCTTTGTGCCTCTATATGCGTAAGTGTATTATGTCATATTCATATTAGATATGTATCATAGCCTGAGACTGTGAGGCCAAAATATTTGGAGTGTGTGAGAAACAAGAGAGTTCTCATTTAGAAATTTTTTTTTAGAGTCCGTGTTTTTTTTTTAAAAAAAGAGAGAGCTATGCCAACCAATTATAATATTATTTGGTTTGGTCCCAAACTATATGCAAAACTTAATTTTAGTTATTAGGAAATCTTAATATCTACACATTTAAAGGCTTACAATATTTGGAGCTTTGTTAAACAAGGATTGTAGCAAGGAGCTGATAAAACTACTCATAGGAATGACCAGTTGGTGCTATCACAAATTCATCAAGGTGTAGATTACGCAATTTTTAGCAAAATAGCAAATGCCAAAATAGCCAAAGAAGCGTGGGACATCTTGAAGCTATCATACAAAGGAGTAGAAAAAGCCCAAAAATCAAAATTGCAATCTTTGCGTAGAGAATATGAAAGATATGAAATGTCTAGCTCAGAAATTGTAGAACAATATTTTTCATGTGTCACAGATCTCGTCAATAAGATGAGAGTGTATGGAAAAGACATCCCAGACTGTAAGGTAGTGGAAAAAATTTTACGTACCATGCCGATAAAGTTTGATCATGTGGTGACTACAATAATAGAGTCTCATGATATGGACACCATGGCAGTTGTAGAATAGCAAGGAAGCATTGAAAGCCATGTAAGCAGAATCTTGGAAAAGAAGAAAAAAGTAAATGAAGAAGCCTTGAAAAGTCAAGTGAATCTCAACAATGTAGCCAAATATAGTCAAAATGATCAAAGTAGAGGTCGTGATTTTAATGGTAAAGGAAAGGGAAACTATAGAGGTAGAGGTCGAGGAAATTTCGGAGGAAGAGGACGTCGTAATTTCAGCCAAGGAAGAGACAACAATTTTATATCACCCAGTCAAGCAAGAGATTGAAATAATTTTGGTGCTGCCAACTGAGGAAGAGGAAGAGGTAATAATTATGAAGAAAGAAATAATTTTAATTGTTTTCATTGTGAAAAATTTAGGCACAAAGCTATAGATTGTAGATTCAAACATCAAGCAAACATAGCAGAAGATCAATACCAAAATATTGGTGAGAATTTTGATAATCCACAGTGTTTATTTTTTACAAAAAATACTTTTTTAGAAGATGAAAATATATGATATTTAGATACTGGATGTAGTAATCACATGTGTGGCAAGAAAGAGTTAGTCTCTTATTTAGATGAAACGGTTAAGTCTACCAAAAAATTTGGAAACAATGTAAATATTCCAATTTTAGGAAAAGGTTGTGTTGCTATAAGGATGAAAGATGGTTCTCAAAATTTTATCTCTAATGTTTTCTATGCTCTTGATCTTCATTACAATTTATTGAGTATGGGACAACTTTTAGAGAAAGGTTACAACATGCAAATTCATCATGGTTACTATAAATTGATTGACAAAAATGGGAGATTTATTGTTGAGGTAAAAATGACTCTGAACTGTCTATTCCTTTTAAAAATCTACCATGAAAAGCTGTCTTGTTTAAGTTTTGTGATTCTAAATGATGATTGGTTGTGGCATATGCATTTTAGGCATGATCATTTTTTTGGATTGAATTATCTTTCACGGAAAGAATATGTTTTTGGTTTGCCTGTTGTGAATATTCCTAATGCTGTATGTGAAACTTATGAAATTAGAAAGAAGCATAGAGAATCATTTCAAACTGGAAAGTCTTGGAGGGCAAGAAAACTGCTAGAGATAGTCCACTCATATTTATGTACTGTTGAGGTGTCAACAAATGGTGGTAGTAGGTATTTCATTACATTTATTGATGATTTTAGTAGAAAAACTTGGGTATATTTTTTGAAACAAAAATTAGAAGCTTGTGATGCCTTTAAGACATTTAAGGCATTTATAGAAAAGTAAAGTGGTAGCAAAATTAAAGCATTAAGAATAGACAGAGGTCAAGAATACCTTGCTTATATAAATTTTTTTGAGCACCATGGAATCCATCATTAACTGACAACTAGATACACCCCACAACAGAATGAAGTTACTGAGAGGAAGAACAGAATGATCATGGACATGGTAAGATGCATGCTAAAAGCTCAACAATTACCTAAAGAATTTTGGACAGAAGCAGTTGCCACAATAGTATATATTTTAAACAGGTGTCCAACAAAAAGTGTCCGTGACAAGACACCCGAGGAAGCTTGGAGTGGAAGGAAGCCCTCGATTAGGCACCTCAAAGTTTTTGGGTGTATAGTATATGCCCATGTACCAGATTAGCTCAAGAAAAAATTAGATGATAAAGGTGAAAAATGTATCTTCATAGGGTACAGCTCGAACTCAAAAGCTTACAAACTTTACAGTCCAGAAACCAAAAAAGTGATTATCAGTCGAGACATGATGTTTGATGAAAAAAGAGTGTGGGATTAGTCCTCAAAGTTCCAAAAGGAGCCGATGATAATTTTCGACAATTATAAAGAAGATGACAAACAAGCAGATCCAATTCCTGATGAGCTAGAATCATCCAATAGACTACAAAGACTATAACGATTACCAGCTAGATTGAAGAACTATGTTATTGGTAATGATAATGATCTATCTGATGAAGAGATCATCAACTTTGCTTTATTTGCATATTATGAGCTAGTGACATTTGAAGAAGCCTCAAATGATCAGAATTGGAGAAAAGCCATGGATGATAAAATTCATGCCATTGAGAAAAATAAAACATGGGAGCTAATGCATTTAAATAAAAGGGCAATCGGAGTAAAATGGATTTATAAAACAAAAAACAAGCCAAATGGTGAAATTGATCATTTTAAAGCAAGGTTGGTTGTAAAAGGATATAAAGAAAAGCTAGGTATTGATTACTTTGTGATATTTGCTCCTGTTGCAAGATTAGATACAATTCGTATGATTATTTCTCTCTCAACTCAAAATAATTGGAAAATATATCACATGGATGTTAAGTCTGCTTTTTCTAAATGGAACTTTGGAAAAAGAAATATATGTTGAGCACCTGCATGATATATAATTGAATGAAAAGAAGATAAGGTATACAGGCTAAATAAGGCATTGTATGAATTGAAACAAGCACCAAGAGTATGGTATAAGAAGATTGATTCTTACCTTGTGCAACATGGATTTCAAAGATGCCCACTTGAGCATACTTTATATATTAAATTCGTCGAGCCTAGAGATACTCTTATTGTGTACCTTTATGTTGATGATCTAATATTTACTAGCAACAATCTAAAAGTGATTGCAGAATTCAAGGAGGCCATGATAAGCCACTTTGAAAGGATAGATTTAGGCTTGATGTCTTACTTCTTGGTAATTGAAGTAGTTTAGATATATAGTGGAATTTTCATCTCTCAAAAGAAATATGCTGGTGATATTTTGAAAAAATTCAAGATGGAGAATTCCAAGCCAATTTCCACGCTAGTTGAAGAAAAGTTGAAGTTGATGAAAGAAGATAAAGACAAAGTTATGGATCCCACCTTTTACAAAAGCTTAATTGGAAGTTTATGATATTTGACTGCAACCAGATCAGATATAATTTTTGGAGTTGAATTGCTTAGTAGATTCAAGGAAAAACCACACGCTTGTCATTTGCAAGGAACAAAAAAATTATTCAATACATTAAAGGCACTCTGACTAATGGAATTTTTTATACTAATAAAATTGATGTGAAACTTGTAAGCTATACAGATAGTGATTGGGCAGGAGATATAGAAACGAGAAAAAGCATATCAAGGTACGTATTTCATCTTGGATCTAAGGCAATATCCTAGTCTTCAAGGAAATAACCAATTGTTGCTTTCTTTACAGCTGAAGCAGAATATATTGCAAGAACCAGTTGTGCTACACAGGCAGTATGGCTAAGAAGAATGCTTAATGTACTACATTAAAAGCAGGATGCTCTAACAGAATTATTTTGTGACAATAAATCTACTATAGCATTATGCAAAAATCCAATTTTCCATGGGCAATCCAAGCACATAGACATTCGATTTCACAAAATTCGCGAGCTGGTAATTAAAAGAGAAGTAGTAATTAATTATTGTCACATTGAAGAACAAGTTGCAGATATTTTTATTAAACCACTGAAGTTTGAGTTGTTTTACAAATTGAAAAAATTGTTAGAGATCATAAATTTCTACCAGCTGGATTTAAGGGAGGCAATGTCAGGAAAATAAATCAAGCTTCAGCTATATGTGAAAGGCAATAAGAAGATGCTAAACCAATGCATTAATTGTAGCCGAAAATTATGATGACCTACAAATGAGTTGAAGACTAGAATTGAGCGCAACTTTCTTCACATTCAAGTACTTCATTTTAGGTTTATCACTTTGTGGTCCAATAGAAAACTTTCCTTTGTATTAAGCTTTTAGTATTTTATTATTTTTTGATTCCTATAAAAGGGAGCATTATAACCATGCCAATGCAATGCGTCTTTTGGAATTAATTGAGTTAGTTCTTCTCCTCTTCTCTTCATGCATCTATGTGCGTGAGTGTATTATGTCATATTCATATTGGATGTCACTAGCAAACTGACTGGGATTGGTGAGCTTGAAGAAGATGGGAGGAAGGATGGTTCCAAGCGGCTTGACTTGAAGCTAGAAGACCTCAAGTAAATATATTATTTTATTTGTTTGACCTATTAGATGTTTTTTTTTAAAGCTATAACATATCTTTTAGATTGTTGTAACGTTTTTTTCACTTATTCTGAAGCAATAACAAATTGTATTGTATCCTTTGAGATTGACATGCTACAAGTGTTCATTCTTGCATTGACCATAATGGCTAGGATCACATGATCATTATCTTGCAATGGTGTAAGATTAGAGACTTTGTGAGAAACATGGGAGATAGAAAGATATCGAACTCGCTTTATACGAGTAGGTTGTTGGGAAATGCGAAGCTGAAAGAAATGGATGAGTTTAGACAAAGGTATAATATAATTTGAATTATGTAGTTGTATGATTATTTTCTGATGAATTTATAAAGCACTCTCAAGGTCTTTACTGCGTTATTTATTTGGAATTGAGAAAAAAAAAAAAAAAAGAGCCATACGAAGCTAAATTCCACAGATACCACAACGATTTTACTCTAGTCGAATTTAAAATTTTTTGGGATTCTATATTATCTCTCCTTACCTTTCAGTGTCCAATTGTGCATATGCTTTTGGTCTGTCCACAATAATTTAGGCTGTTCTTGTTCCTCTGTGTCTGGATTCTCTAGCCAATGGCTGCTATGTCTGGCTAAGCTAATTTTATTTGGATTATTTAGATCTGGTTTGAATCGCTTAAATTTAAATATTTTTATCTCAATCATCAATTTTTTTTAAAAAATTGGTAGTAAGAATATTGTTTTCAGATCTGAACAACCCATCTAAGATAGGTATAATTGGGTAAAAAAGTCGCTAGGTAGAGAATCCAAACTTTATTGTAGGTGTTTGGATTAATCACCTGGCGAGTGTTAATCATTTAATGAGTTTGAAGCAACTCTTTTGGAAATATGGTAGCGCCATGGATGAATTGGAAGCATTTACGGTTTCTGACGCTGATGGAGCTAAGGTAGTGTTTTAATGTACCTTATTCATCTTTATTCCTTGATTTGGATCTTTGTTTTAAATTGATATCATTATATCTTATTATTTTGTGTTGTCATTGAATCTTTATATAGTTAGGAAGAGATACCTTGTACGGTTTAGTATACTTTTTTTTTTGGAAATAGTTCAGTAATAGAGATATGAAATTTTAAATTCTCTCAAATAAAGTATTGAATAGATCAGCAAACAATTCTTTTATGGTATTCTAATTTATATATAACTCTTTTTTTTTAATTATAGTTAATTAGTATATATATATCTTCTTTTTTGGAAATAGTTCAAAATTTTTAATTCTAAATTTGTGAATGATTTGGTTGAAATAGGAATTAAAGAACTAGCATGCTAGTTTATTGAAGCAAGGATTTATCAGCAACAAATGTAATAGTGGAGATGGTGATAATGGAGGCATGAAATTTTAAATTCTCTCAAATAAGACATTGAACATATCAACGAATAATTCTTTTATGGTATTTTGATTAGTATATATCTTTTTTTTTTTCAAAAATAAATTAGAATATTTATTTCTAAGTTTGTAAATGATTTGATTGAAATAGAAATTGAAGAACTAGCATGTTGCCTTATTAAAATAGGAATTTATTAGCAACTAATTCAATAGTAAAGATGGTGACAATGGAGGTTTGGAATTTATTACAAAGAATTCTGATTTGTATATATCTCTCTCTTTTTAAGTTATAGTTAAAGTATTTTTTCTTGAAAGTTCAAAATTTTTATTTTTAGGTTTATGAATGATTTGATTGAAATAGGAATTGAAGAACTGACATGCTATCTTATTGAAACAAGAATTTATTAGCGACATATTCAATTGTAGAGACGGTGACAATGGAAGTATGGAATTCTAAATTCTGTTAAATAAAGCATTGAATAGATTGATAAACAATTCTTTTATAGTATTCTGAGTAGTATATATGTCTCTTTGTTTGTCACTAGTAATTGATTAATATATACCTCTTCTTTTTAATATTGTTTAGACTTTTTATTGTTAAGTTTGTGATTGATTTGATTGAAATACAAATTGAAGAACTGGCATGCTACTTTATTGAAGTAGGAATTTGTTAGCAACAAATTCAATAGTAGGGATGGTGATAATGGAGGTATGGAATTCTAAATTCTCTCAAATAAAACATTGAATAAATCAGCTAACAATTCTTTTATGTTATTGTAATTTGTATATATGTATATATATATCTGATTTCAAATATAATTAATTAGGATATATATCTTTTTTTTCCCTAAAATAGTTCAAAATTTTTATTTTAGGTTTATGAATGATTTGATTGAAATAGGAATTAAAGAACTAACATGCTATCTTTCTGAAACAAGAATTTATTAGCAACAGATTCAATTGTAAACATGATTAGAAGGGGCTGATAATTGGCGTAGGTTAAAATGTTCTACAGGTTGTATAGCTACAAGGGATATAGTGCAATTCGTTCCAATGCCAGTAGTTGTGACATATGTTGTTAATGAAGCTTGGATTTCTCTTTCTTTATTTATTTCTATTTTTTTTCCCCATTTCCAAATGAATAAACACTTTCACTGATTAATGTGTTTAATAGGTGGACAAATCTCAACTGTCCAAGCTCTTTTGGAAGAACTCCCGTACAGTTTTTGACATTCATAAGGAGTACGGACATCAAGCCCCTTTGTTTCTGATTGAATAAAACCTTTCACTGTTTCATGTGATCTGTTTTGATTTAAACTAATACCTCTATTACTAAAAACAACAACTTCTGACAGAATAACTAGCGTAAATTTTTCTCCTACCTTTCAAAATTTATATGATATTTTTATGGTTTAAAATCCAATAGTGAAATTTGTTGCCTTTGTTCAATGGATTTAGATTTCAATTTGAGTTTTTTGATAGCTACTGACTCTTTTCCTCCAATGTGATGAAACAAGTGTGGTTGTGGTTATATTGAATAAATAGGTATGACAGTCAATTAGATTGATTGGTTAGCTTGACAGCAGCAAGATTAATATTTAATATTTAAAGACATTTTGAATGCTAATTTTTAATGTATTGTTTACTTATATATAGTTACAACTTTCAATGTAAACTAAAATATTAATCAGTTGTGTGACTTTCCCTATCATGTACTAATCGATGAGACTCTATATAAAAACTTTTTCTTTATAGTTACCTTCAATATCTAGAAAACCTAGAATTTAATCATGCTACGGTGGTGCTTACAAAAAAAAGGGAAAAGGAATGAATATGAAAGACATGAACTTGAAGCTCTTAACCAGCAGCATAAATGATGAGTTGAAAGTCTAGTATGTACCTGTTTGTGGTGTCTACCCCTAGTTTTCTGTCTTCCATGGCATTCTCTAATTATTTGGATTATAAATTAAATGTTTTTCCTATGTATAATACCCACATATCAGGCTGTGTCTCTTTTTCTTCTCTTATAAGTAAGAACTTTATGTTAGGGGCAGGGGCTAAAAGGTATGAGTTAGATAGCAGTGCCACTCTTCAGCCACAAACAAAAAAAAAAGGAGAAGAAAACCATGTTACTCTACTAAATGGTATGGACTATAAAATTGAAGATTGAACATTCAGCATAAATGGCTTAAAATGTGGTTATAGAAGCAGTTATTGGAAGATCGTGTATTTGTCTACAAGGTCCATTTTTCTTTTTTCTTTTTTCTTTCATTTTACTTAAAATTTGATGGTAATCAGTTTTAGAGTTGAGATTTACTTCGGTTTGTTGCATACGGCTGGAAGTGAAATTTAGATATTGGTGCTTCTATTGGGAGTTGAGAACATGTCTCTTCAAGCTAATGTCCCTGATCCGACAATGGAAGAAGTAAAGATCTGTTTCCTTTTCTTCTTAAACTTTCTTATGTGAATCTTATAACTATTGGTTAATTAAAAACTTGAAAGTATTGTATGGAGTCAGTATTGTACTTTCCTCCTCATTAGTCATTATTATAAAGAACTTTGGATGTCCCAAATGCACTTACACAACGGATTGTTAAGGTTGCCTCTTGAGATGGACAAGAATATGGGTATGGAGTAATCCTTTGTTCCTTTCATTCACGGACAATGAATGAATTTTCAATCTTCTATGCATGGTTATTTATATTCCAAATGTTAGAATGCTTAACTTTGACAGTAAAATGGGAGTGTTTAAACATTTGTTGTAAATTATTTACTATTTAGGAAGTTCTTGCAGTTTTGTGAATTTTAGTGGATTATTTAACAAGAATTGTAGAGTCCACAAGCTGGTTGTGGTTTTGGATTTAGTATAAGTATCACTCTGTCTGGCTTTGGTATGGGTCTTCCTGTTAACTTCATCTTTCTAGCTCCTTATAGAGGTAAACCCTTCTTATAGAGTTGAATTATTAGTTGCCTTCTGAAGGTGTCACTTTATTCATAAAAGTTGTTCCGATGTATTTAAGGGTCATCATAACCTGGCCCTCTCACTTGGTGGATATGAAAATGCTATTATGGCAACAAGAGTCTCTGCATTGGAGTCAGCACAGTCCAATGGTCTTCTTTCAGAAAACATGTTGCAGGGGTAGCTGGATTGGAATTGTACCTTGTGTTTCTGACCTGCAAAGAGAATCCCTGAGGAATTCTCTAGCTCTGGGAGAAAGCAGTTATTGATTAAGGGTATTGAATCTATTGATTTCTTTGACATGAAGAACAGGCTTCCTTGGCTTACTACTTCTGCTTGGGAAAGTTTGCATGCATTCCACAGCCAGTGGTTTAGCGCTCATAATTTTTTGCCAGCCGCTCATTCCTTCTCTTTTGGGCAATGAGGGTTGTTTTGGCTATTGAAGGACAATAGTAACAAATTTGGTTGCATGATTGGTATATAAGCATGATTTTTAATTATAAGATTTAGAAATTCAAGTTTGTTAACTTCTATGTCCTCTGTGTGAAAGAAGTCATATAATTACTCGCAGTGATTAGCAAATTTTTGTTATTTGTCTTTGGAACATAAAAATTTAATGATGAGGTGTCTTTCATGGCGTTGCAACTTCCACAAAGCATCAAAGCTTGATAGTGAAGCATACAATGTGATAGAAGGAACATAAACAAAAATCAATTTAGATCATATACTTGGAAATAATGGAGTATACACTGTGTGAGCTTATAATTTACAATTTTTAGAGAACCTCATTAATATCCCCTTGAATTTGTTGTCGTTGGCGTGTTTCTGTGTGATGTATACTTGTACATTAATATGAAGTGTATGCGTTTGGTATTTGATTCCAATACAAACTTTAATGGATGGAGTTTGATATTAATGACTGTAATGACAGTTTGGACCATTTGTTCTTATTGTGCCATTTTGATAGAGCTCTATAATTTGACTCAGAATTAACTCTTTATGAAATCACAATTCTGAATATGGTTACCCTAGAAAATATTTGGTTTGCTAGAAATAAATATTTAATGGAAAATACTCATCTTGGTCCTTTGGAGGTTCTGTTCAAAAATAAGTTCCAATGGTGAGATTTATAGCAGCTACCTTTCTGCCTCTAGATTGATCTAAATCCTGGAATAATACAAGTAGGCATATTAATCTTCATTGTTTGCCAGCTACTCATTCCTTCTCTTTTCGGCACTGGGGGTTGATTCAGCTACTGGAGGACAGGAGGCACACATTTGTTTGTTCTTTAATAATTCATAATGGTGTGTGAAAGAAAGTGCAGATTCGTATTGATGTGAAGTGAAGCAGGAGTGACATGGTGATGTTTGCAGCAATTTGGGATTTTCTGATTAATTACGTAGTTCAGGATGGAGTACCTTGAACCTAGCCACTTCAAAGGTTAGTTATAACAAATGGCTTTCGTCTCCTTTGTTCGCTTCTCTGGATGTGCAAGTTTTGATTTGGGATATTGGGAGATCTCTTCAAAGTCTGGAGTATTTTAGAGCAACATCTACAAGTAATAACTCTCTTCTGTTATAATACTCTGTTTTGCTTTGTTTTAAATGGTCGTTATAAAAGGGTTGCATACAACAAGGCTTGAGACACCCAAGTGAAAAAGGCTTGTGTAACATCGTTTCTTAAGTTTCTCTTTATTTACTTCCTTTAATTTGTAAGTTTCAAATTTCTAGTAAGTGTGGAATCAATTGGAGCTTCTTATGTTTCTATACATTGCTTTTCCACTATTAAAATACAATATTATTTGTAAATGTTTGAAGCCCCCTCTCTATTCGACTCAGTTGCAATGTTAATTATTGATTATTATTTTTCAGACCATCAGAGTCTTCTCTCCATCACTTATATGTTAAATGGGTTTTTTTTAATTGTCAATTAAGTTATTGACATTATTTTATTAGTTTCTAAAGGTTTTCAGTGCAAAACTAAACATACCTCCAATTGCAATTGTGTGCAGGACAGTTTCTTGAATATTCATTCTGCTCTGAGAAGTGATTTTTTTGTTTTTTTTTTTTTGGGGTTCTCAAAACTTGAAAAATTGTGGTATGGTATAATTTGCATAAATTGGGGCTCTTTCTGTTCTATTGCTTTTCTGGTATTGAGACCCTCCATTCTTCTCATCATGAGAAACCCAAAAAAACACACACACACACACACACAATTAAAGCATGATGGCAATTTTTTTTAATCAAATAAATCCCATGCGGCAGGTCGATAGCTTATTGATTTTAAGAGTATTTTGATTAATATCTTTGCTCAGTTTTGGAACTTTGTTGTTTTAAATAATTTCTTATGACCTCACTTTGATATAAAGTTTACGTATTTGACTGAGTCATGGAATCATGTAATATAAACACGGGATTCTTTGCTATAATTTTAGATTCCTTTTGTTTTTTTGGAAAAATGTTGCTCCTTAAAATCACAAAAAATTAATAATTTTCAATTAAAAATCTCAAAGTGATCAATTAAATATTTTTATTTTAGTCTGAATTTAAAAAAATTACATTATAAAGTTTACATACCAATTTTGTAATTAAACTTTAATTAAAAATATAAAGTGTAGTTGCTTATCATTTTCCCCAACTTACGTAGCTACTGCTATAACAAGGTTAATTTTTTCAGGAATGGAACTATGGAAATGTTAATTTTTTCAGGAATCTTTTATTGAGCTGTACTTTATTGTGGGCAGGTTTGCAGAAGACGATGCTTCTTACCTGGTAAATCCTTCGAGGGGTCCCATAAATTGAGCATGAAGAAGGGATTATTAAGTTGAATGCATATAATTAAGATTTATCCTATATTGTAAGACAATAGTTACATTACATTTTGTCTCATGATGGATAAATTTTAAATTTGATTTTATGTATGATGGAAGTTTAACATCTTATAATTTATTTGACTTTTTTTTTTTAGTTCGTGTTCTTTCAATTTAGTTATTTTGATAATATCTTAGAAACATTTTGTCTTTTTATTTGTTATTTATTTATTTATTACTATAATAACCTTTATGTTTGGATCGATAAGAATTTATAATTAAAGAAAGTTGTTGATTTTTTTTCACTATTTTTTTGTATTATTATTTTTTCATATTATTACTTATTTGTATTATTACAACAATAAGAAAAAAAATTAAATATAATAAGTGATCATTACCTCTGCATTTATGCTTGTGGGAGGCCTATAATATTCCTCGTCAAACTTGAGTCTTTAAATCCTTTTGATTATAACTCTATAAGATAAAGTGGAAAGGTTACTTTTGATTTGTCAAATAATTTATTAGTTAATTATAAACAATTTTCAAAATATGTTTGGGAATTCAGCAATTCTACATCTTCCTTAACTGAAAAAAATAAAAATAAAAATCACCTTTCTTCTAATGACCACATTTAGCATTATGAAAAAAAAAAAAAAATCAAATTTACTAACATCCATGACAACTTCATCAAAACTAAGTGCATATTTGGTTCCGCGGTGAGAGATGAGAAAATCACATTTACAACCTCCGTTTGTATAAAAACTCCGCTTTGTTGTTTTGGGAAAATGTGATTTCTGAGCTCTACAATGCGTTTCCAAACACAGGTAAGTCTTTGCTGCAAGTATTTCAATGACATCATCAATTTCTTCAAATGGATGCCTTTCAATACAAGGCGATAATTTAAGAAGTAGAAGCCTAATTAATTTCTTAAATGTTATTAGAAAAAAAAACTCATTAAGGTGAAATCTATACATACACACATAATATATAAACATATAAATTTATATGAGTTATCCGGTATTACAAAAATAACACCAAAATTTAAATATAATATTTTGATCATGCCCTGTGCTTGTACATTTGCACGGCTCGCATTACTGGTTAAATGGTAGAAGTCCACAACTTCCCTTAGGCATTAAGACACCATATGTCCAACTTATACTTTTTCCACCGAGCCATATGAACTTAGGCAAGAAGTAAAGTGACAGCATTATCTGGAGCCTGGTATCACAATTGAAAGCGAAATTGAAATGGAATCCATCCAAAATTTGCATGCGGTAGCTAGAAAAGAAAGCAGCTCATGAATCCATCCAAAATCCTGCTTTCCTCCAGCACTATTGCAGCTTGTGAATTTGCTTAAAATCTTGAGCCTTTGTCTATTTTGACCTCCTTTATAATTTTTTAATTCACTGCAAAACCAAAAAATTATTATTTTATTATTATTTAATTAATTGCAAAGAAAAAAATTTATTAGAGATTTATTTCTCTTTTCAGGTAAAAGTACTTTTGTCATTCTCCCGTTATTTTTTCCATTCCAAATTATTTTTTTTTCAAGAGCACTTGTTTATATACTTATGAAAAGAAGTAATTAAATTATATAACTTAAAATTTAAAATAGTGTATCTACTTTTTTCATCCAGCTAAAAAAATGGCAATTTTATCATTTTCTATTCGTATCCTTTTATTCCTATATTATTTTTTAATTCAAGAATATTTTGATTATTTGCTATCTTTTTTTATTTCATTTCTATATCTATCCTATCAAATAAATATATGAAAATTTATTCCTTTTCCTTTTTTCTTTTCCTGCAAATGATTTAATTGTATTTTATTTAATATTCTCTTTCTGCTTTCATTTAAAAAAAAAAAATTTATGTACCAAATGAACCCTATTCAACACAGCAGATGAATTAAATTGGAAATTAAATGACTTGAATGCATATTTTCTTAATTTTTAAAAAGAAAAAGAAAATAGAAATAAAAAATATTTTTTATTTTTTATTTTTTAAAAAATATAAAATATTATCAAATAATAATTACAAAAGTCCAAAGATAATTATCGGTTTAAGAACGCAAGATGCCCTATTTTTTAACTGTAAGGAGTAGAAAAAATGGCTTGAGTCAATGTTCGAATGGGTTCAAATACCAGGCACTACAGCGCTACGAGTGTAATACGAGCATCTGTTGATAAAAGGATTATCCTAAGATGATCATGTCATAGCCATTGAGAATCAATCAAATCAGATGGTTCATACAATAAACAATATTTATAATTTTTTTTAAAATAACTTTCTCTTACAAACGGGCTTATAAATGAAAGGGCCGACGCCGAGTTGCTTAGGGAACCCCAACGGTCATTTCTAATTCTAAATTTTGATTTTCGAATTTCGTCTGCCCTTCGATCGTGCGACTCCCGTATTTTGAAGGAATCTGAACAAAGCCTTGCACTTTCTCTCTTGGTAGCCAAACAGAAAACAAAAGAAAGCAGAAAAGCAGGAATGGGAGAAATTGATCGGAAGCCATCTCTGATACCAACGAGCAAATTGGAGGAACCGATTGAGATAACCTTATTTTCTTCTTCTTCAGTAGAAGACGATAGCCCAGTTAGGGCTATAGTCTGTCTGAAAAGAAGGGAGGACATTAAACGAGTCGAGGAATCTGAGGACTGCTTCATCTTAGAGTTTGATCCATTTGAGTCAGTGGAACTATCGAAGCTCTCTTTGGAGAACAACCCTGCTGATGAAGATGTTGTTGATCTCTCTGTGGTTGCTGAAAAGGGCCAGGTACAACATCAATTTGCTACAACAATCTTTTTTCTAAATTCATCTATTTTCCTCTACTTTCAGTTTTGGACTCATTAATTTGATTATGTATCTTACAGACTTTGACGCAAACCCACTTAACTGTCGCGTACCACCGTTCCCCTTTTCTTTAATATTCCGCATTGCACATACGCATGCTCACTGGCATGTTATGGCCTGTGAAAAATTTTTGAGAAGAAAACTAATAAAATGATTGATCTTTTTTATACTTATTATATTGGAATGAAGGAGTTGGAGATTGAATGTGAGGTCAATATCACCAAATTAGGTTTCTCTCAATTTCATTCAAAAGGGTAAATTTTCTGTCTTCTCAATAATGGACAGTCCCACTCTATTTGCACCCTATTAGCAATCAGTATGTTGGACTTAAAAGGGTTTGTTGTCTCGGCCTGGTTTGAGAATGTATTGTAGGTTGCTCTGATTAAGATTTTTTCGACAAACAGGTAGCGTGCAGAGATTATCCGCATTCAAGACATCTCTGTCTCAGATTTCCGTTCAATACAAAACCTCACGAGAGCTACTGTGAAATGGTACTAAAACTTGCTGCTCTCTCGTGCCAATTGATCATTATCTTGCATGATTGATAATAGTTTGTTATCCTTAATGGTTGGTCAAATGCAGTGCTATTGTTATGTTTGCGATTCAGCTGCCCCGTGTAAGTACTGGACTGTTCATTGCCATGCCGAGAGTGTTGATTACTGGAAGGTTCAGAGGATGATGAAGAAACAAAAACCAGATTCTCACAAATGAGAAATACTCTTGCTTAATGATCTCTGTGTATTTAAATGGTTTATGGGACAGAAAAAACTTATTGTTATTATGCCTTCAAATTCGTTCTTGGGATTTGACTTTTTGGGCAATGTATACCAGTTACTTATCATGTAGACAAGCATTCTGCTTAAAGAAGATGCGAAGGGACTCAAACTCTCGAACTAGATTGGAGTTTAACAGTGCCTTTAAGATATTACTCATAAATTGCTCTCTAAAAGAATCGAACAAAAATTAATAGAAAGAGATATTACGTTTTTCTACTAGCTGAACTAAATTTTTGGATTCATAAGCCCTTTTATAGCAACAATCGTTGGCACACCCAAGCATTTGTGTGTAATTCTTCACGTGATTCTAGCTCTCAGGCGCTGGAAGAAGGTGGATGCAGTTGCTTCTTGCTATAACTACTCATACCATGTGTTGAACACCTTAGACCCGGGCCAAATTAAACTTAGCGTGCAGCAGGTAGCGAACACTCCTAGAGTTGAACATTAGATTCCGAGCCATAAAAATTGGTAGTGCCTGTGTCTGTAACTTGGCGAAACAAAGGTTATTGAGCTTTTTTTTTTTGGTTTTTGGGGGGGAGGGGGGCGGGGGGGGGGGGGCGCTTCTTTCACTAGTTTCCCATTATTGTCCGAAGTGTAGAATTAATCTTGTTCAAATATTGAGTTTGTATCTGTGAGAACATGCAGACAAAAATCTCTGATGCCGATGTTTTTTTCGAAGGCTGCGAAAAAATAAGGGTACTTACATTATGCGCACGTTACCAACCAAAGCATAAACAAAATTATTTCACTAGTTTCCCATTATTCTCCAAAGTGTAGAATTAATCTTGTTCAAATATTGAGTTTGTATCTGTGAGAACATGCAGACAAAAATCTCTGATGCCGATGTTTTTCGAAGGCTGCAAAAAATAAGGGTACTTACATTATGCGCACGTTACCAACCAAAGCATAAACAAAATTATTTCAACTCTCAGCAAAATCCTATGTGCAACAATTTCTTTGAATCTTCTTTGGATGTATAAACTTGCTAAGTAGAATCTATTGACTAAGTAAAAAATAGTAATGTTATTGTATGAAAGCTAGGGTTATAGACAAGTTACTTGAAATGTTTACATTACATCTGTTCATTAGTTTAATTGATAGAGATTCTTAAGAAGACTATATTTCAGATTACTCCAATCCAATTCACATTTTTTAGATTCTTTCTGCGATGTTCAATATTTCTGTCAAACTAGTTCTCCATTAATTAACCGTTCCCTTGTAGAAACTTAATTTTTCATGTCCATTTCTCTCAGCAGAATTTTACTAATTATAACCTAGAAAAACCGCCACCAAAGAATTTTACGTTTTTATTAAACGCGTTGCACAATCTTTTATATATATATATATATATATATATATATAAAAGTAAGTTATAAGAAATTGAACTATTTATAACTCATAAATAGTGCAATTTCTTTTCTTAAACTGTCTGTATCCCAATTTTTTAATTGATTTTTTCAAAAAAAAAATTTCAGTCTTTTTTAATTTAAATTTAATTTTGATAAGCCCACTTAGTAAACTCCAATTTGAAGAAACCTGACAGTGCCTACTTTACAAGCACGGGTGACGTGAACACGGCCCGTTAGTTCCCTTTGATCCCATTTCTCTTTACTAAGTTCTTTTTTTGGGTTGTGATCGTACTAAAACAGCTCACTCAATGAGAAATAGGGATAAGTAAAATTCACCTCCAATGCATATTCACCAAATTTACCTTAGAATTTTTGTAGTTTATATATTTTAGCAAAATGAGTATGCAAAAAATTCCTTTATGATCTATCTAGTTGATGTTACCTCAATATTGTGGAATCAATGAAAAACTGTCCCGTCCCTCAAAAGGTTAAAAAAAACTTGGACGAAGAGAGAGTAAACTGGGCCCAAATTTAGGGCCCAATATGCTGAAAACCCTTCAGGAGAATCGGATAAAACCCAGGGGTTCGGAAGAAGCAAGGGCTTTTGACCTTATCAAATCGTCCTCATTTCGCAGCTCCCTTGTGTGAAACCCCAATCCCAGAGTGTGAGAAGCCATGTCCCCAGGTCCCGTCGTTGAGCCGGCTGCCGAGGCCGAAGCCCAGCAACAACTTCCTTCCTCCGATGATACTCAGAAGACTAAACCTCAGACTCGGGTTTTAATCGACCCCTTGATTTTGTTTCCTGCATTACTTATTTCAATTCATTTCTCGTTTGGCCTCTTATTTTTTTTTTTCTCGTTTTCTCCTGTGATCTAATTTCCTAGGATGAGGATGCTCCCGTTGTCGAGGATGTGAAGGATGATGACAAAGATGAAGACGATGCCGATGAGGACGACGATGACGACGAAGAAGATGATGAGAAGGAAGAAGGCGCTCAAGGTCTTTTCTCTCATTAACCTTCTAAGAAATTCTTTTCCTATTTTTCTTTTGTAATATGTTTATCCAATGTTAACTCTATAGGACTAGGGTTGCATGGCATAACGGCGTTTGATTTATTTAAATCTTGAGAGTTCTTGTAATTCTAATTTTGCTGGTGGTTTTAGACTGCTTATTAGGAGACCTATATAAGATATTTGGGTATGAGATATATGAAAAATATAAGATTATCCTATTTGATGTGTCATAACAAACATCAACAATGGGAATTTTAAATTTTCAATGTGTTTCAAAATTAAATATCCATTGCATAGGTTTTCAAAAACTCGGAAAGTAGGAATATACCCCATTAATTTTTAAATTGAATCCATGCCTTCATCTTTTGGCTGCCATGTGGATTTCCCCCCTTAACTGTCCTCTTGTATTTGATGTCTGATGTGTATAAATATGCTTTATTTTACAAAAGTACTCTTCCTCAACTAAAGCTAATAATAGTAGGTGTGCCTGTCTTTACAGCATTGCTTCTTGAGTAGAGGTATCATTTTCCTTTGGGTCTGAAGCTATCTCTTCTCCCTTTATGAATAATGATGGAGATAGGAATCATGAATTTAATTCATTGGTTTTCTGCTTGTAGCAGTATACAAGAAAAGGCTTTGGGGGGTTTGATACAATTTTATAGTTTAAGTCACTTGGTTGATTAACTTTTGTATGCTTAAGCATGCTAAGTGGATATAAGCTAGGTTGTTGTTGAAGTCGAAGTTTCCATACAAGATTCACTGCAAGGGTTAAATTTTCATGAGGAAATGGGCCATTGAGCAGTGTCTTATTGCATTATTATGGCTGGGATTATTTTTAGTTCACCTTTGACTTTGCATTACGCAATTTGCATGCTAATCTTCTATTCTCGTGATTCTTATGAAGCTTTGAGTTAACACACTGAATGAAATTGCAAAGTGCTCTGTACTGGTAATGGATAACAATTATCACTTTCTGGTGTACTGAAGGATTTACCTATAAAAATAACAATATGTTGTTACCTCTATTCTATTTGAAAGCTTTTGCTGCTTTCTTTGAATATTATCCAGCAATTAGGTGCCATGCTGTGAACTATGTTGATTGATTCTTCGTTTACTGACAGTTACTAGTACGTATGAATTTCTTTACTAGCTGATATTACTTTTCTTCAATGGGTGGATTTAGGATTTGATGTACCTGTGCGCTGTATTATTTATCTTCAATAGAAATGCCCATATCCATGCTATGCTACCTTTTGTTGGAATGGCCCTCCCATTCCGAATTTTACTTTCTTCTTGTTATCTATTCATCAATCTTGTTCTTAAATCTGTTTTACTGGATAATGAAATGCAGGTGCCACTGAGGGTTCAAAGCAGAGCAGAAGTGAGAAGAAGAGTCGGAAAGCAATGTTGAAGCTCGGACTGAAGCCTGTTACTGGTGTTAGTAGAGTCACGATTAAAAGAACAAAAAATGTGAGTCGTTATCTAATTTGTTTCTATGTATGATGTATCTGGATGATTGATGGAATCTTACGAAATTCTTTTGTGCTTCAGATTCTATTTTTCATCTCAAAACCTGATGTCTTCAAGAGTCCAAATTCTGAGACCTATGTCATATTTGGGGAGGCGAAGATAGAGGATTTGAGTTCTCAGTTGCAAACACAAGCAGCTCAGCAGTTCAGGATGCCTGATATGGGATCTGTGATGGCAAAACCAGATGCTGCTGCAGCAGCAGCTGCTGGAACACAGGCTGATGAGGAAGAGGAGGAGGTTGATGAAACTGGGGTGGAGCCACGGGACATTGATTTGGTCATGACACAAGCAGGAGTGTCTAGAAGCAAGGCTGTCAAGGCTCTCAAGACTCACGACGGGGACATTGTCGGCGCCATCATGGAGCTCACTACTTAAATAGCTTTATGCTTCATTTTCTTTAGATTGGAATTTTTGGATGATTTTGGATCTAACGCCTCCCTCTAGTTACTTTAGTCAGCCATATCAACCATAATATGGGTGCGTTATCTCGTTTTTTTGTTCCTCTCTCATAGTTGTGGCACGCCATGACCAGTGGATTATTGTTTAGTCGCTTCTACACATGATTAAACCTTCTATGAGCTATTTCTTCTGCACTAGATATGACGATAATGATTCATGATATAAGTTTTGGCCTGGTTGAGTTTTAATGCTTTCGACCTCGTAGCCCTTCCCCATTGTTGCCTTGCCTTCTCTCTCCCTTTAGCCGTGCTCCCGGTGCTTATATGCCATTTTGCTTCTTGAATGAATTGAGTGCAACTGGAACTGGTTAATCTGAAGTATATTCTCATAAATTCATTAAAATTCACTGAAATAATCAAATGTTGCCATTATCATCCAGCCCATTGAACCAAACATGCTATAATTAGAAAATGTTATTTTGGATGCTATTATTTTATTTCTACAATTCTATTGAAGCTTAAAATGTGATATATCAAAGAATCCTAATCCTAAAATATGCCATTAAAATCTTGTCTTTGACTATCTGTTCCGTGGTTAGTCAAAGATGCAACTTCTGGTCTATGGTTGTCCGCCTTGTTTAGTGGCTTTAGCATGCTTCGTTGTGTCCTAAAGGTAAATTTGACGTATTAGCCTGTCATAGGTCATTGAACGTGATATATTTATCGAGGGATAATCAGTTTTCGAAAACAAAAATTGTAATTACATCTTTTACAAAGGCAGCAATGTTCGTCTCCCAACTTCTGTTTCTCACAATAGCATTTCAGTTGTGAAAGTTGCAATAGGAATAAGATATACAAGTAGCGTATCTCACCAACTAGGAATCTGAAATGACATAATCTTATAGGTGTAGAATGCAAACAATGCCAACCTATACACAATGGTTATAGGGTATATAATATACCTAATGTCATATGTTTATAAGTCTGACAACAACCCTGAACAAATTATAAAATTTTACAACCAGACGAAATGAAGTGGTTCAAGGCAGGAGAAGCCATGATAAACTTTTGTTCAATAATATAATTCATTACATGTCACCGGGCATAAAGTAATGCGAACCAATTATTTGGTTTATTATATGTTGGATTCTTAATTCACGTGTAGATGGTTTGGTTAGTAAATGTTAAATACTTGTGTGTGAAACGAGTGCGATTTTATATGTGTGTGTACATACTCGAGAAATGTATAGGCTGTTGATAGCGATGCATTATAATTTGATCTTGGCAATTATGCGACTTGGCGAGTCATCATAAAATTGGACTAAAACAACATCCACTTTTTCTTTCTTGTAGCAGATGACAAAACTGTAATTCCAAGAGAGGGAAGAAAGGCCTACGTTTCACCGATAGTCCACAGGTGATGTCCATAATGAAGAAAAGCGGAAAAAACAAAAAACAAAGAGAGGGAGAGAAGAAATATTAAAGCAAAGTTGCTTGCTTTGGAATTAAACGCACAAGTCACCACAGATGAGACATGCCACACATTCAATTAGCATATCTTATTGTTGAAGCACTTTCACAGTTCACGCCCTTTCATTTCACTTTGTTGGCCTAGGAAGCATAGGGAGAAAAAACGAAGAACAGCAAAAATAAAATGGAAAAGAAGTTTTTTACTAGTTCACATATTTTATTTTCAAATTAGCAGTTTATACAAGTATAACATTACTTTCTATCTCTCTAAACCTAAAAAGCTATTCTTACACATCTCAGCCACCATCTTACAAGTGTGATAGATGCAAAAGTCAAACAAATAAAAAAGTTTTGTCATTCATTTAAAATAAACCTAAGCTATTTTTAGTAAAAGCTATATTGCCTCCAATAAATATGTAATAAAGCTGCACTAAGGTTATTAAGGCTAATACTCCTCCTTAAACTTAGTGCTGTTGAGCACTCTTACAAGTACTAAGGCTAATATCTGGGCAATCTTTTAGTGAAGATATAAGCTTCTTGATCTTCAAAAAATTAACATTGCATGATTAGCTAACCTTCCTTCTCCATTTCTCTAAGAAAGTGATATATGATTTTAACGTGCTTTGTTCTATCCTAAAACACTAAATATTTCACTATAGCCACTACTAACTTGTCACATAATACCATTGTTGCTTCCTTTGGCTTAATCTTTTAATCAAGTAGGAGCTTTTAATCATATTACTTGATTTAAAACATGTGCACTTGCTATGTGCTATACTTCTGTGCAATGGATAAAGCCATTATTCACACTAATGTTCTAGTATGCCCTTCCTAACCTAAAGGTGAAGTAATAGTCTAATGTTCTTTTCATATCATTATATGATCTTGCCCAGTCACTATAGTGAACTCAACCAACTTTGCCTCCTTATCCTTTGAGTACACACTAAAATCTCTAGTTCCTTTAACATATATCAGGATTCTTTTAGCATCCTTAGAATGCACCTAGTTCCTGTGTCCATCTTGTACAAAAGCTTTAGGTTATTCCCTTTTAATAAAAAAGCTTTTAGATGCAATTTTTACTTTCAATATTCTGGTATCACTTTGTCAAATACATCACATATCATTGTGAAAATGCATCTTATATTTCTCCTTAAACAACTAACCAACATTTAAAAGGCTACAACTAATTATAAACACAAATAACACATCATAAATAATTTTTGTATCTAAGGTAGTTTTAACGGCAACATCACCTTTGCCTTGTATGTATACAAAACTTCCATCACCTATCTTCACCCTTAACCTTTACCTTATATCTAAGAACCTAAATAATTTTGTCCTAGAAGTCATGTGGTGAGTGTAGACATTATAAATCAATCACACTTCAAACCGTAGGCTTGAATGACAAGATTTTTCGATTATGAATGCACAATCCTTCATTAGGTCAAGATTTTCAGTCATTTGGGCCTTTTGTGGTTGTTGCTTTGCTTTATCCTTACACATCTTCTCCATAAGTCATAATTGCTTGCAAAATTTGCACTACACTCTAAGTCTAAATCAATAATATTTTTTAAGATAACCTTTTTTGTGACAGTAAGAATTAGGTTAAAATTTAACTTATTTCTTTTAAGATATGCTTTAATTCTTAACTTATTTTTTTTCAAATATGCTTCCTTACTTACTTTCCTTCTCCTTGTCCTTCTCCTCATTTGCTTTCATTTGATATCAAGAGTTTGTTTGGTTCCTTTCTCATTTGTTTGCCAAAAAGCAGTTTCACTTGGCTCCTCAAATCTAAATTTTGTTTCCTTTGCTCAATAACTTAGAGAGAAAAATGTCTTGAGTTTTTCATAGAAATAATATTTGCTTCAAATTTTTCAAGAAGGCTGACTAGTACATGTCTACCACCCAATTTGTATACTCCTTGACAAGTTCTACTTCTTTCATCCTAAGTTCAAACTCTTTCCTTAAATTTTGGAATTGCATCTACTTAGTTTTCTCATTTCCTTAAAATTCATCCCTTTACCTATCCTAAATTTCCTTTCCATTTTCATATGCCATGATCCTTGTGAAAATAGCTTCAATCATAGCAACCTAAATAGATGACAAAGCCCTGAACTTTTTTTACATATTTTATAGAGTGATGCTTCATTTGAGCTACTATGAGGTTGTCTCTCAAAGGAGAAGGATCACAACCTTTTTTTACAACATCTTACAAGTCTAATCCTCTAAGATGTGTCTTCTCTCGATAGCCTAAAGTTAGAAGTTCTTATCATCAAACACAAGAGGTGATCCCACACCAAAATTGTTGGATGCCATGATCTCGTGCAACTAGGAAGATATTTTTAGCTGAGTGGAGGTTTTAGTGGCTAGTTGTTGCTTCTACTCACAAGTTCCTCTAAGATCAATGAAAATTAACTAGCATTTGTTGGCTTAGGGAGCAGAGGGGAAACAAAAATGAAGAGCAAAAAAAATAAAATTTGGAGGGGGCGAAATATTTCACTTGTTCACATCTTTCATTTTTAAATTAGCATTTTATATAAGTAAAACATCCTCTTTAAGCCTGAAAACTATTCTAACACATTTCAACCATCTTCCTATAAACAAGTATGACAAATGCAAAAATCAAACTAAAAAAGTTCTAACATACATTTAAAACAAATATCAATTTTTTTATTTTTTAATAAAAGCTATTTGGCCTCTCAAAGATATAGAATAAAGCTGCAGTAAAATTATTAACCATTGGCTAATACACTTCACGGGTGGCTAGTTAGCTAGTTATTGACCACCTTGCAATTTGTTCTGATCTCTCCAGCATTCCCAGTTAACACACCTATCTGACCCATCTTCACCATGGCATCACCAAATTTGGTCATCCACAGAAATGGGTTCCTCGCATTCTGATTCACTTGCTCAGCTGTTGCTGTGTTCGACAAGAGAGCTTGATCTGATGAAAACAGACCTCGATTTGCCAAAATATCCACATAATAACCTGAATCTACTATTCCAGGGCTAGAAGGGTTCATGGGAACCACTAAGTTTGGGTTCGTGCTTCCTTGTGGGCATTGTTGCTTCAATTGGGCTGCATATGTTGGGTCTAAACTTGGATCCTCACTTGACTTGCTACTGAAATTGTATAATCTATTGTTGAATGAAGAGCAATGTGAGCGCCCAATGGTGTGTGCCCCTGCATAACGTTCCACAAATTGGAGTTATAATCAAACCTAGCAAACAAAGATATGATTATTTTGAATGTCAGTTGGTAAAACTCTAACAAAAATATAAAGCATAAACAATCAAATGGTTGTTTATTTTTAAACAAAAATTTTTAGTTGGATCTAAATCGAGCCAAGTCCTTAAGGCAGAACATTTTTTTTTTTCAAAAAAAGTAATTAATAATTTGTAGCTTTATTGAGATAAAGATAATTATAATTTATTTATTGTTAATATGTATAATTCATACTACGAATTTATATATTTTTAAGATTAGACCTAAAGATCAGGGTTTATAAGACCAGCCTACAACTTCTAGAGGGTTGGATTAAATTGACATTTTTGTAAATAAATCTTTTGCAGCGGATAATGTTAAAAAATAAATAAATTTTCTTTGAAAAGAAGTAAAAGGGATGGACCCCTATTTAAAGGTATAACAAGCACAACGCCCACCTCCCCCGCTTCCACAACCCAAAAAAAAAAGTAGAAAATTCGAGCCCGAAATTTTCATAGTTCGTGTGTACAGAGGATCTTACCAGAGAGGGTGATCATTTCTTCTTGTGTGAGGCCCTTGTTTGCAAAGAGTTGAGTGAGCTGGTCAATGTTGAAAGTTGGAGGGGGAAGGTTTGTCCTTATATCTGAAGCTAGCGATATTCTGCCATCTCTTCTTCCAGCAGGAACATCATAGCCAAGCCCTCCACTCTGCACATGAAGAATATATATATATTGGATCATTTTCATGAAAAAGTTCACCATAAAAAGGTCTTATTAATTACGAGGAGAATCCAAGTAGAGACACTTACAAACACAATGCTATCTCTTGCTGCAAACGCAACTATATCAGCACACGAAACAATTCCTTTGCAAACTGCTTCAAGTCTGGCCTTGGCATTGTCAATGACTTCATACCCTCTGAGACTTGGATTATTGGCTGGTGAGTCTTTTTCTGCTGTGTTTGAAGGAGTAGAATCTAAAAGCACCGAAGCATCACAACCCTAAAAGTAACAACACAGTTAAATTTTACATATAGACTTCAACATACTGTATTATGAGACTTTGGGGAAGTTCTTGAGCTGCGGTTTTTTTTTTTGGAAGAAAGAAATGCTAAATTTTAATTATATTTGAAAAAAGGACGAAAATAAAATTTTTTAGTGCATAAAAAACTAATAGACTTGGATCTTTCGATGTGCCACTTCCATGGAGTCTATTTTAATTTTTTTAATTCTAACTATCCATTTTTTTTTAATTTCCAAAGATGTAAATGCAAGAGAAAAATAGTCTTCTAACTTTAATTGTGCCTTGTAATTTTTATTAGACAAATGTCTGTCTAATAAAACTCAAAAAATTATCTCCATTTTTTGTTTGTTTCTTTTAAAATAAAAAATAAATAAATAAAAAAATAAACGATTAAAATTAAAATATAAAAAAATTAAAATCAAGATGACTCAGATCTACTCCAAAAGGAGCATGTTCCTTACGAGGAGATCCAAGTCCAAAGCTAATGGCATCACATGATGACTCACTCTAACAAGGCAATCATGGAAGTGCATTCTCACAAGCCCAGCAGCAATCCCAGGGTTTTTAATAAGCCCTTTTCTGACCTCATCCTTTACAATGAACTCAGCAAAGCTACATGAATCGCTGTAAAACCCAACCTGGAGCTGAGAATTAACATTTTGAGACACCAAATATATGAACAAAAGAGTAGTTGCAAAATTTAGCTTCTTTGGACTCATTTTCTGCGCAACGATGTCAGACTCTTCTAAGCTTATGACATAATTATAACCTATTTATAGGAGACGTTCACAATTAAGGATAGTGTAGTGCCCTTAGTGCTATGTGATAAGGCAATAAGCTGGAACGTCACTGTTATTTGATGGTCAAGAATGGAATTGACTGGGGTAGCTATACACGAAAGCAAAGGACAAACTAGATCAAGTTAGATAGTAATATTATTGTAGAACAAAAGCCCCTTTTTCAAGCTTTCAAGCAGTGATGGGATTAGAAATACCTGTGCTAATCGGTTTCAGTAGACTTGAGTGCACGAAAATCCAAATTAGTTGTTAAAGTTGAATCCATTTGCAAATAATATAGCAAAAAAATTGCATTAGATGGTGTGCATGTTGGACCCATATTTATTAAGATTCCGGGAAAGAAGGCATGCCCTAAGTACACAAGTCACGTTTAAGACTAATTTAATGTTCAAAATTACTTTCTCATAAATTAGCATTTCCCAGTGGGATTAGGTGTGTCAGTTGGCATTGACCGTCATTAGGGACTTTAAAACTAATGCCTTCAAACGACACACTGCGTAACGGGTCTACTAGGTAGGTTTCTCCACAGCATCAAAACGCAGTACTACTAATCCTTAGAAGTTGGGTTGGTAGTAAAGCGAACATGTGATGTAGTTGGACATAATGTCACTAATTCAAATTTTAGCTAGACTGTTTTTTTGAGACTAAGCTAATAAAAAAAAAAAAAATCGAACACTACGCATTAGTTATGTAGGTGACGTTACTCCAAAATTATACTGCTCACTGTACAAATTGGACACCTAAGGTCGGTGTTCCACAGATACCCATCGCATTAGCTTAATGGAAGACAATATAGAACTAGTCCTAAAAAACACCAAATACGGATAAATCTGTCAGAAGATCGGCTCAAAAACTACTGGTACCTTGTGAATTGTATGTAAAAAAATAGCAACCTCCCCGGCACTTTTTGGATGGTAAACAAAATTGTGTCAAATAAGTATCTCTCAGTCTCAAGTGACACCTAAAACTAAACAATTCGTATGAGGAACAATGTTGATGCTTTTTCTGAAATAACGAATGCAAGCAGACATGAATTGTGGTTTTGTTTGAAACGAAGAAGATTTAACCTTGATAACACACTTGTGATGATGCACTTGGAAAAGGAAAATAAACACAACCACATATAAATACACGGGTCAAATACTTAAATAAGATCCATAGCCAGGGCAAGTTGTTTATTTATGTCGAAGCCACAGACCAAAGTACCAGATTCACTCATATATGTCTAATTAAGGTAATTAGAAACGTCTGATCCATGAACATTCATATCGTTTACTCCAGCTCTTTCAAGGTTTGAAACTCTGCCCTGGGAGTTCCTCCATCTTAACGTGTTCCCATTCTGATGAGAAGCCATCAGAGTAATATGTAGGAAGCTGAATGCCAAACCTGTATGTTCCTCGAGGCTGAATTTCTTGATCATCCTCCAAATCCAGGTGAAACTCCTTCGGACTTGACTGTTCAACAGCAGTATAGGAACTGAGATGCATTATGGGAGGACTTAGACTGAAATCATTTCTTATGATTGTGCAATCCGTTCCGTTCCCTGCAAATCCAACCCCATCTAACAGTTGCCCTTCTGATGACATAGAACTTGAATCTTCAACCCGGGATTTAAGAACGTGGAATCTAGCCATAACAGAAGATACGTAATCATCAGCCTTGTTTTTGCCAGGATTAGGTGATATCTGGGTGAAATTAACTTGGTCTTCATTATCTGTCTGTCCAGATGTCAATTTGTCCGCTGTGTCAAGGCCATGAGAAGCCTCAGAACTCGGTAGTTCCTTCAGATTGGCAATATTGACACATGACTTTACATCCCCAGAATTGCGAGCAAAGAAAATGGCCTTAGTAGAAGCTTCATACTCTCCACTCTCCTTGTTTGTACCAGAAACAGCAGAATCCCGGATGAAACTATCCAGGTTTTGACTACCATTGTCTTCTGGTGTTAATGTACAAGGCTTGTTCAGATCAGGAGAAAACTTTAAACCAGATAACTCCTTTAAATTGGCAGCATTTAAGACAGGCAAATTTTCTGCAGAATAATTGGGGTATGGAACAATGTTCACTTTGGCTGCAGAACCCTGAGCTGCGCTTAAATTAGGATCATCTAGTTTTGATTGCTCCTCCACATCTGAATCATTATCTAAGACATAAGAAGCAGAAGAATATTAGCTTTTGAAAAAATAACAGCCAAATTTCCAGTTTATTTTTCTAGGATATTGAGAAAATGGTAATCTTGAAATGGAGAAAAATGTGCACCTCTCCGGTTGTAACATTTCTCCATCTCAATCTTCATTTGAGCATAGCGAGCTCTGTAATTGATGGAACATATTGCAGCTTCTGCCTCAAGCCATAAATTCTTATATAGTAAATTCTGAGACTCTGATCCTTCCTCCTCATGAAAATTCTCACTGAGAATGCTCTTCAAAGCCTATAAATGAAAAGTATGCCAAATAAAATAAAATTTATCCTTTCCTTCTACCATCTTTGTTTACCTTTCTGAGGAAAGTAAAACACAGCATTAAATAGTAGTAAATAACACAGAAATTGTCAAATTGCTATAAAAAACACCTTGATCATGTCATCTTCTTTCATCATTTCTGCATCATCCTTTGTGGGAAAAGGATCTGAAAACTTCCCTTGTTTCCCAGATATAAAATGATGGGTTTTCACCTCTTGAACAGGCAGATTCTCAGACTCAACCTTAGAGCCCACTGGATCTACCTTGGCTAAGTGGGGTCTCTCAAACCTTGCATTCTGAGAATTCACTCAGATTTACAATCATTTCAATGCAGGTAATAAAAAAATCAGCATATATGATATGCAAAGAACCATATCCTTTAACCAAAACCTTATGGGATCAAAAGAACAGCGAAGAGAGACAAAAAGAGGAATATCATTTTCCCTTAAAAAATTAGAAAGGAAATATGACTTCAATATCCTAGGAATTTCCAAAAATTATACATTAAAGTTGCGCATTAAATTACATCTTGATTAGATTTCTGGTGTGAAACTTACAAAGGCATCAAGAATGCTACCTCTAATTCTTGAAAACCAGATGGTGAGCTAGGTATCATAAGAGGACACCATGCTAAATTTTGCAGTTATACAGGAAAACAGCCCAAGGAAAACTACTGCTGGAATTTAACCAAAGTCAATACCCCAACTCCTGCAAGTGAAATTAAACCCTAAACCCTAAAAATTTAACCAAAGTCAATACCCCAAGTTGACTCATAATCCGGCTCTAAGGGACATCCTATTCCTATCACATGATGAAATTAAAGCTTCCCTCCTCCCAATTCCAACAAGCTTAGCATCAAATCAGAAGTTTCCTTTTCCTCACTTAATAATTATTTCAACAATTAAACAGCAGAAATGCTTCTAATCTCTCTTTCAAGCACACATAAGGGCTGGGGAAGAGGTTAACTTTATCTCCTCAATTAGATGGTTTACTTACCACAGGTATTCTTTGAGATACAATTCAATCCGCTGTTATCCCAAACACGAGTCACAGGAAAACACATTGAAGCAAAAGTAGTCACGGAAAGTTACATGTATAGACATGAGGCCAAGTCACCAGAATTTATGGTGACCTTTAATGCTTTTAACTTGAGAGTTAAAACTATATGGAAGAGTAGGTATCTAGAAACGCTTGGTTCACTGTAAAAACCATCATAACTTGGAAAAATGGTTCATTTATTATGATATTCAGCAAAGGTGGCTAAGTCAGTGAGCAAAAAATATATATATATATTTTTTTTTTCTACATGTGTAAATGCAAAAGTTTCAGTGTCTTGGTTAAATTCTCACATAAAAAAGTGAAGCAAATAAATCATATAATTCGTAATTTCTGCAACTCCTCATATAAGGGGGGAAAATTCTCTATCCATCAAATAGCTGAGAATTATTATTAAATTGAAATCAAATTATACCTGCTGACGCTCATGTGATCCTCTGGCACACTTCGAAGGATTTGGCTGAGTAAAAATGCATTCTTGTGCAGCAAACATTCGTTCAGCATTCTTTAAAGCACAAGTATTAAGATTACTAATCACATTACTAAGGACATTGCAATCTTTTTCTTTTAATTCATATGCATTATTCAAACAATGAAAAAGAAGCAACTCTGACAAGTTATGCATCGTATCAACCAGCATTTGGATGTTTATTTTTGGCGTTGATACTTTTGCAGCTGATTCTTTAAGTACAGTAGGTGCAGCTACTACAGAAGAAGGTGAAGGCTCGACTGCTTGAGATGCACCATATTTCAAATACTCATTCACATTAATTTTAGAATCTGCACATCCCCCGCATAAAGTATGCTGTTTCTGGGACATACATTTGTTTTCTTCTATAATTGGTTGCTCATTGTTAGAAATTCTAGACTCAGAATCATAAGTTGACTTGTTTGATGGCACGCTATTTTCCTTCATTTCAGAAGTGTCATCCAGATATTGAGGCCCACAATCATAGATTGGCTTGGACACAAAACATCCAGCCCTCACTGCACCATCTAAATTATTTTCTTCAGATGAAAAGTTTGCCACTGAAAACTTCCTCAAAGAGCCTGCCAAACCTTTTTCCAGATAGTCAGTTTCATTGTCTATTTGATTGTTCTTTGAATTTTCACAGGATATTTCCACATTATTGCTTGCATCAAGAAGAAAATTCTGAGGCCCTTGGAAATTAGAAGAAAAATTCTCTTCATTTAATTTCACATATTCTGTATGCAGAGCCTCAGAACCTTCAAAGGAAGAAAAATGAGCAGCTGGAGCTCCTTTCCAGCATGGTGAATCTACAGCAGGGTTACATCTATCGACACTGTCAAAAGATTTCTCAATAGAATTGACACCCTCATCAGTACTAAATCCCAAGCTTAAATTATTCAGACTTGCTTGAGGATTTTGAAATCCATGCCTTGCTTTGAATATATAATCACCAACACCTGTTGAAACATGATTGTCTGAAAGCATTACATTGTTTACTGAGGTAGGTTTGTTTCTCTCTAAATGCATGCGAAGTTGACCTAAATCAAAGCAACCTGTGCTTCCAGGAACTGGCAGGGGATAAGCCTCCTTCATATAAGTGATATTATTGCTTCCAAGGTCCCTACCAGCTGCAATATTGCCAACACTGAAACTATCTATCCCTGTTATAGGTGCTGAAGATCCTGTATCGACCAGTGAAGGTTTATCATGTTGCCTCAAGTGTTTGTCACTTGATGCAGTGTATGAAGAGTGATGGCTCCCTGAATCTGCAACTAATTTCAAGGGAGCTTCATAACGAGTTTCTTGAGAAACTGAAGGGGATTCTTGAATAGATGTACTTGAAAAATCAAATGACAAGGAATTGGCAGTTTGCCACCAGCAAGATTTATCATCCAACTGATCTGAACTGATAGGCACACCATGCTTTTCCCAACCCATCATATTGGTGCAATGTAAAACTTTACCATGGTCTGAGGCCTCAACATCTTGACATCCTGCATTCATAAAATATTATTCAATTCTTGACAATGAATCGATTTGATAGCTCAGGTATTGTAATTCATGATATTGATATGATTCAATATCATCAAGATGTAATTTATACCATTTAATTTACTGATGAAAGATCTGCTGCCCTAAGTTATTGCAAATTAAAGAAACATTGCACATATCAATTTTTGACACAGAAGCATAGCTATCAAAATCGTATGATTTGCAATTCGAATCTTATGATTTGCAACTAGTCACAAAGCCAATGATATAAATCAATGGTTGAATTGGAAACAATCTTGAATCGGCCATGAGTTGTATGAATGTGTGCAATTCAAGCTAATATGACAGTATTACATGATTCTATGATTCAGAAAAATGTGCAAACAATGAGTTGGTGCGCAATGTTGTATTGTCATTAAGTGTTGTCTATGCCTCTTTTAAGGAAAGTAAAGAAGGATATTGCTTAAGATCATTCCAAGAATTAATAACTCACAAATTTATAACGATAAGCTTATCTATGATTTATGGTAGAGTGCTTTTCTTAACTCTTGGGTTAAATTTGCTAACTTGATTATTTCATGCATATTATTAAAATACATGTGTCTATTTTATATTTCAAGCTATTTTTCAATGTTACTGAATTTTATGATTTGATATAATTTACAATTACAATTCAGAAATATGCTTTTCAATTTGCGATATGTATTGTGATTTGACAACTATGCAAAGAAGATGAAAAATTGATATTCCACTTGTCATCTTACGTTGTTACTTTTCTTATCCTTACTTTTTAAGACCATCTTATTTAATTTTTGTTTTCCCTTGTATTTCTTTCACAACTTTAAAATCTATAAGCAAAAATGTTAAAAAGTTTAGTAATCACTAAGGGCTGTATGAGGAATATGAGTCATATGACACACAAAACAAGGAAGACTGCCTGGATAGAACGACAAAAGAGAGGAAAAATGGTAGATCTCATAACTAAGAGGTTCTTCATAATTGTAAATGCTGGCCCGTAGAGTGCCACCAGAGTGTTGTATCATGTTAAAAGCGAAGCAACTTATTCAAGCTTGTCAGTTTCGTTACTTTGTATATTTGAAACTGAGACAGTGTGATGTTAATGGTTTGCCGCTTTGAGCTTAATGTATTGGACAGCAACAACAAACACTCACTTTTAAGAGTAAACCCATCAATAGCTTAAACAAAAAAAATCAGGGCACTGAGGAAAGGGTAAACATACCTCTGTTCACAAGATTTTCTTCAATAATCAGACCAGTTAAATTTACTTCCTTTGGACAGAAACTGCCCCCAGTTTCCACCGGTTTACTATTACCTTGGTCGAACTCTGCAAACTGATTCCAAAAGCCAGCCCTCTGGCCCGAATACCCTATCTCTGATGACTTTTTAGATTCGTCCAGGGTGGACCAATGATCAGGTGCTGCTGAGGGATTGGCGACATGAATTGATGGTGAAATATATGAAGGAAAGTATGGTTGGGCTTCAACAAGACTTGATTTTATGCTATTAGAAGATTGATCATATGCAAATGTGTCCTTAGAAGCCAAATCCAGAGTGTTAAAATGAGGCAACTGGCTAGTGGGTGGGTCTAAAACTTGCGAGCCCAGGTATCCGTATGCCGTTGAGGAAGGCGTTGAATCCAACTCTCTGACGGGATTCGAAAAGAAATCATACCCATTAGGGCGAGAGTGAACAGGAAAGTGATTCGAGGGGACAGCATCTGTGGATTCCGCTAAATCTGCATATGGGGCTGATATGTCCCTTGAAGTGGTTTTGTTAACACTAAATGGTTGGGCAAAAGCTGACAAATTTGAAGAAGATGGATAATATGCCCGATCATCATAATACCCAACCCCCTTCATCGCTTAGATTTAGCGCAGATGATTGATTGACCAAGCTGATCAAAACCCAAAAAGAGAAATTTATACCAACTGAAGAAGATAGATGAAAGTAATTTTGCAACTAGAATAAAATTATGAAAAGGGAATAAAATATACAACTGTCATAGAATTCAAATGAAATGTATATCAAATGGTCTCGATTGTACAGAAAAATTACACAGAAAAGTGGAACTTATAAATTGGTATCGTACCAGAAGCCAGACGCTGAAGAACTTGAGAGACTGCGAAAAGAGAGAGAGCTTGTGAGTGTGGTTACCGTCGTCTCTGGTTCCCCCTTCCAATGGAAAGAAGCGCTGGAACACATGAAAATTAATTAATGTTTGGAAAATTACACGACCTCTCCATCCTGCACAGAAAATTACATAACTTTTTTGTTTTAAATTAAAAGAAAATTTATAACTAAATCTATTTTGATCAAAATATTTTCAGCTATAAATTAATTTTTCATTAAAAATATAATTTACTAAAAAAATTATTTTTCAAAAATTTTATTTTAATATTATCTATTTTGTGTTAAAGATAATAAATTTAATTTATTTTGAATTTTTTTGCACTTAGAAATAAATTTTATGTTAATTTAATATATCCATAATAAATATGATATTATTGAAATTGAATATTATTCTTTTATTGTCTTTTAATTGATTTTATTTTTTAAATGATTTTAAGTAATTTTACCAAAAAGAAAAGTAAACTCTTAATTATTTTTTAGTCACTTTAGTTTCACTATTTTAATTTTTAGCTATATTTATTTCATCAAATTGTATCTTTCATTTTTATTTTATTGCTAAGATGAAGGTTAAGACGCCTGAAGAAAATCCTTTTATTTTTTCTCCAAATGAATACTTCATTATAAAGAACAAGTACAAAGCAACGATATAAAACGTAGAAGAGCACTTTAGGAAGTGAGAAAATATAAAACAAAACAATGTGTCCTGATATAACATTGTTGCTAGCAAAGATCAAAGCACAAAAGCCCACTCAAAAGGGCATGTTTTCTTTGTTACAGAATAAGTTTCATAGTGGGCAGCCAAATTTGCAAAACACCTAACCCAAATAAAGAAAAAGCTTCAAAGGTTTGAGTCATTGGTTAAATTTCATGAATGACTGCAACACTCATCCAAATAAGACACAACTGAATGGATGAGAGCACTGCAATCTAATTCCATTATGATATGAGAAAGGCCCAAAGTGTGAACCACTATCACCATAAGGGGAAGCCAAATCCATCAACAACAATGCTACAATCATTCTGTATTACCACCCCAATATCACCACAAGAGTTGTTATGAAGAAAAGAACCACCAACATTAACAAGTTCTTGTTGAAACACCAATTGGCATCTTCCTTTCCAAATCCCCCGACAAAAAATAAGCAACAACGGCTATTTGAAAATAATTAAAGCCAATCACTTTAATTGCTTATGTAATCATCAAACTAGTTACTCTAATTGCTTTCTCCCCAGCCATGACCATGCCACCATCACTGTTCTTATTGCACCACTGTGACATTGGAACGATTATGAAGAACGCGGCAATCATAATCAAAGGGACTGAGACAAAAAGAAAGATAGGAAAAAAGAAAAAACACTCACCCACAGAGGATAGAAGATACAATTGTACTTCAAAGAGAAAAAAAAAGAGTTCTTTTACCTCATCCTCTCCGATGAGAAGAGAACTTCATTCTTTAATGGTCGAAACCACAGAAAGTATTCAAGAAGGAAGTAACACTCTACTTAAAGTAATTAGCCTACTTATATAATATTGTTAGTTTAAAAATAATTCAAGAAGGAGAGTTAAATTGAATTTTTAAAAAAATAATCACATTTTGAAAATAATTTCTCTTACTAAAGACTTCAAGCTTTTAAACTTCACAAATAAATTTTTCAATAAAAAGTAAATTCTTAAAAACAAGTCTTCTACTTAAGTAATTTAGAACACTTGAAATATCGATAAATAAATTAGTTTTTTTTAAGTGTCTGTTAATTCAAAAAGTGCATTAGACAAAAAGTAAAAAAAGATAAGAATGAGATGAATCACATAAATGTGATTCAAATTAATTAAGTACTTTGTTTATTTCATAGGCACATAATAAGTAGATTTTATTAAAATGGAAATCACCAATCAAATTATAAGATAACCTTAAATAAAGCTCAACTTTTAAACCTTTTCTTCTTACTCAAAAGGTAACCTTACAAGATTTAACATTTTAACTTTTATAACCTTATCATCCCTGGGATTTTCACAAGCTCCCTTAAAACTTCAAACATGAGGCAACTCATACAAAGGGTTCAGCTCTCTAACTTTTACTACTTAGATACAAAGTAACCTCATAAGCTCAACTCTCTAATTTTTATAGCCTTAAAATTTTTTTGTTGATTTAAAGGTTATAATGGTAAAGGAAATATAAAATATAAGTAGATAAAGATAGGTAAAATAAAAAATAATTATTTTATTCTTACTTTTAAAAAAATAATTTAATAAATAAAATAATAAGTATAGAAATAAAATAAACATTTATATAAATTATATAAAGAGATTACGTTTATATTGCTGTGAACTAAACGGAACCTATCATTTTCACACTATTCTTAAAAATCCTTCTTTAGGATTTTGCAAGTTCCATGGAAACTCATTTTTAGATTTTTCTCAAAATACTTAAAAACTCCATTTAGAATAAAGAGAGGGGTTTGTCTAATTGGGCTCATTAAAGGCACTTCAACAACTTTTGCACTAACTCATTCAAAACAATATAACCCAATTAAGCTTAGCAATAATATAGAAATATAAACTCTCTTAAAAATATGTATTTAGAATTGTTTCTTCCACTTCTAACAAGTTCTTTTATATCATCAACTTAAATTATATGATTATTGTTTCTTTATTAAATAATTTGATACACTCTAACTAGAAAAAAAAATCTTTAGATTAAATAACAAGAGGCTTGATTTTGATTTAACTTTTTTTTTTCATTCATTTTGTTCAAAATAGTGCTTTCAAAATAGAAAATAAAGAAGTTTAAAATAGTGCAGTCAAGAAAGAAAAAAACAGATTTGTAGGCATAATTTGTGCAACGGAAGCCATCGTGGCCATTGAACTACCGTATCACATGAATTGTCATCGACAAACTTTGGTTCATCGTTGTTTTGTACTTTACTCAAGTCAGAGCATTTTAGAGCCTATTTGAAATTATTTTTATTTTAATATTTTCGAAACATATGTTTTTTAGAACAAATTTTGAGAGCAAAAAAATTAAAAAATTTATTTGAATCATTATTCTGAAAAGTAGTTATTTTTTGTTTTTTACTTGATTCTGTAGAACAAAAATTACAAAACATTTGAAAATTGTTCTGATTGTTCTGTTTTTGAAAATAAAATTTTATTTTATTTTATTTTACAAAACACTTCATTAAAAATACATTATCAAACAAATTTTTTTATTTTTAAAAATAAAAAACTATTTTGAAAACAATTTACTAAATAGGGCCTTATATTCCAAGTTTCTAACTCATTGACTTGGTCAAAATTCTATTTTTGACTTTTCGAGATTATTCATTTAGAAGCCCCCATTCTCTTCCAACAAACATGTTTCATCGGAAAATGGAGGACCTGCCTTGTGACAGCTAATTTGGTTGATAAGCACGTTGGTCAACCTAATCCAAAGAAAATTTTAAGTAGTAATCATAAAATATAGAAAATTTTAATAAATTTTACATTTAACGTGCTTATAATTTACATGCTTCTTTATAATTAGTATTTTTTTTAATAGAAAATCTCTTCAGCACAGAATATGTAGAATAGATTTTGTGCAAAGATGATAGATGAAGGAGAGACTGTCTTTTCATCAAGAGCAGGTACCGAATTAGTGGACTTTCACTTGAAAATAACAACGTAACTAACAGTAACATGATAATGTTTGATTTGTCCATATGGACAAGTGCATACTGCCTTTGGAGATATATTTGTTGAATGCAACTACATTCAAATTGGCACCGCCCAATGCTTGATAAAGTCAAAGTTCTATAAATTATTCACTAATTCAACCTTTTTTTTTTTGTGATTCTCAGTTTTTTTATATACTTTACGCAATAACTTTTTTAGTGACTCTTTAATATTACGGATTTAAATAATTATTATTTTGTATTAAATTAAAAGCAATGAGAAGACAATATAGGTAATAATGATGCAAAAAATAGTATCCATAGTTTTCTGCAAAGATATACATGAACCACGGAAAGGGAATGTCCTATCTAGTTATAAGATTTGTACAGGGCAATACCAAGAAAACAAGAAATGAGGGGTAATGTTGGTAAGTGTACAATGCATAGCATAAGAGTTTGAACACTACTGTTCATTCATTCATTCATTTATTATTATTATGTCATAGAATCATCCTCGTTGACTAGAACTTCATAAATGCATTCAGCTACATTGGATTGTCAGGTTCAAAGTAGATATGTTGACACGCCCAGTGAACTTTATGCCATTTATTCCTTAACTTCTAAAAGAGAAATATTATTTTTTGGTTCATAAAAGGAGAAACCTAGGGAAAATGGCAAAGAAAAATAAAAACTAAAATGTATTTGTGGCTCATCTATGGGATTATATAGAATGAAACTTATTACCTTTCTGCTTTAACCTTATTTAGATATTTACATGGATTTAGTTCTCTGAGCATAGATTGTTTGATTTTTTCAATAATCAATTTTTGTGAGTTGAGTAAGTTTACACATTTGCAACAGAATAATTATACATGGTGGAATATTAGAATTCGCCACCATAAGGGGCTCCTCAAAATTATAATCAATTTTTGAAAATTATAATCAGTTTTTGTAAAAATTCCGGGCTGTGAAGTACCCTTGCTGATGAATTTTATTTTTCTTCCTATTAATGTTTTACTACTAATTTTTTGGCTTGCTTTAGAGTTATGCAACTAAAGAAATAATGCAAGGGAAAATTGCAGGAATGTTGGATAACCAAAGCTGCAAGGGATAACTTTTTCTGAGAAGTCTCTGCTGTAAATTCACATCAAATGCAAGATTGTAACATGTCTTGCAATTCAGAAGTAAAACTTTTCCTAAATTCATCACTTCACACATAATCAAATGAAGCAATAAATATTCCTAAAATTTGAAATTTTGAACCCCATTTAAAATTTTATGGAACAATTGGAAACCCAGTTTCTAATTTGACAACTAGCTAGAAGTAAACCAGAAAAGAATCTACTTCAGATGAGGAGGTTGTGGAAGAAAGACGAAGATTCCTGAGACCGCTAAATTGTAAGTGACGCCGTGGAAGGAGGCGCTCCGTCACCCTCGTCAGCGCCGCCGTGTATTCTCCCAATATCTCCGTCATAACCACCACCATTATCATCTTTCCTGCTTCGTTTCTCTTAAAGATAAGAGCTCTTTCAGAGAAGAACCTTCAAATTCTGAGTAAGGCTCTTTGGGTATGTGGGTCTGATAGTTATGTAACGCGAGGAAAAGTGATGCCAAACATATAAAGCACGAGAGGGTGGGCAAAAAGGTTTAGAGCTCTGGCACTTTCTGGGAGATGCACAGGGGAATATAGGCGTATGCGATAATTACAGCAATAATCATAAAATAAAATTACCATAATGACCAAATCAAAGGGTGGTTAGTCAATGAATTCATGATTTCACATGGTATTTATTCTAGGTGGTCTTGATTACGCTTAAATGGTAATCATCATGGAAGTGAGGGAAAAAAAAAAAATGGAACCACGTTTTCTTGTGGTTATCATGTATGACTTTTATGTGGTCGTATGATAGCTTTTGAATAGCTGATGCGGTTAGATCGTATGGGAAGAGATAATTGGAGAGCATGGAGTGACTTGGAAGTATTGAACGCGAAGTTTGGTAGATGCATGCTTTGGCTTTAGCGGGCGAGGCTTTGGCTCCCTGCTTTTTCGAAAATGCCAAGTGACTCTGGCTCCCTCATGTTTCCCAACACGTGATTTGGCAGAACTGATATTTATGTGTAATTTGAAAGGTGGTGTTGTGTTTAATATTGTTTGATCCTTAAAAAGTGTATGTGATTCATGACTAGTTTGAGAATAAAGGATGTGTTGTGCTGGTGAAGTCGCTAGTGGCCTAGCAAATAATTGTGGGAAAAAAGGGGAATAGTCGAAGTGATGGATCTCTTGAAGCAGTTGAACTAAATGTAACTTGGAGAGTACATTGCTTGTCTTTAAGAAGAAACATGAGCATAAAAGCACAACGTCTCGTTTCTAGCATGGGCACTATAGCTGTGTCTAGATGCTTATCCCGATGATTTTTTTACCTTTAGATTCAATGACAAACAAGGACAAGATGCCTAAATTAGATGCTATTTTACTGATATCTTTTTTGGTTGAGAAAGAATATGATATGATCTAGTGAAGACCTTCAATGCTTTCAAACTTGGAGACCGAACCTTGAAGAAAAAGAGGACTTAAAATCAATGGAATCCAAATCATTTTTTTTAATTAACGTATAGCTTAATTCATCGCTAGAAAATGTAAAGGAAAAAAATGGCGTCGGGGAAAGCGGGTTGTGCCGACACTTTTTTAAAGAAAGGAAAATGCACTGTCGATAGACTTTTCACAAACCGTGTGCAGTATAGCATGGAAGTGATTATAGCCTCCGTATCAAAGAGTTAAAGTTAGGTTTGCAGCAGATTTGATGAAAAAATATTGAAGTCATTACTGATTTTTTTCTCTATTCTCGTTAGATTGGATGATAAGAACAAGTTATAACAACTGGCCACGGTCCACAGGCTTCAATATGGGTGTTTTAGTGCGGGCATACATAGCAAAATTTGCAATCTCAAGAAACTTGTCCTCGAGTGCTGACCTGCAAGGCCATAACAAGGACCCACTAGGAAAATTAACCGAAAACCAAAAATCCACCATGTGAACATCAAGATGGATCCTATGCTGCACAGTAGGTATATTAAAAAAAGATGACCGACCTCCTTGTAGGGGACCACCATAGTTTCTACTGTGCTGTAGAGGAGCGGGGTACAACCAAATCAGCTATGTTGTTGAAACTATTTGAAAGTTAAAAGGACAAAATAAACTTCTAGACGCATATGGTTGTTGACATGTCAAATTAGCTATGTAGCTGAAAAGTAATTATCACCAAAAATGTTTTTTTTTTTCTTTGGAAGTGCATAAGATTTTCTTAAGTTTCTTCTGGCATCCATAAGAATATAGGGGAACCCAACATCTAAGCGTCCTGTGCCTCTCCATTATTCATGAAAGCCGGGACGATTTTGTTGGGCTTTGGCTCACGTTTATTTATTTATTGATTTATTTTCCTTTTTCTTTGGGGTGTGTGAGAGAACAACGAATGACCTTTTGGTCCATTTTCGTTTTTCAAGAAAAATATCCTATCAAATCCTTGTAAGCAAAAATTTTTTATTCCAATTACTATAGACTTGGGGAAAAGTTAGATTTATAGAATTCGACTTTTTTTTTTTTTGCTTTTATTATAAAATTATGATTTATTTTTTATTTTTTATTTTAAAATTTATTAAAAAATTATATTTTTGTACCCTTTACTTAATTACCTATTGAAATAGTAGAAAAACTTTTAAAAAATTTTCAACTTTGTAAGTTTTATGTACTAGATACATAACGTGTAAGAAAATAAAAAATAAAATTTTAATATAATACAATAAAAGAAAATGCAACACAATAAATATAAATACACAATCAATTTGTAACATAGTTTTTTTTGTAAATAACTATTTAGATGAAATATGTAATTTGAAATTGTTAAATATTCTTAAATTAAAAAATTATTAGTGTAAATGTGTAAAAATTTAAAATTTTAAAATTTCTTAACAAATATTAATAAAAGATGTTGGAATTAAAAAGTAATTATGTGAGGAAATTTATAAAGAAAAAATAACTACATATTTTTAATTAAAAATAATCAAATGTTTCTAAAATTATTTTAATAAAAATAAAATAAAAGCCTTCAAAAAAGTAAAAGTAATAAAAGAAAATATGCCAGCCAATTTCTTATTTTACTATGGTCTCACAACCTTCATAAAATGAGAAAATTGGCTGACATATTTTCTTCCAATATTTTTTTTAGATTTATGTTTTTATTTTTATTAAAATAATTTTAAAAATACTTAATTTTTTAATAAAAAATATGTAGTTATTTTTATTTTTATTTTTCCCCACATAATTATTTTTCAATTCCAGCATCTTCTATTATTATTTGTTAAGAAATTTTAAACTTTAATTTTTTTTTGTAATTTACACCTATAATTTTTTAAATTTCACAAAATTTTAACAATTTTTTAAAATAAGTATTTATTTAAATAGTTATTTACCAAAAAAATAACTATATTACAAATTAATTATGTATTTATATTTATTTCATTGCATTTTCTTCATTATATTATGTTAAACATTTATTTTTTAATCTCCTACACATCATGTATTTAGTACATAAAATTTACAAAGTAAAAATTTTTTTTTAGTTTTTCCACTACTTCAATAGTCAATTAAATAAAGAGCACAAAAATATAATTTTAATCATAATTTTATTTTTAAAAGAAGTGAAAAAAAATGAAACAATCAGATCCTATGAATCCAACTTTCCTAAATCTATAGCATTTAAAGCAACAAAATTTTTACTCATAAGAATTTAACATAATACTTTTCTTCAAAAATGAGAATGGGTCAAAGAGCCGAATAGCAAAAGCAAGAGGACAATATAAACAAAAGAAAGAAGAGAGAAAAGAGATCTAATAGCAATGGCAATTTTCAGCAATATAGATATGGATTTTGCTTTGATCGGACTAATATCTAGTAAGAAGGTAAATCGGTTAGATTGAATTAGGTTTTATTTACTCTTCCAACTCAACCTATTTTAAATTAGGGCAAAATTTTTTTTGATTTGAGGTCTAACTTGAGTCTAAAATTAAGCTAAGTTGAGTGGCTAAGTTGTACATTAAAAAAAATTTAAAACTTTGAATATTTATATTTTTATAATCATTTAACCATTTTTGATATATGATCAATTATTTTGATATATTTTTGTGAAGTTTACATGATGAAAATTGAAAAATAAAAGGATTCAAATGAGGAAACAGGGGAAATAAAACCATGAAGGGTAAAACTTCAAAAGTAATAATTCAAAATATGGTGGTCCTATTAGGGCTTTGTTTTTTATTTTGAGTATTTTTTTCGAAATGTAAATCGCCTTGGGCTCTCTTATATTTCTCGAAAACATGCATTTACTTTTGCAATTTTGGGGTTTTTTTTTTTTTTTTGCTTTCAACTCTAAAAATATATATTTTTAATCTCATTTTTTTTGTTTTGATGTAACAATCATATTTAAGAGAGATTTGGTAAAGACCTTGACTTTCTCACTATTTATAATTTATAAAATGTGTTTAAAAATTTTGGTCTAAAATTAAAAAATAGCTTTAAAAAATTTTTTATTCATTTTAATCCTTCTTTTAACATAAGATATACTCTCAAGTTGGGATAGGCCTAACTAGCCTGCCTAGTTGGCCCTGTGCTACTCAATTTGCGTAAGATAAGCAAGTGAATACCCCTAATTTCTGGCACTCAAATTTTGGATTGAAGTTATTTTTCAGCCATTCACCCTTCTCAAGTTCTGCTGTGTTTTTGGTGTTTATTCAAGTGGGTCTTTGTTGGGGGAAGTTTAGGAGTGAATTATGTGCATTTTAGGGTCTACTTGATTTTAGTGATCTTGATGCTTTGAAGAATTCATGTTTGTGATAACTTCGTTGTATAAGGTGTTATGCGTGTTAACCCCATAAATTTACGTTTTGTTTGGATGGGGGAAGAGAAAAGGGGAGGGAGAGAAAAGGAGGGAAGAGAAGCGAGAGAAGAGAAAACGGAAATTTTCTTTTTATGCGTTTGGATGGAGGGAGAGAAAATGTATAAAAATAAAAAAATGTGTTAATTTAATATAATAATAATTTTATTGTTATTTTAAATTTTTTTCATATATTTTTTTTAAAAGATAAGAATAATAAAAGATATAAAAATTAATTTAAAAAATATTTAAATAATTTCAAAAAATTATTTTTAAATAAAATAAAAAAATTCACTAAAAAACTCATACTTAAAATTTAAAAATATTTTAAAAATATATTCTTAAAATTAATTAAATTTTATTATATAAAAATATCTATAAATTATTATTTTAAAATCATAAATATTAATATTTATTTTAAAATTTATTAATATTATTTAAATATATATTAATTAATTTAAATATAATAAATATTATATTATAATATTATATATAATATATAAATATTGTGGATATAATATTATATTATAATATAATATATATATATATATATATATATATATATGTCAATGCATTGCCCAAATGGGCAATGCATTGCAGTCGGACACAACGCTGTTGCAGTCGGACACAAAGCAGTCGGACATTGTTGTGGCCAAATTGCAGTCGGACAATTTTTTTTTAATTATATATAATTTATTAAATTTTATATTAAAAAATATATTAATATTTTATAATATATATTAATTAATTTAATAATAAAATTAATTGTGACATTATTTTTTTAATTAACTAATTAAAATATTTAAATAATTTTATTAAATATATATATTTATTATTCTTTTACATTGTACGTCACTTTTCCCCTCCAATCTCTCTATTTTGGAGAGGAAAAAAAATATTGGGACCTACCGTACTTTTCTCTCCATTTTTTCTCTTTTCTCCGGTTTTCTCTTCGAACCAAACGGGATAAAATTTCGTTTTCTTCTCCCTCCCTCCCCTTCCCCTCACTTTTCCCCTGATCCAAACGCACTGTTAAAGAGTTGCGGGTATAACGCATTCGATATTGTTGCAACCTAGTTAGACATTATCCGTCCAGAATTTTGATGAAAAAGATACAAAATTTAAAAGATTACAAACCCTTAATTTTCGCCCAACAAATTTGCATGTATGCCGTTCGCACTTATCCAAATGCTTTTCAATGTTTTTAAGTGGTTCTTATGGACGTGCCCAAGCCTTATATAAGGTCTTTCGTTTAGGAAATGGATTGGGCTCATAATCTACGACATTCTCTTAGAAAGAAGCCCACCCGACCCAAAACTCTTTCTTTTTCTCTTTTCCTTCTTTTACATGTTATGGGGCTTTGAAAGGTATATTGTGCCTTTGATTAAGTGTTTGTTTTGAATGGGTGACATGGATGAATGCGAAGCTGTGTCAGAAACTCTGTCGGCTGACCTAATTAAAGTGGATACATTTTCATTTGGATTTGGATAGTTGTGGAGTTTGGCTCCCATGTGAGTTATTTTCCTTATCAAAGAAATTGAGTTTTGAAGGGTTTAGAACTTGGACAAACTTAACCAAAACTAATTACTAACCTTATTAGTAATTAATCCTGAATTTCGCTTAAGTTTTAGGAATAAAATACTTAGCCAAGTGTCTAAACGCTCAATGATCAAGAATTTAACTCTTTCATCTTTATTTTATATAAGTATATAAATTCATGCTCCTGCCGAAAGAAAAAAGGTTAAAAGTTTTGACATCTCGTTTTCAATGAACAAGAATTCACCAGATTCATGAACATTTTCAAATCAGCAGTTTAGTGGCACCATGTGGACTCCATTAAAAGCCACAAGAAGCTCGCAAGTTAGGACAAAAATATGACCAAGCGCAAGGCAAACCCCTTTTTTTTTCCTTGTTTACTATTTTTACCCAACTACCTGTTGAACTATCCCCTCAATGGTCAATAAAAGTTGCGACTTTTTGATACCTTGCATATGAACGAAAGAAAATTGTCCCATGCATTATACCTCTTTCAAAATCAAACCTTTCTTTTTTGTCTATCCTTACGTGTTTGATCCCCATTTTGATCTGTTCCTTCTTCTTCATTGGCTTTTACTTCAGTGTCTGTCTGTCTTTCACTTTCGAGAACATTAACTAGAAGGGTTCATCATGGCCGACTTCTGCCACGTTACAACATGCCATGGGTAGGTGGATTTGACGTCAATCCAGGAGGATTCTTAAACTAACTGAATAAAAAATTATTTAAACCAATGAAACCAATTATATATTCTGTCTATAGTCAGTTTTTTTGTTTATTTTTATCAGGTTTAAATTTGAGCCATTGATTTGAGATGGCAATTCCTTATTGGCTTCCCCTACCAGATTGAGAGAAAGTAGAAATGCAAGTCCAAATGGCGCTGGAAGTAAGAGTAGAGAAAATAATGAAGATATGTATTTTTATTTTTTGTGATAATTTAAGAAAGTAAAGTGTTATATTTTAAAATTTTTGTAAATAAAATTATAATTAAACTAAAATTCAAAGAAGTTGTCTGGAATTTCTTAGAAATTTGAATTATTGTAGCTTGCAGGATATACCCATGATTCTGTTCTCTTTGGTTTTCTGTAGTGAGCATATATAAAAGAAAAATTTGAGAATATTACATCCTAAAGATCATAAAAGCAGGTAAAGAATTTCCCATTGACATACTTCTCTAAATGGAACTTTAACTCTACAAAAAGAATCCACCAGAATGAATAATTCGCTATCACGAAAACTTAAAAACAAGAATTGTCCACTTAGTCCTCAATCAAATGAGATGTGTGAGATGCAAAGAAAGTGCATACATTTTTTTTTTTTTGTTCTTATTACATTGCTATATCGTAATGCATATATATACAGACACTGAAAAGCATATAGAACGATATATTATTTATGAACTCATGAATATGTAATTCCATTTTGACACATTTCTCCACCAACCCAGCGGTAAAAACTCCCTCATTGGTAGAACTTTATACATACAAACAAGTTTGAACCATTTTTTCTCCTTAGATCCTTTGAATTTACGAAATGCAACATGCATTTGGGTTTTCATCACTGAAGAGCTGAGGAGGTGGGATTCGTTCAACGACATACAGTGGCTGGTAATAGTACATCATCCTCCTCATCCCTTCTTCTTCGACGTTGATCACCTCTATTTGTTCTTCCCCACCCTTTTCTTCTTTATTCTCACTCTTGTACTCATCACTTCCATCAACTTCCTCTGCTGTTTTCTTCTCTTCTTTTTTCTCTTCAGGTTTGGCCTCTTCTGCTGGTTTCTCTGCTTCTTTGTTTCCCTCTTTCTTTTCTGGTTCTGGCTCTGCCTGTGGAACTATTTTGGCCTGTTTTCTGGTGCTCCTATACACGTAATCCACCAGCTTGTCTGCATCCATCGTCCCCATCACTGTCACCTTCCCGGTGCTCAGCTCTGTCACTGCTGTTTGCACTCCTGCGCTTATGAACACATTAGTACACTAACTACAAACATAACCAAGATTATATTAAACATGGGCATCATTCATGCACAAAGCATCATCAGTTATGTAACAACCAAGTTCATGAAAATGATATGTTAAAACTAACTGGAAGTTCGTTTCACTACCCTTTGGTGACAGAAGTTGGCTTTCATTACCTGATAGGTACTCGTATCAAATTATTATCAAATGGATCCCACGTAGACACTTTGTTAAAACTACCCCACATGATTCTTCATCACTTTTGAGGTGCAATCTGAAGTGGATATAGACCAAGAGGCTCACCGTTACCGACTAATTTGAACAATTGCATACCACGTCAGGTCCCACCATCAGACAGATTCTGATTGGGCAATCTGGGTGGGAAGCAGGTAAAAAAGGACGGACATGTCCAAATTCAGGAGTGATGATTCATCCTTTATGGGATTCCCCATCTTAATAACATTTTCTTGTTAGGTCGTAAATTTGGCTTGTCACCATCAGAAAACTGACAGTAACCTTTCCTCACTAATCAAATTCAATCCTTAAGAAAGAAGCTGTCCAACTTTTCCCTTCTTATTTCTCGTCATCTGATCTCAATCACAATTACATTAAAATAAAAATTGAAGAGATCAAAATGGTACCTCTCATTTTGAGTATCTTCCTCTTGAGTTGCTCAGCACAGGCCTCACAGTGCATGTTCACATTAAGTTCCACAGTCACTGGTCCACTAACCTGAAACAGCAAAACAATTAACTAATAATTAAGAAACTTTCTAAACTTCAAACATCCTTTACTAGAAAAAGAAAACACATTAAATTCTTAAATTTGGTTATACCTGAGAGGTTACAACCTCTGGTACTGGTTCTCCTTCCGTTTCAGGCAATGGAGATATAATTTTGGCTCTTCTCTTTGTTTTCTTGGTAATTCTGTTGCAGATTGCTTGAGGCTCCACTATTCCCTTTACTGTCACTTCATTTTTAGCCATATCAATGACCACTCCCTCGACTCCTATTAAAGATAAAAATTAATAAAATTAGTGCACAATCGCATGCATGGCATCTGGAAGAAAAGGTAAGAGAGGGGTGAAAGATGTGAACCTCTCATTTTCATAATAGATTTCTGAATTTTCTTGGCACATCCCATGCAATGCAGGTCCACAAACAGCACACATGGTGATGGTGGTTTGGGCTCTTCCTTCTTCTCCTCTGCTTTCTCTTCTTGCTTCTCTTCTTTCTTCTCCTCCGCTTTCTCCTCTTGCTTCTCTTGTTTCTTCTCCTCTGCTTTGGGTTGTTCCTACCCAATCAAATGAACAATTAGCACTACTAGAACTAATGCAGATCCACTTAGCCAAAGAAAACCCAGAAACCAGTGAAACTGAGAATGATTATTATAAAGAATGCTCACCTGTTTGGCTTCCTCACCCATTTTACCTATGAATTGAAATCACAATTCTGATTTGGGAAGAAAAGGCCTCGAGAGACACAAGAGATGGAGAGGGATAACAAATATAGAGGAGACAGTGATATTATAAGGAAGGAGTAGCAGTATAATACATGGCCAGTGGATGATTAGCATACAAAGCTATAACTGAGTGATTCCGCAGCACATGCAGTGCTACTAACTGTACAAAGAACCTCTTATAGTTTAATATTTCTTTTTGGAATTGTTTTCAATCTTCAAGGCACGAGGTAGGGAGGAGAAGGGGGGGAAAAGCAGTGGAGAAGGATTAGCAGTTTTATAGGCAGAAAAAAGGGATTGATTGTGGTGAGGAAGAGAGAGAAAATTATAAATAGCAACTTTGAAAATGATAATACTTCCATTGCCCACCGACTGGTAAACTTTTCATGACCAGGTGGTGAAGTGTCATTCTGTCAGACATGCATGGCATATTGTAACTGTAGGACCTCACTACATTCTAGGACAACCTGGACTCCGACCTAGTTTTGTTTTGAGACATATTCTCATATTAACCTTCAACTTTACTAAACATCAGTAATTATAATAATACTGGAATCAAGCAAATCACATTGCAACACCTTAAGTTAAAATAATCAACCAGGTAGCGATAAGATTCTCTCCCTGGGGTTGTGTGCCTCATTATATATAAAATTCTTCAGAATTTATTACTTCTTCGATTGGAAGTTGGATCAGGTTTTATTCTGCAGTTAACACAGGTGACATAAGCTTTGGTGTGAGGATCTACCATAAATCCAAGGAAAGAATTAACTTATTTGTTTTAATTAAAGCCATTGATTAATCTAATATTGTGGAGAATCTTTCTCTGCTAACAACATAACTGCAGTCATTATAAATTATTGTCCCATCTTTCATCCCATAAAAATTATGGCTTTGTCATATTTGGTTCTAACCCAACTAAGCATTATTGATTATTTCTAAAACTTGCATATAAGAGATTCTGCTTATTAAATAGTTTATCCCACCTATGTTCAAGCTAATATAATTTTATGAAAGAACAAGTGTTCAATCAAATGACCGAATGAGTCTACATGAATTTGTTGTGAGGGGAATTAAACTACAATTTTATGGGTAAGTTCTCAATCAAGTGAATATCCCCAAAACTAAGCTACTACTCACAGAACATTACACTTTCCTAAAAGTAAGGTTAAACATTTGAATCAAATTTTTTTTGGGTAGGCTCTATCAATTGTACTGTTTATAATTTTTTTAATGAAGCTTCTCTCTTAATTAAGTGAAAGTCAGAAATAAAGTTTTCTTAAATTATATGTAGTACTTATTGATTGATGAGTCCATGTATATTAAATTTATAAATAAATAAAAAGTGTTTTATGCTTTATTAGATCGTTAAAAAGAATTGAATCATGGTAAAGCAGGTGTCCAATCAAAAGAGCCAGATGTCATGAATTGGATCACAAGTATATTGTGATTTCTTAAAATGAGATTACAGATGAAGCATCTACTTTGTCGACCAATTAGAGCTTAAGCAACGCAATTCCCATTTTCATGAAGGTATGGTTGGGATGGACGAAACGTGGGATCCAAGAAGTCCCTTTCGTTTTTGCGTGTAAAAACTAATGCGAGAAAGTTGGTCTCCACATGGAGTGTCACTCACCTCTCTGTCACAAACCTAAATCTCTTCATTTATGTCTTTTTACTCACGTTAGTTGAGACAAATGAAGCGTCTCTTGATAAGTTTACCAGAATAATTAATGACTAATCCCACATTACCAAACTATGTTATCTTGTGACATTGGTTTGGTAAATTTCTCCTTTAATCATCATCTCAAAATGCATATCAGAAAAGCTTTTTGACTGGATTACTGCATATTTTTGGATGAATGCAGAAAGAAGAGCTCCACCTTAGTAGGCAACACGTGGAGACGAGTCATCAAGGCACTAGAAGAAGGCCCATTTCCACCCATGGTTAATTTGGTGACAGATCTCAACCACTAGATCCTAAAGATAGGTATATTGCACCAACCAACACATGTTCTCCCTGATGCAAAGCTAAGCCAAAGAGGATTGCAGCCCAAGAGTATTTAGGTTGACCTAAGTTATTCTCCTTTTTAAAGAGGAAAAGCTGATTTTGATCATGTGGTGACAATTGTCCAAATATTGAAAGAGGAGGATGACCAAGAGATTCTAATTTAGGTGTGGTCCGGTAGAGAAACATCTTAATGGTTGCATAGCTTTGATTCGGGAATTAATCATACTAAACCACCCATTCATGAAGGAAGATTGCGTTACGACATGATTATGTTAAAAACAACTTCAATTCAAAACTTAAAACGAATAGGGGGCGAAAAGAATGGAATTTTACACTAGGCCTTAAAGGCTTTTATTTCTTGTCCATGAAAATTTTTAACTTAAAAGCTTATGCAGTTTAAAGTAAAAATCATCTTACGCTTAATAATTGAACAGTGTGAAACTTTGAATTGGTTTTGTACCAAAGATCTTTCAAAATCTCAAGGACTAAAAGCATTGAGAAAAGGTGTAAATCATTCGGCATTATTTTATTTGATGATTGGCAGACATATATAGGTATCAACCGATACATCGCATTATTACAAGAGAAATATGAATTGCATGATTGAAGAGTCTAAGAGAACATGATATGAAACTATGATTGAAGCATCAACCTTTCATCAAAGCATTATTGAAAATTTCGGCCATCTTGTCAGTTCTTTACAACACATATCCTTTCAAGACCAGGAAAAAGATTGAACAGTGGAGATCAGGTACTGACGTTTAAAATGCATGAATGTACTTGTTTACCCCATTGACGAAGAGTGGGACAAAGTAGAAAAGATGAAGCTCCAGATAATATACCTTGACAACCCCTGCAACCGATTAACTTGCCCTGGCGATACTATGAAATGAATATTGGGATTATGAATAGAGAAACACTTTTTATTGAATATTAATTTTAACGAGGATTGATATCCAAAGCAGCAAAATATAGAGCATGGACACGGCAATAAAGAATACAAGACATTTCCTAGTCTTGGGGTGCGCGCAGTATGGTACTGTTTTTAGCATGTCTCACAATGAGTTTGGACTAGGAAAATTTTAAAATAGTAATTTTAAATTCAAATAGTTATGCACTAATTATAATTTTCTAAATTAAATTTTTACGTACTGAAAATGAAGAAATTAATTGCAACTCAGGTTGATAAGGAAAGTATTATGTGTTTTTAACAATAGAACTAATTTTTAAAAAAATTATACATTTTTTAATTTTGTGTAAAAAAAAAAAAGTAGTGACGTAAATAAGTTAGTCTAATCTATCAGTCAGGATATTGATGATTAATGGCAAGCTCAGGATCCATTTTCATCCCTACACCTATACTAGTTAATTTCACGGCTTTTATAGCAGACATTTGACACATTTAACTCATATAGTTGGATAACATAGAAGAGGTACGAATATAAAAAATAAATAGATAAACGTAGGTGAAATACAAAATAATTTTTATATTTTCACTTTTAAATATGTGATTTAATAATTAAAATAGTGATTTAATAAATAAAATAATGATTATAAAAATATTATATAAAATTAATATATCCGCATCTCAATTGTAATGCAAAGATCAATGTAAAGTTGGGATTTACTGGAAAGTTGACCGCCAATTTGCGCACACAACTTTGTTAGTATCTCTCATGAATTTTTTACATTTTAAATTTTTACTTGTAATTTTGTAAATAATTATAATATATTTTATCGAATTTTATTTTATTTTAAATAGACATTAAAATAAAAGACTAAAAATTAAACAAATTAAGAAACATTGATAGAGCATAAATTATTTTTGTTTTTCATTGTCATTGAATTAACAATTTGAGGCCGAACACACATTTTATTTGGACTGGATTCATGGGCCTTGTTTTGTGAATCACATGAAATGTGTGAGTTAGGCCCACAGGAAAGCGATTTCGAGAAAGGAAACCGCCTTGTCGTGCTTCCAACGGCAGTCCACGGTATATATGCTTCATGCGTCCCGACATTTTCGACGCTTTTGCGGCCCCAGCCCTGTTATAAGTATTATTTCCTCTCTTCTGTATCTCACAAAATCCTACTCTCCGACTCTTCCAGATACTTCTACAATCTCGATCATGTCTCACTTCAAGAGCAAGTACCATGGTAATTCTACTCTTTAGCTTTACTTGATGGCTTCCCTCATTCTTTTTCTGGTTAAAGTTTGGGCCGTATTGGATTTCATTTTCACCCCGATTCTTCATTTGTTTTTGCTGCTCCTGCGTGGATGAATTCCTTTTCATTATAATTCCTGCAGTGGGTTAAAACATGAATTAGATGAGTTTTTAATCTCAATGATTTTGGTATTGATATCTCGTGATTTTGTGTTTTCTTCTACTCATGATTTCTAGATTTTATTCGTTTCTTGTTTTATCCCTTTTACATGAATGATCAGATCCTGAACTGGCAACCTTAAGTTAGAAGCTCCTTTTTAATCCCTCTTGTTTTACCTGTTATAATGATCTAACCGGATGTAAGCATCCATTTTGCTTGGCATAAAATGTTTCCTGCACCTCTGCTTTTATCCTTTCTGAAGGATTGTTACTCTTTATGGAACTATGCATAAGATGCTTCAATTTAGTAGGGGTTCTATGTGTCTATATGACAAGCTATGCTGGCAACGCTATCTGGCCGTGATTTAGTCATAGACTTCGTTGGCTTATTTAGGACTCACTTGGGGCACAGGATGAAAAAGAATTACTTTGGAAGAGGGAATGAAAAAAATTGTAATTTTGAGGATGAAAATAATTCTCTTACCTTTATTAATAATAATAATAATAATAATAATAATAATAAGGTGAAGAGGTATTGAGTAATTAAGATAAATTCATAATAGATATTACACAAAATTGATAAGGATTACCTTTTCTTGAGGTGGATCAAACGGACTATTAGTGTTTTTTCCTCGCTTTTTATGTTTATCTCTTCCCTTTACAATTTGTCCACCTCGCTCAAAGGATGAAATAACTCTTGTTTTCAAGCATTTCTTTATGGAATGAGTTGAACATTTAACATATTTAGAGATCTGTAGTGGATAGTGATGTCGTCATAGTTTATAATTGCCTAAAATTATGCTATTGTGCTACCGTATCTCTGGTTTATGACCTCCTTTGAAAGTTAGTTGATTCTACCGGAAAGTTGGCAGCATGGACATTTTGCGTCTGGTAGATCCAAGTGCTGTTTGTTGACATGTCATGCTTTGTGTGATCTGTGAAAGACAGCTTTTGTTTGCTTAATCCTGTTGCCCATTTGTTTGTTCTTAGAAGTTCTAGTTTTAGTTACGTGACATCAGAGTTATTTTTGGGGCATTTCTTATTGAAAAATTTAAAATTTATGCACCGATCCATAATTCGCAGATGAGCTTATTGCCAATGCTGCCTACATTGGCACCCCTGGAAAGGGTATTCTTGCTGCTGACGAGTCAACTGGAACAATTGGTAAGCGTCTAGCCAGTATCAATGTGGAGAATGTTGAATCAAACAGGCGTGCTCTTCGTGAGCTCCTCTTCACTACTCGTGGGGCTCTCCAGTTTCTAAGTGGAGTGATCCTCTTTGAGGAAACCCTATACCAGAAGACAGCTGCAGGTATCGTTAATAATCTTGATAGCTTGTATCTTACTTTGTTGCATTATTAACATTGATCGAATGGCTTTGCATATGCGCTCCAAACTTTGATTCATTTAGGTGTGTGGTTTTCCTTCTGTTGAGGTGGTTCTTTATTGGTATGCTTTGAATGGAAATTGATGTCTATACTTGCATTGTGCTTACACTGACATCATTAATGGACTTTCTTTAGGCAAGCCCTTTGTGGAGGTGTTGAAGGAAGGTGGCGTGCTTCCTGGCATCAAGGTTGACAAAGGCACTGTTGAACTCGCTGGAACTAATGGAGAAACCACCACTCAGGGTCTAGATGGGCTTGCTCAGCGTTGCCAGAAATACTATGAAGCTGGTGCACGGTTTGCCAAGTGGCGTGCTGTGCTCAAAATTGGCTCTAATGAGCCATCTGAGCTAGCTATCCATGAAAATGCATATGGGCTGGCCAGATATGCTGCCATATGCCAGGAGAATGGGTTGGTTCCTATTGTTGAACCTGAGATCCTTGTGGATGGACCTCATGACATCAACAAGTGCGCCGCGGTGACTGAGCGTGTCCTTGCTGCATGCTATAAGGCTTTAAACGATCACCACGTGCTGCTCGAAGGTACTCTTTTGAAGCCAAACATGGTGACTCCTGGATCGGAAGCTCCCAAGGTTGCCCCTGAGGTGATAGCTGAGCACACTGTTAGAGCTCTGCAGCGTACTGTACCTGCTGCTGTTCCTGTTGTGGTTTTCTTGTCTGGTGGGCAGAGTGAGGAGGAGGCAACCCTCAACCTCAATGCCATGAACAAACTCAAGGGGAAGAAGCCGTGGTCTCTTTCATTCTCTTTCGGAAGGGCTCTTCAGCAGAGCACACTCAAGGCATGGGCTGGAAAGGAGGAAAACCTAAAGAAGGCTCAAGAGGCCTTCCTGACAAGGTGCAAGGCAAATTCAGAGGCAACGCTGGGAACCTACGAGGGTGATGCTCAGCTTGGTGAGGGTGCCTCGGAGAGCCTCCATGTTAAGGACTACAAGTACTGATCAACGTTAATGTTAGCATGTCGACAAATCGGCCATGAGAATATAAGTTCATAATGCCAGAGACATGAGTCAATGGGTTTTCTTCTCCGTGAAAATTATGGTTGGACTGCTGTAGAATAATTGCTTGATTTTGTTTGCCTTTTTCTCTCTCTCTCCACTGTTTCTGTGCTTATGTCAGTTCCAGTGTACTGGGTTTGTAACTATAGCTTGTGTCAAACCGGTGCAGAAGGATGTAGTTGCTTATGTATATAATGTTCTGTTGTTCCAAGTTTGGGACGTGGTCTAACCATTCTGGGCCGTTCCACTAGGGAGGATCTGGCAACCATTTATTTTTTGTATTTTGATATTTTTATTTTAATTAAAGTACAATGTAAAATAAAGTCTTCTTTTAAGATAAAAAATATATTAAAATAAAAAATAATTTAGATTGAAAAAAAATTGAAAGAAAATTAAATCAATCTGTACGAGCTAAATTTGCCCCTTCGATTTGAGTTGCGAAATTGATTCCAAGTTCTTATTTTGAACTTGTATGCTTTTTTTGGCTCTGTTGCTTAAACTATGGTTTTCCCCATTCATATTTTGTTTATATTAATATGCCCGGAATCTCCAGTATTTGTTTTTCTAGGCAATTCCTTGGGGTTCTCGACGATAACGGAAGATGCACAACATAGTCCTGAAGAATCCCAAGTAAGGTTAGTTCTTGGTACTGTTAACTACACAACCTGGGTGGAAGTGAGCACGTGTTTGTGCTGCTAGCGAGTTGAAGAGAAAGCTGCATAGTTGTCCACGTATTCTGTAGCTTCACCCAAGTTTTCATATTCGGAAGTTCCAATTTGCAGCTCTATATGGTCTTCAATTGCACGGGGTTCTGATTATCAAAAATGGGATATTGTAGTTTGAATTATAAGTACTATGGCTATTTTTACTCAACTGTTCTAATGTTTTAGTGAATGCATGTAATATTCAAAAGAAATTTAGGTTGAGACAAGAATGCTAATCGAGTGAATGGGCACATTATTCTTTGAATTGAGAAAATTAACTCTCGGTGAAATTTGGTTAAATTATACTGGTGTTTTTTTATTTCAAAATTTACATCCAATTTTTTTTCAATTTATTTTTTGTTAACGAAATTAATTTTTTTTACACAATCTCATGTCTGCGTAATTTACTAATACCTGAGCCTTGTCAGACACTGTCGTCGTCTTAAAAAGGACAAATGCATCCATTTACGTGTTTGGCTATTCGCATGTGTAATGCCAAATTTCGACCTTAATTTTTCTCCTTTTTTTATTTTTTATTTTTTGGGGAACAATCTTGCCAAGTTTTGACGATCAAGCCTAGTCCTGAATAACTGAGATTTCATCCGTTAGGCAATTCAGCTTTAATTAGATTAACTACTATATCGATAACATCACGGGGTCCAAACATGGAAATCTAAACTCGCAACCCCAGTGCTTCCAAACGGATTTCAAAAATTGAGAAATCTAGCTAATGCGCTAAAGAAAATCCTCATTGATGTCAGCTGCTATCAACACCCTAACAGACTGCGAGTTGCCTTACAAGTTAATTTGGGTCTTGTAAATTACTTTAAACGGCAGAATAGTGCAATTCTGTGGGGTGTTTTCAAGCTTTTGGGCATAACTAAGGTAAGAACACAGATGGTTAAAAGCTAAAGAAGGCTAGGAAAAAAGAGTCGTAGGAGAAAGATACAAGCTATTAAGACTGACACTATAGTACAGCATACCAAGGGAGCATATTATGCACTGACTACATATGCACAAAGACAGTTATGTATCTTAACAACAAATCTAACAAAGTCAGCCTACATGCCTCCTCAACGGGCCTCCCCCCCCCCCCCCCCCCCCCCCTCCTCTCTCCTCTTCCAACTCCACCCCTCCCCCCCCCCCCCCCCAAAAAAAAAAAAAAAAAAAAAGAAAATCCCCTCCCCTCTCCCCAAAAAAGAAAGCAATGGGGCAAATTACCTAGCAGCTCAAAATTTAAGAACTCCCCATATGTTAGCTAAGAATACTACTATGACCACTAAACTGACAGAAAATACCAAAGTAGATGACCAGATTATGGTACGAGAAGAAGCCTTTGATGTGCACCGAACCGATTTGCACAATAACGTCTCTTTTAACCCAGAGATAAAATCTTCATTTGTAACAAGTTGCTGAGAAATCTTACTACTGTCAGCTGACTCAGGAGTCTGGGGTTCATTCTCAGCCTTAGTATCACTAGTATCCTCTTCAACGGCATGATTTTCTGAGGCTTTAGTCTCCTGCAAAAAGGCAATCCCACAAATCTCACAAGCGCAGAATAATTTTATGTTAGATACATAAGTTTTACTATATAAAAAACTTACCATTGCGATAGTTGGTTTTGAATCATGGTTTTCTTGTGCACAACTCCCATCTTTCTCAATTTTATTGGAGCTACGTGGATATTCATGTAGTTGTAGACGTATTCTTCTTGGTGCAGTGCCTTGGTTCACAGGGTTCATGTTTAGCTGTTCTTCTCGCACTTGGCGAGTCCTAATCCTGATTCCAGTACCATTATCACCACTAACAACCATATTATAGTTTCTGGGTTCCTGATAACCATTGAATACACCATAAGCTTGGTCAAAAGCAACATCAGATGACAAAGCCATCTGAGAATGGTTTTGGAATATCCCCATATTGCTCCTCTGCTCATAACCCGTAAGGTCAGAGGTGATGGTATCGTGAAATTCTGAAGTTGTCTGTATCATGGAAGGAGACGTCTTGTGAATTCCCTCCTCAGGATGCGCAGTATGCAATGCTTGCAAACACTGCAGAATACAATAAGACCATAGCATCATCCAAGAGACGCAATTAAACATGCTAAATAACACTCACAAACACATCTAGATTACACATGTTGTAAACTGATGTGTCAATCTGGTAGCCAATAAGCATGAACCATTAAATATAAATAAAAAATAAAGAAGTATTAAAGCTACCACCTTAGGTTGGGAGCGGATTGTCTCTAGTTTGTGCGCCAACATGAGGGTCTAATTGTGAGTAAGCAAAATCATAAGTTCAACCCAAAAAAAAAAAAAGAAAATGAATAAACAATCAAATAAAACAACTTTTCTCTTAGGACTGGAGGCTCATGTTTGCGCACAAACAGGAGAGAAGCTGCTCCCCTTTAAGTTGCAAAAACTGACACAGGTCAATTCAGTGGAGAAATCTAAAATGACATAAATATATAGTGCTAGAGCTGGTTATTTACCGGTTTATTGACCATTTCAACATCTGAGTCACTGCCTGATCCATTGTCCATGGGATTTAAAATGGTGGAGCCTGGCTTTTGACTAATGTAATCCTCATAGGATAACTCACCCCAGTTAATAGAGTCCAAGAACTCTGAAATATTTGTCTCATTTGTACCATACTGAAGTTGTAGCCCACAATGACCATCTGATTCATTGCTCACGGGATCATAAAATTCACGCACATGTAATGGGGAGAAGAATTTGTCATCAAACCCAGTTATTGGTTCATTAAATATGTCAAGGTTCAACAGCGGATCCTCCTGAAGAAGGAAGCAACAACTATAGGTACTAAATAAACAATTTCAAAGCCCTCAAACCAAAACAGAGGAAAATAAACAAGAAAGACAAAATAAGCTGATAGAAACTCAATTAGTCCATCTGACCTCCGCAGCTGTTTTATCTGCATTTTGATTTTGTGCATCGTAAGCATCACCCCCGTCACTATGGCAATCAGCTGATGTTATTATGTTAGATGTAGTTTCTTCAGTGTGCTCAGAAATACAGATTGGAACAATCTGCTGTTTATCATCTTCTGGAGCCAGCAACGGGGATACCACAGCCAGACCTGCATCAGACTGCGTTTCTTCTGGAGAGTAATTAGCAGTGGTAGGAGTTGACACAGTCCGCGCTGCTTCATCACAGTTCGAACTTTCAAGACTCTCATCTTGTTTCTTAAACAATCGACAGAGGACATAGGCATTCTGGTAAAAATCAAAACCACCAAATTTAGTGATATATCATTATCTTCACATAATATTTAGTTAGTAAAAAGTTTTAGTAGCACTATAGTAATCAAAATGTAAGGGTGCAGAATAGGAGCTTTCTTATTTGAGAAAAAAGAAGGGGCGGGGGGGTAGTTGAAACACAAGATCACGAAGAACATTTAGAAACCAACTATATGAGAGTTATTTCCAGGAGATATTAGATGCAATTCAATGTCACAACCCCACGATACAAGGATATTAAGAAGCAAATTTAAAATAACATAAATAAGAGATAAGGCTTTACCTGTCCAGGATTGGTACCATCAAGCTCCTTTAGGGTAGGACGGTACTCATGCATAACCCAATAGGTCCTCTTCCCTCTGGGAGCACGACCACTATAGAAGACTAAAGTCTTCTTCATTCCTATCAAGTTGGACCCAGACTTAATTTTGCGATCCTTGCCCGTTGCCTTCCAATACCCCTGATTTGTTGCTCGGTTCAATCGATGGCCATTCGGATACTTGCGGTCCTGTGGACAGAAGAAGAACCACTCTGGATCCTTGTTTCGTATCACCGATAAATCTATTGACAAACCAAATCAATCCAAACCCAGAAAGAAGCAAATGAGTACATGAAAGAGCATAGGAAGCTCCAATACTTCCTATAGAACAATTCTACAATAATACTGCAACTTGTACCACTTACTCCATAGAATCACATAGAAGAATATTGATTAGAGAAATATTAAGTTTGTTCTCAATGATTCAAGAATGGGAAACTAATCCATCGTGCTCAATTCTTTTAACCCACAGTAATTTGTTCAATAGGCACACCTAAACCGGAAATTGAAAGAATGAATAGTGTGTACAGCAAAACCAGTAAAGCAAAGTCTAACAACTTTCCCAATTCCAAGATGAAAGGCAAAGAGAAGAAATACCAGGTAAATCCCAGGGCTCGCATTTGCAAACATCGATTTCCCGAATGACCCAGACGTCTTCACCATTACCGTTAATCTTCTGTCGCAGGTAGTAATCAATCAGCTCCTCGTCGGTGGGCCGAAATCTGAACCCCAACGGCAACGAATTCAGAGGCAACACCGCCGTCTCATCCGCGCGCGGCGGCGGATAACAGTTGGTAGCCGCACCCATCCAGAAGTATCACCAGCGGAGAGTTTCAGACAAAGAGAAAGGAGAGTTAAAAGGGAGTGTTTGAAGAACCCCTGGATCAATTATATAGAGGGGAAGACCTAGAAGCAGAGCTTAGAATCAAGATGATCCTCAGGATTTTTGGGTGTGACGGGCCACAAAGCTTTTATCCTTCCCTCTTTTGGTCTCAGCACACCCCGTTCAAGAGAGAGAGTGAAACAGCTAACCCAGAGAGAGAAGCATGGTTACATATAACTGACATGCCCACAGTCTAGTCTCCCCCACTTCGAAGCGGATTATCTCAAATGGTTAGGTGGTAAATGTCTCTCAGAGTGAGGGACACAGAGAAGTGTGATCCACGTCCGTCTTCATTTTATATTGAAAAGTTTTTAAATATTTTTAGAATGACATATTATTTATATTCTTTTAATAAAAATTTAAATAAAATTCGTTCATTAATAAAATAATATTAAATTATATAATTATATTGTATATGCTATTATTTTATATTTTATTATTACATAAATAAAATATTGTATAAAATTAACACTCTTATTATCTATTAGTGAAATTTTAATTTATTAATATATGAGTTTCATTTTATTTGATTTAAATTATTCTATTAAAAATATATCAATAATTTAATATTCTAAGAATATTTAAGTTTTTTTTTAAACGTCTTTCTCTTCTCAAAAAAAAAAAAACACTTTATGGAGGATCCAAACCACGGCAGTCATAGTGCTAAACCTGGTTCGTTTGCGCGGAAGGAACCGCGTTCAAAGTCCACGTATGAACCGCGTGTACTATCTTAACCTCGTTGATCCTCTAAATTACGACAATGCCAGTCCAATGTGAAAACGGTTTTAGTGTAACATGGAGAAGGCGAGGTTGGTAAGCTAAGAAGCACTGTAAGAAAAAACAATAAACAAAAAATTGAAAAAGCGGATATGGAGAGTGGGGAATGAGATGAAGACACTTGGCTCATTGACGTGGTCAGTAAGGAAACCTGAGGTTATATTTGGCAACTCAAGTTGCCTATTGATCTTCAAGAGAAGAGTAGGTATTCTATTTTTGTATTTTTTTAATTTAAAATTTTTTAAATTAATAGTTAAAAATTATTTTTATTCTGTATCATGTATCATTTTAAATAAAAATAATAAAATATAAAACTTAAAAATATCAAATTTAAATTATCTAAATTTAATTTAAATAATTTAAATTAAAATAAATAGGAGATGAGTAATTACTAAAAAAATGAATAAGGAATATTCTTTGGATACTTGGGACGCTTTGATGGGCGGAGAAAGAGAAGAAAAATTGCCCAGTACAACCTCACTCCACGTCACTGTTTCCCCCTCTTTATTATTTCTCAGTCTCGTTTGATATCAACCATGGAAAAGAATTTTTTTATTTTTATATATAATGTTTATTATATTTTTTTATAATTATTATTTTATAATATTTATTTTTATTATTTTTAAATTAAAAAAATGAAAATTATTTTTTATCATTAAGTCATATTTTTTATTTTTATCTTAATAATGTTATGTACTAAATAATCTATAAATAATCTTTAAAACCTTTTATTTAATCATTTTTTTTTTGGTCAAAACCAATAATGCATGTTTGGTTTGTCGCAAAAAATAAAAAAATTAATGAAATAATAATTTTTTTATAATTATTATTTATTATTTAATTATTAAACTAAAAATATTACAAATGTTTTTTATTTATAAAAATATTTTTTATTTTTATTTTTATACCTTACCAAATCAACCCTTGAATAAGCTAAAGTGTTGGAGGTGGGTGCTAGTGGGGGTTTCAATATAGGACAAAAGCCATTGATGTGACTTAATTTTATAATGTAGACCTGGACTACTCGGCTTTTCCTCAAAAGAACAAGTTAAAGAAAGCACATGTTTTATATTTTGCTTTTTCAATCACAAATTCCTCTTATTTATATTTGTGTGTTTTGTTTAATTAATTCGTGCTTAGTTTAAGATATCAAATGCAAAAGTATAAATAAAAGGTGGTAATCTTTGTATATCAAATTGGAATATTATTATATTACGATAAGAATATACCGTAATTTAGTTATTCCTTTGCCTTGTATTTTATCAGTGTTAATTTTTGTTAAAAACATTGGTTTAAAAAATTTTGAAGGACTGGCATCCACAAAAAAAAAAAAAAATGAAGGACAGAATGATACTGAATGTGTAAGAAAAAAAATACCAACATTGAAATGCTTTGATACAACTAAACTTTCTTTAAGGGACATTTTATAATTATTTTTTTTGAAACTTTTTAAAAGATTGTCATGCTTTTAGTTTAGGTAAGTTTTGACACCCACCATCTTTTACTTGATGATGTGAATGGAATCCTTAAAAGAATTATCTTCCAAATTATTTACATAACAAAAATGAGTTTTGAACATGATATATAAGCTACTAATTCTTTGACATTCGCTTGAATCTTCTCCATGCATAATAAATATGTATGTTGATACATGTTCTCATATTTAAGATAATAATTCTTTGACATGATCCATGGTTTAATATAATATCTGCAATTAAAATATGTATGTATATTTTATCCTTTATTTCTTTAATATAACGAAAACTTTAGTCCTATAATAATTATATTTTTAATAATTTAATAGTGTGGTATAATTTATTTATTTATATAAATACATATATACATATATACACACACATTAATCAATCCAACGTGAAAGAATAGAAAAATACCATCCAACTAGCTTTTTAGGAGTTTTGAATAGAATTAATATAAATAAATTTCGATTTAAGAGCATTTTATTTTTTTATTTTATAAATGAGGCCAAATTTAAGGATTTAGGTATTCAATAAGGATAAAAAATTTTCATTCCCTAAATATAAGTTTGAAACTGAAAACTACAATATTTTATCCCTATTCACCCTTATATGCAGCTGCATGATTTTAAAAATTCCCTATAGATATTGTTGTTATGCCTGGCTCTTCGGCGCCTTTTGGTATCGTGACTAATAAACAAAACAAAATAAAGTTGTTTAAAAGATAAATATTGTTTGTGATGTAAGAGAGAGAAGGTGAAGTGATTAATGTTTTATATTATATCAAGCTTTTTTTTTTTAAATTTTTTGGGAAGGGGGATTAAAAGTGTAAGAAAAGCTTTGAATGGTATTAATTAAAAAAAAAAAAAAAGTAAACTTTGAAGAGTTCAACCAATAAGATCAATCAAGGGATTGAAACCTTTATTGCCTTCGGGTGACATAAAATGAAAAGATTCCAAAGTTAAGGGTCCTTTAAGGCTTCAACTGTCACACAACTTTGACGAGGAATCTTTTTAATTTTGGCTCCACTAATTTTTTTTGTCAATTATAAAAGAAAAAAGAGAGAGAGAGAGAGAGAGAATGGGAACAAAAATGTATGAGATCTACTCACCAAGTTTTATACACATTCTTTCTTTCTTTTCCTTTTCATTTGAATTATCTTCATTGATATAAAAAAAAAAGTTATTCTAAATAAATCGTAATCATCTAAATTATTTTTAAAAATTATTTATTTCTTGAATATATATATTTTTTGATAATCTGAATGATCAGAATTTGTTCAAAATAAATTATCTTCTCTATTTAAATTAAGATAGTCCCTATGTATTTTACTTTCATAATTTACCAAAAAATGGCAAGATTCAAACTTGAGAAAGATGTTTTGGACAAAACTTTTAACATGGGTTTTGGGTCTCTGTCCTAAAATAAATCCATCCCATAAAAGAAATACATTTTCATCGAATGCAACCTCTAATATTTTATATAATGCTAAATATTTCGAGATTTAACAAAGTATTTACCAAGTGAACTAATTATAAAAAATTCAACGATTGTTTATGGATAAAAATTATAGCCATAACAGTGACTATTTAATTTTTAATATATATGGTTTCAATGATGGTTAACTTATATAATTTTCATAAGACATGATTGAATTTATTCATTCTTATGTGAGATGTTTATAGTGTTATCCCTAAAAATTAGACTAAAATTATATATAATTTCTTATATTTTTTGTCATGTTTTCCAATCAAAATACGATAAATGTATATCTCTTCAATAATAATATGATAAACATATAATTTAATAAAAAATCATATAATTATTTATTAAAATTATTTATTAAAAAAATTATATACTTATCATAAGTTAATTAAAAAATCTAACAACAAGTATATAAGAAACTACAAATATATTTTCTCCCTAAAAATAATGAGGCTACTGCAAATAGTTAGTGATTAAAGATAGTTGATGAGCCTGACTAAAACAACTTATGTCAAATGCAAGTTGAAATCTAACTGTATATTTAGAATTGCGGTAGCAAATTACAATAATATAAAAGCATTAAATTAAAGTTATGTGTAAAATATGGTTGATGTAACGCGTTTCTAAATACACTATAAATGTTAATCGAATCCCTATAATTAGTTGAATAGGTATGCCTCTTACAACAAAATGTCAATAAAATAAGAAAGCATTGATCTAATATAATAGCAACCACCTCGTACAGTTTAACACTATGCTCTCCGCCACTAGGCCATTAGGTAAGCGCTCACGCATTTAACAAAAGACATGGCCCACTAATAAATGTGCTCAACAAAGATGCTATAAAGTGAGAGCATGAATTATTATGTACGATGTATAAAAATCTATTAGAAAACTTGTTCTATAATTTCTTTTAATTTAAACTTTTTATCAACTTTGCTTATCACTTTATTTATTATTTTTAATCTAATTTCAATTGAGTTGTATTCAATTTGTTTAAAAGTTCTTTTATTATAAAATTTAAAATTTATTTAGTTTATGCCATTTAATTTAATATTAATTTTTATTTATAAATTGTATATTTTTCATCTTAGTACATAGTTAGAAATCTTCATTATAGGTTTAACTATGTTTAAGACCCAAAAAAACTTCTCTTTTGAACAGTTGTGTTTCGTCTCCCTTTTAGCTCATAAAACTAAGGTTAAAAGTTGGTTTTCTGAATTTAATTTTATGGTACGTCTCATCAACTATTTAGCCAATTCTTAGTCATTAAAAGTTAAAACACACCAACATATACATTAAATAAAATTCATGTGTTAGGCCTTCAGACAAAACTAGAAAAAAAAAAATAAGAGGCAAAAATATGTATTTAACACAAATACTACTACCAATAAAATTTTATGAAAGAAACAATATATTATATTATATTATGTATAATACTTATGAACTTTTTTTTTTTTTTGCGATTACCACTAAATCCTAACACCTACATCTATCCCAGTTGAGCCTTAAAATATAAATACTTGTTTTAAAAGTTTTTATTTTTGAACGTAGTTTATTAATGTTAATGATATTATTGTTTCCACTTTATCTTGTTGATACCTACTCCCATAATAAATGTGAGTTATGATGTAAAAATTTAAATACCTATTCCCACAACTATAAGCTCCTGCGGTATATCCTAATAACAGAAAAGTATGTCAGCTAAATATTTTAGTTCATCATATAAAAGTTAATTTAGGTTTAATTCAAAGACGATGTATCCTGATTAAAAAAAAAAAAAATCTTCCAACAAAGATCGAATTTCAAAATAGGAAGATTAAAGAAAAAACAGGTTTATTTTTTAATGCGAAATAGGAATTTGGCTTGAACAACCATCAGGGGGATTCCACGTGATTGTTAGAAACATTCAGAAGCAATTTGAATAACTTCTACTGATTAATATTTTGTTACATTTTTTTCAACAATCAGCGTTCATTTTTAATGCCCAATGAATTTTACAACGCAAAGAAAACTCGCATTTGACCACGTCTAGAAGCAAACATGAAATTATTATTATTATTATTTTTTGGTTTCTTGTTTTTTGGGTACAGACTAGTACATGAAATTGAGAGCAATTAAACTCGCTCTCTTAACCAAGAAGCTAAGAGCATAAGTGGTGGCGTCAACATCTTCCTTCTTCCCTATGTTTTATGATAGAAACCACATAATCACACTTCAAATTTTTGAGGAGATTCTTACCACAACCTGGCCTCAAGTTTTTGTCAGATTTTTTCATCGTGTGTGCTACAGGATGGGAAAGGATGAAAAAGAAAGAGGGAAAAAAAAAAGGTTACTTTCCCCATGTGGGGTACATAAAAGGGAAGAAAGAAAAAGGGGAAGGGGAGAAAAAAAAAGTTAATAAACTCCTTATCGTTAAAAAAAAAAAAGAGTTAGGGGCTAAAGATATGTGACCATGCCTGCCATTACTGCACTCTGCATTATCCCTTGGCTTTATGGCTTTATGGCTTAGCGTATCATAGTTCGTCATGGATACAGGGTATATTTTTGGATTCATAGTTAAGCAGTTAAAAAGATTTTGATTTTATTAAATTTTGAATTTTTAAAATTCAAACTTATTTATCTGGACAAATTTTAAGATAAATTATCTTTGAGTTGAAACTCATTGACAACTATACTTAAATATGTATTTTTACAATATTTCTTAAAAAATATGATTGTATAACGAATTTTTTTCCAAAAAAATTCTAATTATGTAATGTTAAGTTGTAAAAATTATATATTTATTAGTAATATATATATATATATATACTTTTTTATATTTTATTAACAAACTTAATAACAAAAATATAAAAAAAATGCACCTAATTTTCTTTTACATAAAATTTGTTTCTTATAAAATCATATTAAAAAAATAAAATATCTGAAATTATAATAATTTGATATATCACATTAATTAGTATTTGTCTGTATGGATATTTATGTATGTAGTGGGGGAGATTTGAATCATGATAAATGGTAAAATAATTTTTAAGTGAAGAATAAGTGACATAAGAAGTAAGAGTATATATAAAATTTATTTTTTCACTTTTTATTTTTTTTTCTTCTGTCTCTTTTCACTTCAGAAATACTTTAATGTTTATTTATTTGAGAAAATTTAAATCCATGCGTATATTTATGTTTCGTTAAATGTGGGATGTGGCAATACATTCAAGGAAATGGAAAGTTCTTTTAAACAGTATTCAAAAAAAAATCTATCATATTTTATTATTATTTCTCAATAATATCTACTTATTTCATTACTTTTGTTGTTTTTCATCATTATACCATTTTTTTCATCTTTCTACTTCATTTCATCCTTTTTCCGCGAAGCAAGCGTGGTGCAAAGAGGAAGCGTTACATCTTTTGTCGTATATGGGTGCAACATGATCCCGCGGTAACCAAGGGTAGTGGGATCGCAAGGCCAAGGCAAAGGAAAGCGACAATTTTGTTAGGATTAATCTCCACGCGGCAACACGTCAAGGGGCATCACCAATTGTCCTTGGCTTCAGAAAAAAACATTTCAAATTCTTTCATGGAGATTTTTTTCCTCCCCAATTTTGTGCACTTTCTGAGTGGAAATGGCAAAGAATTAAAAAAATAATTTTTTGCGCTTTTCCTCTACCAATAGTTTGCAAAGGGAATCTACCCTTTAATGTATGGAATATTGGATTGACACAAAGCTCAAGCTTTATGTCTCTGTTTAACGCGATAACAGTGAGATTTGGCTTTGCTTGCCACTGTTTATGTTTTGATAAAGAGAAAAACTAAATTAATCCTTGCTTTGTACAACTTGAATTTGTTACAAACTCTAATTCAAAAAGCACTAGAGGCCAAGCTACAAAACAATTCATCCCTAAAAACTAAGCAAAGACTGTACACATCATTCTCCTCTCTCTTCTCTGTTTCCTTTTCAACCCATGATGGAGAAATGGGGAATAGTGAATGGGAAAACAAACTAAGTGACTTCAAATGCCATCAGCAACGCGTGGTAACATAGCTTCAAATTGCCTCCTGGCTCTTGTTTCTTGGTGCTGTGCTGTTTTTCAGCATTGTGAGATTGAGCTTCTGGCCAAGGCTATTTGAAGCCTCCCTTGCCAAGAACTCTAGTACAGTTGCCTCTTTCACGTCTTCATCCATTCCCATCTTGTGTTATATTATGTACAAAAGCGTTAAACCGAAGCATTTTTGTCAGGATATCATCCGGGAACACGGCAATCTTATAGGCGAGAACGCTACCGTGAGTCTTGCATGATCGGATAGGGAGTAGTCTTCAGGCCATATGCCTTTCTCCGCCTCAGGAGGGGACAGAGTTGCATTTTTTACACTGAAACCGATGGCTTGCTCCTGACTTCCATGTGATTCATCATTCTGCTCCTCATTCTTTCTTTCATCTATCATATCTAAGCCTGATGGAATCCAGATTTGCTGCTACAACCCCACAATTTCATGAACATGACTTAGCCAACAGTGTTTCAGATGAAAAAACTATTTAAGGGTTGATGTCTACTGTGTTTAACAGCATATTTCTGGTCTATAGTCTAACTATAACAATACAAAATAATTTTACTTCATCACATGACAGCTTCTTATTATCGCCATGCAGATTCCATTACTCATGTAGCCTAACCTGTTAAAGCACTCATAAGTCACTCCCTCATAGCATTAGGTCCTGAATTAAACATATTACAAATTCCATAGTTCACATGTCTCGTGTAGTTTCATAAAATATCGTTGCCATTGTCGCATGACTTTTTTGCACGATGGGAGGAGCATTCAAATATTGATATTACGCTCTCAGTTTATTCCTAGAGCTTTGCTCATGGTTGCTCAAATCTAAAAACTAATTTTACCGTGGAAATGGCGGAGACAGACAGGAGACTCTACTAATGATATTCAAAAGAGAGTAAACCTTGTTATGAACTACTTTACCTGAAATTCTTTAAAATCCAGAACACCATTTCCATCTATATCCACTAGGACCCACAAGTCCTTTGTCTCTTGAACACTAAGTCCGCAAGGAGGACCGATTAAATTAAGCTGCATACAAGAAGGAAAAAACCTTCATCAAAATGAGGTCTTGCCATACAAGCAAGGACACACACACCCACACACACATTTATTATACAAAAATTTAAAGAGTCCTGGTCTTTTCGCTAATACACCATACCTGTGCAAGGGCATCATAGAAACCAGAATAGGTAATACAATCTTCGTTATCACCCTTTAGAAAGGCAAAAGCATCACTCTCATTCAATGAAGCTCTCCGCAATAGATACTGAAATAGAGAAATTTACTGTCAGTGGCAGAATTCTGATCCACAACAAAAAAATGAAATCCATGACTATGAATAATAATAGTATGGTGCTAGTCTATGCTCAAAGGCAAATAATGTAAAATCTGCTTAAACACCTTTGGTCCAAATATTTATACACGCTAAAAGTACTTGCAGGATGGTTAAACTAGTAAATTTAGTATAAGTCCAAAGGTATTGCGATCACCTTGAACATGCCAAACACAGCATCACTCCAACTTGCATTTAGCAGTTTCTGATATTTATCAGGATTTAGAAGCCATATAAAGTCAACAGCGCATATATCTCCCCGATGATTACGGTGACTAACCCACTGCATTGACACAATGTTCAAAAAAATGTAAGTGACAAGCATATTGTTCAGCATAAAAAATTCTCAGAACATTGTTTAATATGTCACCTTGTGTGTATCTGCATCTGAGTAATGATGAGCAGTATCATATGATGATTCAAACCCATAAGACCTCAGGAACCTGTAAACATGCCCACGTTTGCTTCCATTCCAGTCACTGAGAAATCAAATGTTGAAAAAAATCATTGACAGTGATTCAAAAGTCCTAGGATGAAGTAACTCAAATAGGCAAAGGAATCCCACATAAGGATGTCCATTCAAGTTTACCCGCATAGCATGATTGGCAGGGGCTTCAGTTGATACTCTTTCTGATAAGAATCCACATATTGAAGTATCTTGTAGACCTGTAGAAAAGTGAGAATTAATATATGTTCAAAAGAGTTACCATGCCTGTAAAGAAGCCAACATAATGCTGAGATATATACCTGATGCAGTCGTACTATGCACAGACTTGAGTCATGAGGAAATAGTAAGTGGGTGTTGACTATAAGAATTTCTTGCCCGGTATCATTGTTTCGGAATTGCGAAAATGGAGAAGCTAATTCAACATGTAACAACTGAGCTACACGATCACCAAAATCATTGAAGTGCAATTCTTTGTAATTAAGGATCTTAAAGTATTCCTTTTGTACCGCTATTAGAAGACCTGTCAGACTCCAACAGAAACACCACAACGATATTTTAATAATTTAAAAACCGTAGAGACTTTTTGGAAGAAAAAATTCACCATGCATATGGCAAATATCATTATGAAAATCTAACTAGCATTTAGCCATCTCAGAGATTTTCATCAACAAGGACGAGAAAAGTAGAACATGTTCTTCAATGAGAAAAATATGCATCAAAAGAATATGCTCTTCCTCAATCTCAACAAGATGTCTATTCCAATTCCTCAACATTTCCCAAACTTTGCTCATGTAATCATGTCCATCAGAACTCAGATAGGAAAGGGAATATGTAATCTTAACGTAAGTTTCAAGAGCATTGGTAATATGGTATGCAGATTAGATGGGTACTTCAATATCCATTGGAAGAAAAGTAACCCAATTATCTCCTGTATATAGTACTTGAGGTGTTTTTCTTAATCATTCCCTTCTTCCCTGCTTTTTAAGGATGTTTATTCTTGATATAAATTATCAGTTTGCAACGATGACAAAACTGAGAATCCAAAGGTGAAGAATTTCATATTGAGGGTATAAATGGCATACCATCCCCACGGTTGTTAGTCCGTCCAAGGTTGAAATTAATATAACCAGCATCACCGAGTCTCTTCTCATACATATTAACAAGCTCTTGGTTTCCAACCCAAAATTCCTGCGAAAATTAAAATATATTGGCATCAAACCGTTAACAATCTCTAAAAAAAATTTCATCAGGGAAAAGACAATAGCATCAAACCACTAGCCCATTAGGAATGTTCTGGGTCACTCCTATCAGTTTCATTGAGAAAATAAAAGCACAAACAAAAGGAGGAGGAGAAAGAGACGGCAGTGTTCATGATCATTCCAACCTGAAGACAGATAATGGAAGATCTCTCCTGCAATAGCCAATCCAATATTCTGTGATTCCTGTCCAACCAATACGATCTGAAGTCGCTTTCGCGGCAACTCGAGTCCTGCTTTCACCCCCACCAAAACAGAAAAATAAGAAATAATAATAATAACACAAACATTGAAATTGAAATAACCCATTCAAGCAATTCAATCATCAATGCAGGTAAAGAAGAAGAACCTCTCGGTCGAGGCGCTTGTATATGGGAGCGAGAATGTTGAAGGTCGTGCACGTAACGAGAGGCTGTTGCTTCTCCTTCATTGAAGCAATTGCATAACTCGCAATCCTTGAAATCCTTCCCATCTTCTGACTCTACGTTCAAACCCACCAAGTCCTCACAATCTCTCACAAACCCACCAACCTGAAAGAGGGGAAAAAGCGAAGAAACGAAGGGTTCGGTAATAAAAATTGTCCCCTTTTTCTTTCTTTAGAGACAAAATATGAATGTGTATTAGATGAGGCTTCTAAGACAGTCTGGGGTTACTAATATGGAATGGGACAACCGACGTGACCCTTTGAGGTACAGAGCCCCCAGAAGAAGCAGAAAACAGTTAAAACCAGAGAGATGCCACCACTAGGACTCGTTTGGTAATGGTGAGCCCAGAGAGACGCAAGCCTAGAATAGCTACAATAATCCTCGTCCTTTCACCTTGTCTGGTTATTATTGTTCGAACAATTATTTTCTATTTGCAGAGAGGAAGAAGGAATACGTCGGAATTTAACATGCGAATAATCCGCCTCTGCTATTTGACCTCGTATATTTAAATACTGATTTGAAGATTTCATTTCTAAGGCGTGTTGGCTATTTTTAGTTTTTTTAAACTTCGATTTGCCACCTTGACCACAGGAAAAAAATTTTCCTTTTGACACGATATAACAACATTTTGTTAATAGATTGTAACAAATATCTGATCAATTCACTATATACCCGCTTGTAAGATTAAATAGATTTCAATCTGACACTTACTAATTTTAAGTTATTATATTATTTGATTTATTTTAAAAGTAATATTTTCTAACTTATTACAACTATAAGTTATAATTATATTAAGCATGTGCAACAAAAAGTACAGCAAATAGAAGGGCAGCAGTAACATGATCGAACCATGAGCAGCAGCATTTGAGGATCGTTATGGTGGAAAGGAATAAAATAAAATAAAAGATAAATTCAAAGGAATGAGAAATAACATTTATATTTTTTATTTCTTTAAAAAAAATAAATATTACTAAATAATGATAGCAATAATATAATAAACATTTCTCCATTCTTCTTTCTTATTTCTTTAAATGCATTATCACATACCAAATATACGTTTTGAGACAATTATTTCGTATATATTGTTTAAATGATAAGAAGTTGTCTAATACATTATATTTCACACTTTAAAAAACTTAAAATATAAAATATTATTACACCTAAAAAATATTTATATTTAATATGATAAATAAAACTAAAATTTCAATAATATGGAACTTTTAAATAGTAATGCCATTTTATGAAATTTAATACCTTACACGAGACTAGAATCTTGATAGATTAAACATGGTATACCAAACTTTTTCTATATGTAAAGCACAATTTCTTATCTTCTTTTTTTTTTTTCATAGAGACACGTTGGAAATCAAACTAGCTTTATCAGCAATTCAAATTTTGTAAATTAGTGTGCAAGAATTAATTTATATCAGTGTGTGTGTGTGTATATATATATATTGTTTATGAAGTACTTTTTTAATTAAAAATATCAATGGCGTACCGCTTTTGTCCCACCCTTTGAAAGAATTTGCCATTTTTATCTTATAAGTTGTAAATTCGTGCTAAGATAAAGCTTTTTTTCTTGGTAAAAATAAATTATATAAATATGTATATAACAGAAAAAACACAATTTATTAATCTAAATATGTATAGTGTTTTTTTAGTCAAAGTTAGGTATCTGATTTCATGTAATTAAAAAAAAGAAAACTAAAAATGTATAAAGAAAATAATATTAATTTTATAGTAAATAAAAAACAAAAACTATACTTAGTAAAAAAATTTTACCTTGAGAAGATTGTTAAAAATATCTTTGAAGATTACATTTTAGTATATTATTATCAATATTACGAATCATTCTTCTTCACTAAAATCTGTTATCTTCTAAGAGATGTCCCTTGAAAAATTGCAACTTATGGTTGAAATTTCAACAAATAATTGTTCATAACTAAAAATTAATTTTGGTAAATAGTAAAACGGTGACTTGACAATCAGATAAACCACTATAACTATGATTAATTTAGATCCTTTTACATTCGGTGTGCGATCTAAATTAAAAAAAAAAAAAGATAAAAAATGTAATACAAAAGCATAAGAATACGCATAATTTTTTTTTCTTTTCACTTTTGAGCCTTTATCTACAAACTATGTTACTTTTCTCACTTCTCTTTGTATTAGGAATCGAAAGTCTGCTGGTAGTAAAGCAAAGTAAAATACATAAATACTTTCATAGACAAATATAAACATAATATAAAATTAATTTTAAATTAAATATGAATAAAAGTATTAAAATTACGATGGAAAATGGGTCCAGAGAAATTTTTGTTAATTTCGCCGAAAGTGAAGGAGATTAAGAAGATGAGCGTTCTGCTGGCTGCGGCGAACCAATGAAGGCTGTGATTACGGAGATGACAAATGTTTAATTATTTATATTTATAATAAACGTGCTTATTAATTCTGTTAGAATTTCTTGTCATTGCACAGTAAAATATTCCTCACCAACCCAGGGTCATAGGAGACTAAAATGTCATGTCATTGTCTCACCTTCCCAATAGTTCATTATTTAATAATAATTATCATTAAATGGGAGCATAATATATATTAATTAGATAAAAATATTATTTATTATATTATTACATTAATAGTACATGAGCTCATATTACTGAGAACTCGAAGAAAATGCTTTTCAACGTAGATATCGTAATATAGATTAGATCGTAAACATAATTTTTATAAATTTTTATAGAATTCAAATTCAGAATTCAACATGCTTATTTTAAATTTTTAGTTAATACTCCGGTTACAGTGTTTTCATTTATTCATGTAATAAGCTATTCTACTAATTGAGCTTTTCAGTGAGGAAGACATGGAACAAATTAGGAAAACTATATATGTCTTAATATGAATATGGAGGCGTATCTAATTATGGAAAATCCAGACTATTTAATGCATTAGCATTGACTATTGTTAGAAATGCATTAGCACAAAACAAATCAAAATATTTGTGGCATTATCTCCCCCTCGCTACATATCAAGTGAGGCTTACCAGTTAGTCCCAAGTCTCATTCAAGAGCAAGCAAAAGGAGGAGGTGAAACAAGCTCTATAATAGAATTGTCAGCCAAGTCCGAAACAAATATATATCATCCATCGTAAAATTGAAATTATGGTATCTTAATCTCTGACGACGTATTTCACTCAAAATTTTATTTATTTTCTAAAATCATTATGTTATCTAAACTGAACTTATAAAAAATGGAATAAATATATTTCATCACAAAGCAATATTTAAAAAAAAAAGCTGCAAACTTTTAAATTTAAGAAAAAAAAAAAGAATAAGATGTTTTTTTTTTATAAAATTATTTCTATCTAATATATATTCAATAAAATATGGGTAACTTGTTATCTCTCTTATTCTTAACATTACTTAGTGTCAGTTTGTGTGGTTATGGATAGAACTTGTGATGATAATGGTGGTTTGGGAATGCATGTAGGAGCCAAAAAAGACCAAGAAAATGTAAATTTGAAAGGGGAAGAGGTATAAAGTAAAGCTCCAAGCAACCAGAAGGGAACAAAAAAAGGTTTATAATTGAAGCTGGGATTGGGAATGCCATTTGAAGACTGAAAGGATAATAAATTCGGTTGGGTTCATTTTGAAAGCTCTTAACCGAAAATGCCATTTCAAGACTGAAAGGATGATGAAACGTGAAATGTTGCTTTCGGCTGTCACTTTTCATCCACTCACGCCCTCAAGAGTTCAAAGTAGACAGCAAAGGGGGTGACGGTGATCATCCAATCTTTTTAATGGATATGCAATTTTTCATATGTCTATTATTAAAATTTTCAACTAAAACATAATAAATATATGATCTTTTATATTTTTTTAATTAAATTATATATTTGTTATGATATTATTAAAAAATTATACGGTTCTCATGTTTTTATTAAATGGTCTAACAATATATAAAAAATTGTATCTAAATCTAATTCTTATATTTTACATAATTTATTTATGGTATTCAATTTGTAATAGTTTATTTATATGTTTTTACACAATTTAATTGATTTTTTTTGAAGTTTTAAAAAATAGTTTTAAATCATAGTTGAGTTGAGTTTTAAATTTGTAAGTAATAATTACTTCTTTGTTAAAATATGAATGATAGTAGTATTTAAATTTTTTAGTACAACGAGAGTGCATAAATATTTGCTATTTTATAACAAAATCAAAGTAAAAACTTTTTTAGTATTTATTATTTTATTCTCTAATGAAAACATTGTATGGTGAGGATTTTTTTTTTGTTTGCAAAATTTAATCATGTAGTAATATTGAGCTATTAAAAAAATATTTATCTGTTCTATTTTTCTTAAAAAGTTAATAGAAAATTAACATTTAAAGAATTTCTCCCCAGTTTTTTTAATATTTTATTCATTTTTCATGTTTAAATAATTTTAATGTATGAATTGTTTTTTTAGTAAATTGATTTCTAAAAGACTTGATATCTAAAAGAGTGGATAGTTAAGTCAATCAAGACAAATAGATATATGAGATATGCTTTATAATGAAATCTCATCTAACATATTTATTTGTTTATTCATACTTGACTTTATTTATTTATTAATAATTTATTTATCTTTTGTGGATTAACCGATGAGAACATATTGAATTTGAAGATATATATCAACATTATTACTCAAAATTTTTCAAAAATAAAAAAATAGAATGAAAACAAAAATCTTGGTGTAAAATTTCAAATGATTTGAAAATTTGACCCCATAAATTGAGATGTGATAAGAGGTTGATATTTTGAGTAGCTAAAGGTAGGAATGACCATAAGAATATGACCCTATATAAAATACAAGACCCTACTTATTTCTAATAAATTATCATGCATTTTCAAATTTAACATAATAATTTTATATATAAGAAGGAAGCTCAAAACTGAGAGTGGCATTTTTTACTTGGAAGCAGATCAATGAGAAAATGCGAGTGTATTGCACGTAAGGAACAATGACATCATCATCACATGCCTAGGAAGAATTAATATGAAAATAAGAGCACTCGTGACACGTTCCATTACTTTATATCTTTGATTTCACTTTCAATATAAAAATACACGAAAGCAAAAGATGTGCTTCATTATATGATGGTTGCAAGTAATCAAAAGTAATTACATTCATATATTTTTATCGTTGCAAGTGAATTACTCCCAACCAGTGTTTCTTTTCTTTTCTTTTTTCAATTAAAATGTATTCTCTTCTCTGCTTTTCTTGTTTTGGTCGAAAATGCTCTTCTTTGTTCGGTTGTCCCCTTTGCTAATGCTCAGTCATATCTATTTGAGCCCAATTTTCAAAATCTGGGATTGTGGATCCTAACTATAGCCAATAAAAACAGTCACAGGAATTTCATTGACATTCATTGCTTAATTAAATGGCTTCAAGGCTTCATATTCCTGCAATGCTAGCATTCAATTTATATGGTAAGCTCCTCTTGAAACTTGATACATCTTTAAGAATGCAAAGTTGCTGTTTTCCTGCGTCAAAATGAGCCCTGCTTTCTAGAGGAGCCATGGAAGCGACAGACAAGATAACACAGAAGCGAAATGAGAAAATTTCAAGAAGGAAGAACAGAACGAGCTTTTCGGCTAGCCTGCCCAATGATGTGTGTGGTGCTTTTGCGGATAGTTTGTGTCTAGTAAGGTACTCTACCAACCCCTTTTTTGATATAAGAGAATCAATTCTTGAGATGATTCTCAAAGGGGGAGTTCATAACTGGCATGAAATGGAGGAGCTGGTTTACTGTTATATTGCTCTGAATTCACCAGAGCTTCATCACATTATTGAAGAAGCATTTGTTAGTCTCTGTTGTAATGAAGGGCTAAAGTTAATTCATAAAGCATAGTTCTTCCCATTTACAATGTAATGATAATCAGCATTGTATGCCACCACTACAACAAAACCTATTTTCATCAATTATCAATTATCTATCCATAATTATCCTAGTTTCCCTCTATTTCTTCTTCTTGTTACCCAAAAAAAAAAAAAAAGAGTGCATTCATTTGCTAAGAAAACACAATATTTTTTATGCACTTAATCTCAGCTTTCAAAGCAAGAATCCTAACTCAGATCACTCTTCGGTTTGGGTTTAGGGTTACTGTGTCAGTCTTTTCAGTGTCAACAACTGCAATGTTAAGTGAAGAACTTGGAACTACTATGGCTGTTGATGGCAAACCAGCAGATTCAGCAGGCATTCCCGTGGATACTTCACCAGCTGCTGCATTTGGTTGAGGCAAGCTATGTGTCTCCCTTGTTTTACCCCACAAAAAGGAGTACAAGCCAGCTATGATCAAAACCATGCCTACCAAGCTGCAAATAGATTTTTGTTTTAGACTTGTGAAGCCAATACTAACACTGAGGTTGTATTATCAAAGCGGATGTTAAGAAAAGGCAATCTAGGAAGTAAAAGTGTTCATACGTTCCAATTCTGAGTGGTTCACCCAGTAAAACAGCTTCTGAGAAGGCCACAAAAATAAGAGCCAGTGGATTGAACATTGGGGGATAAGTAGGTCCTTTCAATGCAATTGCCCAAGATATCAAGCAGAAAGTAGCAGCTGTAGCAAGTGCTCCCTATACAAAGAAGTCCCATATGTTAATTCATAGTGGTTCACAGAAGATGAAACGGGTTAGAGAAAAAGCCAAAGAGGTCAAACAAGTTAATCATCTATGCATTGTTTGTTCAGTGTCCATAAATTTGCACAGGCAATTTAGGGGTGTTCGATATAAAATTCAGTATCGAAGAATTCCATGACAAGCAGGGCCTAGCACGTAGTTTAAGTAAATAATGATGAACTAATGCAAATTTTGTTCAATTATCTTAATTCATTTGTGCAGCATTTGGTTTGTATAACTTCAGAAATCTTACCGAGTACACTATAGTGATCAGTTGCAGATTCCAGCCTAGAGCCCAAGAAGCTTTACTACTGTCTATGCATAGACCTATTACAGCTGCTTGAATTGATGCCATGATACATGTTAACATCGTTACCCAATACTTCAATGGAAGCGCTTTCAGCAACTTCACCTGTTTAATTTCAAAATACAGCAACCTATGAAGGAAGATAATCACACTAATGCAAATTCTTGCTACACTGAAAGAATGAGCGTGTCAGATCCTTGTATCAACAATTGGAATTTTATCATGTTGGTATGAAGTAGGAGGCTTACTTGGACAATATACCATGCTGTATATGACATGCAGCTGGCAACGAGAAAGAGAGTGCCTCGAAGCATGTTAGTTTTGGGTGGTGTAGCAGAATAAGTGTGAGAGTGATGACTATGGTGATCAATATGAAATTCCTTTCCTCTGTAAAGACTAGTAGTTAATGCTCCTCCAACACACAAAATTGCCCCAACAGTCTTGGCTTTACCAGCCAATGTTTTTAGCCCCAGTTTCTCCATCCTGCAATCATTTATGAACCAATGCTTATTATATAATTGTGATAAGGATATAGCAGAGTATCATAAGGTTGCTCCCTGCAAATACCTGCATATGATGGACACAAGGAAAGTGAATATGGGAATCAAGTTGAGAAAGTTGGTAGAGTAAGTAGCTGAAGTGTCCCGCAGACCGTAATAGAACAACCCCATAGCCATTATTATCCTGAAAATAGTGCCATCTTGTAGTTAGAAAATATATTCATTAAAACTAGAAAGTATGGAGAAAAGTAAAGCACTATGTCAGCCATTCAAGTCATAAGGAACTGAGCATGTGATTGTGTTAATATGAAACTATATGACTATTTAGTCTTGTGCTTGGGTTATGTTGAAAGATAGTTTGGCTAATTTCTCTTTCGAATTTTAACTGTTAGTAAAAGCTCTTACTTTCCTGCTTGTCATTCAAACCAAAAAAAAAAAAATCTCGTTTATCTAAAAGCGCTTGTAAAACTATTTCAAGAATTGACGATACGTACTTATATAAAAACGAAGTAAAAAAAGAAGAATGAAGGAAAGAAGGGTTGAAAGCAGCTGACACCAAACAAAGCAACTAAACCTAACTTGATTTGCAGACTAATCTGTAAAGTAATTTCATTTTCCATCATTACCGCAATCAAAGTGCACGCCTACTGTAGTTCCCAGCACAGCCAAAAAAGCGAATCACACCAAACAGAAATAACGACGTTGTGGGTAGCTCCTAATTGTAATCACCATGGCCCATTTGGTAATCACTATAAAAATCAGTTTGGTGAATCTATTATGCCGCCTAATGTACCCTTAATCGCTGAAGGGTTGTCTTGTCGCCTCACACTCAACAAATTTGATAGATGCAATGAAAGCGGATGTTCACACATTTTTTTTGGTCTGTACTAATAAGTCATTCACAGGTCAAATAATTGTCCTGTGAAAAGTGAAAGTGAAGGATGGACCCTGATGAAGAAACAGAGGAACTCAGAATCTAATATCTTAAATTGTTCCATTTGAATATATTTATTGGCCATAATCCTCTGTAAATGTGTGCAAATATTCATAAATAAGAGTTTAGAAAATGAGCCATTAAGGAAGATGACTGAGGAATGTTTGCTTACCCTACTAAGGCATTGAGGAAAAGCCAGAACCATACCGACCAACTCAACTTCTTTGCGTGGCCTCTGCAACAACAAACACAAAAGGGGGCTATCATTAAAAATTGCAAAAAATGGGGTGTCGAAATCGAATCCAGAAAGATGAATAAACAGAGAGAACACAGAGAAAAGAAACTAAAAAGCATACCTTTCGAAATAGAAAGCAAAAGGGGCAACACAAAGAGTAGCAACGACATGACGATAGGCAATGAGTGAAAAAATGAAAGTGCCCTGAACCAGTATAACCCTTGACAACATCTGCATCCCAGTTGCGAAAACTTGCACTAACAACATGCTCATAACAGCCTGGGACGACATGAACCACTCCTTCACACTTCCCATTTTCTCTGTTTGTTTCTGTCTCCTTTTCTCTCTCTATATATCCCTCCTTGTCTCAGTCTGAAGAATAAAGAACAACAAACAAGCAAAAACGGTTAGTCTCGCTGTCTCTGTCTCATCCCACGAAAGCAAAGAGGTGAATCATGAATGTGTGAACAAAGAAACGGTTTTTTTCTTTTGTTTTTTTGTTTTATATATATCTGGGATTGAAAAGCAAAAGTCAATACACAGAGAATATCAGATATAGGAAAAGTGGAAGGACACATAATATGGAGTGGAAATAAATGCCGGGAACGGAAGATGGTTACAGATGCCATACATATGAGAATAGAACAGACTTCAAGGTTAGAAACTCTGTGTCAGACTGCCACCACCATGTTTCTCGCAATACGATGTTGGCGTGAGTCATTGTTTTTTATATAATGCATCATTCTTGGTTGGGACATTTCGTGAAGGGAAATGGGTGGTGTTCTCGATATGAGTGTAATCTTCTATAAAAGGAAGTGTCATTAGCTGTTCAAATTCTTCACAGGAAAGCTAACCTGCAACAACTTCTTTAAGCCCTGATTTGGTAATGGCCACCAAAATTAAGAAAGATGGTGAAAAGGAGTCCCTATATGCTTTTCCTGCATATTGCTTAATTGGGAAAAACTTAAAATGGCATTTCATGAATTACATTTTGACGCTGTTATGTTCCCTTTCTTTTTTATTACCTTCTATTGCTGCCCGTTAGATTAACACAATGATACAAACTCATTTCAAAAATAAACTTCAGGAGAAAGATCATAAGAAGGAAAGATTTGGCACGATCAAGATCAAGCACTTGATGACAGAGCAGAACCTGTAGCTTCTTGAGCAGTTCAGATATCACCAGCTTTTGATTGCTAACTATCTTCTCCAGACTCTGATATCAATTCTGAGAATCAAAGATATAATTATTTTCTTAAGCATGGCCATTTGAACCACTCTTTTTTTAAAACAAAAGAATTTTGAATATGAGAAAATTTGATAGATTCCGTCAATCTTTAGAATGCTTAGATGAGAAACAAACTTTTTTAAATTCACTTTTTTTGAATATAAGAAAATCTGATAGATTGCGCCAATCTTTAATACGGTTAGATGAGAAATAACCTCTTTAAATTTTTTTTTTCTTTTTTTTTTCAAAGGAAAAAAACTCAGATACTATGCCGTGGCAATAGAGAATAACAAAAGTGGCAAGGAAATAGATCTTCTAAAGTACAAATGTCCTAAAGTGGTGAAGTGCCTCTCACATATATATTTTTATTTTGAAATGTGAATCCTATCCAAGTGGTAAATGGGGAACCTACTTACAAATAAAAAGAAAAATCATGAATGGAATAAATAACAAAATATCTTCGTTTTTTAATTTTAAAAAATAATTAAAATAAATATTATTAAATGATTATTAAAAATAAAAATAGATATTGTATAATTGTTTTCTATTTCAGTTTGACTACCAATGGGAATGATATTTATATATATGTTACTTGAACCAAAAGGTTTAAATTATTTTACTATTATCTTATCTTTAAATTCCTTTTTGATGCATGTATTATATTTTTTCGAATATCGAAGAGGTTGAAGCTCAAGAAAAGCCAGAAAAAACATGGAACTCACGTTTTAGATATAAAAGCAGTAGGTAGATTCAATCAACTTTCAATGTACCATATTAAGAAGATGAAGAGCACACGCGTGCGGATTGTTTGCACGTTGGGCCCGCAGGGAGGGAGAGTAGTAGGTTTAGATTGTTTAGACTTAAAATTTTTTGTTTTTTAATATTAATTATTATGTTTATAAATTAATAATTAAAATTTAATTTAATTTTATGTTTTATATCTTTTGAAAAAAAATTAAAATAAAAAAAAATTTAAAAAAAAGTTAAGCCATTTTAAATTTAATTTAAATGACTACAGTTTTAAGCAACACGATGCTATTCCTAAAAAAGAAAAACGCAAATCAGTTCACAAAACAAACTCCTTAATTATAGCAGACAAGGATTAAATGAGCAACAAACTCTTTAAATCGAAGCCACGTTTATTCCATGGCGAGAGAAGATCTGCAGGCTTTTCTTTTTCTTTTTTTTTTTTGGTATTTCGTTTTAGTTTTATTGTTCTCAATTTTGTTTCCTTCCATTTTTGGGTGTTCATTTGTTTGAAAACTCAAATCCTATAGATGTTTCAGTTTTGATCGAAGTTGCTAACGGATCAAACTGTTGGACTACATAAAAATCTTTTCCGCAAAAGATTATTAACTAACAAACTTTAAAATATAATAAAAAATTGTATTTCACAAATCCTTCACATCTCATTGCCTCAAAGTTTGAATTCAAATATTCAAGGTAAAAAGTAAACTTTTTCAACCATTCAATTTATTTTTTTTAATAAAATTCCTATAACCTATGCATTTAGCTACAAAATATTAAAGGTATTATATAAATATTCATTTTTTAGATCATATTTATATGTGTAAATACTTCCCTAAATCTATTATTATATATACTAAAGTATTTTTACTTCCTTCAATTGCTTACAAGTAACATTTGAGGATTTTTTTTTTTTTACTTTCACCATTAAGTTAAAAATTTATTTAATACTACTAAATCCATTTGAATTTGAATTTGAATTTCAGATTATTTACTTATAATTAATTTGATTGATTCATTTATTATAATAATTGATCTATTTATTTAAAATCCTTTTCATTATAATTATATGTGATTAAAATTTTCAAATTACAAAGTAAATGCTCTACATTATTAAGAAAACATTATTTCTAATGAATGTAGATTGATTCAATTAAATTGTGCCATAATTGATTCAATCAATGTTTTAAAGTTTATCAATCAGTTTCTATTAAAGTAGAAGTATTTTAAAATCTTGTGAAAATAAATAATCTTATTTTACCGACAAAAGATTTTGAATTCAAAATTTGTCCCATCCAATTTTTTGTAAGTGCCAGTATTTTGCTATTTCAATTAATATAAATTATTTATAATAACATTTAATTGATTTTTTTATATTTTATGTCATATACATTATGGCCTTAATTACAATTATATTTAAATAATTCTATTTGGTTTTAAATTTTGAATTCGAAATCTTCTCTTCTGTATATAGTACTTCTCTCATTCGTTCGCCCTTTTTAGCTTTGTTTTTTGTTTGTTTGATACTAAGCTAAAGTAGATGCTTTTTGTCACTATAAATATTCTTAGTTTTTAAGAATGTATCACAAAAGCTCTCTTTTTCTTTATACTTGTTATGTATTTTGGCATGTTTCAGCATTATAAATACAAATTTTAAATTACTCTATTTCTTTTGGATTAGTAATCATTTTCTTATAAAAATAAAATAAATAAAGCATCTAATTATATTTTTACTTTTTTCTTTGTCAAATATATGTATATTGAACACTATACATGTTATACACCATATTATTTATTTTCCCCTGGATCCTTGATTCAAAATCTTATGTCATTTCTTTTTAGGCAAATGTTATCTTCATGTTAATATGCCTCTATAACATTCTATACCAAATTTTTTTATGTGACTCCAAATTATGATGCACTAAAAAATAGTACCCAATTGAACGAGGATTGGCGAGTAAAATTGCCCAAATGCAACCTGTCAAATGAGATCAATAGCTCAAAAAATGGAAATGATATTATGTGACAAATCAATATACATCTCATGTTCATATTCTTTTTTTGTTTAAAATTTTAGTAACATGTACCTTAATTCAAGATTTTTAATATTTTTCCATTATACAAGATGGAAAGATTCATACTTCTATAAAAAGAAGTTTTTTACAAAAGTTCAAGTACCATATGATTGAAGGAAAGGTAAATGTTATAACACATTTCAGTATTAGTCAAAATACAGGTGCATACAACAACAATCTTGCATCAATATAAGGTACATGTTCAGTTTTCAATTGTTGCTAAAATGTACAAATAAGATCCCGCTATCATTCAACATAATTTAAAATAAATTATTATTATAAATTCATTTACAACTTTTTTTTGGGTTTTATTTTAAATTGTTTGTTTGTTAATTTGATTCTCTGATATCTTATTTTCTATTTAGTTAACATATCTTTATAATATTTACATAATGGCGTTCTTATCATGATATCTTGTACAACTTTTCAATTGTGAGTTGGTCATTGTGAATATTTATTATGCCAATTGTTCTAATGATTTTTCACAACTTCATTATTTTCTTTGGTTATTTGATTTTTTTTTACTATTGCAATTTTAAATATCTAACATATTATTCTTATGTACAAACATATTTACTTTATTACAACGAATGCATTAGAATTGGTTAAACTTCTCCTTCATGTTTATATTGATTTTTCTTCATCGATTATTATTTGATATATGCAACGAAGTCGTTGTGAATGATGTGGAGCACATTTTAATTAGGTGAAAAAATTTATCACATTCGAATTGTTTCAATATTTTAAAAGTAATCAATTTAATTAATCACTTTTTCATTTTTATTTTTTTAATATCAAGCTATAAATACATAATTTAAGAAAATTTATCACATTTTAATCTTATATGTATAACAATATCCCGTGCATCACATGATTACTACACTAGTTAAAATCAAATGGAATAACTATGTCAACAATTAATTCACAATGATTAAATACCTTTAAATAGTCAATATTAATCCTTTTCTAAATTTAGCACATTATAAACTGGTTACTTTTTTTGAATTTTGCAAAATTTAAAGTCATTTAATAAACATACATAATTACTTAGAATATAATTCAAAAATTAATTTTAACGAATCCCAACCGTTAAACTCAGCTCTTTTGGGCATACCCCATAGCAGGTGTTTAACTAATTAAAAGACAATAATTAAAATATTTGGTTTCAAAAATAACATAATTATTAAATATATATTTAGTAAACAAAAGTAAGATTATAAATATTAAAAAAAGAATAAATTAAGTTTAAATTAAAATAAAAATTTTAGGAATATATTTTTAATAAGTTACAATTTTAATTAAAAAATTTATTTTATTGTTGAAAGCATTTTGGTCAAAATAAATTTAGTTTTAGATTATTTTTTAATTTTAGGAGAAAAGAGAATAACTTTTCACAAGAAAAAATATCATGTAATTGAGTTGTCTCTGTAAAGATAAACAACAATTTACTCTAATTAATAATTGATATTTTTTAACAATTCAGATTATATTAGTGAAGTGTAAATCAAATTTAATAGAAATGATTTTAGAATCTATTTCTATCTTGATGAATAATAAATCACCCTTGTTTTTATATCATCATATATGTGAAAACGGTCTAAAAACAGGTAAGTATAATTTTTCAAATGAAATTAAATTATATACAAAAGAAAAATAAATTATCCACTCTCTTTTAGTTTTTCTCTTTTTTTTCCTAAAAAAAATCAATGTTCTACTCTAGTCTAACCTTTCATGGTATCTCAATGATTCGACCAACAATGAACTCAAAAAGCCAAGGGTTTCAAACTCATTTTCGACCCAAACCTCACCAAGTATGGTATCTTCCTTTCCTTTAACTATCCTCTAGGGTTTTGGGCAATTGTATATTGTAATTAGGATCCTCTCATGATCAGAAGAAGATCTTGTATAAAAGAGAAAAAGACATAGAAGATGTGGGCCATATGGATGGATTTCACTGAATTTTACTTCATATCTCTTTCTCACTCCAATAAATGTTTCCCCATGAGAAGATCCATTGGCAATGTATTGCTTTTTGTAGAGCGTATAACTTTATTGTAGCTTTGGGCTTGAGAACGGACCAGTTTCAGCTTGGACTACCTTTGTCTCTTGGGGCAGCTTTGTTGTCTGTTTTGTCTATTAAAAAAATATCCTCGAGGGTTTTGCAAACTTAGGGAGTCTATATACAGGGACAATGTGATGAAGCTTTTCCCATTTATAAAATACGAAAGATATATATTTGTTGAGGTTTACATAATCGCTTTTTTTGTGGTTTATGAGAAAATAAATGCTTCATTTCCTCTAATTTAAATAATTACTTATAACTTTTTAGATATGTAATGAAAGAGATGCCTGAACTCATAAAGTTTTATTAATTATTCACATATCTCGCCATTAGACTATACATAATCACTCGTAATAATTTAGTTTGTTCATATTAATTTTATAAATAATATAACACACAATAATTAGTTTCTCTTTCAATATATCCCAATAACTTAAGTGAGAAGAGTATATTCATTGGCCCAAAAAAAGAAGAAGAGTATATTCATTCTCTTCATTTCCTTTAAAAAAAAAAACCTTTAATTTTTTTTAATTATTCTTAATCCAAACATATATATTAAGAATCTAACTAACTTAAAAATGTTATCATTAGTTTCTTCACTACAATTTCTTTAAAAACTTATATTTCAATAATATCGTATTTTTAATGTATCAAACAACACACTTGAATGAGCTACGGAGATCCACGCATGGTAGAATAATTTCTGTAATCCAAAAACCATGAATCTAACATGGTGTTATATTGTCTCTTTTTTTTTTTTTTTAATTTTAAATTCTAAACACTTATAACATGGGCTTAACTTTGACAAGGGGATCATGGGTCATATCTTTTCAAAAATGATATACAAGTAACAAATAGTTTAAATAGGTTATTATTGACTCAACTATAGCTCACTCATTTACTTTCAGAAACATGTTCGTAGTGATTTGTTCGTAATATTTTTGGGCCAAGTGACTTCTTTGTATCCTTTGTCTGTTATTGAATGCGTAGTTGGCAGAAAAGAAATATATTAAATTAGTCATGGATTATTGAGATGAATTTCAAAAATTAAATATAAGTCATCACTGACCTCGAAAAGTCACCCATTCGCCATTGCTAATCTTGGCTTTAGGGTTTATGATTGTTTTCAGTTGTCATTGGTTTCAACTTCGATTCAGCAGATTCAGCAGCCATGCCTTTAGATACTTTACCAGCTGCTGTATTTGGTTGAGGAAAGCTCTGTGTCTCCCTTCTTTTACCCCAAAAAAAGGAGTATATGCCAAATATGATCAAAACCATGCCCGCCAAGCTGCAAACAGATTTGCAATTTAGATTTGTATTATCAAAGATAATATTAAATAAAGATACTCCAGGAAGTAAAAGTGTTCATACATTCCAACATACAGTGGTTCACCCAACAAAATAGCTTCTAAGAAGGCCACAAAAATAGAGCCAGTGGATTGAACATTGGGGAATAAGTAGGTCCTTTCACTGAAATTGCCCAAGATATTAAACAGAGAGGAGCAGCCGTACCTAGTGCTACATATGCAAAGAAATCTCAGATATTAATTACCAACATATGAAGAGGAAAAAATATAAAACAAGTTATTCATTTATACATTATTTGTGATTTGCATGGGCAATTTAAGTAGTATTTTAGTATTTAGTTTAAATGATTAATGATGAACTAATATAATCAAATTTTTGCATATGGTGGTTACAAACGTCAGAAATCTTACCCAGTATTCTATAGTGAGCAGCTGTAGATTCTACCCTAAAGTCCAAGAAGCTTTACTGCCATCTCTGCATAATCCTACTAGTTGATGCTATGATACACGTTAGCATCGTTGTCTAAAACTCTAATGGATACGCTTTCAACAGCTTCACCTATTTTACTTGAAAATATAAAAATCATTTCATTTACTATACTAAAGAACCTGCATTATATGCGTCAGATCCTTATGTTAGACACAATACAACAGTTTATACTTTATCGTATTGCTATGAAGTAAAAGGCTTACTTGGACAATGTACCATGTTGAATATGACAAGCAGCAACTAGAAAGAGTGTGCCTTGAAGCATGTCAGTTTTGCGTGGTTGTGTAGAAGCGGTGTGAGACTGATGACCATGGTGACCAATAAGAAATTCCTTTCCGCTGTAAAGACTGGAAGTTAATGCTCCTCCAACACACGAGATTGCCCCCACTGTCTTGGCTTCACCAGCTCATGTATTTAGACCCAGTTTCTCCATCCTACTATAATCTAGGAATCAATGTTTGTTCTATAACTATCCCATGGCTATAGCAAAGTTTTATTCGGTTGATCTTTTCTAAATATACCTGCATATGATGGAGACAAGGAAGGTGAATATAGGATTCAAGTTGAGAAAGTCGACAGAGTAAGTAGCCTGAACCAATATCTTCCTCGAAAACAGTTGCATCACAGTTGCGAAAATTTGCACCAATGATATGCTCAGCACAACCTGTTCAATTCCCTCACACTTCCCATCTTCTCTGTTTGTCTGTGTCTATAAATCCCTCTGTCTCAACCTGAGGGAAAAGAGCAACAACAAACAAGCAAAACCAGTTTAGTGCATGGGAGATGTAATTCAAAATTATTGTAATTAATTTTTGCAGAATCTTTTTAATTAGTTTGTTAGTTAAAAATTTAAAATTTTATCTAATTTTAAATTAAATCAAATAATAATTAATTTTTATAATTTTTATTTTTAGTTATTACTTATTTCTACGTTTTAATTATTTGTAAATTTATAAATAGGCAGTTTCAATTATAAAATAAAGTGGAGTAACATAACATTTTCTTAGATTTGTTAAATCAATCTATTACTTTAAATTTTTAACATAATATTAAAACTCTTATAAATTTTAAAAGACCTGTGAATGACGGACTCTTATGACTTTTAGTAATACATAAATTTTTTATTTTTTATTTTTAATAGTGAAAACTATCAAGTATGAGTTGTCAAAATAAGGGTTCATTTAAGAAATCTTAGCCTATGGAAGTGGGTTAAAGATGAAATAAAAATTTTTTCTTTGGAAAACAATTCAACTCTCAATTTTTAAAGAAGAAAAAAGCAAATATGGTGAAGGAGGTTGAAGAAAAAAACTTTTTTTTGAATCAGTTGAAAAGAAGTGTTTCAACAATTGGTGAGAGAATACATTAATAAGATGATGAAAAATGCATTATAAAATGAAAAAAAAATGCTTCACAAATTTAAAAATATAGAGAGAAGTGCTTTATGAAATTTGAATTTTTGTAATTTTGAATAAAAGGGCATGTTGGAGATGTAATTTAAAATTATTATAATTAATTTATGCAAATTTTTTTTAAATAGTTTGTTAGTTAAAAATTTAAAATTTAATCTAATTTTCAATTAAATCAAGCAATAATTAGTTTTTATGATTTTTATTTTTAATTATCACTTATTTTTATATTTTAATTATTTGTAAATCTATAAATAAACAATTTTAGTTATAGAATAAAGTGAAATAATATAACATTAACTTTTTTGTTTTAGCTATATTAAATCAGCCCATTATTTTAAATTTTCAACATAGTCTTGCTGTGTTTGTCTTATACTGCGAAAGCAAAGAGGTGAATGAATCATGAATGTGTGAACAACGAGAAAGAAACCCTTTTTGTTTTTTTAATCTGGGATTGAAAAACAAAAGTCAAGTCACAGCGAATACCGGATACGAGGAAGAAAGGCAGGAATATTTAATGGAAACAAATGCTGAGAAAGTTACAGATGCCACATACTTGGGAACAGAATAGAATAGAACATGTTTGGTTTAGCTTTTTCTCTCCTCAAATCGTAATTGTGATTTTGGCTGAAGCAACAAATTATAGCTTTTATATTTTGTAATTTGTAAACGGGCTTTTCTTATCTCTCACCACAGAACCAAACATGCATTATGTCGCTGTTCTCATATTTCTGGTTAGGAAGCACCGAGCTGCGCATCAGATTCAATTATGATAATTTTTAAAATTTTAAGATATAAATTTTAAATATAAAATAAGATATTTATAACAAATTATAAATAAAAAATAAATTAAATTAAAATTGGAGTTTTTAATTCAAATTAAATATCAATCTTCTTTTTCATTTATATTATTAAAAAATTTTATAAACTTTTAATTTTTTTTTAGAGTTGTTTCGATATATTTTAAAATATATCAGTACATTTTCAACATATCTTAGATCATATTGAAAAAAAATACAAAATATGATTTGCGAATTATGTCAAATATGTATCCAATACAAATATGAACACCCCCATATTGATGCATCGGTGCTTCTTAGGTTTCTGGCCATACGAGGCTATGCTATGGTGACTGGAAATGGATCTTCAGCTATTGATTGTTGTTGTAATTAAAAGAATTTGAAAGGAAGATAAGATAAGTTGATTTAATTAAAAAAAAAAAAGAATTAAAACATATTCTACTTCTCTCTCACTTTTCCAACAACACAATAGAAGGAAAATCTCAACTACAAAGGATTCACTTCCTGTGGTGACTATGTGAGTCATTCTTGGTTGAGATATTTCCCAAGCAGGTTCGGTGCCACCAACTATTGATCTGCCAACCATCTTTTTCGGACTCTATTATTAATAGCGAAAATCAAGCTTAGCAAACATACAACTCTATTTTCTTGAGTATAACTGTTCCAACAATTCTTTTTTTTTTTTTTTAAGCAAGACATTTAAGCGCCACGTTTTGAATTTAAGAAACGTTGATGGATTTAGTCAATTTCAATTTGCCATTAAGTTTTAGAGATTAAAAAGAAAAAGAAAAAGAAAATAATAATAAAATTACAATTTTAATTTTTTAATTTTATTTGAGATTTTATTTTTCTTATTTAATTTTATTTAGTTCTAATTTAATTCTTTATTTTTATTTTAAGTCTCACTTTTGTTCTTTAACTTTGTTTAATTTTAATTTAATTTTTTAACTTATTTTAAAATTTATTTTTGTTTCTTAATTTTACTTGATTAGAAATTGATCCCTTAACTTTACTTCATATTTTACTTTTATCTTTTAAATTTTTTATTCTAATTTGATTATTAAATTTTAAAAAATTACTCTAATAATTTTTTCCCTTTAACATTATTAAATTAAAATGTTTAACAAAAAAGCTCTATGTGACTTATTTATAAAATCAAATAAAATTATTAGTTAGATTGAGGTAAATTGGACAAAAATGAAATTAAAGGATAAGTGGAACTTAGAGTAAAGTTAAAAATTAAATTGAAACTAAATAAAATTAAAGGATAAAAGTAAAATATAAAAAAATATATTAAAGAATCTAATTGGAATTAAATAAAATTAATGAATAAAAGTAAATTTTAAAATAAAATTAAAGTATCAAAAATATATTTTAACCTTAAAAAAACACAAATTCTTTAAATCCGAATTTTAAATATAAGAGAAGATGATGGATTTGATCAATCTCTAAATTGCTAACAAGTATAGAAACAAACTTGTTAAATTCACCTTTTTAAAATAAGGATAGTTCGTAGAATCGGTAAATTCCTAATTTGGCATATAAGGTCTAAATGAATAACAAACTCTTAAATCCAAACAACGTTTTTATGATGTCATTTTCAGTTATATTTTGCTTAAAATTATTTTTTCCTTTTTTTTTTTTTAATTTTTTGACTGTTTGGAAAACTCAAACCCTGGCGGTGTTTCAGATATTACTAATCTTAAATTATTATAGTTAATTTGTTTCTTAAAAAAATATTTTTGTTAATTTGGTTCACATTTTAATATTATTGGCTTGACAAGTGCTATCAATTTGTTTCTTTAATTCATTTTTATTTAACCTCTTAAAATATTATGTTTTACCTTTTTTAATTAAAAAAAATGATAATCTCTTGACTATTCATATCTTGCATTTTTCATGCCCATTTGTATTCATATTTATATCATGTCTGGATTTTTCTTTTTTTGTTTCAAAGTATTAGGAAATAGTTCAAATTAAATAATTATATACTTTTCTTTATAACAATTTATTTTTACTTTTAATAAAAATCCTTATTAAAATTTTTATGTTAGTTATAAGACCATTCCATTAATTCAAGCTAAATACATATTTATATAGATATAAATATAGGTAAGAGAATTATACTGTGCTCATCTTATATACATGAAATAACCTTTGCATTTACCAAGTATATGTACATTTGACAGTCAAAATTTAATCTGTGGCATTTCACAGTCAAAATTTGATCTGTATGGATCTAATCCTAGTCATTGGGCTTGCGTGTATCTAGTACATCTCATAATTTCTTTTTTTATTTGAAAAGTATTGAAAAAAAAAAGTTTGAAATAGTAAATATTTATCTACTTTCCTTTATAACAATTTAATTTAATTTTCAATAAAAATGTTATTTTAATTTTTATTTCGGTTATAAGATCAATGAACTATTTCAAACTAAACACATATTAATATAGATATAAATCTAGGCAAGAGAGTTTTACTCTGCTCATCTTATATATTGGATTGGGCATCAAAAGTCCAAAACACTCCTTACTGAAATAACCAAAGATTGATACGAGGTTACATAAGAACCGCAAAACATGTCACATGTTATGCAAATGAACTTAAAAAATATTCTAATTTGATCCTCATTAGCCTTTGAACTTAATCAAATTTTCAGCTTCTAACATTTAAGTGTTATTGGAGAACGACAAGTTGCGTGTTTGATTTGGCGATTAGAAAATTAAGAATTTTATTTGCTTGTCGTGGACAAATAGAAAAAACTATTTGTTGTTTTGTTTTAAATGAAGTTTAGGTTCTCCAACCTTAAATCTAAACACACACAAGGACAATGAGGAAGAAGAAGAAAAACAGAGGAGGCCTGAAGAATGTCAGAGTCACAACTATTTCTTAGAAGTTATATTTTGCTCTCAATGTAACTCAGTTGACATGTTCGGGTGTAAATGATTTGAATTGTTGGTAAATTATTTTTATTTTTGATTCATTCAAAGTTTGAATTGAATTGAACTCGACTTATGTTTATTAAATGAACAAGGTTGATTAATATATTAAATTTGTTTAACTAATTGAATTGAACTTAAGTGTTTAATGCTTGACTTATTAAGCTTCTAGATGACTCAATTAATAATAAAATATTATTTTATATAATATAGATGGTACTCATATATAATTTTAAAAAATATTATAGATAAATACAAAAATTTGTGCAGACTAAAACAATGCTATCTACTTTCATAAACTGTACACATATATGATATAGAAGTATATATGTCTACAGAAGTATACAATTTTTTATTTAATTTTCTTTTATACTTGCATGTAAATACAATATTATGTTGAATAAGTTACAGTTTGCACTTTGTTGTTTGGTTCAAAATTAATTTGCCTTTTTTGGTTTAAAGTGTCCCATTTAACTTTTTTTGATTTGAAGCGCCTCATTAATTTTTTTGTTGTTGTTTGTTTTATTATTACCTAATAATGCTGTGGTAATCCCCCCCCCCCCCCCCAAAAAGACTTTGCAGTATTTTTTTGCCATAATTTTTACCTAATATAATTGCATAAAATTTATAAATAATAAACAATTTTATTCTTAAAAATATGTTTTACTTATATCTCAAGTAAGATTAAGCTGATATTTTGAAATTGAAAATGTTCAAGTAACCTTAAGGGTCCGTTTGGTTCAACAGAGGGTGGGGAGGGAAGGTTAATGGAGGGGAGGGGAGGGAATTTAATGAGTTTTGTTTGATTGGAAAGAAGGGGAGGGGAAGGAAGGGGAAGTAATTATATTTGGACAAATTTATCTTTTATATTATTTTAATTTTATTTTTTTATAAAAAAGTTATGTATATTAATAATTTTTTAAAAAAATTATAAATTTCAATCTTTTTTTTTATTTTTAATTTTTGATAAAAAAATTATCTTAGTTTTTATTAAATATTAAAAAATTAAAAAATTAAAAAAGGATAAAAAAGTAAATTAAAACTAAAAAAATACCTCACCTCACCCCTCCCCTCCCCTCTCCTTCCCTCCCCTCCCCTCCATTCCAAAACCCCCCAATTTGAATACTTTCCCTCTTCTCCCCTTTCTTTCAATTTTATTCAACCAAACATCTTATCCTCTTTCTTTCTCCTCCAAAAACTCCCAACTAAACACACTCCAATAATAATACCCTAAAGCATTGTCAAAATATTTAAAATATAAATAGAAGTATAAAACAAATATGTAACAATAAAATTCTTCATCGTTTTGGAAACATAATAATTGAACACTGGTCAGATAAAAATAATAATTGCACTTAAAATGATTATTAGTCTCTTATGAAGAATTATTATTTTACTAAAAATTAATTTATAATATGCTACTTTTAAAATCTAGTCATTATTTTGATATCTCAATGAAATTCATGCCAATAAGGTTACAATTTAGATTATATTAGTTTTACTTTTTATAAATGAAGCTTAATGAATTATGAAATAATTCTTTATTTTATTTATCAGTTCATTTGGTTAGATAAATTTTAGGTATGTAAAGAGAAAATAAATAAAAAATAAATAGATAAAATAAAAATGATACTTATATTTTTATTTTTATTTTTAAAAAAATAATAAAAAATAAATATTATTAAATAATAATTATAAAAACCCGATAGAAATAATAAAAAAGAAAAATTACATTATGGACTAGCGAGCGCACAAACAGGCCCTTTTATACATACCAGGAGGGGAAAAAAAAAAAATGATACCTGAGAGATCCACCAAGGGTGTTGGAGCCCCAAGTGGGAAACCGGTAACTCAGAAAAGAGGCTATTATATATGATGTCAGACTAGGGTTTTGGTCTTCTGGAGACTCACTGCGGCTCGTGATACAGGGAAAGGAAGCACGTAAGAGGTTGAGATGAAGACAATTCTTTCTTCGGAAACTATGGACATCCCCGATGGGGTGAGCATCAAGGTGAATGCCAAAATCATTGAGGTTGAGGGACCACGCGGCAAGCTCGTTCGAGACTTCAAGCACCTTAACCTGGATTTCCAGCTTATCACTGATGAGAATGGCCAGAAGAAGCTCAAGGTCGATTCCTGGTTTGGATCTCGCAAGACCTCCGCAGCTATTCGGACCGCTCTCAGTCATGTGGGGAATCTCATTACTGGCGTCACCATGGGTTACCGCTACAAGATGCGGTTTGTCTACGCCCACTTTCCCATCAACGCAAGTATTACCAATGGCAACAAGTCCATTGAGATCCGAAACTTCCTGGGTGAAAAGAGGGTACTTACTTTTTTCTTGTGCTTTCGGTATTTGGGAAATTTAGCTACCACGAGTCTGTGTTCCTCGTTTGCTTTATAGTATTGGTAATTGTTGCTCCGTTATTGTCGATGCGTAATTCATTTGTGGATGCGATGTTCGAGGAGGAAGTTGTGATGCGTTTCTTGCAATTATTTGCATATGGCATTATATATGGGATAATAAAAGTTTTCTTAAGTTTTCAATATTCGAAATTTTCATATTTTTACATATTATTTTTTATGTTTATTTGGTACCTGCGAATGTTTGATAAGATATATCGTTGTCAAAATGATTGTTGTGTGACTATATTCTTTGTTGCTTGTGTTATTGTGATTGTATTTTCATTGCTGCATTGTTTTATTAATAAATTTTTCTTGACTAATGTAGATGAGATAACTGATCGTATTTGTATAAATGGTTAGCTTTTAGTGGGGAATTGCATGTTGACGTGGATGGTCGATGATTGAAGTAAACCTTGTCCGTAGAAATGGTTTGGAATTTTGGATGGATATTTAAAGCATTTAGTCACTTTGTCATTTATTTTCAATGTGATCTCTCCGTGTACAAAATCTTTCATATTGGGCACTTTTAACCAGCATAATACAGTGAGTAAAGTAGTTTGCAGACAATGAGCTAGTAGCTCACATGGCATTAGCTAAAAATTGATGTATTTTTGCGTACTTCCTCTGCATGCCCTGAAAGGCCAGGAATTGGTACTTGTTATTTACATTTTTGTCACTTTTAAAGCATGCTCTGGGTTTTGTTAAGTCGATGCTTTTTTCATTTCTTATTCATTTATATTTCAGCAGTGTAGAGTTTAGACATTTTCTGTTATTTTCTTTACACCTTCGTGCCCAAGTGTGATAGCTTTTACTTTATGTGCATCTAATGACTGGTCTATTGATTGTTTGACCTAGATTTTACTATTGACACTGGCCTTCTTTAAAATAAAATTGATTTGACGTGTATTTTGTTTGTCATATTTCAGGTGAGGAAGGTGGACATGCTTGAAGGTGTTTCCATTCTCCGGTCTGAGAAGGTCAAGGATGAGTTGATTTTGGATGGAAATGATATTGAGCTTGTTTCTCGGTCCTGTGCCCTCATTAATCAGGTTCCCCCCTCTATCTCACATGCACTCTCCCTCCTCTCGCTATTACAAAAACCTTGCACAATTTTGCTAATGCTTATATTATTACTTTATCTCTTTTTCTTCTTTGCAACAGAAATGCCATGTTAAAAATAAAGATATTCGGAAATTCCTTGATGGTATCTATGTTAGCGAGAAGGGGACAATTGTTGAAGAGTAGATGGTGAATTATTAGTCATATTTACCTTAGTTTGAGTCAAGCATCGGTACTGCCTGGATTTTTACTGTTTCAGGGCGAGTTTTGGGCGACAAGTTTTACTGGCTCGTTGAACTTGGTATTACAATTTTGTGTTATGAGTTATTTTTTTGAAAGATCTTTAAAATTTATATATGCCTTTACAGAATATGTGCTTGGTTCTGCTAATGTAGTGCTTATCTGGGGAACGGAACTTGAGCTCCCTTTAGTGGGTCATTACTTTCTCTTAATTCTTTTAATAATGTAGGCACCCCAAAGAATCTTGAATTTGGAGGTAGTTGACAACTTTTCCCACTATTCTAATGTTGTATTGAATCTCGAAATTCTTACCCTTGTGCCTTATTGAGGAAGTCTCAGGATGTCAGAGGCCGGCACTTCGTAAATCTGGTTTCCAAGTTTTCTTTGCATCTACCTTTTTGTAAATCTGTTTCTTTGCATCTCCTGCATTTATTGCTAGGACTAGGTTGTCTTGTATTGTTCAAGCCTCGTCCAGTTATAGGAGAGTATGCTGCTTTTCAAAATTGGCCATTTCGTGCAGTATAGCTTTAAAGGCTTATAAAATGCTATCGAGCTCTAGTCTGAGATATTCAGATTTTGCTGACATTCAATCCTAACGTATTAGTGCAGTGGCCAAAAGATAAACAAAAATCCTAACGTATTAGTGGCTCCTTCGGCCTGTTCTTTGCATCTTTTGTCCAAGATATCGATGGTACTTCTAGGCCTTGGACTTGTCCAGTTGATAGCATTGTTACATTGGGCCTAGTGGCTCGGTATGTCTTCTAAGGGTTCGGATTCTCTACTTGGCATAGTGACAGGCAGGCTGTGCTTTGCGGATGAAACGAAGTCGTTCGAGCCAAAGATATTAGCCGTTCATTTATAGCACAATTTAACCGTTCATGTTTTCGTTTCTCCCTTCACGCGTTGGGCTTTGCTTCTTTGTCATCATGAAGTGCCTCTTCAACGCTATCCTCGTCTTCTCCAAATCCATTACCCAGTTGCGGAGGGAGCCTCAAAACCAAGTTAACAGCAACGCGGTGAGAACTAAGGAGCCCCAAATGTGAAATTGCTGATTTATCTTTGCAAATGAAGACGTTATTGCATTGCCGCTGGGGGTGTACGCTGTTGCTGTTGGTTGCTGCACTGGTGGTCGAGACGAATGAAGGGAGGAAAGTTGTGCCTGTTGTGCTGGGCTGCAGGCCGTAGGCAGACCTCTGTTTATCTCAAGGAAGAAGGCAACTGTGAGTAGCATTGTCTTTAAATGGAAGTGCCTGATTATGAAGCTTCACGCTTTCGTTAGTTTGTCGCTAAATGAAGATGGATAAGAAGCCCGTGTAACATCACTTTCCTCAATAAAACAGGGCAATTGGTGCAGAATGATGGTTTCATGCGATTTTAGTGGATGGATATATATGTTGTAGATGAACGGCTGGATGGAGAGCCATATATGTTGCAGATGAGCGGCTGGATCTTCTATGGGTTCATGCGGCATTTTACCCTCCATGAAGCGCACCATTTCATTAATATAAAGCAGTGTGTTTAAATGCAAAGCATGCTGTGCTTGTTACCTTGGAAAGTAGAGTATCTGGTTGCATTTTCCAAAATGAGTTGGGTTAGATTGGATGCAAAAAGAGAAAAAAAGAAAAAGTAAAAGAGAAAAAGTTAACCTATGTTACAAAATTGGGTTTGGCATTGGGCATTGGGTTGGTTTGGTTTGAAATTTAAATAAAAAATAAAAAATATTTTTATAATGATTTATATAAAAATTTTAATTTTTTTAAAGATAAAATATAATTTTATAAATATTTATATAAAAAAATTTTGGATCATTTTATAATTTTTATAATAAATTTAGAAAAGAAAAAAAAAATATAGTTATCTAATATGAGATTGGCTGATAGTAAATCGATTAGGTGGAGAGGATTCAATTTTAAGCAAATTTTAAAACTGAGTTAGGCATCAGGGGAAGCTAAAATTCGACCTCTACGTACGCCCCTACGTTGTTCTACCCTATCCAGATACCCGTCCCACGCATGTAATGTAGAAAGTCCTCGTTGATGCTCAATTCAAATCGTGTCATTGCTTGCCTTTGTGAAAAATATCGCTGATATTCTTTTCCTTTGAGAACTTTGGGAAGTGTACTATGATATTTCTGGCGTGTTAAAATGATTCTGCTGCTTAATTGTCAAAGTCGTAGACCTGTTTGGCACGTAAGAATCGGTGAAAAAGGAGAGTGAAAAGTTGGGGCAAAAGATTAAAATCCCGTTTGATTAATGTTTGAAAAACCATTTTTAGATGAAAAACTGAGAGGGTGAGATGACAAATTAAAATCTTGTTTGATATGTTTGAGAAGTTTTTTTGCTTTTTTTTAAATGAAATAATCTCCCTATCATCCGGTGTATGGAAAGATACTGTGAAAAAGACCATGCAAAAGGTCATTAAATAAAGTGATAAAAGCAGCAACAGGTAAATGTCAAATCCCCTTCATTCCCACCCATTTTTTCGACTTTTCACTTAGCTTTTTTTTTTTTTTTTTTTAAATAAAAGTTCCCAGTTAAAAAAGATTGCAGGAATCGAAGTTTTGATAATGAAAAAATAAACATTCTTTTGAATTACAAATTTAAAAATATATATTTTATTATTTATTTTATATTATTGGCAAATGAAATAACATTTTTTAAGTTCAAAAAGTGCAAAAGATAAATATTTTATTATTTTATATAAAAATATAAATATTTTAATATTAGAGTAAATTATATAATTTTTTAGAATTTTGTTAAATTATACTTTTTTTTTAATTTTCAAAACTAAAACAAATTTCTTTTAAGTTTTATTAAAATTATACAGACAATTTTTTTATTTTTAAGAAATATACAATTTTTTTTTAAAAATAAAAAGTAAATTATACAGATTTCTTTTGAATTTTCTTAAAATTATATAAATTTTATATCTATTTTTAAACCTCTCTTAAAAATAAAAGGGAAGCTTATATAATTTTAACAAAACTCAAAAAATATATATATACTTTACTCTTTGTTTTATAGGAGGTCTGTATGAGAAAAAGATTTTTATAATTTCAACAAATTTAAGAAAAATTTATATTAGGTTTGAAAATAAATGAGAGATTTTTATAATTTTAATAAAATTTTAAAAAAATTTTGTAATTTATTCTCAATATTTTTTACACTGTTAATATTATAGTCATTTATACAACTTTTCTTTTTCTTTTTACATTATTTTTACTTTATCACACATATAAATAAAAATATTTTTAATTTTTTCATATTATAATAAATATAATTTAAAACGTCAAATTCTATTTCATCTCTATTTCAATTCTATTTTTATTCCTTAAAAAATCTTTTCATTTGGCCAAACGGTAGCTCAGTTATCAAAATTCTGTGGTCGTTGGAAGGGAAGATGCCATTGGTTTCGTGGTGGAATTGTGTCTCTTGAATAGATGGGTTACTGCCATGCCAAATGTCACCGAATTTTTTTTTGAAAAAATTATATTTAAGAACTTAAAATTAAAAATATTTATTTTAAAAGATTTATTATTATTATTTTAAAATTAATTATCATTAATTTTAACAAAAAATAGTTAAACCTAATGATAACAAGTAGTTCAAGGTAAATATCTTTATTTTTAAGTTTATTTTAATAATTTTCTCTTTTTTTTCTTAGAAGGAAAATTTAAATAAAGGAGATAATGGCGTATGAGTAAACTTAAGAATATAAATATGTAATTATCTAAATAAATCAAATTTACTCTTTAAACAATAAATTTCTGTTTTTTTATAGCTATTTATTTATGTAACCAATATCTATATAAATTGAGGTTTTTTTTTTTTTCAAATCTTTAAGACGAAATATAGATTAGAAAGTCTTGAATTCTTTCTATTATTAATAGAGATCGATATATCCGAGTCCTATTGTTTATAACACATGCATAGTTTATATTAATTACAGTCACTGACAACCATGAATGACTGGGGCCATAGCGATTTAAACTTTGCAGCTTTGGTTGTGTAGTATTTTTCCGTTGCTGTATTAATTTAGTGATAATAAATTTAAAATGCTTGGGAGAAAAAATAAACCAAGTTTGATGACAAAGAAATTGTGAGACGTAGCAAAATATGCTAGAATTGTGTGACTGCTCAGGCTTGAGTCTGGACCTGATTCTGTGGCCTTTCTTCTGCAATAATACCTATTATTCTAATCAAATACTAAAATCCAAGCACAAGGTGAAACATTATGATTGGCTTTGTCGATTAAATTATGCAGTGCAGAGATTCAGATGACACGTGTCACTACTTATAAGAAAGAAATCTGGATTTGGTTTCCTTTCGTTTTCATTTAACCGTGGCATATAAGATGTAAAATATAAAAATAAAAAGAGAGAGCGGAAGATATGTTTTTTTTTTTTTCTGTTTTCTTTTATTTATTTATCTTTTAAACCCTTTAAACCCCCTGCATAATTCAAGCATCGCTCAGCAGGGGGACCCCAAGTGCTTTCATTTGGGTTACCGATGGCGTGATTGATGTCAATGATATTCTTCCCCGAGAAGAAATTTGGTTCAATGAAATCTCAATAATCAAATTTGCACCGCATATTCCTCTGTGGCCATACCCCACAGAACAATTCACCTATTTTATCATCGGTATCAGTTAAAATGTATTTTCTCAGATTATATTCCCTCTTCATTTACATAATGTTACTTCTTTTTGTCTTTTACTCTTTTTCCGCCGAGTCCAAATCAATATCTAGTCAGATTCTGCATTTTGCCGTTCTCTCTAATAATCAGTAGCCACTAACGCACAAACCGTCTTCCCATCCCTGTCTGCACCTGCCTCCTCAATTTTACCAGTAAAATCCTGCTGAATCATTGGAATTTCCTTTTTCTTTTCTCTAGTTATGGCTTCCTTCTACTACATTTTCTGCTTGTTCTGCGTATTTACTCTTCTAGCCGCAACTGGGGAACACCCAGTTCTTGCTTATTCATCCAACGACACTCCCATTAACGTGACCACTCACTTCTCTTTCCCTGATTTCAGCATCAGCAATAATTCCAGAATTCTCCATGATGTGAAGCTCCTAGGCAGTGCCAAGCTCTCAGAAGAAAAGGGTGCTCTTCAAATTCCCGATGAATCCTCAGACATCAGACATCAAGCAGGACGAGGCATCTACTCCTTTCCAATTCGCCTGCTAGATCCACAAACCAAAACCCCAGCTTCTTTCCAAACCACCTTCTCTTTTCAGCTCAACAATCCCAGCATCTCTGACCAAAATGCTTCTTATGGTGGTAGTGGCCTCACTTTCATCATCGTCCCCGATGAATTCACAGTGGGAAGGCCAGGGCCATGGCTTGCCATGCTCAACGATGCTTGCCAGGACAATTACAAAGCCGTGGCGGTAGAATTTGACACTAGAATGAACCCAGAATTTGGAGATCCAAACGACAACCATGTTGGCATCAATTTAGGTACCATTGTATCCTCTAAAATCATCAACATTTCTGATGTTGGAGTGTCCCTTAAGGATGGTTTTGTTCACCGTGCTTGGATTACATATAATGGTCCCGAAAAAAGAATGGACATTCGTCTAGGACAAGCAAACCAAGAAGATTACCCTTCCAAGCCAATCTTCTCAGAATCTCTGGATCTCTCACCTTTTCTAAATGAGTACATGTTCGTGGGATTCTCTGCTTCCACAGGAAACCATACCCAAATCCACAACATACTTTCCTGGAACTTCACCTCCACCTCCCAAGCTTCTCTTCGCTTCCCTTCATCTGAAACCTGCGAGGGTAAGATCTTACTTCAGAGTGCCTCTACAAGTACTAAGGATCCTCCTAAATCTGAACCTTCTCGCAGCTTTTTAATCTTTGTGGCTGTAGTGGCTTTCGCTCTTACTGTTCTACTCAGCTTTTACTTCAACAGTAAGCGCAGAAGAAATGCTGCAAAATCAAGCATTCCTTGGCCCCCAAATAAGCCTCGTCGCTTCACCACCTCTGAGATTTCCTCTGCCACTCGATCCTTCAGTGAAATAGAGCTTCTGGGTTCTGATTCTAGAGGCGTGTACTACAGAGGGAAGCTTCCTAATGGCATACAAGTCGCTGTGAAAAGATTCTCACCTCAGTTTCTAAGTTCATATGGGTCAGATCATAGGAAACGATTGTTGAAGGAAATCAAATCTATCAGCCAGTTTCGCCACCCCAATTTGATCCCCATAAGAGGGTGGTGCCAAGACAGCGGTGAAGTCATGGTGGTCTATGATTTCTTCCCAAATGGCAGCCTTGACAAATGGCTCTGTGGGACCGGTGTTCTTCCATGGACTCGTCGATTCAAGGCCGTAAAAGACGTAGCTGATGGCTTGAGCTTCCTCCACTCTAAGCAGCTAGCCCACAAGAACTTGAAATGTAGTAGTGTGTTTCTTGATGTGAGCTTCAGAGCAATCTTGGGTGATTTTGGGTTTGTACTATTAGAAACAGAATCGAGGCAATTTGAGTCAGCTGTATGTCAAGGTGTAGATGTGTTTGAGTTTGGTGTGTTTGTATTGGAGGTGATAGCTGGAAGGAGGAGGGTAGAGGAAGAGCAGGGAAAACCAGAAGAGAGGAACTTGCTGGATTATGCTTGGAACTTGCATGAGATTGATGAGAAAGTGAAGGTGGTGGATAGAAGAATGGGATCGTTGATAAACTTGGAGCAGGCAATTCGCGTGCTGGACATTGGGTTGCTGTGCACCTTGAATGAGAACAAAGGGAGGCCATGTATGGAGCAAGTGGTGGAGTTTCTCAACATGGACAGACCCATTCCTAAGCTGCCAAGAAGCCGCCCCGTTGCCTTGTTCCCCTATAGCAGCACCAACTCTGGTCTTTGTAACAAGTACTCTTGTGCTACCTTTAAAGTGCAGCCATGATGTTGGGGAGGTATTTATTGGGTAGCTATAAAATATTCGTATTTTAAAAATAAAATCATAGTGTCAACGCATGTTTGACATTAGTATTTGATATGATACGATACTTCAAATTGTATATCGTATCCTATCATATATTTACAACGATATTTGTGATTTTTATGTGGAAAGGGGAGCATTTGAGCTTCAAAATGCTGCAAATGTATCAAGTGCTGTGTGTGTAGATGGCACATTGGTGCTGTATGTGTGAGCGAGGTTGTGAGAATCGTTTATGAATATGGATTTATGAAAATAGGGTGAGTGTATTTCTAGGCTTGATTTGAAGCTTGTCAGTCTCTATATGACTAGCGTATTTTTTGCTGGTCTATGTAGAGTCTGTTATGTGATGAATGAAATTTGTCCTTCCAAAAAATGAAAAAGCATGAAGTGCAATAGATGAATGGTGGAAAACCAGAAGTGGCAAGGTGATAATGCACCTTCATATTTGTCCAACCAAATTAAATGAACGATCTGGCTGGTCTTTGTTGTTGTTGAGGCAGGGGTTCCATGAGTCATGCTATCTGCATTTCCATTTTTCATAACTCTTGTGCTTTCTGAAAAATTAAAATAAAAAAAAACAATTTATAAACAAAATGTAGATTAAGGGTTTAGTAAAATTTCTCTCTCTCTCTCTCTCTCTCTCACACACACACACACACACACACACACACACACACACACACACACACAAATACACATATTTGTGATCTATCTTTTGGAAATTAAGTATATTTAAAATATGTTTTGGATTGAGTAGAATGGAAGAAAGAGGAAAGGAAATAAAATTACAAATTTGAAATTTTTCTTTAATTTAGATTTAAATAAATAATTTTTTTTATCCCTTCTTATTTATTCTCTTTAATTCAGACATGTTCTTAAAAAAAAATAGATTTAAATATAACTTAAAGATAATATCAAAATTAAACTCTTTTCTTCAATTAAAAAAAACACCTTTAATTTCCTAAGTAATCTCCCAAATGGACGTTGTCAAATTCTTTCAACCTCTCTTTTCATTGGTGTGAGTGTTTGGTTGGGGGTTTGTGGAGGGGAGGGGAGGGGGATAAGGTGTTTGGTTGGATAAAATTGGAGGGGAGGGGAGGGGAGGGGAGGGAAGGGGAGGGGAAATGAGGCAAATTTGTCTCCCCTCCTTGGGGGGTTTTGGAGGAGGGGGAGGGGAGGGGAGGGGAGGGGGAGGGGTGGGGTATTTTTTAAATGTTAATTTACTTTTTTGTCCCTTTTAGTTTTTTAATATTTTAATATATTAATATTTATTAAAAATTAAGATCAGAAATTAAAAATAAAAAAAAAAGATTGAAATTTATAATTTTTTTAAAAAATTATTGATATAAATAATTTTTTTATAAAAAATAAAATTAAAATAATATAAAAGGTAAATTTGTCAAATATAATTCCTCTCTCTTTTCATTGGTGTTTAAGCCTTTTCATCCCCCTTTGTAAGAAAAAAAAAGGAAAAAGAATTTAAGCATCTATTGTATAAAAAAAAAAAGGAAAAAGAATTTAAGCATCTATCATATTTTTTATGTTTAATTTGAAATAATTAAGAATATTAGGTCATGCCAAGTCTACAATCCTAAGTGGCGTAGAAGCCCAAAACACATTTATTGACGTGGATTTGTAACAACCAAAATCAATCACGACGGGAGATCAACTTGGTTTGTTGCAACTAGAACACATGTTTCGATTGATGCATATTTACATCAATAAATATTTTTGGGTCTATTTTGCCACATGGGACTGCAAATTTGGACGGATTTTGCCCACGTAGAACTTTGGTGTTAGTAATGCTAACAGTGTTGAGAGGGAAAAAATTAAATTAATCTGTAAAAATAAAGAATAAAATTAGAATAAAAAATAGTTGAGGAACAAAATTAAAACTTCATATTAATTACTAAGTTAAGGGAAAAAAACTTGGACCAAATATTACGTATAGTCGTCTCTAGAAAAGATAATCTAATTAAGTCCTTATTATTTTATTATTAAAATTTTAAAATATAAATATAAGCGTAATTTTTATTCTTAAAATCAATTTTTCATTTTTTTTCATAATATTCCTTTTCCATTCAATATAATAAATGAGCCGTAAAATAGGAAGTATAACAAACATATCTGCGTTACTTGAGAGTGAGAACGTCTGTAGTCCGTACGTGGATACGTAGACAAGCACTGGACAAGTGAAATTTGCAAATGCATGAAGGAAAAAAATTACTCGCAACAACATCGTGCCCTTTAATGAACCAGATGGAATATGATGAGTCAGAGAGTGAAGACTTTTCAACCATCTAAAAGGAGAATGGTGAGATTGCTAGATTCTAATCTGCAGCCATTTTGTAGGGTCATTGTTCCATAGAAAGCAAGACATTCCTTGATATACTTATAACCAACTTATCTCAGTTCATTTCCTTTGGTTTTCCTTTTGAATTTCTTCAAGCTTAACCTTAGCCCCTTAACTAACAATTATACTAGTCTATATGAAGTATAACTACAATAATTCAACTGTACCTAATAATGTAAAAATAAAAAGTAAGTATTTATTTATAAAATTTATAATATTTATGTTAACACTAAAAGCATCTAGAAATGATTTGCTTATAATTTACTCTCAAATTTAATGTGCTATGTGATTTTGTACAGAAATCAAGCTACAAATATAAAAGACTAATTTTATATAGAAAAATTTTAAGATATATTGAGTGCATCAATTGCATAAATAGATTCACTAAGTCTATAAAAAAAGTATGTAAACAACATTTTTAAATATATGAAAAAAGGTTAATAAAAATTCATGAATAGGGTATTTTAAATGATATACCCACCCATTTAAGTGATGAATTAGATTTAAATGTATTTTTTTTATATTTTTGTTATAAAAATTTTTAATAAAATTATGACACATATAAAAAATAAAAAAACTCAATCATATTGTGTTAAAATATATATATATTTATCACAATTATATATTTATTATATTATTATTAAAAAATTATAGATTTTTAATATTTTAATAAGAAAATTCTAACAATAAAGATATAAATTTTTACCTTGGATGATTTCTACAGTTCCACCAGTTCCAAGGAGTGTAACCAAAAAAAAAAAAAAAAAGAAAAGGGTACCAAACTAAAATTGAGTACAAATCCTTTAACCTTTTTTTATTATAAAAATTTTTGTAAAATTTGAAAAAAATGACATAAAAAATAAAAATATGTATAAAATTCATTTTTTTTTTCTTTCTTTGTTCTGCTTTCAAAAACTACAAAATTTTACTATAAACAATCTTATGACCAGATTTTTATTAGCATGGTTTTGAAACAGAAAAGAAAATTCTCAAATTGCAATGGTGAGGGGTTAGTTTGAAAATTAGAATGTAAAAAAGGTTTTGGACGGGCAGGCAGAGTTTAGCTTGATTGGCAAGGCAAAATTTGCATTGAAGAGGGGAGAGGTTTTACTAGGGCTTTATAAAGTTCTCCCTCTCATCACTTGAAAACTGACCCAGCAAGCATCACTGAAGAATACGAGGAGATTCCAGAAAAAAGCGAAGCAATTCAATGAGTCGTATTTGGAAATCCAATTCAATGAACAACGCCCTGCGTTATCTTAAGCAACTAAGCCACTCTGCAGCTTCCCGTGCTCTCTCTACTTCATCTCCTTCGCTTCTCATTCCCCAGCAATCCTTCCTTCTTTTCTCCAATCACCCATTGTCACGCGCTTCCTCTCCCAGATTCGCCACTCATTTCTCCTCCGCCCGCTATTTTCGTGCCGGTCGGGATCCTGCCTCCAGGTAATTCTTTGTTTCAATCGTTAAACCCTGATATTCGTATTATTCTTTTGACAATTAATGTAAGTAACTATTTGCTGCTAGAAATTATGAGATTGCGCCTCCTGTGAACTGGGGGATTCGGATTGTGCCCGAGAAGAAGGCGTTTGTTATTGAGCGATTTGGCAAGTATGTTAAAACTCTTCCTTCAGGAATTCATTTCCTGATTCCATTCGTTGATCGAATAGCTTATGTACATTCCCTCAAGGAAGAGGCCATTAGTATTCCTGACCAATCTGCCATCACCAAGGATAATGTCAACATCTTGATTGATGGGGTGCTTTACGTGAAGGTGAGGATTAGTTTGCGTTTAACCAGCTTAGTGGTTATTTTGACTTAATTGGTTGATGGGTTGCTTGTCATTTTCTATTTCTGGGTGCAGATTGTGGACCCTAAGCTGGCTTCTTATGGTGTAGAAAACCCCATTTATGCAGTGATTCAGCTTGCACAAACAACAATGCGCAGCGAGCTTGGTAAGATTACTCTTGACAAGACCTTTGAGGAAAGGGATACGCTAAACGAAAAGATAGTGGTGAGTTTTAGATCACTGAACTGGTTTTATGTGTTTCTGCTATCGTTTAAAGAGTAGCACCAACACATTTTTTTACCCTAATGAAACATGTAGCTACCCAATTGAAAGATATACTTGAAAATTGTAATCTAGTCGGAGGCAGTCTTGGACAAGGGAAACGTAGGTTAGTTCTGATAGAATGCACTTTTAGATGGAGCTATGGATTTGTTGGAAAGGGCATTGTGTCTAGAGAGGGCTGCCCTGAAAATTACAGAGAGAGTTAAGATCTACTCAGCCTGTGGCTTTGAGTGGAAATGGAAAATTGAAGGACACACAACAAAAAAATGAAAACAAAGGGGATAAAAATGGGAATCAGAAATTTTTTTCTGTGCTTTACCAATGCATGTTGATTTCAACTTCTAACGGCTAGCTTCAAATTTCAAAAGGAAAAGCCGGCTTGGCAAATTGCTTTTCATTTTATTAGAAACTAAATGCAGCTTAAGTTTTCAAGTAAGTTCACTTTGAGAGATTTGTGAGTTCCACTAAGAAAATTTACATGGTACTACTTGATTTTTTAAGACCACATGTCCCAGACAGCCAGAGTTGAATTCCGTGTTTTTTTTTTCTTTTTTCAAATGTTGTTTAGTTTATTCTAGTGATTAGCGTGGCAAATTTTATCACTGGGTATCCTCATGTAGGCCTTGCCTTCAGGTTTCAATAATGATTGGATTAGGATTTTAGCTGTTAAAGTGAATTTTAATACATGAATGGCTTAACTTACTTTTGTTAATGTTATGCTTCTCTTTCAAGACACTGCTGTCAGCTGTCCATGAGTTGCATCATGCTTACTTCGATTACTGTTAGCGAATCCTAATGTCTGAATATGCCTGTCTCTTTTCCCCCTATACTTCATGCCCCTGTGTGTTTGTCTCTGGATTCAGGAAAATACGATACACATCTCCATCATATCTGATGGCAGCACAAGATTCTACAAAATCTTATAATCATTTGTATCCTGCTAGGATGCAATTTGTACACTGGAATTTGGTTTTGCCAATTACTTCCTCTCCTGACTTAGAATGCTTTTGATTAGACTTGGAACAACGAGCTGTCTCAGAAGAATTTTTAGCATTTGAAACAAGGTGGAAAGTTGGATCATGGGTTCTAAACCTGCTTGGTGCTTATTTGATATTTACCATTGATAGGATAGAAACAAGGAATATGAGAATTTCAACATTTGTCTTAAAGAAAGAAATAATAGAAGGGTTCATTTATCATACGCAGCCAAGTGTTAATGATTAATTGTGTGACAACATTGCTGCAGGAGGCCATAAATGTGGCTGCAAAACATTGGGGTCTGGAGTGTCTTCGATATGAAATAAGTAAGCTTTGGAATCTCTGGAAGATTTCCCTTTCTCATTTCCAAGATAGTTTTTGTTGATATTTCTTTTGCCATTGTTCTTCTTCAGGGGATATATCTCCTCCTCGTGGAGTGAGAGCAGCTATGGAGATGCAAGCAGAAGCAGAACGAAAAAAGAGAGCTCAAATTCTTGAGTCTGAAGGTAATCAATTTGATATTTTATCTCTTCAGGGGTTCAAAGATGATATTTTACTTTATATCTCATCCTAAAACTAATTTTAGTACATATTTAATCCAGTTGGTAGCTTGGGTATTCAGTGGTTGACCATAAATGTTGTGCAGGAGAAAGACAGGCCAACATAAACATTGCTGATGGAAAGAAGAATTCTGTAATCTTAGCTTCAGAAGCTGCAAAGATGGATCAAGTTAATAGAGCTCACGGTTATATTCACTTCCAACTTCACAGCAATATCATTTATGTAATTCTTGATAAAATAGCTTTGGTGCCTCTTGAACGTGATGTGCTAACCCTTCATTTGACTTTATTTTTTAGTGATTTATATCAAAACACTTATATATAATTTTTTTTATTTTTTAGTTAATATATATATATATAAATATATATTTGTTGCATGATGAGAGGATGTTAAACTGTGAGTTGTAGTAAAGTCCTTCTTGAGTAGTTCATCAATGTTCTTCTTCATAGCTTGTCCTTGTTAACCATGTTTCATACCGACAAGCTTTTGACTGCTGTTTTCTTCACCTACCAATTCTTTTTGGAAGGAAACAATTGATGAACTTCATAGATGTTATATTGCTATGATGTTATGATATATTTAGACCTTCATAACTAATACAGTTTTTTCTCAGGTGAGGCTGAAGCCATTCTTGCTAGAGCCAGAGCGACAGCTGAGGGACTTGCCCTTGTGTCGCAGACTCTAAAAGAAAATGGAGGACTTGAGGTGAGGTTCTTTATATTTCTCATGTTGTATATGTTAGTAATTGTATTAGCAGTGAACTACCCCTTAATGAGTTCAATTCCTTGTTGGTTATTATATATTGCACATGTTCAAACTTTTTTGCCCATGTCAGTTTAGAAAATTTCTGGTTTTTCATTGTGTGTTGAATCCTATCAGTGATCCTCCGATATATAATTTCTGGATAAGCTAGCATTTCAGCCAGATGGACTGGATGTGTAATTCGAAACTTGTATTTGTAAGCCACACTCTATGATGGTCACCATTTTGGGAAGACTTCCTTCTGTAATGTCTGCTTTCTTGATATAAAATAGTTTGCACGGGTTTTGATGTTATAGTTAGGGTCATATTATGTTTGAAGCTAAAAAAGAAAATCCTTTTGGGTGATGCCACCTTGTGTATGAAATATTCTCTTAATGGCACATGTATTCCTAACTTCATTGAGGCTCATCGCATAACAGGGAAGGCATTAATATTGTCATTTGGTTTTCAGGCTGCAAGTTTGAGGATTGCGGAACAATATATACAAGCCTTCAGTAACATAGCCAAGGAGGTAGCCCTACTAGCTGATTAATATGCAAGTTCCTGCATTGCCCAAGTCGTTCGTATCAAAACTTGTTTCATGCTTTATTCTCTACTTTTGTCCTCAGGGCACAACAATGTTGCTTCCTAGCTCCGCATCCAATCCTGCTAACATGATGGCTCAAGCTCTTACTATGTACAAAAGCTTGGTAGGTAATGTTTCCAATGATAAAGTTAATGGAAGTACACCGACTTCAATAGCAGGACAAATAGAGGGAGGTGATTGCGCTGGCAAGGCCAAGAATGAGAACACAACTGATATCACTAAATATGGGAGCCCGGCAACTGCTACCACGACTGATGAGAGCAAAAATTATTTTGACAAACCTGTATTCACACTTCAGAGCCCCAAGAAAAGGGAATAGTCTAACATTACAAAACGCGTCCGCCTGAAGAGTTAATCTTCGCATGCTACTCCTTTTTTTATTTTTTTTGAGCTTGGGATTTTACGAAGAATTTAGTACCGAGAGGGAAGCAAAATTTACTTAAATGTCAGTTTACGGCTAGTAGTTGCTGCCGCATTTATAATCGGATCATAGGATACAAATTCATTGAATATGTAGCTTGACATTAAAGGCAATTAAAACATCTTTGTTGCTAACTGGCAAGTGTGGAGAGGAAGGAACAAAATTTATTTTGCATTCTCCATGTACACTCATAAATTTCGTATGCACAATCATTTAACTGAAATCAGTTTAAGTGAGGTAATCTAAAAACAGAATTGATTCAGGGTTACTGTTAATAGGAATCGGTGGACGAACGCCTCAGAGACAATAAACTCTTGGAATACATACTTTTGGGGAAATTTGGATTTGTTGGCACAGAGAAATTACCATACTTTCTGTGCAAGGGAGAGGGTTCAGTTATGTTCTCGGAAATTTCAAGAGAATTCTCTTCATCCTAATATGTAGAGACATTCAACAGCCTCTTCTTTAAGCAAAAAGGTTTCTAGGCCTCTGATTTTTTTACAAACCTTTATGAACTCATCCATGCCAAAAATATGGTAAAACTCAAATTCCCATTTAAGATCTTATTGTCTCAGTGCTACACATTATGAACAATAGATTATTTACACTAATATTTTTTGATGTACAAGATTCTTAAAAGATATAATTATGAGGAAAGAAGTAAAAAAAGATTTTAGAAGGAAGGAAGAGTTTATATTTCAAATAGATATTACCAACTAGGTCCACATATAGCTTAAGAGCTATTGAAATTTTTGGATGAAAGTCTCAATTAAGCAAATCTAATTGTTTCTCGAGATTGTTAATTTCATCACAGATTTCATTTTATATGTCTCTAATCACACAAATCAACTATCCAAACTTCACAAAAAGAAGAATTCTTTACCTTGGGGACAAAATCAAATAGTAACTATTAAGCATCTTAAAAAGATAATTCAGAATCCTTTACTTTTCAAAATATTAAATAAAGAAAAAAGAGTCTTACAAATAAATGCTAGTAATGATTACTGAAGAGTAATCTTTACTGAAGAAATTGATGGAAAACATTATTATTATGAACATGCTAATGGACAATTTAAATATTTAAAAAAGCACTACCACATCAGTAATCTTTACTGAAGAAATTGATGGAAAACATTATTATTATGAACATGCTAATGGACAATTTAAATATTTAAAAAAGCATTACCACATTATTTAGAAGGAGATCCTCACTGTCAAAACATAAATTAAAAAAATTCAGTTTTCATCTCAACCCCTCCCATTTTGCAATACAAAGGGATAACTCTTCATTTTTAAATGTGTTAGAAATTCCAAAACAAAAAAAATCCTTTTAGACAAGCAATTGATCAGACGAAAAGATTAGTTCTTATATTATAAATTTACTATTCAATGCATCAAAAGCTACAATAATATTATTGTTGACCTGCTCTCTAGACCCAAGATTATTAATCTTATCACACCCGAAAAACCTATCCTACTTATCTTCATGACTCATTATGTCCCAGGATGCACTATTCTCTACTTATCAACCCTTACAGTTTATTAGAAAAAAAGAATCTTCACCATGTTCAAAAATTCATTCTACTCCTACAAAAGTCAAAAGCCTTGTAGGGAAATCTTCATTCTACTACCTACATCTTTACCTTAGGAAATCATCCCTTTCAGAGTATCCATGCTACTTCAATACCAAACCCTTTTCCTTATCCTTTTCAAAATGAGGACTCTAGTAACTAAAAATGCACTCTGGTACTTATTGGCTATCACTGTCCTTTACCCAAGAGCCATTGTACTTTCACTACTAATGGCTTACAATTTTCCCCGTTAGGAGAAAAACCAATGTTTTAATTTATGGATCCTATTAGAATGATTCTCACCTCTTATTTGGTGGCGTAATACACTTCAAAAAGTTACCTTTGCCATTGTTTATGAGAGACCTCCCTAAAAGACTAAAAGGTTGCTTGTATTTTCATTCTACATAGGCTATATTATATAGGAAGGGACAATTTACTCTAGACTCAAAATGGAGTTTACTTTTGGCACACTTTCACTAATTGACTAGCACATCAAGCTCAAACACTAAAAGATTGAATATGTTTCTCTGTAACTTAAACAATTACTCTACTCATGCACATATAGTCTTTTACACCTCACTTGGGCAACATTCTAAAGAATTCATATCAAGACAACCAAGAATGTCAGAAGTAGACTTGTTGATTGAAGTCATTTGAACCAAAAACCAATAAGCTCAATATTCTCCAAGGATCCAATTCTACAACTCAAGCCCAAGATTTTTAGATGTAAGACTCCCAAGACTCATGACTATGATTCAAACAAAGTAGACCAATGGGTTGAAAAAAACTTCGGCAAAAAGGAATCCTAAGCTAATGACTTAGACTAAGATCTTAAGTTATCTACTCATGAGCCAATAAAGACAAGATAAGCTTTGTCCCACAACTAGTTTTGTCAGGTGTGATTTTAGTATGTTAAGCATATGCTAGTGTGTCTCAACTTTGTAAAAGTTACTTTAATAAAGTAGTTTGTCCTTGTGTTTTTTCTGTTTATTATAGACCTTGTCATAAATCCAGGAATCTCCTCAATTTGTAGACGAGTTTTAAATAATCTATGAAAATTCTAGTGTGTTTTCTTAAGAGTTATCTATAAACTCTTCCTTTCTCTTAAATCTTTCTCTACTTTTTTCTTAACGATTATTTATCAAAGATATTAGTATATTTTATACTTGCCTCTTTTAAAGATTCTATACATTAAAAAGTATTAGTTTGAATGATCTATTGTTCATGATTTGTAACACTGAGACAATAGGATCAGAAATGGGAATTTAAATTTTATCATATTTTGAGCATGGATGAATTTAGAAAGGTTTGTAAGAAAATCAAAGAGTTTTTCAATCTTAAAAGGCCTAGAGACCCTTGATGTTTAGAGGAGAGGCTGATAATGAAGAGAATTCGCTTAAAATTCCTAAAACCATGACTAACTTTATGCTTTGCGCAGAAAGTATGGTAATTTCCTCATGCCAATAGATCCAAATTTCTCCAAATGTATTATGCTCCAGGTCCTTATTCTCTTTGCGGTGCTCGTCCACCAATTACCCACCCATGAATTGATTGTCACCAAAAATGGAGCTTTTCATATTGAACATGGATACCTTAGATATGACAATTGGGCATTGATGATTATGGAAAAGTACATTGGAAGAGTATAATCAAAAGCTCCAAAACAAGAAATAATTTAATAATCTCCTCAAAAGATTTTGTTCCGAAGGCAATGCAACGAAGAATCATACACAAGATACAATTGACCAACGATAACTACTTATTACCAAGCCAAAGGCAAAATGACCTATAATTATGACAGTTTATTTGAATAATGCACAAATTATGAATCCATAAACTATTCACAATTTTAAACGCATAATGCAAGCTCACTTTTGTAGCAGTCAACCCTACCGACTCAAGTACATGCTACAATACTAACAAAGTTATTTGTTACACAGAAATTAAGAAATGAAAATATAAATAGAAAGAAAAAAAATTAATTTTGTAAATGAGAAATGACTCTTATGTTCTTACTTTAAAGTTTAAACAATTAATAAAAAAGATTAAATATTGTTAAATAATAATTATAAAGACATAATACACATTATACAAAAGTTTTTTCCTTTTATTTTCTATTGGGATACCAAACCACAACACCAAACAACTCAAGGTTTTTTATATTAAAAAAAAACTACTCAAGGTTTTTTATTGGTCCGAAAAAACAACTCAAGGTTCAAGAGAATAAAATTACTATTGGTACTAACATCCAATTGCATAAGCAGCCTAGTCAGTGATTACCAAGTAATTTTTGAAAGCATAGGCAATATGAAATTCCAAAACTTTCACTATAAACTCAGGGTTTGTATATTAAGATTAAGACAAATGGCAAAAGTAAACTCCCAGATGCAACAATTCATCAATAGCACGCTAAAAGATCAAAACCACTTAAATCTGAATGTTTGAAAACATCACACTGTGAGACTTACACTGGGAACGCCAAGAACTCAAAAAGGTCCTCATCTGTTTCACATTCCACTCACTTACAAAATGAATACCTGGTGATTCAAAGTCTCCAACAAGTTTTAACACCCGTTTCCATTCTTGTTAATGATCACTCTACTGCAAGGAATATATGACATATAGAGCATTTAACAGCACAAGCTCATAAAACACCTTCGCTGGCACAAAGACTCTAGGCAAGGAAATTCTTATTGAAATTATATTAGAAAATCATCCATTCCTGTATCTATTACACCGTGCTCCTTATATCAGTACGGGATTCATCCACCCGTTGTTAGTTTTCTGTTACAACTGAACTCATATTAACTAACACAGCTAACTAACTACAATTTCCCAATTAACCCGTAACATTCACAGAATCAGTTGGAAGGACACAAGTAGTAGAAACAAGAATATTTAACAGACATTATAGAACTAGGAACTTTTGTAAGTTGTAACCATGAGAAATATAAAAGATAGAGTTTTCCCTTCAAATCATCATCCAAGGTGTACAACAACAACAACAATAAAGCCTTTTCCCACTAAGTAGGGTCGGCTACATGGATCAATCGACGCCATAAATCCCTATCATAAATCATATTTCTAGACAAACCATTCAAATCTAAATCTCTCTTAATAATTTCTCCTATAGTTTTCCTTGGTCTTCCTCTACCTCTACTTATTGGACTATTCTCCATCATATCTACTCTCCTAACGGGGGCTTCTATAGGTCTCCTCCCCATATGACCAAACCACCTAAGTTTCGATTCTATAATCTTTTCTACAATAGGTGCGACTTTCACCTTCTCTCTAATGCATTCATTTCTAATCCTATCCCGTCTAGTGTGTCCACTCATCCACCGCAACATTCTCATCTCTGTTACATTAAATTTATTTTCTTGTTGACTTTTTATTGCCCAACACTCAGTTCCATATAACATTGCAGGTCTTATAATTGTGCAGTAGAATTTACCCTTAAGTTTGAGTGGTACTCTTCTATCACAAATAACACCCGAAGCACTCCTCCATTTCATCCACCCCGCTTGAATCTTATGTGTTACATCTTCTTCTATTTCCCCATTATGTTGTATGATGGATCCAAGATATTTAAATCGTGTGACTTGTGGTAGGATATGTTCTCCGACTTTTACTTCTACGTTAGAAGTGGTGTGCCTCTTATTAAACTTACACTCCATATACTCCGTTTTACTTCTACTTAAACGAAAGCCATGAGCTTCTAAAGTTTGTCTCCACCTCTCCAACTTCTCATTCATTTCCTCTCTCGATTCTCCAACTAAGACAATATCATCTGCAAAAAACATGTACTGTGGCACCGGCTCTGGGATATGTTCAGTAAGTACATCCAAGACTAAGGTAAAAAGATAAGGGCTCAGAGTTGACCCTTGATGTAAACCAATAGTGATCGAAAAATCTTCTGTAAGTCCACCTTTTGTTACTACGCTAGTTGTAACCTTATCATACATGTCTTAGATTGCTCGAATATAAGCTATACGAACTCCTTTTTTCTCTAAAGCCTTCCATAGAACTCCTCTTGGCACTCTATCATATGCTTTTTCTAAATCAATAAACACCATGTGTAAATCTCTTTGATTCTCCCTATATCTCTCCATTAATCTTCGCAACAAGTATATTACTTTCATAGTTGACCTTCCTGGCATAAAACCAAATTGATTCTCCTTAACTTGACTCTCTTTCCTTAACTTTCGCTCAATTACTCTTTCCCATAATTTCATAGTGTGGCTCATGAGTTTAATTCATCTATAATTTACACAATTTTGAATGTCTCCTTTACTCTTATAAATAGGAATTAAAGTACTTTTCCTCCACTCATCTGGCATCTTCTTAGATCTCATAATTTCATTAAATAATTTTGTGAGCCAACTTATACCTTTCATTCCCAAACTTTTCCATATTTCAATAGGTATATTATCCGGTTCAACTACTTTGCCATTCTCCATTCGCTTTAATGCTTCTTTTACCTCTACCTCACAAATCTTACGGTAAAAAGTATAATTTCTATCATCTTCTTCCGTGTCTAGCCTATCCGATTACAATAAAATCTCGTGCCCTTCATTAAAAAGCCTATGAAAATAACCCTTCCATCGTTCTCTGATATCTCGTTCCGTGACTAACACTTTCCCGTCTTTATCCTTAATGCATTTCACTTGATCCACATCTCTTGTCTTTCTTTTCCTACTTTTAGCTAACTTGTAAATACTTTTTTCTTCAACTTTAGTACCTAAAGATTGGTATAACCCATCAAATACCCTCACTCTCGCTTCGCTCACTGCCCTTTTAGTGTCTTTCTTAGCTACCTGATATTTTTTCCAATTTTCATTACTCTTACATAATGACCACACTTTATAACACTCTCTTTTAACTTTAATCTTATCTTGTACACTTATATCCCACCATCAAGATTCTTTATCCCTAGGTCCAAAACCTTTTGATTCACCTAATATTTCCTTTGCCATCTTCCTAATCTCTTTAGCCATTTCATTCCACATATCGTTAGCACTTCCTTGTATTTCCCAAGGTCCTTTCTCCATAATCCATCTCTGTAAATTCTTTTCTTTATCTCCCTTTAGTTGCCACCACTTAGTCCTTACTATTCTACCTTCACATTTACTTTTTACTCTCCTCCTAACTCTTATATCCATAACCAAAACTCTATGTTGAGTAGTTAAACTCTCTCTCGGTATAACTTTGCAATCCATGAAAAATTTTCTATCCGATTTCTTTATAAGAAAGAAATCAATTTGAGAACATACCCTTCCACTTTTATACGTGATAAGATGTTCTTCACGTTTTCTAAAATAAGTGTTAGCTAATAATAGATCGAACGCTAATGAAAAGTTTAAAATAGTTTTACCCTCTGCACTTACTTCTCCTATACCATGTCCTCCATAAACACCCTCTAGCCTGACGATACCCTTCTCACATGACCATTTAGATCCCCTCCTAAAAAGATCTTTTCTCCTAATGGTATTTCCTGAACTAAACATTCTAAATCTTCCCAAAACTTTACCTTATGAGATTCTTCTAACCCTACTTGTGGTGTATAAGTACTAATAATATTAAAAATTTCCTTTTCTACTACAAACTTTAATGTAATGATTTTATCTCCTAACCTTTTGACATCTATTATAATATTTTTCCAAAACTTATCTACAATTATACCTATTCCATTTCTAGATTTATATTTACCGGTATACCAAAGTTTAAAACCTGAAATATCTAATTCTTTCGCTTTTTCTCCTACCCATTTAGTTTCTTGTAAACACATAAAATTAATCATTCTCCTAATCATAGTATCTACTATTTCCATAGACTTACTCGTAAGTGTACCTATATTCCAAGTTCCAAAACGAATCCTACTCTCATGAACTAACTTCTTTAGCCACATTCGTTCACGAAAATGTGGTAGCCCTTGCTTATTTTTCACTACATCCAGACGACGATGCAGCGACTCTTGCTCACTTCTCACTGTACTCGAGCTATACAGCGCATTACTTACGGACAACGACCTAACTTTACGTCTAATATATTGATTGTCCATGTCATAAAGATTTGACAAAGTTTTACGTTAGCTGTCGACTGCCTAACACAACCCTCATATTTTTCCGAGCTTGGGACCGGCTATGACAAATAAAATTTGTCATAGGCAACCAACTGAGGGCATAAATTAAGGGTGGCAACCAACTGAGGGCCAGTCTGCCAACAAAATCAATAAGGAAGATCAAGCACTGACACGGCCCCGGATAAAAGCAGAAGGAACTTGCACGCACTCAAAGAAGAAACACAAAGTGATGAATTTATACAATCAAAAGCCCCATGTCTCCAAACAAACTAAGCACAAGAATAGTGAATAGGATATTTACCTAAAATTGTTGAGTTGGATAAGGGATAGGGACAAGTTCCAGAATTATCTCTAAAGGACTGAAGATACAGGTGTTTCCTAGTTCAATAAAATGAAAAAAAAAAAAAAAAGCTATGATCCTGACCACAAATTCTGAAGATATATTCACATGGAAATTTAGATTTCTAAACACGACATCCTAAAGTTTTGAAGACACTCGGATTCCTACGGCAACATTCAAGCTAACTTCAACCAGGTGCGAGGAATGACAAAAAAAATATTTGCTGAACTGGTTGATTACTACATTTGCAAATTGATTTACACAAAAAATTTCACTCACCAAGACAAATTATTAATCTTCTAATAACAACATGCTCTATCATCCAAAGAAAATAATATTTGATACATATACATGCTCTCGCGAGTTTTATCAATGCTGTAAATGAAAAAGAAAAAAAAACATCAAATGAAGAGAGGTTGGAGAAAAGCCATCCATATTGGACCATATGTCTGACTTCTATGGCATGCTTAATCAAAATTAGAAAATCCGCAGCAAAACACTTTAGCCTAAACCACAACAATGCCAGTGAAAACAAATGATATACACAATACAAGAATCGCCGAGTCAGTATTTAACAAAAGAATCTCAAAACAAAGAAAATCAATATCTGTAAATCCCTCCATTGCATACAAAGCAACGCGCACACAATCTCACTACAACCAAATAAAAGATTCCCGAAAGGTATGCTTATAGACCAAGAAGACCGAACATGTACGTAGCGAACCAAATCCTCATAGATAGCGTCAGTGAGTAATCAAAAAAGACCAAACAATACCGAGAACCCGAGCACAATGAGCCAGACAATATGCACCAAAAGAAGCGCCTGGCCAGGGAGAGAGACGGAACTCCCACTGCCCACTTCACAGAATCCCGATCTAGCAACTTTTGTGCCCGCACAGACAGCTTCGGCGCAGCCACACCAGTAGGTGACACCGTCAACGCCGCAAACCGGGTCCGTCCGGAAGCACTTCACAGGACAGGAGGCTGGTACTGTGCCGGCGCACAAATTCTGGGCTTCGTTGGAGGATTCAGAGGGTAACTGGAGGAGCGATGAGGAATCGTCTTGCGCTCGAACCACGGGAAAGAGGCAGAGGGTAAAGACGGTGATTGCAACGGCTAAAAAGCATGTAAAGAATGGGGTTCGGGAGATTCCGGCCATGATTAATTACGGAAAAGGCGAGCTATAGAAGGCTCGCCTACCGAATTCGAGACCAATCTAAAATTTCCGAAATATGAATAAAATTGGGAACCAATTTCGAAGAAGGAATGGGAGGGTTGAAATTGAATCGACCCTAATTGACGAAAATGGGGGATTTTGTAGATCTGGGAGTCGATGGGGAGAGAGAGAGGGGAAGAAAGAATAATTGTCGCACAAAGGAATGGGTCTTGTTTTCGCTACGATGGGTGGAAGTTTCACGCGTTGGGTTCTTCCGTTACTCTCGAGACGACCGAACCGTTTATTCACAGTTCAGTAGTTCACCTACCCTTTGTTGTCCGTTCGGCTTTTACATTTTATTATTGATTGAAAATGGAAGGCAGTTAGATGCCCAAACTTTACATAATCAAGAAATTTAGATGTTAATAATTAGACTTTTTAGAGTTATGATACGTCAATAATAGAGTATAAACCAGATTGATAGATGGAAAAAAAAAAAAGGGTTGGGCAAGCACAATTAATAAAGACTGGCTTAGGTGAAAATTAAATTAACACTTCACGAAAGCCAATTCTATAACTACTACAGACAAGGAGTCAATTTAATGCCTCATTTGATTGGGAGAGAAAATTATTGTATACTTAGAAATGGAAAACTCATTACTATAAAAATTTATTTGGTTGGAGATTAGTAATTGGGATTGAAAGCTTATTGTTAGAATCGCACTTGAGGAGGTGAATTGTTTTAAATTTTTGATGGAATGTTAGATTGTTTTTGTGGAAATGATAAAGTGAATGCTTCAACTGCCCTTAGCTTTTATCTATATTTAGTTTTGGAATTTTTAACAATTTTAATTTTTTTAATAGTAAAAAAAATACTTTTAACAACTTTAAAAAAATTAAATGTTCTAATATTTTTTTTTAGTGACGACTTAAATTTTGATATATTTATGTTAGAGTATAAGGATTAATGAAGAGAATCAATATCCAAAATATAAAGACAAAAATATTTTTTGAATTAAAAAAGTAAAAGTAAATATTTTTATACTTTTTCTTATTATTGATAATTTTATTAATAACTAAAAAATATTTTTTAAAAGTAAACAACAAAGGAACATTTTAATTATTTATTTAGTTTTCCTTCCAATTTTAATGTTATTTTTATTACTTCCAGTTTTATATATAAAATTATTTTTGAATTTTTAACAATTTTAATTTTTTAATGGTAAGAAAAAATATTTTTAACAACTTTAAAAAAAATTAAATCTTCTAATATTTTTTCTAATGATGACTTAAAATTTGATATATTCATGTTAGATTATAAGGATTAATGAAGAGAATCAATATCCAAAATATAAAGACAAAAATATTTTTTGAATTAAAAAAGTAAAAATAAATATTTTTATACTTTTTCTTATTATTGATAATTTTATTAATAACTAAAAAATATTTTTTAAAAGTAAACAACAAAGACATATTATAATTATTTATTTAGTTTTCCTTCCAATTTTAATGTTATTTTTACTACTTCTAGTTTTATATATAAATTTTTTTTTTAAGATTTGATTTGATTTAAAATATAAAAAATAAATCACTAATATTTAGTATATTAATTATAGTATTTGAATGATACCCTCTATTAAATAAATCTTTTAAATTATGAGTAGTAACTTTCATTAATTTTAAGAAAAAAAATATACAATCAATAAAAAACATTATTAAAAAATAATTTTTATTTAAAATAAAATTAAGAAGATTAATTATTTTTAATTAATTTTTTTAATTTTCGTGAGTTATTTATTTATTTATTTTATATATAAAACGGGATGTAGTAATTAACAAAACATAAAATAAAATAAAATATTTATTTTTTATATTTTATCAAGCATAATTATGATAATTAAAACTTATTTAATCAAAATTTATTTTTACTTTTATTTTTATAAAAAATATTCTATCAATCCAACGATGTAAAAGATGACATTTGTTAATCATATGTGAGCGTAAAGTGACGTGTAAGTTATATATGCCAATGTCAAAATAAAGAACAATTGAAATTATATGAAATGGATTATTCAATCGCCCCTTCAGTGATGGGAACTTCTTTCTTTGATGAAACGACGTAATTAGCTTAGTTCAATATAGTAATTAGTCGAACGCAGATTCCTCTACTTATTATTATTATTTTTTTATACAAAATATAAATTTTTTTTATAATTTTCAATTATAAAATTATTTTTATTTTGTATTTTATATTTTATAAAATAAAAAATTAAATTAATATATGTATAATTTAAATTATTTAAATTAAATTTAAATAATCCATATAAGATACGTAAATGTGTGCATCCAGTTTTGAATTAGTCTCAACTAAATTATACTATTCTCTTGTTCTCAAAATGTTATTACCCGACCGTTGCAAATATTTGTGCCAAATAAATTAAGTCACATGTTGGATGGGAACACTGCAATAAATTCAACGACACTAAGGTTGAAACGGATCCCCTGCAGTGGCCTCTCCCATGGCCTCTGCAGTGGGAAATCTGGACGGTCCAGATTTATTATTATTTTTTTAAAGTTTTAAAAATAAAATTTATTTTATAAAATACAGAATATAAAATAAAAATAATTTTTTAACTGTAAGTTTTTTAAAAAATAATGTTTTAACATAAAAAAATGAAAAAAAAATTTAAACCGTCCAGATTTAATTGTGAATGGTTGAGATTTTATTGGAGAAGGAATTGAGAGAGTGATAATGGAGAGGATCTGAATCCCACTAAGGTCGAAAAAAATTATAAAGTATTAATCTTACAATTTTGCAATAGATCTATTTTCTCTCTCATACTTTCCTAATCACAATCATGATGATTAACAACACATCGTTAAAGAAAGAAAGTTTAAATGCATTTTTGATCTATTTAATTTTATAAAAATTTTAATTTGGTTCACTAATTTTTAAAAAATTGTCCTCTTATTTTAAAATGTTCCAATTTTACCCTTGCATTTTATGTTTCATATAAAATATAATGTCAAACTTAACAATTTGTTAAGTTAAATATTATTTATTTATTTAATATCATTAACTTACTCTCAAATTTGATGTCCATGTCAATGTGTTGTTAAACTTAACATTAAATTTTAGATGAATTATAATATAAATGGGTAAAATTAGATCATTTGAAAAAATAGAAAGACAACCCTATTTGTTTTTAACTAAGAGGAATAAAATAGATTTTTTATGAAATTAGAAGGATAAACAAAATATTTAAACCAAAAAAGAATTAATATTACAAAACATTTATATATGTGCAAGTCTGGATAGTAATTTATTGTGTCTAAAATCTTATGATACTCATTATTTGTACTCTATTTAATTAAAAGTGGTCTTGACTATTAGACAATAATAGGATAATATATGTGTGTGTGTATATATATATATATATATATTTTTTTTTCATCCAACAATTAATATCAATATAATTAACTAAGATATTGGTACATTTTGAGCGTCGAATTATTATTTTCATTGATCATGGAAGCAAGTGTTGATAACTTCTTTTTGTGCACGGGCACACAAAAAATTGTATCAACATATATACACATCTCATTATATTTGCATGTGGACTTAAAATAATTAGTATGGCTTTTAATGAAGCAAGATAGGGTTATATTATTTGAGTAATCTGAGCCTCAGGAAAGAAACCAAGAAAGGGTAACTGTCATAACTAACTCCAACAGGAGCCAGACCAGCCCTAACCCATTTTATGTAGGTAGGAAAAAGTCACATACTATTTCAGAGCACAAAACAGCCTGAATTTCAGAGGATTCTTGTCCTATATAACCATCTTCTCCAACATGCATTACCTCCACCTCGGCATTACGGTGAACACAGCCTCCCGATTTTCCGTTCCATTATTCCCTTCAAGCTTCATCTTCCATAATGGGAGGCTGTGCCAGCAGACCCAAGGATATTGATGACAATTCCAATGATGCCCCTGAGGCTCCTGTCACCCCCACCAAGGCCCAGGCCGAGGCTGTTGCTCAGGTTCTTATAATCCAATCCACAACGCCTTTTCCGTTCAATTTGATTCATTTACGCATTACTCGTTCTAGTGATTTTGATTATTTTTTGTGCAGGAGAACAACACCGACGGAGCCGAGAGTGAGAAAAAAGAAGAACCTCTGGTAGATCTTTCTGAGGCAAAAGAGGAGAAAGACTCTGAGGAAGCACCTGCTGCTGAGTCCGAAGAACCAGCAAAGGAGGAAGCCCAGAAAGATGAGATACCAAATGATGAACCTGTCATCACCGTTTGAGGACAATCCCAAATATCTAATCCTACTCAAGAGCCAAATTTAGTTGAAGGGAGTTGTGCCACAATGAGGGATTGTCTAACTCATGTCGCAAACGTTGTACTTCATTGAGCAATATGTGCATAAATAGAAAAATTCTTTCATTTTGCTTATATCTTAACTCAATATCTGGGCCTCATCGTCTACTGCTATAATTTGAACTAAGGATTAAGGCAGAGGCATTATATCTAGTTTTAATTTTTCATTGAACCTTGCTTTGTTGCCTTCACTTGTGACAAATGAGTTCCGTATACACATAGTCATGGTATAAGCATTGAACAATGGGAACGAGGAAAAGTAAAAGACAAGAAAAAATTAAAAAAAAAAAAAAAAAGACAAACCAAACTTCAAGGGATTATGTTGACTTCCAACACAACCCATCATGTGTCATTGGGCAGAGCCGTTGTCAGCTGTTGATGGAGCAATCTGTTTGGTGGGTTCCTCTTCAGCCTTATTGTCATCCTTCACAGCCAGCATCACCAGAACCAGCAATAACGGATAGCTTACAGTGGTGAGCACCCAATTCACAATTAACTGCGACATGAAGGACACCTTCCTGCTATCAACTTGCCAAGCCACTGCAGCCCCTGCACTCTGGATCCCTTTATAGAACCCAGTGTACCTGCCCATATGAAAACAATAGTGAATCTCCCAGCATACCAATACGCCAATATAACTTGCAAAAATCTTTTAAGTAGACTTGGTTTACAAAGATAAAAAAACAACATATAAGTATGCCGGACATAAATTTTTGCGCAATGTTCCAAGAGCTCAACTTATTGAAAAGTTGAGTTCCTTCAAATATTTTCGAAATTTATGTAAAATAATTTTCAATTGTCATGTACAAAAATCTTGACGTGATTTAAAAGTGGAAAGCGAACTTTTTAGGAAACTGAACTCTCTGCAGTAAAATCTTAACTTTTTAATAAAATTTAACACTGACATGCTTATAGTGTTTTTATAATTAGCTTAGTCTATAAGATCTACGTAAGAATATAGTAATAAGAATTGATTGGATTGGATGGATTACCTGCTAAGGATCTCAGAATCATCAGCGAGGGCACCAATAACCCAATAGACCATGCTCTGGAACATGGCATCTAGCAATCCAAAACTGAAATACAAGACAAAGGGTCCAGCAAAAGCAGAACCTGAGTCCTTAAAATCCAATTTCTCAGGTAAGTGATTCTTGGAGTACCTGAGTTGATTAGCTAAACCACCACTCCATATAGCAGAAGAAAGAAAAGCAACCACTCCAATCCCTACTAATCCCCTCATTCTTCTGCTCTTAAAACTGAAATCCATTAAATACCCAATCCCCACTGACCCCAACATTTGGGCACCCCAGTAGGCCACACTGTTCAACCCTCTTGTTCTCAAATTGAACAGAGCCGCATTGACGTTATTGAATTGGTAAGTGTAGAAGAAATTGCTGGACCAAGCAGCAGGAACCATGAGAAGCATTTTCCAATTCAAGAACAGCTTCAGAATCTCTAAAGCCTCAGTGGACACATTAGAGTACAAAATATTTGTACACTTGGTCCCATCATCACGAACAACCTTACTAGGGGGCAAGATTGCTAATGACAAAACTGTCCCAACCGACATGAAGCACATGAATCCTATATATGTTGCATCATTAAGAGATGCAGCCTTCGTACGATGGTAATTTAAAATGAAAGGGATAAGGCCACCAATCACACCCCCCATGTTGAAGATACTCCAGAAGATGGAAATATAAGTCCCTTTGCGATTGGCCGGAGGGTAGGAGGTCATGATAGCACCCTGCGCCGACCACAGGAGGCCTGCGCCGATGCCGAGGATGGCGCCGGCGACGATGGCGAAGGCTTGGTGGTGGTAGTGGTTGTAGTAGAGGAAGGAACCGGCGTAGAGGATATAGGTGGAGCAACCTGCGAAGAGGGTGAAGTGGGGTCCGAGGATGTTGTAGATGCCACCACCGAGGACGCCGAAAATGGCGAAGGTGGTGTAAAGGGCAGTGAGGGCGTTGTTGGCTGCAGTGGGGTCCTCTTGGCCACTACCACCGATACCAGAGAGGGCATTGAACATACCAGGGCAACAAAAGCAGACAAACCCAATAAGGACAACTTGAACCAACGGTGAATTGTACCTAAAAAGGGAAGAACTTTTTGTGTTTCCAGGAATCTGGGTTCCAGATTCTTCGTCTCCGGTGAAACCCATTTCCCACTGCACAAAAAAGGATTGATTTTGGTGTTTTGGGTATATGAAATCTGAGCTTCTCTCTCCGTGAGCGTGAACGCGTGTCAGTGGGAGGAAGATGGAGATGAACGAATTTAAGGATAACTGGTGAATGGGGATGAAGGAATTTAAGGACGAAGAGGCATAATGGGACAAAGAGAATTGCCGACGATAATATGACAATTTAGGAGAAAACTGTATGTTTTTGTTTATACAAATTCAGCAATCAGCATGCGATTCACGCTTACGTAAGTCTCTTGTTGAAAATGGCCTCTATGCTGTAATTCGAAGAGCTATAAGATTAGTGGTATGGTTTAAAGGAGAAAAATTTTCCGTTGGTAAAAAGAAGAATTTCAACCATGTGAATCGCCGAATTGGATACTTTTTTTTTTTTTTGGGGTTTGAACGTTGCGTTTATCTACCAGATTGATTCTCTATTACCGCTAAAGGTTAGCTATAATGCAACAGAACATGTCGCAAACATGCTGACACATGCGTGTTATCTAATTGCCTTTCTCTAATCTCTGTATCTTCCTTTATGGAATTCTATTTTGTCATTTAGCCACATGATTATATAAAAGTTCATGAGAATTAATTTGAAAATTGGAAGTTGATTGCTAGGCCATCGATATTCTTAATTTTTTTGAGATAATTATCTTTTTAAAAACGTTTAATAATTTGAAGTACCATCATATTCATAAATTGCCTTTTTGTGAATCAAGAGAAGGTCCTTTTCTTTTAACATTTTAGGATTCTACATATATATATATATATATATATATATATATATATATATATATATATATACATATTATCACTTTAGTTTGTTTTGATTTTTTTCCCCTAACTCGTTTCGTTTTAATTAAAAAAAATTAAAAAATGACTTTTCATATTTTTCTACTTTTCATGTTTAGCATACGCTAAAAAATGTATTTCTTTTAGTTCAATAAATAAAAAAACTAATATCTATTGCTGATCAAATAATATGAGAAATACTTTTAAAAAGTTTCAAACGCTTTTAGAGATCAAACAAATTATCAAAGAACAATAAATCAACATATACATATGGGTCAGATGAAATCCAATTTATAAATGTTCTTCTTAAATTAATTTAGTGTATTTATGTTAAATATACTTAAAAATCACTTGATTCCATTCTGCATATACTATTAACTCATACCTACACTACCAACAATCTCACAAATAATAAAGTATAAATTAAACTATCCTCTCTTAAAAGTTGATTAAATTATACTTAACTTTTTATTTAAAAAATATAACCTGAGTCCTCTAATATTTAAAGATATATTACCAAAAAAATTTTATGTTAATTTATTTTTTGTCAAAATTTTTTTTATAAAATATGATATTATAATTTTATTTTTAATATCACATGATGTTAAACTTCAATATGAAATTATTATTTTATTATTAATATGATAGTTAAATAATTATTTTTTGGAAGAAAATGTATAAATTTGACTTTACTGATATAAGTAAATTAAAAAAAAGTGTGAATTTTTTTAGAAAAATATTGAGTTTAATTTAACCATAAACAGAAGAAAAGTACTAACATATCCATTTTGCACATGTTATTGTTAGCAGATTCGCACTAGAATCTGATAACACCAATGAACTGACAAGAATCTGCACTAGATCCAGCCTGGGGTTGCGGTAAAATCAATGCATTAACTACAATCAGCATCTTTTTGCACGATGGTCTACGACTTTACCAATTGAACCAATGCAGGAATCCCACGGAATCAACCCTCTCCTTTTCTTTTTGGTTTAACCATTACATTCACTCCAAAATTTCCTTTGCCTAGCTGAACGGTCTTCAAATTCATTTTTGAACTGATAAAAAAAATTATAACCAAAGTCAATACTTGTCATTTTCCTCTATTACTTTTCTTTTTGTCAAATAGTGCAACGTGGGATAAAGCCGTCTCTGGCCGGCTGCATTTCTCGCTACTTGCTTCTTCTTTTATTTTTTCGTTTTTCCTTTCTGTGGCTAAAATTGATCAACTAAATTTGAAATGCTACAGAGAACTATTCTGTCCATTAAAGATGGAATAAAATATTTAGATGAAGCTGATAGGTAAAGTCATTGACTTTCTAGGATCTTAATCAAGAATAGTTTTGACTTTTGATTGAGTTTTGACAAGTGTCGTACCCACAATTTTAACAAAGATGCTATAATTGTATTGAGGTACGCATGTGTGAAGTGATCAAATTGTTTGATTTTAAGATCAAGACATCTATTATCATTGAAAAGTAAAACTAAAGACTTTAAGGTGATAAAATTATTAATCAATGATCATTTTATAACTTTTTACATTTTGATTTTTTTAGAATAGAATTATAATTATTTTTCATAAGTTATAAACAAGTCATTTTAAAAATAATTTTTTAAAAAAATTTAAGGTTACTAACTAGAATTTTCCCTTACAATTATTGTCATATGGAGTAGACATTTTCAAAAATTTCAATCCCTCTCCCTTTGTTTGAATATAGAATGTGAGTACTCACGTGACACTTTCTTGCTAATAAATCTCTCATAAATATCCTCATTCTATGAAGTTTAGAACAAACGTCAAGATTAATCAGGAATACTACTACATACCATCTTATTTGCTCTAAGGATATTTGCTGAACAATAGTGGACCCTTTTACTATCTCCTGGTGTATGTTTTAGAAAGCATGGCAGTGTAGCAGTTTTTCCTTAGTTTCTAAATTTTATGTGTCAACATGATTTTCTTTGTCAAAAAAATTCTTAAATACATTTGATTTATAAAGAATAAGAATAAAATGCAGTTTGGTGTTATATGGTTTAGTTTTATTTTGGCCCCTTATTTAAAAATTTAAACCTTTAACACATTAGTCAATGTATTAAAGATATAAACTTTCAAATCACTCGATCGCCAAACTTTTAAGGCTTCGGTATCAAAATAAAATCCAGCTAAATTATATGATTTCAAACTATATTTTACTATAAAAAATAATTCTACCTAAGATATCTAGTCCTTATGGGTTGAACTTGTGACAACATGACTTATACCAATCAGACTTCAACGCTTCATCACTGCCTAGTAGAATTGCCTTAATTTGTTAAAAAATTATATACAGTAATTATTGTGGTTCATAATTTTTTATGATCCCAATCGCTCAGATGTGTGAAGCAACCTATTAGATGTAATATACCTCGTGTTTTGACTGTTGAGGCATAGAACTGCTTATAATGATAAAGCAAATTTAGTTTTTTACTTGAAGAAGCAGTCAGAATATGGGAACGAATCATGGCCACAAAGCTAACAACAAGGAGAAGACATTGTCGAAGAGAAAACCTTAATTATCACTAACGATGCTAGTTCGTAACTTCATATATACAAGTTGTTACCTGTCCCATGCGACCACAGTTTGAATCAATCATGGGAAATTCAGCAAAAGATGAGGATGCTTGACATTATTAATTACATTACCCTTGAGTTTGACGCGTTGGTTTAGCATTATTACACATTTACTAAATGTTAGCATCACAAGAATACGATAAATTCAGAAAAAGTTAGGGTGCTAGCTAATCATATATTGAGCATTAGAGAATATTGTTGTCGTTTATAATTTAGTCTTGACTTAGAAAAAGAAAAACAGGTTTTCCCAATTGAAAATTTTGTTGTTTGTTTCAATAACTCAAAGAAATGGGAGAAGGAAAAAGGAGAAAAACGGTTTTGGGAGTGGTATTATATTGAAATTCCCATAGGAGGAGTACAACATTATTATGCACATCGCAAGAGAAGAGCATTAGAAAAATTTAAAAAAAAAAAATTAGAGGAAAGCTGTAGACGGGTGAATTACATATAATTTCATAATGTCAACCGAATCATTAGGGAAATAGAAGTTCATGTCATGATAGATGTTTGTGAAAACAACTATCTGGCAACACTATGCAATGTTCAGTATAAGAGATGGCAATATATTTTCGATATACCTTGTATCCGTTCACTATTAACAGGGAATGGGGGATCCGATATTTAATACTCTGTCTCTCTCTCATTTATAAATGTATTATTTAATAGAATTAAGTATGAAATATATATTATATATAATATTAAATATAAATATCAATATCAATACCAATTAATCTTTGTACATTTATTCATACAATGGTTATGGGCCTTACAGGCATAAAACTGCCGTAAGTTAAAAATGAATCAATTCTTACCATCAAAACCCATGTTACTCAGGTAATTTCATTAACCTTAAGGAGCCTCACAATGTAACACCATAACTTTTAACTCATTTCAAATCCGAAAATTGGACATTACACGCAACAATTGGTATGGATCTCTAGGTATAAAAAGGAAATGAATCATAATTAATTACAAGCAAGCAAGAGAAATACGCACACACTGAAACTAAGACATAATCTCTAGAATTTATAACTTTGCTATTGTACACAGGCAATGACAGCCTATTTTCTTTTTCCCCTAAGTTAACATAGGCAAGAACTTATACTCTCATCATCATATTAAGCAATACACTATTCTGCTCCTAGATTAAGTCTCCTTTTTCATTTTAAGCACCAACAATAACATAAAATGCAAAATACAAAATACAAAAATTTTCATTACTATTTTTTTTAATGTTATGCTATCATGCATCATTTAAGAAATTTGAATCATAGAAAAAAATTAAATCATTTAAATGCCTATATTGAATCAAAAAGGAAATTGTAGCAAGCTTGCATCAATTCCCCCCTTCAAAATAGAGTCATGCTAGATTTCATTAGCACTTGGAAATTTTTCCAAATCGGAGGAAATCAACAAGACAACAATTCATCCACATAACCTAATATAAAAATACAAAGAGGAAGATCTAAAAGTTGAATGGAAATTCACAACCTATCAATCCCTTATACATCATCATCGATGCCCAAAGGGAAGTGGGAGGTGGAGGATGAGAGAGCTTCATGCATGGTTGTTTGTGTGAAGAGAATGAAGAATGGAATAAACAGATATTAGATGACAATTTGAGAGTAAGATGAGAGCATCTACTAAGGTGGTGGTAACTTTGTGGTGAGATTGAGAAAGGGAGACTGTGGTTTTTTTTTTTTTTAAGGAAGAGGAGGAGGCGTCAATCATCTTCATCTTCGTCCATTGGTGAGAGGCCATGAGGGCTTTTCCAATTTTCAAGTTATGATGGTTTTAGTCAATGAGGAATGACTGAAAGGAGGAATGGAGGACAAAGAAGGTTTGAGTGTGTGTTCTACTCCTCTGTTTATGCTTTGACTAGAGAGAAGAGGAAGGCAAGTGGGGCAATGCATGATTTAGGAATTAGGAGAAATAATAAAAAGAAATTATTTAGTATACTAAGCTAGACCAAGTAAGGTAAATTGGGTCATAATGCTACACCTGAAACACAGCCTGGCCCGATTATTCAACTTGGTTTGCTTCTTTTGTTTTGGCCTATTTTTTTCTTTTGATCTAGCCTGGTCTAGCTCAATTTGGCTAAGCAAGGTTAAGTTTATTGGGTCTTATGAGTCAATGTACACCCTTAGCCTTTCACATTCTTGTTCTTCATTTAGGTTATTAATGATTCAAGCTTATAATGAATAAGCAAACTCCAAATTTTGTTTGTTTGTTTATTTTATTTAAATTTAGTCTAGCAAATTCTTTTTGTATAACTTGATTAGTTTAGTGAAATTAACAATTGGAATGTGGTCAATGTGTTATTGGCATTTTAGCTAGAGCTATTAAAGTTTCATTATAGGTTGTGGTTAAATGGGTTAGCCTATATGATTCTTTTATTTAAATGGATAAAAATGTTTAACCTTGCCCATTAGACTTGTTTAATCCTCTAGGAAAAAAAAAGCAAATAACATTTATTGTAGTAATAGATATCTTCAAAAATTCAAACAATTATCTTAAACAATTAAATCCAAACTCTAAACACTCAAATAACTCCTTCAAACTTTAATAATCAAATAAAAATAATTATTTAACTAGTTTAAGTCTCATCAAACAATTAAAATAAAGTACAGTAAGTAATAAAATTTTTTAACTTTTTTCATCAACAACATTTAAATCTTGTCTTGAAAAGTTAGTTTTTTTTTTTAATAAGAGTTAAAATATCATCTCAATTTTTAAAATTATTAAGATCAATACAAAAAAAGAGGACTAAGTTATGTGACCCATGGGTAAAGTGGGTTGGGCTAACATGATTTCAAAATTATACGATTTGACAAGATCTAAATCTAACTCACTAAAATTATGTGTTAAATGTGTTGACTCAATGGATTCAACTAAATTTGATGGCTATAATTTAAATTCTTATACATTAAAAAGGTTAGTTTAATATACTAATTTATTGGATGAAGTGAGTCATGATCATCTAAAAATATTAAGAGTAAATTACATAGGTTTTTTTTTTAATTTATTGAAATTATATACATCTCTTTTTTATATTTTAAATCTCATCTGAAATAAAAAGTTACATACACTTTAATTCAATTTTAAAATTTTTTATTGAAATACCGTCTATTAACCTACATATTGTTTTGGTTAAATTCAATGATAACAAAATTTACCTTTTTTATTTTTATTTATACATATTTGAAAAAATTATTATTTTTTAGTTTTATTTGTGTATACTTGGATATAGTACATATTTGTATATTAAGGTAATGAAAATTGTTTTAGTTAAACAATTTTAAAATTAGACTAAAGTGTATGTTTTTTTAAAAAATTATGTAATTTTAGAAAAATTTGATAAATATTTATGTAATTAACTCTAATATTAATTATAGGCTTGAATATTTAAAATAAGATTTTAATGATTCTGTGCATCTGCTTCGGTTTATATTCATTCTTACTAAATTATTGCCCATAAATCCGTAAAACTTTCTATTTCAATTTTCACATAATATAGAAAATATGCTTCTTAATTGGAAAAAAATGAGTTCTAATTTTTAGTCAAGTAATTTTTTGCTTCAGAGATTATTTTATTGTCAATCATAAATGTATATTAAATCTTGGTGCATGTGTGTCTCACACTGTATGTATGTCTATATATATATATAAGCTGATTGTAATCATGTAAAAGTCCCTGACATTAAAGGAATTGCGCTTCTAATTTGAGAATTAAGAGGTTTCATTTAGATTCTCATCCTTAAAAATACACAGTATTTTCTCCGCTATGACCATCGATGAATTTAATTCCAAGGAACAAGCCAATTAATGGTCTATCACAACCAACTCTCCTCTCTTCAACACCTACCAGAATTTTTTTTCTTTAGATGAACTTCATAGATCTTTCTCATATTTTACAGCTAAGATTATATCAATTACTTTAGAACAATTACTAACAGTAAGAGAGATTACAGAGTTTATTAATGAAAAAGATTCATTTCATTCCAATATACAAAAAGTTATCCTCCATTCTATCCTCCAAAGATATTTGTCTTTGAAGAGAAATGGCAAAGACAATGGTAAAAAGAGCTAACATCTATTTAATCGTCAAAGAACAGAACGATGCATGTTGCCAAAAAAAAAAAAAGCATTCTTATTAATGATTTAGCCAAAAATTCGAATAGGCCATTTCCATTAAATAATACATTTCCTTTATTAATCAGCTAACTAACTATGGTTGCAGTTCCTCTGTTGTGTACTGCTTTTTCTTTTTAAGAGTAAATCTAAATTATTCAGATATAATTTAAATTATTTAAATTTCAAATTTTTTATTTTGATATTTTTATTTATTTTAAAAGAAGTAAACACAGGATAAAGATAATTTTTTTAATTTTCATCAAATAGATTGTTTTTGTTTTTTGTTTTATTTTCTTTAAAATTATAAAAATATCAAAATAAAAAAATAAATAATCAAAATTAAACAATTAAAAACATTAAAATCTAAATTATTTACATTAAATAAGAATAATTCAAATCTACTTCCCGCAGAGAACTTGCAGGGACAAAGGACCTGCTTCCACCTGTATGTACCTCCAAAGAAAAGGCTCTAAATTCAAGTTTTATACCGTAGTAACATCCACAACATCAATACTATGGTCTTGAGCATCGCTTTGAGTGACCCCAACCGACCCACATTGCCTCCACTGTGAACAGAGGAAGCTATTTATGGTCCCTCGGGTTGCGAGCCTTCTACTTCTCTTTCCCCCTGTTTTTGTGGATATTTGGGCCCATTCCCATGTAAGATCTTGGGAGACCCTCTTGATGGGGACGATGATGAGGATACTGGCATGACTGTAGTACCTTATGGATTGAATATTCAATAGGAAGGCCAGCAAGAAGCACACCAATATAGAGAACAACTTTTTGAGCAAACCCAGCGCTTCTGTCCCCATATACCACCGACACTACTGCTCTATCCTTGGCTTGGCTGCTCATCAACACCGCAGCGAGGGAACTCAGCATTATGGCTGTGATGTTGTTTCTCAGAGACTGCACTGCCAGAGCGCCATTCTTGGACACGTCCTGCAAGCATATATATATATATATATATGTATATAATCATATGAACCTGACATTTTAGAAACCAGATAGAAGAAGAGGAACGTGTGAGAAAGGAAGAAACTTTTGGTGGATAGGTACCTCCATCATAGCTTGAACCCAGATTCGGCGATTGATGGCATTGACGCCACCGACAGTTCTGGTGGGGTGCTTTAGGATTCGAATGAGGAGCCGTAAGTGGTAGGCCACCATTACAAGGAGGCGAGAAGGGACCAATATCCAGCCAAGGACTTTCTTCTCCATTTCTCTGAGATGGATTCCTTTTTTCACTTTGAAGAAAGGTAAAATTAAGAAACGGAAGATTGGAAGAGATCCCCAGTGCAACTCCAGTGATGCCGTGTGTATACGGAAGGAGTAAAATGGATAGATAACTGGCAAAAATAGCGGCAAGTTGGGGGATGATATATATATATACACACACTAAACAAACACATGGCATGCATTTCTTTTCTTCCAGATTTTGTGCTAATGTAGTTTCTAAAAAGCCAAAGTAGCTTTTTTGAGCCAAATACTACTGTAAAAAAAAAAGTTGTCAAATCCTTAATTGCTCAAAGTATTACAACCATATATTATAATTTTAAAAAATTGACACTGAATTCTCTAATTTTTACTTTTTTTTCCAAATTATAGAGAACTCAGTGGCAATACTTCAAGTTCCCATTTTCAGGTCATACATTTATGGAACCTCTTTTGCCAGGTCAACCAAAAACTGATGCACGCCTGAACTAACTACCGGATGTGGATTCTCTGAAGATTTATTCTTCTAAAGTTTTATTATTCTGAAGTTTGTTGAAGTCTCTCGCATTCTATTTTTGTTATATAATTTCTTTTAAGAAAGAGAGGGATCTTATTTGTGAGAAACTTTACTAACTTCAAAGAGAGATAACTTCAGAAGATCTGGTCCACTACCCACCACATAGGAAAGTTTCCAGCTTCTTTACAAGGGAGTTTTACCAAATCTCTTCATACATTAAAAGTTTAAAAACTATACCTAACGTCAAAGAAATATACATATGGATTATGGAAGCAGACAAAGAGAAAGAGGATGCGTAAATATTAAATAATAAAATTCAAGTATATATTTTTTTAGATATTTCAGACACTACAATTTATTAATTACAAACTGTCTTTTTCTTTCTTTTACTCAATTCTAACAAATAAATAAAGCACAAAAACTGAATATAGTCAATTCTTTATAGCTCTCAGACTCAGTTTCTTTTTTTTTTTGTTTTTTTGGGAAAATATTCATATCATAATTTTAATAGTTATACTATGAAATATATATATATATATATATATATATGTATGTATGTATATACCTTTGTTTTCCAATCTGTCCCTTAATGGACGGAAAGCAAAATCTGGTAAGTATATATTTTTCCGCAACAAAACTATTATTTCTTTTTTATCTGTTATATGTAAATATCATTACATTTATGTTTTTATTTCACTGCATAAATTATTTTTATTTTTCTGTTGTACATTCCTATATTCGTATTGTGGCAAGTTGAATTTTATTTAGTTTGGTATGATATTTATAGCAAGCAATAGTTGTAGTTAAAAAATGAAAAATTAATAAAAGTAGTTGAACTTAGTAAAAATTGATAATAAATAAAATAGTATAAAAATAAAGAGCAGAATATTTCAAAAATATTATTTTAAAATTTAATAAAATGTAAAAATTTAAAAATAATTAAAATTTAATGATAGAAGATCTGACGTTTAAAAAAATAAATGAAAATATAACTGTAAAAATTATGATACGAATATTTTTCCAAAAAAAAATAGAAAATAGAAAATGAGTCTGAGAGCTGTAGAATAGTGACTATGTTAAGTTTTTGTGCTCTTAATTTATTTGTTAGAATCATTATATATATATATATATATAATTAGAGGAAGGTAATATTCTTTATTGGCTTTGGAAGAAAACGGACTCTCTTTTATATCGAGTTTCGTTCCAGTCCTTTGTTTTTTTTGTGCTTTCTATGTAATATTTTTTTTAAAACTAATATGTGTTGTCATGAGATTCATTGCCCCGGAGACTCGCGGGATAATCTAATTGAGTAAAAGAAAGTAAAAGATAGTTTGTAATAAATATTAGTTTCTGAAATATCATAAAAAATATATTGTATTCAAATTTTATCATTTAATTTTTATACATCCTCTTTCCATATGGGTAGATTGGCCTAGTCTCCGAATCCGTCATTGGCCAACAGCGTGGGTCAACTGAGGGTTCTGACGGAGTCAGATTGGAGTTGCTGTTGGAATTTGGATTTGACATTATTAATTTGAGAAACTTTTGGCATGGCTATAAAATTTACTGATATTATCAATTAAATCGAAAAAAATGGTAAATTAGTTATGAAACTAATTTATTTGGTTCTTAAAATTGATTAAATAAAAATTGATAAAAATTCATTAATTTAACATTGAATTATTTAAAAATTAATTTTTTATTTAAAATAAAATTTTAGTATGTAGTAATAAAAACTTATGATATTTTATAAGCTTTATTTAACTTATAATATATAGATTTGCTATCATACATAAAATAATTTCATTATTTTTTATATTTTTAAATATTCATATATTTTTATATATATAGAAAATAATTTAATTTTGATTCAACTATAATTAAATTATTAAATTATTAACCATTTATTATTTGGATGCCATATTCAATTGAATTTTAATATTAATTTTTAGTGTAACGATAGGTTGAATAAAAAAAAATTGTAACTATGTTATTTAAAATTCAAAGACTCATAAAAAAGGAAAAACAAACATACTAAATCAGTGTTAGCTATTTGATGAACAAGTTGAGTAGGACCGTGCCACCACTAGTCCGAAACTTATCTTCCTCTCTTTTTTTGGTTGGTGTAAATTATCCTTTTTACCGTAATGGTTTGTTTGGATGGGGTGAAAAATTAAGGGAAGAGAAAAGTTGACCAAAAAAAAAAATTATATCTCATTTGAATGCAAAAGAAAAAATGGAAAAAGAGAAAAATTAGAGCAAACATAAGTGTGGATCTCACAAAAAGTTTTTTCTCCTAAAATGAAGAGATTTAAAAAAAAAAAAAACTCCACATAACGTGGTTTAAAATTTCGATGGCAAATTTTTTTAATGTTTTAATTAATTAATTAATGTTATATATTAATTATTCATTTAAAATTTTATTATAAAGTTAATTAATAATAAATATATTTTACAAAATAATAATATTTTTTAATATTAAAATCAATAAATTATATATATAATTAAAAAAAGTGTTATATATATAATTAAAAAAAATACAATCAGACGCTTGCAATCAAAAAACAGTTAAACATATATATAATGTATTACCAGCCATTGGGAATGCATTATATGTATATATATATATATATATTTTTAAATATATAATATTTATATATTAATATATATAGAGTATTATAAGAAAATATTATATATAATATCTAAATATAATTAAAAAATATTTATTATATTTAAATCAAATAATATATATTAAAATAATATTTATAAAATTTTTAAATAAATATTAATACTTATTGTATTAAAATAATAATTTATAAATAATTTTCTAAAAAATAAATTTTAATTAATTTAAAGAATATGTTTTTTTTAATTTTAAGTGTGTTTTGTTAATAAAAGATTTTTTTGATCTGCCATTCAAAAATAATTTTTTTTATTATTTAAACTTTTTTTGAAATTAATTTTTATTTTTTTATTATTCTTATTTTTAAAAAAAATATATTTAAAATAATTAATTTATATTTAAGAAATAAATTTTTTAAAATATTCCAAGTTATTAATATTAGATAATAATAGTATTATTGTTATATCAAATTAACACATTTTCTTTCTTTTATCCATCTATCCAAATATATGAAGAGAAAACATGGTCTCCTCACTTTTTTGTTCTTTTACTTTTCTGTTCATTTTTCTGTTCTTTTATTTTTCTCCACCCTCGTCCAAACACATGATAAATGTTTCAAATCGACCCAAAACGAGTGCTAATATATCACAGTCACCCTATCGAACTCAAATTCTTGCTCCTCTGCTTCTGCTCTTTTCCCCTTTCCCATTTGGGTGAAATATCGAAGTTCCCTGGCTTTTTTTTTCTTTGGTATTTTGCTGGAAGGTAAAAGAAAATTACTCGATCCATATAAGTTATTTTTTATGTGATTTTTGGAATTTAAAAAAATTTAAATACAATTGTTACATAATTACTATTAAATTTTATAATAATGACACGATAACTATATAATTTGTATTTATAAGTATTACATGATTGAGTTTTTACATAATTTTTTTCATACATGTCATATTTTTAATTAAAAAACTTAATAATAAAATATAGAAAATTATATATAAATCTAATGGATTCGGAATATTGACTTTTGTGTATCAATCTATTCCCAATATTACCTTGGTTTGAAGTTGGTGGAAAGGGACTAGATTTGGCATTCCCGCATTCGCCGACCATTTAGTTTCTGATTTTGGTTTCCTCAAGCCTTTCACGGTCGATGGAAGAACTCACGAGTATGGTAATTATCATGTTATAATAAAAAAATGGTGACTTCTTATTCTTGATAATTTAATTTTATGATACTTTTTTCTCAGTTTAAATGATACAACTTTGTTCAAGATTTTTACATCTCTTTTAAATTTAAGTTTTAGAAAGACCTAATGTAGTTCAATCCTTATCTCATTTCTTTCTCTTCTCTCAATCTTCTAAAGCCTTGTGTCTCCTTTGTAATTAAAAGAAAAAATGATACAACTTCGTTAATAGCATGGTTTGAATTTTTTTTACAATGGAGTATAAAATCTGGGAGGAGAGTTAAGAAAAGAGAAATGGATGAGTTAGATGTCAAATTCAGGTGTATCAAGTTTTTCTAAAACCAAAATTTATGAGAAATATCACTTGAGTTAAGACTTTTGACCATTTTAAAAAGTTTTTTTCATAGAAAAGATTGAGAGAAAATCTCAAATGACAATTCCCCGTTCATATTTCGTTATCAACCTCACTAATTTATTCATTTCCATTAGCATTCTCTCATGGCTGATTGTTGCAACTGTATGCCACCAGTAAACTTGATGTCAATACACGGCAAATTAGCAAGGAAAACCTCCAGAAAGACATGGATGCGCGCTCAACTAGCATAGTTTACAGTGTGGTGCAAATTTCTGGCTTGCTTTCTACAGAGATCAAAACAGCTAACTAGAATTGCTGCCTTGCTGGCAACTTGAGATCAAACATATCGAAGCCTAATTAAGGACTTGATGATCAAATTAAGCTCAGTGCTCCAAAATTTTGATCTTGTCAAGATGGTTAAGTATGCGATGAGAATCTCAAGTTTGAGAGACAGTCATGAGTCTGTTTCAAAGCAGCAGTTTTAACAGCAGCATACTTCCTGAAGCAAAAGACATAATTGCAGATGCATCAATGAATTATCAAATTCCTCCTCACAGGGAGGTACGAAAAGTGATCTGTGCCTGTTTACGAAATATGAAAAGCGTGGCTACAAAAGTAATGTTTTGTATCAACTGGAATTGCAGTAATTACGGAGAGTAGGAAATGAATTTTGTCAAAGACAACAGGGAATAACAGCAAGATGTTGAATTACTGTGTTTCTCAACTTTCTTCTCTCAAGATGTTATCTAAACTACTTCTCTTTCTATATTCCAATGGTGTGGAAAAATTTATAACAAGATCATTCCCTTCATGGTCTCGATTAGGATCCAGACACACCTCCGTTACCATTTATCTATTTTTAAATCTCATAATGACCTTTTGCCCACTATACAACACTCACTTTGTCAAATTTGGCCAATAAGTAACAATTATTCACAGGTAAGTGGCCAAAAACCAAAAAAGAATTGTTCACCGCCATCAGGGCATTCAGGTTATGTTGCATATATGAAAGGTAGCTCTAAATCATATTAACAAAATATCATACAAACCAACTATCAAGCAGGATAGGGCATTCACACAATTATCGCGTCCATATTCAGAAATCTATTTCTTTGCCACAAATAACTTGAATTCAAACGAAATGGTCTATGAGGACACGACTTGGTTTCTAGTCTGAAACTGCTATTCAATCATCCTCCCTTACTGTTTTCAACGGTGACAACGCTAACTTGTCTGGATGCCGGATTGTTTAGGACTCTTTTGTGTTTTGAAATTATATATATATATATATATATATATATATATATATATTTTAAACTCATATAGATCTTTTGTGTATTTTATTAAAATTAACTTCTTTTAAATTTTACTACAATTACACAAGATCTTCTTTCTATTTTCAAATTAACACAAATCTCCATATATATGGGAAGTCTGTATAACTTTAAAACTCAAACCTCCGTTCAAAATAGAGAGTATTAATGTAACTTTAGTAAAAGTAAACAAGATTTATGTTAATTTTAAAAATAGAGGTGAATGTTTTTTACTCAGAAGAAAACCCAGGATTGTAAAGAGCTTAAGACGTAACACAACTGGAAAAGAAAAACCCCAAATGTACTGGTTGAATTGGAATCGAGGATCAGCAAGGCTAATCACAGCCAACAGCTTGTGCGTTCGTAAAATGGTATTCAATCTATGAAGGGATATTTTCATTGGAGATGTTCAGTACCTTAATTACTCTTTAACAACAGAATGACCCCAAACAAAAAAAAAAAAATTACTTGATAGAATTTATCGAAGCCAGGTTAAGTAACGAAAGTGAAGATCCTCCTAATGATTTTGCGCCATCCAGTAATATAAGGACTCTGAAACCCTAATCGTAAATTAGAATGTGATTGCGGTGGCTGAGAGGGCGTCGTGCAGACAACAACTGGGTGAAGACAAGGTCCGAGTATGTGAAATGGGTCGAGTTCGGGACACGGGTTCAACCCATTAAATGCCGGATGAGACCAATCATGGAGTCAAAAGCCGAGGATATCGCTTGCGGACACACGTGGCGCATGATAATTGAAAGATGAGGGCCACACGGCTCGCCCTTCTCTATCTCTCCCTACTCGTTTTGTTTGGAAATTTAATCGTTGAAAGTTAGGTGCCAAAAGGACTAGACTGATAAATAACCGTTGGAAACACATGACAAACATTGGATAAAAATATTATCTTTTTTCTTGTTGGAATAAGACTAAAAGGGGGATGGAGCCCAACCAAAACAAATTGCATTTATTTAACTCTTAGATATAGATAAAATCATAAAATCAATAAAATAAAATATATTTTTTGTAGTTTATCCAAATTGTAGGTGGCCCAAAATTATATATTTTTTGTATCTATAAGCATATAACTTCTAATTAAAATATATACTTATTATACTTTAATAAAAAATTATCTACAATTCTTTGAAAATTACATTTGACCCACAATTTGCCTGAAATTTAACATGCATTTGCTTGGTTCTACATTTTGGTTCTTCTACATTTAGTAAATAAATGTCAAGCATGTAGTTAAAGACAAATAATATATATATAGGATGAATGAAAAGAGATGTATCTGAATCATCTATATTGTGTAAGTAAATGGAAAGTGTATAATTGAATAGAGATAAATAAAAAAGAGAAAATAAGTAAAAAAAAGAAAGAGGGAAAGAATAGACTTTATACATATTTTTATTTATTTATTTATTTATTTATTATTATTATTATTATTTACATTCTCCTTTATTTGTGTTACTCCTTTTCCTATGTACTGTATAATACAGCAAATGATTATGTCTACGTGGCTGTCAACTCCACAGGTCCATAGGGATCTCTTCACTTGCGCCATTTTTTACTCATGCTTGGATTTGTGTTTTTTGTGTTTGTTCTTCTCATTTTGTAGGTACAGTGAGGAGGAAGGAGGACTCGGCGAATTGACTTAGTTGATAAGCCTGTGAGTTATTTTATATCATTTTCTCTTCTGGTTTGGTTGTAGTCTTTAGATCCTCTCGCATGTTGTTATCGTTTGCTCCTGGATAGAAATGGGAAATACTCAGGAAAATTTGTCTATCGAAGATAGTACATATATGCTGCATGAATTACACCCCAGATTTGCGTTTTATGAGAACCCGTTATCACATTCTCTCTGTAGATTCCATTTTTGGCTGTGGTCAAAAGCTCCTGAACTTTTTTGCGTGGTTTCTCTTTATTTTAGGCCGTTACATTCTGGAAACATAATCTGTTTTATCGAAGGAGCTTAGATAGCAGCCAGTTTTTTCTAGCATTTACGAATTAAAAAGTAGGGCGTTGAACGTTTTCTGAATGAGAATAACCGATTGTTGACACCCCTTTGGAGAAAAGACTTAATGGAAACAACAAGTGTGATTGGCTATAGCTGGGTATCTGTGGTTCTATCTCTTTAACCCAAAGATGGTAAACTCTTCTTGAGTTTAACTTATATCTGTATTGTGATGGGCCCTGCAGACAATTCAGGCAAGGCCTTGAACGTCAAAGTGCATTAGATTTGAATCTTAGAAGTCGCTGTTTCAACGAAAGGAATGGAGGTATATGGCAAATCTATGGTTGCAGTTTCTACCAATGTTATTTTTCTTTCAAGTATTTTAGGCCAAGATGGTTCAATTCCTACTCACAAATGCGACTGGAACTGTGAAAATGAACATATGTGTGGAAACATATATCGCTGCAAGCTAACAGGGCTGACTCATATTTGTGACAAAAACTGTAACCAGAGAATTTTGTATGATAATCATAGCTCCCTTTGCCGAGCTAGTGGTCAAACTTTTCCCCTTACACCAGCGGAAGAACAAGCTGTAAAAGGTGTCCGAAGAAAGCTTGATGCAGACAATTTGCCCACTGATGGCTGCAGTTTTAAGCGGAGAAGAGATGCACAAATTCATCCTTCTCCCTTTGAGAGATCTTTCTCTGTTGTCAGTCCTATCTGCAGTCAAGTTGGAGATGGCATGGACATGAGCAAGATCGCTATGTCATATAACTGAGAAGGCACTTACTATTACTGTTATCCCTTTTCTACCGAACAAGTATCAATAACAGAACTTCAATAATATTGGATTACTTATTGGCGGGCATAATGTGCCCATATCTCTGTAGTATTGATGTAATGTAGAACTTCAAGTAGCTTTGACTGTTGATCGTTGAATGGGGGATTTGAGCAGGCTTTATTCACATGTTTATGAAAATTGAATTGAAATCAGTTTCTTGACAAGTTTTCCGAGAAGCATACTATTTTAGCTAGCTACAGGACGCATTCTGTCCTTTCTAAGTCGAATTATATTTTTTTGGATCCAGGTGCTATACTTTATATAAGCGTTGTCCATAATTGCAACCCTTTTCTAGCTGACAATTGTAGGCTGTCCAGTTGTGTTATTTGTACTCATTACTAATGCTATCTCCCCATAAATTTTGATGATAACAAAAACTGAATTATTATAAAATAAAGCATTAAGTTATTTTTAATTTAAGATAATATAGTTTCTTAATTTGTACTCCAAAAGTATTATATATCTAAGGAATCGAATTAAGTTTGACATTAAAATATTATTTCCTTGAATATATTAATCAAATATCATAATAAATTGAGAAGCTTTCCCTTTTACAAAGAAAAGGAAACAAAATCATATCGCCCCATCTTTTATATCCAATGGTCGCTAACAACAGACAACTTGAGGAAGAAAAAGGAAACCAATAATCCATGCTATCGTGAATGATGCTTTGTTTTGCCTTAAGCACTGTTTTAACAATCATCCTATCAAGAAAGAAGCAAATTTCAAGAACACATATCAGAAGACATCCTAACTGCCAGTAAAGCATTAATGGAAAAAGGAAGCTGCTTTTCCCGCTCTGTTTTTAAGCCGCATATCCTGGATGTCAAAATCAGAAAGGAGCCAAAATCAATATCACAAGATGAATTATCCTAACGGCTAGTTTTGAAGAATAACTATATAAAGGAAGCAAGAAGAACAGAACTACACAGAGAAAACACATAGAAAGAATATCCAAGCCATCGTTCATTACACTTTGTTTTCGATCTCTCATTTTCTAAGCTTGATCTCTGATTTATCTAGAATCAACTTATTGTAATCTTTCTTCCATCAGGGTCTTAGAACTTATTCAAATCTTTATAAATCTTTTCTAGTGAGAGGGGAGCTAATTAGGTTGAGTTGTGTGAAACCCACGTTGTAAGTAAGTTTTAGGTAAGTTAAAACTTTGATATCTAAGATGAGATGAAACTTTGAGTATTGTTAAATGAGTACCAATTAAATCATTTGTTGTGTACTCTAATTATAATTTTTTTAAAAAATTTAATTTCAAGAAAATTGAATGTATGATATGATAAAGATTTGAACCAAGATAAACACTGCGTTATCTCTTCTCCCTATCTTTGTTAGTGTATGATTTTTAGTCAACTATTTTAAGTTTTGCTTGACTGCACTTTATATTTTTCACTTTAACTTAGCTTTAAATTCTCACCCATTTTTCAACTATCTTGAATATTTGTTTTCTCAATAAAATTGTTAAGGCACTTATTCAAATTAATTTTTCAAACTAATTAATATTTAATTCATTTTAGCACAAATATTTATTTATCCCTTTAAGTGTATTTTCACATGTTATGACTCGTATTCATTCACTTCTTTTTTTTCCCGCTTAATTCCATTAGAACAGCACAGGATTTTCGATCTTGCCACTCAAGACCGATCACTTCACTCAAGTTTATGTAGATAACCTTGACTTCTGTATGCTGAGGTTCTTTCCAGTTCTTTGTATGAATGGTGTTGTTGATATGTTATCGGTTGAAAGTTGATACTGCTTTCGCTGCCGAAATCTACCTAGTTCTGTTGCAGGCTCCAGCAAGATGATCTAATTCAGATTTGTATCTTTCAGTCATTTTTTTTATTTTCTTTTATTTCCGTGTTTGATTGATTGGTGGCTATCTGAAGTTAATGTAACTTGTGCAGGTTTTGAAACATGTGCTACCAAGGAGCGATCAAAACATTTTTGTTGCAACAATACAGAATAGATTCTTGTAATATCGAATTGCTGTACTAAGAAGTGAAATGTTGATATATTTGTTCTTTTCTGTATGCAGGCACTGGAATTTCTATTTGTGTTTAAGTCTACTCATGCTGAAAGTTGGAGAAGACAGTAATTCTGTGAAGCCTCACATTGAGGGAAGTGAATCTGAAGTGTTCAGAGGGAAAGCTCAGATGCTGATTACAAGATTGAGGAGATGATCCAAATCAAGATGAGGAAAGCTGAAATAGCAGGCATGTCCAATCCCAATTTAGTTTGAGATACAACACCTGATTCAGTTTCTCTTAAATTATATGAAATTTTGCTTGTAATCTGTTATTTAGGATTCCAAGGGTTCGGAAATTATATCATTTTAGTGTTCCAACTTTTCACATTCCTAGTCTGTCACCTCTTATTTATGATCCCAAGGTTTAGGAAATTATATCCTTTTTAGTGTTCCAACTTGTCATATTCCCAGTCTGTCACCTTTTGTTTGTTTATTAATAAAATTACACCTAGTGAGTCTGCCGCAGTCGGGGAAAAGGATGGATGCAGATCGTGAAAAATGTTTACTTTGAAGGGATTAGACATAATGGAATCTTGCAGGAGAATTATAATACAAATTAATCAGGTATTCTATTATTAATTAATCATATATATATATATATATATATTCTCCCCATGAGTTTTCATGCATCTTGAATTGAGTGCATATCTGATTTATTTATTTTTAACTATATAATTATTTTGTCTGTTCATTTCTGGGACAATCTATGAATATAACTAGCGTAAAAAATGTATTTGAAAAATATCTTGATCATGTTTTTGCAAAAATTAATGTGATTATATAGTAATTTTCTTTGAAGCTAAGGAGCTACTGTTATGTCCAAAATGATGGGTAATGAATAAATATCCTCTTGGACAAATTACTGGGAAGCCTTGCAAACAAAGTTTCTGTTTTTGCCCACCTGAATGGTCAACAGTCGGTAATGGTATATGTCAATGTTCTGATGCTCAACGGTCAAGGGGTATAATACGGAAACATCAATCGAGCCTTTTAGTCCACCTTTTTGAATTTAATAGGAGGAATCCCAGGTCACTTCTTTTTAGGATAATCCTATGCAACGTACGATTGAATCCTACTTCCTGATAGGATTTTTGAAAGAAAATCCATGATTCTCCTCTCAGAGGGGTCACTTTCGATTTCCTGATTTATACAATTTCCCATGAATCAGCGAAAGCAAAGTATTGCTTCTTCATGAGGCCATCCACAATAAAAGAAATACTAAACCCAGAATCGCCGTCTTGCGGCTGAGAAAAATTTCATGAAAGCAACGTAATGGGTTGATTTTGTAATGCATAGTCCCAGAATCGTCAAGTTACATATAGGAGGAGGTAGGATTGGCCATTAATCCGTTAGCCATCAATCATCCTCTCTAGTTCTTCCCCTTTGAACACAGACCTACCATCCTTGTGAATGCCAATAATGGCATCCTGCAAGTTCCCCAGTTTCCTTCTTATTTTCTTTATATTCTTGTCGTCTTCCTACTCCTGCATATTCACCATAACCAACAACTGCCCCTACACCATATGGCCCGGCACACTCGCGGGTTCTGGAACGCCTCAACTTCCAACGACTGGATTCCAATTGAACTCCGGGCAGGGTGTGAAATTCACAAGCGTTCCGGGATGGTCAGGGCGGATATGGGGAAGGACTGGTTGCAGCTTTGATGCAACAGGTATTGGGAAATGCCAGACAGGTGACTGTGGAGGAAGGCTTGAATGTGATGGAAATGGTGCTGCTCCCCCTACGTCCCTGTTTGAGATAACTCTCGGTGAAGGCAATGGGAAAGACTACTACGATGTCAGCATGGTTGATGGCTACAATCTCCCAATACTTGCAGTGCCTCGAGCTGTTTATGGTGGAGGTGCTTGTAATGCCACAGGCTGTGTGTCTGATCTCAATAGAGGTAACGTGACACCCTGAAACCTTCAAGCATTGGACACCATCATCTTTACCAATGTGAAAAAGAAATGGATTTGGGCTCTAACTTGGCGGTGGCTTTGGATATTGAGAAAAGCCCGTTCTAAAGTGCAGCCCAGTTGATACTTCGGCCATTTATCTCTAGTTTGACCATATTAGCCATATCTCAGATGTTTAAGAGACAATCATTGACATTATTATTTTGGATAATTTATCATATCGTCAAATTCTTTTAAGATAATTTTATATTACCACACCAAATATAAGAATGTTGAATACTTTGATATTCTCAATGTTGATGGTAGTGCAGGATGCCCAAAAGAACTTCAAGTAGTGGGTGGAGGAGGATACGAAGGTGGTGTGGTTGGGTGCAAGAGTGCGTGCGAGGCATTTGGGTCGGATCGGTACTGTTGCAGTGGAGAATTTGCCAACCCAACCATATGCCAACCCACTTACTATTCCGCCATTTTCAAGAGGGCTTGTCCCAGAGCTTATAGCTATGCGTTTGATGATGGCACCAGCACTTTTACTTGCAAAGCCAACCAATATGACATTGTTTTCTGTCCCAACGCCAACAGGTATATCTATATCTATATCTATATTTTCTCCCTCGATTTTTTTTTTTTTTTGCTTTTACCACATTTTGAATCTCACTAGTGACATTTTACTTTACGACGCAGGATTCAAAAACCTAATAATTTTGTATCACCGCCTCCACCTTACCAAATTGGTCAACCATATGGGAAGGTTAAGGAGGTGACTTCCGCCAGCTCCTCAAGTATTCTCTCACCCTTTTCCATGCCTATTTTTTTCTTCATATTCAGCCTCACTTTCTCAGCATTACACTTCCTTTGATCCGAAACAATAATGGCAGAAGAGAATCTCATGACCAGTGCTCTCGACTGGAGGGAGGGGAAAGAAGGTCTAGTGAAGCCAAAGTACCCTTTCAATTTCCAATTCTTCAATAGCTTGATTGCTGATTCAAATCAATGGCTATTGGCTATACTTTCACTTTATACCCACTATCCAAATCAAAATAACTTGTAAATTATGCAAGAAATTCTTAATGTAAATAAGGGTCCTCAAAGCCCCAGTGTTTTATCTTAGACTTCATGTTCCGTGAATAAATTTTTAATGAATAAAGCTTCCCTTCGAGATGAAAAATAAGTAGCTAAAGCAATTGGTTAATTTTAATGAAGGATAACAAGTATTCACCGAGTATTGCAGGTTGTGGCATATATGTATACAAGAAATTTTGCGACATCTGTTTGTCTCATTTCTTGCTCTTTGGCTACTTGAAGCCTTTGACTTCGTTTTCTTATTTTCTTTGGCTATTTTCTCAGCCTTCCCTTCACCTTATTTGTTTGCCTTTTTCTTCAAGATGCTCATTTTGATCGGTTTGGTGGGAAATGGTTTTGGGCATCCTGTCAGCTTCCTCATCCAGATCAAAGGAGAAACCATCCACGGTCCCTTCTTATATGAAACGAATATATATATATATATATATATATATATATATATATATATATATATATATATATATATATATATATATGCATGTGATGAAAGGAATCTATATATAAACTTTCAAAGAATTTACTTTTCTTAAATTGTTTATAAGTAGCGACTCACTTCTGGTTTATTGTCTTTTCCTTTTTCTTTTTAATTTTTAAATATTACTTTTTCTATTTTTCTATTTTGATCTTCATAATTTCTATTTGTCCAAGAATAATATATATAATAAAAGAATGTTTGTTTTTGCTGTAAATTTTTTGTATAACTACTGTTCTTAAATTATTATTACTAAACTATTCATGATATGATAATTTCTTTTTCAAAATTTTAATTCATTCTTTTTCCTCGGATTTGGAACCCAGGACTTATGGATTTTAGTTTAGAAATAAACTTATCATTTTGCACATCATAATTTTTTTTTTTTTTTTTGTCTTTTTCACTTTTCGTATTCTGTGCATTGCACAAGATACAAGCTAGTTTATTCCTAATACATGACAACAAATAATGAGTCCCAATTTTTTTAAAGAGGCGAATGAGGTAAGGGGGGCTAAAATAGTAGGTAGATACAGATATAAACATTGAAGCGTTAAGCTGGAGAAATCTGCTTAGCTGATGAAGTAGTAATAACATAAAAATAACTTTGATATAAGTAGATAACCAATAGAGCTTTGTCTCTAATAACTTGAAGAAAGAACATAACTTACATTCTCTGTTGTGGTTGTGCCCCAGCACAGAGGGAGTTGTGACCCAGTAAACAGGAGTCACAATCTTTGTGTGTGTGTGGTTTATCTTTTTTTTGGTTAAAATGTAATAACACTTTTACTGGTGTAACTGGCTCTATATCAGCATCTTAAAAACGAACAAGCTTATATCAAAGCAATATTTGAAGAAATACTCTAGAATAGTATAATATATGCAGGACTATCAATGCTACTTGCTACAAGGTAATCATCCTAAGGAAAATTACCAAGGTGATGATGTTAAGTGCAGGCATTTCATCTTGAGGTATATTTGGTTATTCAAGAAAAAATAAAAATAAAAAAATTTGAAAAATGTCTATTATATTTTTTGTAGTTATTATTTAATAATATTTATTACTTTTTATAATTTTTTAAAATAAAATTACAACATTTATTTTCTATTTATAAAATTAATTCTCTTTTATTTTTATTTTCATTTTCATTTACAACTATTATCAAATGAGACATTAATATCAATTATTGAAAGGTGATACACATACTTTTAATGGGCAGATGCTGAGGCATATAATAAGAAACTCGTGCATATGTATAGAAGGAAGGAGAATTTCCTTTTTTTTTTTTTTTTTTAGGCTCTCTTTGTTTAGGAAAAAAACAAAAAAAAAGAGAAAGTTTTTATGTGTCAACAAAATTTTTTTATGGTCGTTGTTACATTATTTGGCCTAATAACAGCAGAGCTTCTTGGTCATTAATTATTTTTACTGTAGTGTTAGAGTCAAAAAGTCAAAACTTTAAAGTGTCTATTATAATTTTTTTTTCAAAAACATAGCATTATTTTTTTAATTACTTATCATATTCTTAATTGTTTAAAAAAAATCTCTTCACCATTATTATAATTTTATCGGATAAGTGTAAAGCGTGTTACACGCAAGTCCAATTGGTTACTTAAAAAAAAAAAATGAAAGATACAAATTTTAAGTAATATTTATTATATTTTTGCAATAATTAATTTAATAATATTTATTTTTATAAATTTTTAAAATAAAAATTATTTTGAATTTATAAAATATATTTTTACTTGTTATTTTTATTTTTATTCTTCACTTTAATCGTATACTATATGATATACATCGGTAGTAGATTCTAACAGACTATCCGCCTGCCTCGCATTGAAAAATTCGGCCTTTTGGGGTTGACTGAGGTAGAGCTTTTGTTTTTCTTTTAAAAATTAACTTCAAATTACAAAAATGAAAAAAAAAAAAATCTCTGTTATCCATCCCGCATTCAGAATCCGATCCCTGTTCCTGCAGTTGAAGGGGAGGGTTAGTTGGAGTAGAAAATGGAGCAAGGCAAGGGAGGAGTACTGGTGACGAAGGTGTTGCCTCATCAGCTTCAGAACCCCATAGAGCATCTCCAAGTTCGCTTTAAGGAGTTGGAGGATGGCTTCAGGGTTTGGCTGGCCAAGCAGTCTTTGGCCGTCGAGGCTGCCGTTGTCACCTCCACCAGCGCCGCCCAAGGGGCAGCCATCGGTGTCTTTATGGGTACACTTGCACCCGATGCTTCCTCCTTTCCCACTCCTCCGCCTCAGGCTTCTCTCAACCCTCAAGCCATGGCCTCCATTAAGCAAGCTCAGGTTTGGTCTTTTTCTTTTCCTCTACTCATTCTATCGTCCTAGTTTGGTTGCTTTGAATTTCCCTGTCCATCTCCATGCCCACAGTCTCTATAATTAATCTGTAGTATGTTTTATTGGATGCCCAAATTTTTCAATTGTAAATCCTGTCTGATATTCGTCTTGGATAAATTAAATTTGGGATCTTTTACCCTAATTATCAATCATGGGTAAGGGTTTAATCGAACTTAAGTGTTTCCAGCTTCAGTGATGATCCAGTTCTTGCTGGTTCTTTAATTGGGCTTTTCTCTTTTGCCCTTGTATCCTTCCTTGAGCTGTTTGTTGCCTTTACATGTCATGAGTTTCTTCTTTTTTTTTGCTTTGGGCTTGTAATTTAACAATAGAGGAATTTTCTTCATATGGAAATGGATGGGAAATGGTAGGCGTAGCTCAATTTTAGGCTCTGTTGTTTTTACTAGTGACGTATAACTGGTTTCATTACTTTTTCCTTATGTGATTATACCAAAAACGAAATTGGATCCTCATTAGTCATACTCTTACAGTCGAAGAGAGAATGACGCAAAGATTGAACTCACTCCCTCTCTTTACATCTATTCCTTCTTTTCTTTCTATTGCTTTCCAACTGCATTATATGTAGTTAATTTGTCATTGCAGAGAATCCAGACTCAAAGACCAAAAACAGTTTATTGATGAATTATTGCAATCATCTTACTGTAACTTACACGTTGATTGAGGAGTTACATCTGTCTGTGTTTGACATGATTTTTTTAAATATTATAGGCTCTTTCTGGGGGTCCTTTGGTACAAGCTCGCAACTTTGCTGTCATGACAGGAGTGAATGCTGGTATTGCCTGTGTCTTGAAAAGAATAAGGGGTAAGGAAGATGTCCAGTCCAGGTGAGATTCAGCATTTGATTTCTTCTTTCTTTTTGTTTCCTTCATAAGGTTCCCTCCCTCAATTAACTTCAGTGAAGTTTTGAGTGAGTGGACTTGAAATGGTTTGTCCTGTTGTTCCCTAGTGACCTAATCTAAACGCCACATATGACACAGGGTATTTCATTTATTACTTGTCACCCCATTGATAGTCGTTTTGGGCTACGTTCACATATTCATTGCTAGCTTAAAATCATCAAACTCACAAAGACCCTATCTTAATTATTGAAGTGCTTAACAGGCATGAGCCTTCTTTCTACAGGAAATTTAAAAACTCAAGCATATAGTTTAGTAGGTTCACTTTTCTCTCTCTCATTTGTTTTTTAATTCTCTTAAGGTAACCAAAAACATTGATGGTAAGTCAGTGTAAGGTCTATCAATTTTAAAAGATAGAAACCTTTGACTGTGATTGTATGCAATGAACCAAAAGCATCTGATGATTTGGGCTCTGTTTGACTTGTTAATTTGTCAACTTTTCAAGCTGCTGAAAATGAGATAAAATATACATGTATAACGAAAAGAAAGTGACATGTCACATATAGAAGGAAGGAGACTAAGTTTGGAGCCCAAGTAAATGGTGATACTGTTCAATAATTATGTATATGGGGTTTAAGTCTGTGATTCCATATGATACCAGGATCAATGCACTTGTTTTATCAGAAATTTTTCTTCAATCCAAGATGAAGTTTCCTTGGTGCCTTGATTGATTGTGATCTCTACTTAAAATATCAAACTCCACATGTTGAAAATGATAAAGGATAAACATGTTATTGATGTATTTGAAGTTGTTCTTAGTTACTGTGCAATAAGAATCTTGCCAACCAGACCTGAGTATCTAAGTCCTTGAAATGACTCCTACAATATTTTAAGAGTCAAATTTGATTCACTTTATTATCCAAACAAAAGCTTCAAGTCCATTTCTCTTTCAAAGCAGTCTACTTGTTATTTGGTTTGCCATGTCCTTTTCACCAGCAACTTGCTTTCTTGCTGCAATATGATTTTGATAAGTTTATATATCTAATACAGCATGGCAGCAGCTTTTGGTTCTGGGGCCATGTTTTCACTGGTAAGTGGCATGGGTGGACCAAATCAAGCGGCAAATGCAGTCACTTCTGGACTTTTCTTTGCTCTTGTTCAAGGTGGACTTTTCCAGGTAAGCATGAAAGAAGAACCAACATATGCCTTTGCAGAGTTTTTCAGGGCCTTAGTTATCACATTGTATCGTCTCTGTGATAAGCGGTAATAATAATTGGGCTTTACATGTTGGCATCATTAAACAGAAAATATATGATCATGGTCTAGAAATGAATTTCTAAGGGGAATCATTTATGGGTTTGCTTACAATCTAAAATTAAAAATTCTGACATGACCTTGTCCGAGTAAGTTGTGCTTGTCTGGATCACTGCATAATATATGTGTGATGATGGTTAATAATTTGGTGTCCCTTTAGCTCTTTTTCCATGCTAAGAGCATGTCTCATATATTATGCAGTTAGGACGGAAGTTTTCTCAACCTCCAGCCGAAGATATTCACTATGCTAAAACGAGACACATGTTGCACAACCTTGGCCTCCAAAGTTATGAGAAAAATTTTAAGAAAGGCTTGTTAACGGACAACACTTTGCCTTTACTCACAGACAGGTAGGCAGCTGGATAATTGTCACACAATTTCTGCAATATCTTGTCATTTTTTTTATTCCTAATATTGCTGATCATGATTTGGACTGTGGGTCCGTTGTTTTTCCACAATGTGTTTCAGTGCTCTTAGAGATGTAAAAATCCCTCCTGGACCAAGGCTTTTGATTCTTGATCACATTGAGAGGTATGACCATGAGTTTGGCTCTATCTATAGTTATATAATACCTTGTTTCGTCATTCCTTTTATGTATTGATGTCTGGCTTCAGGGACCCAGATTTGAGAGAGAAGCAAGGAAGCCGGAATTGAGTTTGCTGCTAGTAGATTTTATTGTTTCGGAATCGAAAACTGTTGGAAAGAGATAGTAGCAAGATTGCTTTGAAAATGAGTTTTTGTCAATTTTTTTCAACTATGCTCTCTATTCCATTGTCGGTGCAATTTACTTATTGGATGCTTTGATAAAGTTATGCTCTCCGGAGCTTGAGTCTGTTAACCTTAGTCAGATAAAAGAGTAGGTTTGGTATTCCAATTCAAGCAGTTTTAATTTTTCAAAAGTAATATTAGGTATAATATGATAAAATGTTACTTGCATGCTCTTTATTGTATGTCTTGGCTACCTCTTTTTTTTTTTCCTTCTTCTCTCTCTGGTGTCATTGATTTAATATGAACAAGCTGTGAATGTAAGTGAGACTTGACGGCGAAAATTATGAGAAGTGTATGTGAACTGCAAAACGCGGTGATTTGAAAAGTGTACCAATTACATGAATTTACAGCGGTGCTCATGATCAGGAAAAGTCACCTTTAAAAAGTAATGCCTACATTATTATAAATATTTGTTTCAATTTAGATCAGGCAAAACTTTCTGTACTTTCCAGTTTGATCATATAGGCTATCTTGCCATAAGTTTTAGTTCGAACTTGTTTTAAACTTAAGATAGTGATGTTGTGATGGCACTGTTGCTCTCTCTCTCTTGTCAACTTATTGTACTTTCTAGTTTGATCATATAGGTTTTGGCACGATAAGTTTTGGTCAGGAGTTGTTCCAAACTAAAGGATGGTGATTCTGTGATGGCATCGTTTGTCTATCTTTATAGAACTTTTGTACTTTTTAGTTTCATCGGATAGGCTATCTCACCACAGTAAGTTCTAGTTAGGAGTTGTTCCCAACTTAAAAGATGGCGATGCTGTGATGGCACCGTTGCTCTCTCTCTCTAGGCTGCCTCGCCACGATAAGCTTTTAGTTAGGGGTTGTTTTAAACTTAAGGGTGGTGATGCCATGATGGCATCGCTGCTCTCTCTCCCTCCCTTCTGAAAGATTTCAATCTTTACTCTTCGTTACTTCTGCATAATATTGCGTGCCCCTAATTAACCTTTTTTTTTTGGGTTCAAAATGCTTAGACTTTCAATTTTGTATGATATAACTTTTTATTTCTTTTTTGGGTCTAAAAACCTACAATCACTGGGTCATGTAAACAAGTCAACTAAAAGTTTTTTGTCATTTCAAGTGACAAAACAAAGGTCTTTTTTTTTTTTTTTAATATGTTCATGCAGGGAAAAATATGGAAGGAAATGACAAAAAAAGAAAAAATTGTTTATAAGAGTTTTTTATTGTTACTTGGGATAACAAGCTAAATATATTTTTTGTTGATTTAATCTGCCTAAAAAAAAGATGTTGAGGTTTTAAATGAAAAGGTCAACGAAGCAATTATGTTGCAAGACTAAAGTTTGGGAGGTCTTTAATTAACTTTCGAAGTTGAGGAGATTAAATGGTACAATTTCATAAGTTGAAAAAGTTCTTTGTATATTTGTCATATTTTTTTTTTGGCACTCAGGCTCATTGTCCTCAATGTTTGATGTGGTTGTCTCGTAGCAATTATTATAAGCTAGTCTAACCTTAGCCTGGATAAGTTATAAGGGTTGTTAGGTATATAAAATATAGAGTATGAAAATAGAAATAAAAAAAATAAATGAGATAAATAATAAAATAATTATCATGCTTTTACTTTTTAAAAAAAAAATAATAGATAAACATTATCATTTAATAATTACAAAGACATAACAAATATTATCCCAAAAAAAAAGTGCCCTACCAAATGGCTCTTAAGATTTTAGAGTCAAACCAAACAAGTCTTATTTAAATATAGACTCTAATTTTTCAACCCAGGTTGACCCTTTTAGAGCTTAAAGCTAGCCTTTTGTCTTATTTAACCCTATATATATATATATATATATATATATATATATATTGAAAACTCCTTACTATTGTAAATTAACTATAATTATTTTATTTTTTTTCTACATAATACCATGAAATTATAAGCAAACAATTTTTTCAAAAGCAAATTACACTTAATTCCTTTGACATATTATGTATTACAAAATCTTAAGATGATTTGACTAACAAATTTTTTTTTTCCAAGGATAAATTGTAAAGTAGAAAAAGATGTTTTATATGTTAAAAATCTTGTTTCTAGATAGATTTTTGCCAATGGCAAGTTATTTTAAGTTTTTCTAATTTAAAAATTGGATTTATTAAAGGAGATCAAAACTCTCTTTCTGGTTTCCTCACCAAATAATTTTTATAGTGGCAAAAATAAATTCCAAAGGTGGAAAAATCTCCTTGAAAGTTAATCACTAGGCAACTGCTTCCAAGAAGCTTTGTAATTGTTTAATAGTCCCTTTGCTTTCGTAGGCAATTGTGCCATCTACCTCAATTAGACCTAGACATTAAAGCAAGTTATTACTTAACCTTTTCCTTCGTCTTAAAATTTTGATCCTAGTTATGCTAGGAGTAATTATATTAAACTTTTTCCATTTGAACAATATCATGCTAAGAAAAATTCTTTTGAGATCAAATATCATCATGCTAAAATTGTCAAATGGACAAATTTATCACTTTATCTTAACATATTTAAACAAAACTAGAACATTTTATTAATTAATTTTGATAGATGTTTAATCCGTTAATGTTACTAAAAAAATAGATGCTTAGGGCAATGAATATTTTCAACCCAAATTACTCAATTATTATGGATGATTGGAAGCAACATAATTTTACTAAAAAAAATGTTTAGTTCAATTTGAACCACCTACCTTTTATTTATGTTGACTACCAATAAGTTTGGTATGATTTCCTTTATTACAAAAACTTTAAGCACACATGGTTCATTTGGTCCCACAAGAGTTGTCCAAAGACACTTCTTAACTAGTTTGTTGAATCATTTCATTTTTTTGAATCAATTCAAAAAATTTTATTTCAAGAAATTTCAAAGGCATATGACTTTTTCAAAACCTATACGAATTTTTCAAATAAAATTAAGCGTTTGATCTTCTTTGTTTACTTCAAGTTCCCTTAGATAGTTCCTTAGAATTATTCAATCAAACCAAGAATTTTAATCAAGAATATGAATTTCTTAGTCAAAACCATTAAGGTCAAGTGGTGGCTAAAGTGTAGCTTTGATTATTGCAATATTAAGATGGTCCAAAATTGGCTTACTTTATATCCCAGTTTTCTATCAAGATTTTGGACAATTCTCCATTCCTTCAATCAAAAATGTACATTTTAGCCCAACTTACTTCAATTTATTCATAAGAAGAATTGTCTCAAAATATTAAGGAAGTATTGTCTCAAACCCATGTTGAGGAGGATAATGCCATATCTAGCTTAACTCCTTTAAATGAAGATGAGTGCTTTGGAATCAACATTAAAGAAGAAGAATATGAGGATGATGAGTTTATAAATTAATCAATAAAATTGTTGACAAGACCAAATATTCTCAACTCTATCAACCTTAGCAAAAGTAGCATACAATTATTCAATTATGAAGAATATGCTTTTTTAAAGTCATTGCAATCCTTCTAAAAAAAGGATGAGCATTTTTAGCCTATTAAAAAAGAGATCCTTTTAGTCTTTATGAAATATTTCATGTGGTATTTTACTGTATAGAATTGTCCAACGTTTCAACTTGTGGATTCAACAGACTTTGGATTCGGCCATTTTAGTCTATAATTAACTAAGGTTATAGTTGTAAGTGTAACCCCCTTCACAATTATTAATTTACTTATCCAATTATTATTACTAATTTGCAATTAGAGCGCATAAGCAGAAGCTAAATTTCATTATCTTTTTTAGTATGGTCAAAGAAGATTACACAACTATTTTTGAATAATTTAAAACATTCTCATTTAAGGGAGACTTATTAGCTCACTATCTTAAACACGTTAGTCATACATTGATAAAACATTAAAGTAGTATATGTCAATCAATATTCAAGGTAGATAAATATAATACAACCAAAAGAAAGCCCTAAATTAAAATATTACTAAAGTAGCTAATGGAGTTATAAGATACAACAAAAAGGCTTTACTTTAATACTCCATTTGGTCTCATATATAAAAAACAAATAACTAACGAGAATTAAAAAAGTTAATTAAACATAATTAATCTTCTTAATTTTGTTCTAAACAAAAATCATTTTTTAGAAATATCACTATTTAATATGTGTATTTTCTCCTTAAAATTAATGATAGTTACTACTTATAATTTAAAAGACTCATTTAATAGATACATAATTAGAATATTATAATTAATATACTAAATATTACTAGTTTATTTTTTATATTTTAGACCAAATCAAGTCCCAAAAAAATCTTTTATATATGAGATCGGAGTAAGTATTTCTTAACGCCAAAGGTTTAAAAGTTTAGATCTGACATACTAATACTAAGAAGCATCTAAGGACTAGGTGAAACTCTTGGGCCTAGTGGCATTTCGGTATGGGGTAAAAGCATCTACGAGTCCTCCACTACCATTGAATTTCTCGTCTTAATAATCACATGAACTAGCGTAATCTTAGTAGCTCAATAGACACCTACTCTACCTCCATAATGTTGTGTGTAACAAGCATGATTACTTATCTGAACACATTACCATAAATGTGAGAATCAGATGAATTCTTTGTAAGATAAGGGATAGTTTTAAAAATAGATAATGGTTTAGCTATTGCATATGCAAAAAACATTTTTATTCCTTATGTTTATATAAGTCATAATATCATCATATATGTAAGTAATTGAGGCGTGGCAAATCAATAATTAACATAATTGCATAATGGTAGAAACTATCCCACATAAACAGCCATGTATATCAGCCAACGATACTTCTCATCCCACATTATTGGCTCATTAAGATGTATTATCTTTAACCTACATCTCATGACACTTGTTAATATCATACATAAAAATATAGATTATATTTTAGGATCCACAATCATAAAATAACAAAAAATCATCTCTTTTTTAGAACTCTATCTTAAAAACCATCTCCTTTTGAGAACTCTATCTTGAAGAGATAATCTCTTATTAAGAACTTTAACTGTTTGGCACTACCAATCATAACATTTTATACATGTCAAAAATCCATCAATACACATGAATTAATTAGTACATATAAGCATATACATACATACATACATACATATGTCTATACAAAAATTGTCACGTAGCATACAAAATCATAAAGTGCTCCTAAATTTCATTGGAACCCATTCCTCTTACAATGTCTTTTAGTATCTTTTGTGTCTTTTAAGTTTTAAGGTGCTTAATCTATATTAGATCCTTTTCACGCTCACAATTTTAGATTTTCTAGATTTATAACATGGTCATCAGTATTCGCATACTAGTCATTCATACATGGGTATTGTTCAAAGTAAGTCTTTCATGCATAGGAATCACAACCTGGGAAGGGAATAAGGTCATTCGTGCATAGGCATCATCAATAATGTGGTCATCTATGTATGAGGTCCTAACTCATAGTCCAATATAAAGGTTTAATTATATTAACCTTAGGTTGTTCATTAATCAAAGGTTCCAATGAAATCCAACCAACTTACATGCACATAAATTAAAGAAATTTCAATCAAGAAAAACAAGTTTAAACGAGGTCTTAAATATCCCATAAATCGCAATTTACAAGTATATTAGAATATAGGATGCAAAGCTTTACCTAAATTTTAAGAATTCAAACCTTTCTCTTGAGTAGTAAGGATGGTGTTGCAGCCGCCCTATGTAATGCCATGGTGCCACATGAATTTACTTTAGGGGGTAGGTCAAATGGTGCCATATGGTTGGCATTATGGTGCCAAGGTTGTCTTCAATTTTGGTGCCTGTGTCAAGTGCTATTTTGTGCTTGTTCCTCATGTCTTGACTTCCTTAACATAAACCAAGTATTTTGAGCTTTTATACATTCTAGAAAAGCATAATAGTCATCGAACTGAATTTTAAATGATTAGTGTAGAAGTTACCATTTTTTGATCTAATGAGAACTTTTAGAAAGAGAAAATGAGAGTTAAGGGTTCATATGAGGTTTTTAACTCATTTCATCTATACTACCATGCTCTACGCTTCACAAGGGTTTTATTTAGTGTTTGAAGCAAAACTCAAGGTGAGAAATGAGAGATTCAAATTCTAACCCCCATTAAAGGGATAAAAGGGAAAGCATGGAAATTAAAAAGCTTCTTCCTTTGTCAAACATGTAGGAAGCTTGTAAATATATTAACAATGTCATTTTATAACTCCTGAAGGCATCTAATACAACCATACAAGATTTTACCAAGTCACTTTTTAATGCTAATTAAATTTGCACTTTTTCCTTAATAAAATTATATCTTAGCCCTGATTAAAATTATGATTTTTTCCTTAAACTTTTGATAATTTTATTTTGACCCCACATCTTGCCAAAAATCTTTATTCCTTAAATATTCTTCTTATTTTTCAGGTAATTCTTGGCATTGCTAATTTCTAGAAATTAGTTTTTTAAATATCTATTTCATAATTTTATCTTATTTCGTATTTAGGAAAAATAAAAAATTAAATACTTATAATTCTTCTAGAAATTTTCCTTTGTGCTTTATAAATATAAAGTTCACTAATTTTTTGGTTATTGAGTTAAAATCATAATTATTTTCTTATCACTATTTAATTTCTTTTAAATTATGTAATTATTTTTAAATAATTTCTAACTAGAAGGAAGATGTCACAATAAAGGGTAACAAGCAAATATCTCTCTCCATCTCTCTTATTTATTTATTTATTCATTTATTTTTTGCTTCCTCTACCTCTCCCATTTGCTCTCCTTGCTTATCATTTTAGCCTTGCATTAAGTTTTACTTCAACACTTTTGTAAGCATTTATAATTACATCAATAAAGTTTCAATTATTCAAAGCTTATTTTTTGTACATCTTCATATCATTTGTTGTTATCAATATTATTTTCATTATTTCCTTATTTACTTTATTATATATATATATATATATATATATATATATATATATATATATATATATATATATATATATATATATATATATATATATATAATACAAGGGTTTTTGTGAGAGAACTTAAAGAAAAATAGATAGAGATAGGAAATTAAGGCAAATTTAGTCATTTAAGTAAAAACTATTAACTTCACTCCACCTAGTCTCATTTGGCACTAAAATCAAATAAAGTCGGGCCAAAAAAGCTTGAATTACAAATGGACTACTTTATTGCTAATGTCTCAATTTATTACTTATAAATTGATCAGAAATTTTAAATTTGGAAATTAGTATTATTTTTTCAAACTAATAAATATATTCTAAGGTTTCGTTTGGTACATAGAATAATTTTTTATAGGAAAAGGAATGAAAAAAGGAATAAGAATGCAAAGGAATCTCAACCCTCAAATCTTGTTTGGTATAATTTAAGAAGGAATGAAAATGAGATAAGTTTTTTTTTATTTAATTAGATAAAAAAATAAAGAAAGGAAAAAGAAAGAGAATAAAAAGACTAAAATATCCCTAAATTACAAAATTAAGAAAATAATATTTTTTAACTTGGTTTTTTATTTATCAAATAAAGAAAAAAGAATAAAAAAATAGAACTTGATGCCTAGCCTCCTCTTCCGAGCCTTAGTCTGAACATCAGAGCATAATGAATGATGGAAGCTCCTTTTATTAAAGCTTTCAACGTCATGATGTTTGTTGGTTCTAGATTTTAGGCCGTAGTCGTCAACTCCTCCTTCTCCTCTCATCAAAGCACCCATCTTCCTTATCTGTCTTTGACTTTCCTTCTCCAACACACCTTCTATCTCAAGTGATATTGCTTCAACCTTTTTCTCTCCCTCAAAGAAGCACCTATTTTTTATCTTGGCCATCAAATTCAAGACTCGGCGAGAAAGGTTTGATGACTTATATGCTTTGATGGTATCTTTTGCTGGGTGTTAGCTTATCTATGGCATGATATCAAAAGTACGATTTGCAGAGAAATGAAGGGGTAGAATGGTAATCTCTCACGCCTTACCTTCGATTGTGTCTGTTTTCCATCGATTCAGTTAATGCGTGCATTATTCTTCATATGCAAAAGAGATTGATGCCATGAAGAATCATTTACCTGGTACCAAACGCCAAAAATTTGTATGCCGTACAACTTTCCTTTCCTTTCCCTACTATAACCTTTTATACCAAACATGGTCTAATTAAGTCGATACTTTACTCTAATATACCTACTCTCTTATTTTGAACTCTCACAAAAATATTGCCAAGAAATAGATATACTGTGAATTTCTTTTGTTGTGGCATAAGAAAGTAATATTGAGTTAAGTTGATATCCCAATTTATTTTTCGTAAAGTTATAGTTGCTCTACATCTTATTGTAGCAGCATCGGATTAATTAGGTTTAAGTACTTGCTTTGCATTTTGTTACTATGAATTAAAAAATAAAGGATTACTTTTTAAAGTCCTCTCCTAATTATTTTTTAAAATTTAACCTGTGGACCCATAAAAGTTGGTCCCTTTGAAACTTTTATACTTCTGATAAAAAAAAAAAAAAGAAACTTCTATACTGCCAATTTCATGTGCACACGTGACACATTTTAAACAGACGAGTGAGATTGAATCCCAAACCCCTTTAAATTTACCGCTATGCACTTATATTTCTCTTGGTTTGAGTGTTGGTTATTGTTTTTAGAATATGTGTTATTATTTTTTTAATACATACAAGATATATATATATATATATATTATAATTTATTATAATAATTATTTTAAAAAATCCTGTGTAATATTACAAGTATCTCCTCCGTCCTCACTTATATTATTTAACAATATTTTTGAATTTTTTATATCTTCTTCTTGGATAAAAATTTTCATATCCTTTCAGGCTAACAATTTTTTTAGTATCAGAAAAAATTTATTAAAAGAAAAAAGAAAAAAGAGGTGGGTCCAGTAAAACCCGGCCCTATCTCCTCGTCTCTTTATTTATTTTTTTTTTCTTTCACATGATTCTTTCAAATGTAAGTTCTCATTTTAGTAATTCAGCGAATCACAATTATTTCATGAAACTCATTCTAATGAACTTGTTTTATATTAATAAGTTTAAACAAAAATGTTATTACTTTAAAGATATTTTCTTGAAATTAATTTTTATTAATTAATTATTCGAAATCCAAACAAATACTCCATGTTAAAAATTTGAAAGACGAAGGCAAAAACCAAGAAACAAGAACCGACGCGGACAGTGGGACCATCTGCGTCTTCAATGATCATTGCGACATCGTATTCATACCACGCCTTCAGTGGTCAACGATGTTGTGCCACGAATCTCGATTTTCAGTATTTAATAAACAAATGCGCTGCATGGAGAGGAAGAGAAATAAAATAAATAAATAAATAAATAGAATGAGAAAAAATAGACTTTAGTATTAATTTGGCTTTTTCACATAAATAGATAATTAAATGTTTTTTAAATAAAAAATATAAAAATATATATGGTCAATTTTTTCTTTTTTAGTTTTTTTTTATTTCTCTATTTATACAAAACATTCAAATTTTAAATTTTAAACACATTTTCACCTATTTATATTATTCTCTCTTTTATTATGCATGATGTAATACCGCAAAAGATTCAATTCGGTATGCCGCTTTATTCTACCTGCAGCTAGCGCACTATCGACCAGTGTTCTCCAGTGAAGTTATATCGAGGTGACCTAGATCTTTTGCCTCTTTGGGGAACAAAGCATCGCACCCAGCATCAAGTTAATATAGAAAAAGTTTTGCCAATTTTAAAAAAGATATTTAATTTCAAAAAACACTTAAAAATATTGGACTAAATTTCTTTTGTCCGCATAATTTTATTTAATTTTTAATTAAGTTTTTATAATTTAAAAATTTATAATTAAATTATTATAGTTTTAAAAAAATTTAAATTTAATCCCTTTAGTTAGATTTCTATCAATGTATGATTAAATTTTGTTAACATAACTAATCAAGTGCCATATAAATATTTTAAATATACATGATTCAATTTTAAATTAAATAATTCAAGTTACTTAACATAGATTGTGTTACATACCATATATCTAAATTAATTTATTTCATTATCTAGTTTTATTTTTTTTATTAGCATAAATAACGCATATTAAAATTACAAGATGACAAATGATTAGTCATGTCAACAAAATTTAATAACGCCAAAAGTTTAATATTAGAGATTAAATTAAAAATTAAATGTATCTATCGGGATAAAGAGAGTAATTTACCAAAATATTAATAGGAAAAAAAGTTAATTCCCATTTATCTGAATTGATTCTAAACAATGTCGTTACTTGCGTTGCATGTGCAGTTAATCTATGCAATGATGCCCACTTGGGATTTGTGACAATTCCATGATTGTTCGCTCTTAAAAGTCTGGGGAACCTTTTGTTACATAAAACCCCTTTTTCTCTCTCATTATGACCACCCACCGGGAAAATATGAGAAGGAAATTGCTCATATTGAAACCATTTAACATGTTGCAGATGATTTCTCGTTGAACATGGAATACTAGTCTACATAGTAATAAAGAGTGTAAGCATGTCAGGCAAAAGCTGAAGACCCAAATGCCCTCAAATTCTATCGGGGAATGGCTAGTTTAATTTTAGAGCTTTTGTAGTTTCAAAGTTCATTGGATCCTATATAGATTTGTCCAAAGATGTAACCTAAGAAGCACCACGGTGATCTGGTTTTGGTTTCATAAATTTCGAAAAACGCGGAAACGCCATCAAATTTTAAGAAGTCATCCTTACCATGCATAAGTCTTGACCGATGGGTTCTGACTCTTATAATATGACGTTGTGAACAAAACCTTGTTGACTTCAAAGATGGATCTTCCCTTTGTCAAGCAAGAAATGTATAGCGGAAAAAGAGGACCTAAGATTTTTTCATTCACATGCAATTCTCCTTTTCCTGCGTGATTTATCAGGGTCAAAACCCTGAAATTTGAAAATGAGGTCTGAACAAGAAGATACGACCTTTCTTTTGTAAAGAATTCAATCAATCAATTGTTTGCTATACAAGAAATGAATAGCGGCAAATGAAACAAAAATCATTCCGTCAATAGGAGTGGCCCATACATAATTAACAACACACAAAATATACAGAACAATTCGAGTTTTCTCTTCACACTCTTTCACGTAACAGGATTGATCCATGCCAGCCAACCGCCAGGGCTTCAGATATGGGTCATACATACCTAAGAAAATTGCGCTTCAAAATACAAAATAAACATTCATAAAATAAAATCCGAACTAAAAAACTGATCATGAGGAAGAAGGAAGAGGAATAGAGGAAGAGTTCAGGAGAGTATGGGCGTGGGAAAGGCGGTCACTGAGAGAGAGCATGCGAGCGTGATAATGACCCGCCTCATGAACAGACTCGGCTTCCAACTGGGCGAGCTGAGAGCGGAGCCTCTCGGCGCCGTCCTCAGCCACGCGGAGCCTCTTCCAGGTGATCTGAAGCTGGCGCTTCACGTGCTCCTCCCTCTCCTTGCTCTGCTTCACCTCCTTCTCCAACTCCTCGTTCCTCTTCTTCAGCTCCAATGCCATCGTTTCTTCTTCACCCTTCGCTTTCTTATTCTCATTTTTATTAGTCTGCATCAATGTTCCGATCATCGCCATCATTGTTGCCGTCAAATGAAAGAGCTCTTTCTCTCACTAGACAAGGGGAGAGAGAGAGAGAGAGAGTACCTGATGCGGAAGAAGGGTCTAATTTATAAATAAGGTGGAATCAGCCAATCGGTTGTGTCCACGTTCAACGAACCTGGTGGTGTTAGCGTTTCGCTAGATTTGAGTGGCTCATTGCTTCGTGAATTGCTCCGCTTTTATAAATAAGAGCGTGGACCACTTTTCATTGACATTTTTCAAGAAAAGGATAATTTTTTACATTGCTTTCCGATTGGTCTGAGAATGAATAAATAATTTCAAGACTTTATAGTTCCATGTCAACTTCCATTATGAATTAATAAGATTATAAAATGGGAATACATTTATTTTAGGATAAAAAAATATTTTGAAGACGTAAACTTTTTTTTTTCGTAAACCTTTTTTTGGGGGGGGGGGGTGGGGAGAGGCGAATTGAAGACGTAGACTTAAATTTAAACTGAGTCTAAAGAAATTTATTGTTGCACCAAATCAATGGAAAAATCTCTTATCGTTCCCAAAAGGCTCACTTGGTCGGGTGGAAATTTTCTCATATAAAATTATTGAAGGAAGTAATAATTCGAACATATTATAATGTGAAAATTAGATAAAATATAGATTCCTTGTACATTGTTCGCTCCTTGTACATTGTTAAAGATTCTGGGTCTTGGATTTACTCATTCTTCTCCTGCTCTTACTGGGCTTCCAGAAGATGGACATTTTGGTAGAAAAAGGAAACCATCAGATACGGTCTCTATGGCATTAACGGGTCGTATTTCTATTCTAATTTCATGGATCTACACAGTAGTAAGCTTAACAGAAGGAAAAAAATGGGCTTCATCCAAGAACAAGGCCCAAAGATCTTTAACACAACAATTGCTTTTCGTCCCAATTTGTTTATTTGATCTTCTTAAACAAAATCAAAAGCAGATATTTGAACATAAGAAATTATATCAATTATATACACTTTTATCACATTTAGATTTTTTTAGTTAGAATATATAACTTTAGAGGGAAAAAAAAGAGTCCATTAAAGCTAAAATCAAATGATATACTCACCTTATTTAATATGCAGAAAGTTAAAAATAAACAAAATAATTTTGTAAATGAAAAATAATCTTATGGTCTTATTTAAAAAAAATTATACAAAAATAGATATTACTAAATAATAATTATAAATGGATAATAGACATTATTTCAAAATTTTCACTTTATTTTTCTTTTTCTTTTGGTAACCAAATAGGATAATCTACAAATTTTTAAATCTAATAATATGGATAAGATTAATGCTACATATTTTCATTAACTTTGTAAGGATAAGATTACATTGTATAAAGTAATTATATAAATTTATATATATATTCATTAATAATTATAATTTCTTAACTTATATATATATATATATATATGAATATGAGTTAAAATTTAAATTTTTTATTAGAAATATAAATTGAAACTTTAGAGCCAGATTTAATTTTTATTAAAAAAATATGAGTGAAAATATATCTGGTATTATTTAAAGATAAATATTTTTTTCGGGTGAAAAAGCAAATCAAAACAAGGAAACTAGCCAATAATTAATCTAGGAAATAAACTCCCTTTGAATCTTCAATTAATGACTTGAACAGGACAGTAGGACGAGATCGAATAACATAGGCAATCCAAGAAATAGAAAATGAGCCATGTTGGTAAGTCTATCAGCATATTTGTTACCTTTTTTGATAACTTGAGTAGATTAAGCATAAACCTTCACAACAAAAATTAATGAATTGAATAGCTGAGAAGGAATCAACTTCGTCTCAAATAATAGAAGGTGTTTTCAATATATAACTTTTTTAAATATGTTAAAAATAGAAGATGTTTAAAACAAAGTTCAATGTTTTTCATATTCTTATAATTTTTTAATAAAATAAATACTCTAATTGTAAAAAATTATTGACTGATGTTCAAATTTGAAAATCACATAAAAATTAGAATCATTTAATTTGATTTGATTTAAAAAAATTTTAATTTACATTACAGATATTTTTAAATATTGAAAGCTTTTATAAAATTAGCTTTTAAAAATATATAAAATGAAGAATAAAAAGTGAAAATATTTTGTGAAACCAATGAAGATTTTTCTTTAAGAGGTCAAAGAAATAGTAAAGCTTTTTTTTTTTTTAGTTTGTGTTTAAGTCAATATAGATAATGGTAAATAAAATTGAACAAAACCAATTAAATCAAACTAAATCGAATTAAATCGCCAAAAATCAAATAAAATTGATTAAAAATTAGTTTAGTTTGGTTTTTGTGATTGTAGAACCGATTAAATCGATTCAGTTGTCGGTTTTCTCCATTTAACTGAACTAAACCGAACAATTAAACTTACAATTAATTAAAATTTAATATATATTTTTTAAATTAATGAGATCTTTTATCAATTAAATTGTATCAAAGTTATATTCTTTATGTGGTTCAAAAAATATATAAATTATTTATACTATTTTATTATAAAATATTGTTCTTTTTTTTCATTTTTTAAAATTTTTTTGTGAATGTATGAAATTTTTTTAGATAAAAAAAAGAGATAAAAATAATAAATTATTTCAAAATTATTATTAATCAAAATTTTAAAAAATGTAAGATATAATAAATTAAATTCTACATATTATAAGAAATAAATTTTTTTAAAATAAATTATTTTTAAATAAAAAAATTATAAACTAAATCGAACTAAAATCAAATAAAAATTAAATCAAATTAATTAAAATTTAAAATTGACAAAATTCAATAAAATAATAAACTCGTTCAGTTGGTCTAAATTTGAACGCCCTAAACATATACGGATATACTAAAGAAGCGCAAAACTAGGAAAACTCCAATTATAAACCAAGTGGGCTAGGATCAAATCGGCGTAGTGGAGGGGAAGCAGTAGTGAAGCTGAACGGTACATCTCCATTGCGGGCTTGAAAATTAAATCCTCAGACAGATAACCTAATGCTTTTGTTAATTCCACTTGTTGAACTTATCTCAGTGGATTGAATTTATAGAAATTGAGGCAAAGAGGGAGCGAGCGGCGGCACTCTGTGCTTAACGCCGTTTTCCTTCTTCTTGGGTTCTATCATATGGTGTCTCCCTTCACAGTCATCGTCCAGTGTTAGCAAAATCCATTATCTCGTACTCCAATCTCGTAAGCACTTCACTTTTTCTTTCTGGAAATTCACTGTGTTAGGAAAAATTTTCTCTGTTCTTAGATCCCCTGATGATTTTCCCCCTATAAACAGTTAGTTACTGATTACTTGATGATCCCATATGATCATTTACTGCTTCCGAAGTCTTACTTAGTGTTATCTTGCCATTATCTAATATACTCTGTTAATTTTTTTATCATTGCATTTTAGTTGAATTTGATTGTTGATAGTGCTCTCTAAATGTGCTTACGAGTTGCTGTTGTTGCACTATCGGCAGGTAATCCGTGATACCGGTTTTTCGTATCACTGCTGAGGTACTCGTTGAATTGTTGACTAATCACAGAGGTGATTCTGGGAACGAGTCTTGGATTTTTAGAATTTTCTGTTTGATACAAATGCATTAGTTTCATTGGCCGAGGAGTGGATTTTTGTCGGAGTGGATCTTGTTCTTGGGGGAGGGGGAATTTGATTAGGAATTCTTTAAGTCCGGCGAAAGATGGATTTGCAAGGTAACATGCAACCTGAGTCGGGCAAATTCGAACAGATTATTTCTCAATTTCTTTTGAAGAGCTTGCACATAATTTTAGACTCAAGGGTTCCTTCGCTTCACTCGCATGATAGGAGTGGTGACCTGTCAACGAGTTCTCGTGTGAAAAAGAGGGAGAAATGGTTTAACTTGGCATTAGGCGATCGACCTGCTGTTCTAGATAACTTGAAAATCTGGCACAGAAATTTGATGGATCCAATGATAATTGACATTGTGCTAGTTCGTGAAGGGACTAGTTCATCTACTGAGACAGTTATAGAGAGGTGGGTTATTCAATATGAGTGTCCACGAATATTGGCTCCTCAAACTGGTGACCTTACTGGCTCTCACAAGAAGGCATACCAGAAGTCAATAGTACTGCTCCGTTCCCTTTATTCTCAAATGAGGCTTCTTCCGGCGTATAGGATGTTTAGGCAGCTAAGTACATCAAGTCATACTTGTAATTTTGATATTATTTACAAGTTGTCTTCGTTTAGTGATCCATTTTCTCGGGCAGAGGAGGAAATGATGGAAGTATACAATTTCACTGCTGTTGAGGCCCTTTCAGGCCGCCTTTGTATATCTGTGACATACTATACCACTCTATCTGATTTCAACCTTGAGTTTTCAACACCATTACCACCAAAAATAATTACTGATTATGTTGGAAGCCCCAATACCAACCCTCCAATGTCATTCCCTGCCCAAGAGACGGGTGTTCATGCTACTTCTATTCCGCTCAGAGGAATAAGACCTCTGCCTTCTGTGCCATTTGAACGTCCTCATAGCTGGGCAAGTGGCTTCCATAAGGCTGCACCTCTTGTACAGAACCAAACCATTATTGGATCCCCACCAATATTTCGTCCTTGTCACGTGCCACGTGATTTTCCATCTCCACCTACTGATAAATATGGTAACAGAATTCACAACTATCCAATACTAACTCGACAAAGGTCTACAATTTATGATGAGTATCAACTTTTATCTCCATTCTCACCATCTCCATCGGCATCTCCATCTCTGTCTCCATCTCCACCTACATGCTTCCTTAGTGGCAATCCAATGCAAAATCAATTGCATTCAGAAACTGCCCCTGTAACTATTCCCCGTTCAGGGACAGGCAAAGGCTCTAGAAACATCTCCCCTGATTTTTCAGATGCTAGTAGAAATTCACTGCCACCTTTATCTCCCAGGAGTACAAAGAATGATAATTCAATGCAGGAGTCTCCATCTGGCATCAGGCCATTTAGGAAAATACAGGCTTCAAGGGCTGGAGATGTACATTCTACGGTAGCAAATTATGGTGTTCAAAAGGTAACTTTTTCCTACATTTCTACTTCTGAAGTTCAAATGTGTGATTTCTGTATGATAAGCTTTACTTGTGTTTCATAGATTGTCAAAGATAACAAGGATGAGTCAGGGTGGTTCTCTGGATTATTATCATCTGGTGGCTCACCACGCATTGGATTTTCTAGAAGCTTCAGTAGGTTATCTTTTCAGGATGACTTTGATGATGGTGATTTCTCATATCCTTTCGCTGTTGATGATGTTGATATGCTAGATGTTCAGCCCAGGTACCTTAATGAGTCTTCTCATTCACAATAAACCATCTTCCAGCAACTCCTCCTTTATTGAAATTTATAATTTTTAAACTACATCAGTATAATAAATTCTGGATATGAAAAATGTGCCAGATTGGAAGTTATTTTAATATGCTTAAATGATCTGAATGGTAGAAGAAATAAATTAAGTCAGGATCTGATTCTGCACTTGCTAAACTGACACCTTGAAAACTGATAATGTTCTTTGATACATTTGTTCTAAAATGAAATGGAAGTGTAGAAGGCTATTATATGAAATGCTGATGAAAAGCAAAAGACCCAAGGAGTTTTAGAACGTGGATTTGCCCATTTTTGGGGATTTTATTGATATATTTGTCAGGTTTTTCTACTTCTGAGATTTTCATATGTTTGAGTCTTTTCTCAAGGTGGTTTAAATTTAATCTTATAAATGTTTTGAATATGATTTTTGAGCAAATGCTGAAAGTTTTTTCGGTCAAAACAATTTGAAAGAAGGTAATGAATTTTCTGAGTTATATTTTTCAAGATACTTTTAGTTAATAATCAGTCCTTTGTTAGCCTGTGTGAACTCCACTCCTTGTCATGGATAAATAAGAGTTGAAAGCAATAAGCAAAGATCATAAAGGTCATTATTGCTTTATCCAGATAAAAAAGAAACAAACGTGTTAATTGTTGTTTATAAAGATACCCTTCTTTATTTAATCTCACAAAGCTTACAGTGCCACTGTTATATATATCAATATTATTACCTCCGAAGAAGATAGATGATTATATATAGATGGAGTGAGTTTCAAGTTGCACTTATAATCAATGAAATAATTTGTTTCTTTAGATTAAACAAACTTATCTGGACATTTACTTTTCCAGCTTAACACCCCCCCCCCCCCCGAAAAAAAAAAAATTGCTTCTTATAAGAACAAAATTGATTTTATATTTTTTTAGCCTATGGGAAAATAGATGTCCAAAATTTTTTCAAAAAATTATTGTTTTTCCAAAAATTTCATCCCCAAAATTCAAATTTGTGATTGCCGCTACCCAAGTCCTGTATTCATCTTCAGCAAAAAGTTAGGTAATAGATAAAATGTCTGATTATGATAGTTGTTGCTGTTGACGTCAATAGTGTTCCTAGGTACATTTCCAGTAAGTTGGGTGCATCAGTTTTAACCCCAATGAAATTGTCCTCCTGTGGATAGAATGGTTTGCAAAACCTGCTTTGAACAGTAAGGTATGGCCTACTTTGCTCCTTGGGTGGTCTATAACTCTACATCTCTGTGCCTGGTGCTGACGAGCACTCTAAACTACCAAGGTGCTGGCTGTGCTTCCAGCATGATGCAGCACAGTGTAATTAATAGGGGGATCCTCTATAATCAGCTTGTTGTACTACAGTACCTGTCATATGTGGATTGTACTGCTGTAGCTGATTGATGCTGATCTTCTTATATTTATTATATATTTTTCTTTATGTCCTATTTTTCTGCTGAACAGATTATAATCTATAATAATCATCTGAGTGTAGATATTCAGCATCATGATAGCCTGCTGGTATCAATTTAAACCCACAGATATCTTGAACCATATTTAATAAGCCGTGTGCAACAACTGTGTTGCTTTTATGTGAAACAATTTGCTGAGGCCTTTTCTCTCCCTGGCCTATCATCTTCCAAGTGACGTTTAGCATATTAACTTTCTAATGGGAATGCAAGTCCTGGCCTCACGGCTGTCGATCGGAGCCATTACACCTGAAATCTGATGTGTTAGGTTCTAATTTAGCAACATGCGATCTGCTGACAACTACAGGGGCATGCGATTGCAAGTTATGTTTCTGTCTGTGACATGCTCCGAGAGTTACTTTATGGCAAGCCTAGACTAACCATTTATTCTTTGGTTATTGATGATAATCTCTTGGTTTTTATTTTAATGCTGTTTAAACATTTTATAGATTCTCTGCTAGTATGTTAAATTGGAAGAAGGAATTATATGTGATGAGTTGGTAATTCCCCTCCCCTATTGCCCTCCTTTTACTTGCTTTAAGATGCCCAATGCATAGTTATCTGGACCTGCCTTTCTGAATGCCTTTTCCAAAAGTGTATAATTTTTGTCTTATTATGTTACTGCCTTTTCTTATTTGTTGGTTTTCTCCTAAGTAGTCAGAATGTGGATGATAAGAGTGCTTCAAAAATCACTTCAACCGCGCTGCCTAAGGGCGGAAACTCACAAGATGCTGCTATTGGTATTCTTGTATGCATGCTTAGAGCAGCACGTCCTCTTTGCCAAGATCCTAGTTGCTTTTCATCTCATTCTCTAAAGACTGGAACTGAGGGGAGAGTTGCTACTGCTTCTGGAGTCTTTGTGCCTCGAAAGATGGCTGATGCACTTGAAGAGCTCAGGATTTACAGAGAAATAAGAGACCTTCTGCTTTCTAAGAGCGAGACTGGGGTCATGAGCAAAGATGAAGCTTAAACCTTCTGGAATATTGGGTTTATCGTTGAGCTCATAGCTGCATTGAGAATCACAGTTGTACAGAACAAACACTTTTTTACAAAATTCTGATAGATTTATGTACATCCTGACTGAATGTTGGCTACAAACACCATTGACCAAAATTCTAATAACCTTCTAGCGTGCTCATTCTGTATGGACATCAGGACATTGTAGCATTGAGATGATAGACTTTACTTTCCTAGGGTAGATAGCAGAGGCAAGATGGAGGTTCTAGAAAATATCATAGGGATTTTAGATGAAAGGTTGATGACTTTCATTGTAAATATGCTTAAACTGAGAACAGAAAACCCCATGGGTGCAATGTATATTTGAACTCTGTTTCCGATAGTCTCACTGTCATTGCGATAATTTGATTCGGGTTCCGGAAACAAATCATAAATTACACAACATTCTAACATTTCTCTTTAGACTCCCTCTCTTATCTTCATTCAAATTTCCATGAAAGTAGTATTCTATTTTTCAATCTAGCTGACTATTTGGGTTTAGACTTATAGAGTTTTGTTATATTGAACGCAATCGAGTAAAATTTTATTTTGGTTGTGGATACATAATAATCAAGTGCATGCATTTTAGTGAAGGATTCTTTTTGTTGTTTTAATATTTTCTTGCCTTAATGGTCTGTTGCTGTGGTATTCTATTGTACATGTGTTACTATTCTATTGGAAAGTTAGAGTTGTTGATTTTGTTAGTAAGTTGTTAGTAGTTAACAGCTGCTACAACATCTATAAATCGTAAACTTATGACTAAAAATGGATTTGGATGAACAAAATTGAGTTTTTCCCACTAGTATCAAGTACCAGAATGCTAAATTGGTATCAAAGCTCTACGATTCTGGAAATGGCAAAGGGGACATGCTCCATTGATCAATTATGTGAGATGGAGCAAGAACTCAAGTAATTGAAGATGGAGATTCACAATCTTCAATTATCAATGATGTGCATGGATACCTTGATTAATTGAATTGAAGTCAAATTGGAATCATTGGTCGCGAGAATGAAGGTATTAATTGGAGAGTTAGCTGCAAAGACTCTGGTGCCACCAATGAACATCATAAATGAAGGAAATGACACTAATGGAATAGTTAGTGTGCAGGGAGGATGTATGATGAACAACCATTTTTCCTTGATTTGGATTGTATAACAAATAACAAACCTTAGGAAGCTATCAATTTTTGACTAAATTTTCTTGTGTAGAGTTCTCAGGTTTGATGGCTCAAACTTCAAAGGTTGGTTATTCTACTGTAACCTATTCTTTAACATCGACAAGACACTGATGGAGCAGAGAGTGAGATTAATGGTGATGCATCTTAGGCTCTGTTTGGTTCAACGGAGGGGAAGGGAAGGGAGGTTAATGGAGGGGAGGGGAGGGGGTTTAATGAGTTTTGTTTAGTTGGAAGAAAGGGAAAGGGAGGGAAAGGAAGGTTATTGTTTGGTTCAAAAGAGGAGGGGAGGTAATTATATTTAAACAAATTTGCCCTTTATATTATTTTAATTTTATTTTTTATAAAAAAAGTTATTTATATCAATAATTTTTTAAAAAAATTATAAATTCTAATTTTTTATTTTTAATTTCTGATAAAAAAATTATCTTAATTTTTATTAAATATTAATATATTAAAATATTAAAATATTAAAAGAGGCAGAAAAGTAAATTAAAACTTAAAAAATATCCCACCCCTCTCCTCCTCTCCAAAACCCCCCAATTTGGAAGGGAGGCAAATTTAGCTCATTTCCCTCCCTCCTCTTTAATTTTATTCAACCAAATAATTTATCTCCCCTCCTCTCAAAAAACTCTCAACCAAACACACCCTTAAAGGAAAGGCCTTAAAATGGCACCAAATATTATGAAGAAGAAGAAGAAGTTAAGTGATATTAGATGGCTTGAGTATGTAGAGAGAATGCAAAGCAGATTTGGAGACTTTCTTAAGATTGATCCTATGGCTAAGTTAAAGAACTTGAGGCAAGATAGTTCTGTTGAGGATTATCAAGAGAAGTTTAAAGAGGTTTTAGCTCTAGTGGATTTACCAGAGAATCTTGCAACCAGTTGCTTGGTGTCAAATCTGAAATTAAGGCTTCGGCAAGGATGTTTAAACTGGCCTCACTTACATATACCAAATATTTGGCTAAGTTGCAAGAAACTTCCAATTTTGTCTTCCACAATCAATAGCCACAAAATCAAAAGAAGCCTACGACATCCTTTACCTCCAATGCCCAAACCGACACCAATTTTCTTTCCTTCCAAAACACTTCCACTTCTTCCTTCCTAAAAAACTCTAATGTTAAAAATACCTTATCTTACTCCTCAAATTTCTCTATGTGACGACCCTAACTTCTACTAATTGTAATTAAGGTTAAATGCGTGATTAATAACCATAAACCAGAGTTACATGACATTAAGACTAATTACATTATGGGAATGTGGGGAAATTTAAACCTTAATGTTATTAGAGTCATCAACCATATAATTACCAACACTTACGTATATCAGGAAAAACAAACATTCATTTATAAGCCTTGATTCTATTACCTATCAATTTCAACTCACATGAATCTTCTATCACTATTTATAAATCATCCCTTGAGGTTACCATATAAAAAACCAAGATTTTCTAACCAATATAAGGGTTTCAGGATGTTCGCCGCGGCTAATTTCCCATTAGCTGCGGCCAATTCCCCTCGGTTTCACCCCTCGCATCGTTACTAATTTCGTCGCGGCTAGTTAGACCTTCGCCGCGGCCAACCTACATGGCACCACGACGAGGAAGCCTCTTGGAACCTATCTCGCTTGCCTCTCACTATTGGCCACGGCCAATACCTCTTTTTGCCACAGCCAATTCCTCTCTGGAATGCCTGGTTTTTCGCAAAAGTTTCCCGCGACTAATTCCCATTTAGCTGTGGCGAATTACCCTCTGGACGACTCCCAGTTTTGTCTTTCCTATTTTGCCGCGGCCAATTACACATTTCGCCACGGCGAATTGCTCTCTGGTACTCTCCCTGAGCAACTTCACCACTATTGGCCTCGACTAACAATATTTTGGCTGCGGCCAAATGCCTTTTGATCCTACTACTCTTAAGACCTTACCTCATACTCTTCACTCTCTATCTAGGGACTCTCTAGGGCCACTCTCCCACTTGTTATAAGGTTCTAATAGTATTTATCTAGCTGATTTATCCTAGCCATCGTAACATTACCCATCTAGCATTTAAATGTGAATTTCCTTACTCATCCATAGGTTTTACGTCAACAAATTTATAATTTCCCACAATGGTCATTCAATCATACTTTCATTGGGTATTTCATGCATCAATAGTCAAGTCTATAATCAACATATCATGGGATTACATTACTCAAATAGTCGTTATATTATAGATTCACAAGCCAAAATAAGTGTCAAAGTTTATACATTCATCAACAGTTAACATGGAGCTTATTTCTCAATGGTTACATTATATGTTAACAAAATACAACTCCTACACTTGGCAATTCATGATGCAATGTAGCAATGGTACAAAACTTGTAATCTGGTTACAATACAATTTGTCAAGGTTTCAAAACCTAAGTACTACCAACCCATTTAATAAGCTCCCGTTAATTTCCTCCTTGCCACTAAAAGGTCCAGTCCCTGAAAATGTTAGCCTACAACGGGATGAGATATACAATCTCAATAACAAAAAAGTAGTTTCCATATATTTGTACAAGTTAATAATCCAATGCAATTTCATGTCATCAATACCATAATTATCAATTCAATTTGTAAATGAACTAGTTGAACTACCAATGACTACTGTCCCATACCAACAGTAATACATAATATGTTAATGGCCAATAACACCAGGAGAGGTCCGTCCACGGCACCTACTCCATAATGAGCACAACTAGGGCTTAGTGCATCTGGGATCTGATCACAACCCAGTGCTCAATCGAAGCACATGCACGGGTGGCAGCTGCACCACAACTCCACTATGGACTCATAAGGTCCAATTACAATAACAATCAAGTAGTCAACTAATCATTTAACATTTCAAAATCAAGCATGTGTAACAAATATTAGATTAACATGAGCATATACATGAAATTAGGAAAATAACTCCAGTTACCTCAATAAAGTCAATTACTCTTTCCCTAACTACCACCATGATCCAAATTATACCAAGCCTAACATGAGCATGATTATCATCATTTAACCATCATTAGCAAAGAAATTCTTGCTATCCACAGATTAATCTTAACAAGAAGTTATTAAGAACTTCTTACCCAAACTTCTTAATGATCTATTGCACTAATTCAGGGTCCATACATCAAAACTCACCATGAGTCATTCCCCATAACTCTATTTTCGCACATGAAATTAACCATATACCAAAGTCAGCTTATAACATGAAATCTGAGTAAGATTATACCACAAAATGAAAGCGAACACTTATCTCATGGTTCTACTAACTCTAACTCCAAAAATCTTGTAAGGAATCACCCAACACTAAGTTTCAGATTTGAGAAGAAGATGAAAATACTCAAAATCAGAAACTAATCGGACCAAAATAAAGAGGAGAATGAGAGGGACATGTTTTATATAGATTACTTTAGTCAAATCTTCCTCTAGAAGTGAGAAATGGTGGAGGAATGCAGAAAACCCTAGCCTCCTCTCTTCATATGGGAAAATGGAGTTCTCCTTTGCCTAAGATTGAGTTAGTTTGCAGAATAGAGGGTAAGGGATTAAGTAAGTTAGGGTTTTAGATGGGTTTGGGCTAACCTTAAAGCCCAAAATCCACTTAGGTTTAGATATGTGCTTATTGGGCCTTTGTTTGGTGAGGTGGGCTGCAGAACACTTTGAGTTTAAGTGAAGTATGCTGACTTTAAGGCCCAAATTCTGGTGGGTTCAAAGGTTGGTGTTAGTTGGGCTGAATCTTATGAGTTGGGCTTCAGAGTTGTAGTTGGATTAGGCCAAATTTCAAGAGCTAATCTAATTTGGGCCTACATAATGTGCGTTGGGCCAACTCACATAAATTGGGTCTTGGGCCCTTATTATACTAAATCAGATTGGGCTATTGTTAGACAATCTCTCTTAGTCCAAGTCTCATAATAAGGAGTTGGGCTTATGCCCAAAATTATTGGGCCTCTATAAATCCTTATCCATGGTTTATTCAAATTAAATTTTAAGCCCCAATTAAGCTTTAACCCAAATGAAATCTTAAACCTATATGAATAACTTATTTCTCTATAAATTTTCATTCATAAAACTTATCCAATTATTTCATGATAATTATTCTTAATTAGTCTAAATACATTATTAATACCTTGATTAATTTCGGGGTGTTACACTCTACCTCAAAGCCAACCACTGTCTCTAACAAGCTTGTTAAATGATTAGCCAAAAGAAAAAAAAAAAACAAGAGATGCATGAATAGAAGAATGGATTATGCTACTGGTGTTTATAGAAGTTCAACTTTGACCATAAAATGTAAGAATTTTTAACTTTGCATATTGGTTGTGGGGGATATAGAACATAAAGTCAAAATGGACATTGATGGAGAATTAGGAGATATTGAAAATATTGGTGTAATGGTAGAAATGCATCCAAGAATCTCATTGAATGCCATTATTGGTTTAATCTTGGATTTAAAAGAATATACCACAATGAAGGTACAAGGGAAAGTTAAAAATCATCTAATTTTGTTGCTCTTAAACATAGAAGCAACTCTCATAATTTTATGGATGCTACCTTAGTCAAGAAAGATACTTAATCTAAAAGTGTAGAAGACAATTGGTACTAATGTTTCAATAGCAAATGGTGATCAAGTTTTAGTGGAAGCTATGTGTAGTGGGCTGCAATGGAGTATACGAGGAACTTTTTTTTTTTTAATAAGATTTTATAGTGATGAATTTGATAGGCTTTGATATGATTTTGGGGGTAAAATGGTTGGGTAACTTGGGGAATACTAAATGGAACTTAAAATATTAGTTTATATGTTTTGAGCTTAAGGGAAAGTCTTGTGAGTTGCATGGAATTGATTAACCACATTTGTTATTACATGATGAGGAACTAAGCGAGAAACAATTATTGAGAGGGAGATACATCTATTTTATTCAAGTGAAGCACCAAAAGTATTGTGAGTTGTCATATTTGAGCATCAGTAAGGATGGTAAATTGATAGAGGCAAAAGAACAATCCTTGGTTTCATTATTAGAGGAGTTTGCTGATGTGTTTAAAGAACTTACTTCCTTGCCTTCTTCAAGAGATTTTGATCACAAGATTACTCTTAAGGAGGAGACACCAATCAGCTTAAGACCTTTTCATTATACCTTATTCAGAAAGATGCTATAAAAGCATTGATAAGAGAAATGTTAGAAAATGGAGTAAGAAGGCTAAGTAATAGTGCCTTTGCCTTTTCTGTGGTGTTGGTCAAGAAGTAGGATAATGGATAGAGATTCTATGTTAATTATATAAAACTTGATACTCAAATAGTGAAAAACAAGTTCCTATTCTTATAGTAAAAGAGCTCATTGATGAGTTAAAAGACTCCAAGTACTTTTCTAAATTAAACTTATATGTAGAGTATCATCAAATTTGATCCTAGTGATATTCATAGGACTAACTTTAAAACTCATGAAGGATTATATGAATTCCTTGTTATGCCTTTTGGACCAACAAATCCCTAGGATTATATTCTAAGGTTTGATGAACACTGTTTTTAAGCCCTTATTACAAAAATGTGGTTTTCTTCGATGATATCTTGATCTATAATAATTCATTGGAATTGCACCCTAAGTATCTTAAAAGTACATTAAGTTTATTGGGGCAATGTTCCCGTTTTGCAAGGAGAAGTAAATGTACCTTTGGAGCTAACTAAATTGATTATCTTGGGCATGTCATTTCTACTATAGGTGTCACTATTAATTGTTAGAAGATTAAAGCAATGCAAACATGACCTACTCTTTTTATTATAAAATCTCTTAGGGGATTTCTTGGCTTTACATGTTACTATCATCGTTTTATGAGGAATTGTGGATGTATCACGTATTAGATTTGTTAATAAAGAAGCACAAAAAGTTTTTGAGCAACTTAAACAAGCTATGGCTTTCACCTTTATACTAGCTCTACTTAACTTTTCAACTTTTTTTTTTATAGTAAAAATAAATGCTTCTAGTGTTAGGTTTAGGGCTATCCTGTTCGAAAAGGACATCCTATTGCATTTTTAAATAAATCTTTGTCTCCCAACAAATGCCATTTATCAACTTATGAAAAAGAATTAACTACTTTTGTATTTGCAATTAAACATTGGTGTTAGTACCCTTATGGGAGGAATTCTCACAGTTCATCTTCCACTAAAACATTTGTTAAAGCAAAAAAATATCTCACCAGAGCAATTTAAATGGGTTAATAAGTTATAGGGCCTTCAGTATGATATTATTTATAGAAAAGGAAGAGACAATATAGTAGCTAATGCATTATCTTGTCAATCTCCTAAGATAACAACTACTAATACATCATACAATGCCATAATTTCCATTGTTTCAAATTTGAATGAGAAGGATAAAGCTTTATAGTCAAAGAATGACAAGCTTAAGGCTTTAATTGCTGAGTCAAAGACTGATGCTAATTCTCATCTTAAGCTCAATTGGAATCATCGACTTTTAAAGAAAAATGGAAAGTTAGTAATGGGAGGTGACTTTTCTCTTAGGAGGCAATTACTTTACCATTTTTATAATGACCCAATTGGGGGGCACTTGAGTGTTATACCCGCTTATAAGTGATTGGCAGTAATGTTTTATTGGAAAGGCATGTTTAAAGATGTAAGGAAGTTCATGAGAGAATGCCAAACATGTCAATGGTATAAATCTGAAATAGTAGCTACTCTAGGTTTATTGCAATCTTGCTAGTTCCATCTTAATTATGGTTTGATATCAATATGGATTTTATTGTAAGTCTTCCTCAATCCTACCATAAATCAATGATCTTAATTTTGGTGGATAGGTTTAATAAAGCTACACATTTTATGGCACTTCATCACCCATATATAGCCTTAGATGTGGCCTAAACTTCCTTGATAATGTAGTCAAGTCACATGAATTCCCTAATTCAATTCTTCTTGACTGCAACCTTATTTTTTATGGGACTTTTTGGAAGGCCTTGTTAAAAATTATCAAAGTAAAGTCATTTTACTATTCTACTTACCATCTTTAAATAGATGGTCAAACAGAGGTTTTGAATAGAAGTTTGGAGTATTATTTATAGTGTATAACTAGAGGCTTGTCTAAGGAGTAGACAAACTAGTTATCTCTTGCTAAACTATGCTAAAATACATCCTATCATTTAGCTATAGGTATGTCACCTTTTGAAATTGTTTATGGTGTGGCCTTCCTACTCACTTGCCTTACTGGGCTAGAGAAAGGGATAACGCAATCATTGATAGAAGTTTATGGGAGAGAGAAGCTACCAAACAATTACTAAAATATCACTTGAAGAGGGCTCAAAATCGAATGTAACAACTTGCTGACAAACATAGAAGTGAGAGAGTTTTTAAGGTTAGTGATTTGATTTATTTAAAACTTCACTTTTTCAGACATAATACTCTTAATAATTCTACCTTTTAGAAGTTGGTTGCCAAGTATTTTGAGTCTTATAAGATGCTACAATTAGAGCTTCTCCCTAATACCTGTATTCATCGAGTCTTCTATGTGTTCTTACTAAAAAAACATAAAGGAAAGGTTTTACCAATAAGCATAGTGTCACCTGCTATGTCTAAAGAAGGCTATTTTTCTATAAAACTTGAAGTTATCTTGGCAAAGATGGTTGTTACAAAGCGCAACTTGCCCTTGACTTGGGTTTTAGTCTAGTAGAAGCACACTAATCCTAATGATGTTAGATGGGAATCACTATTAGCCTTGCAATTTGTAGTTTCCAGACTTAATATTGCCACATCCCCTCATCCTTAAAGGTAAGGATGTTTTCGAGGGAAAGGGGGAATAGTTGATACATAATAATTAGGTGCATGCATTTTAGTGAAGTATTTTTATATTTTCTATTGTTTTAATATTTTGTTGTTGTAGTATTCAATTGTGCACATGTTACTATTTTATTGGGAAGTTAGAGTTGTTGATTTTGTTAGTGAGTTGTTAGTAGTTAGCAACACTTATCTATAAATTATAACCTTGTAACTAAAAAAGGATTTGGATGAATAGAATTAAGTTTTTCCCATTGGTATTGAGTATCAAAGCCGAGTTTCATACCGCTTCTTTATAGATGAGATATTTTTTAATCTACAGTCCCTTATAAAATTATCTTTTTAATTTGGTCCCTTATAAATAAGATATTTCTTAATTTGGTTCCTCAAATATAAGTATTTATCAATTTGATAGGATATTATTTATAATAATTTTATTTATGAGAAACTAAATTAAGAAATATCTATATATGAATGACTAAATTGATAGAATAATTTTATAAAGAACCAAATTGAGAAATACCAAATTAGTAAGAGATTAAATTGAAAAGATAATTTTATAAGAGAATAAACTAATAAATATATTATTTGTGAAAGATCGAAATAAGGTTTTACTTGAATGTATTTGAATCTTATAACAACAATTTTGAATTTAAAAATTCTTTTTTTTTAACTTGATTTAATTGGGAAGTCTGAAAAAACAATTAGCCTTTTCAATGACAACTATAATTTGGATTTAAACTCATATTTTAGTCATTATAACCTTTAAATTTAGTCATTAATTTTATTTGTATTTTAGTCATTCCATTGATATTAAAAGCCAAAGCAGTTTATACTTTGCCCAACAGCTATTTCACCCCTTCCCGCAGCCCCAAAAAAATAAAACAAAAAACAAAATTTATTCTCAATAGTTATCTAATTCTACTTGAAAGGTAAAATGTCCCTTCAATGACATATCATAGAATTAGAATGATACTGAATAAGCAAAATACAATTGTATAATTGAAAATTAGAGGTGTTTATTGGGTCTCATGCCCTAGTGGGCCTGGCCTTACCTGAACAAATTAAGTTGAGTTGGGTCAGGTGAAATTTTTTTTTTAATTAAGGTCAGGTTGGACTATAAAATCGGGCTAACCTTAAGGGCTATATTAGACTAATTTGATTTAAAAAAATAAAAATAATTTTTTCAAAAAATATTTTTTATAGACTTAAATCAAAATTTTAATTTTTTAAGAATAAAATATAATTTTATAAAGATTTATATAAATTTTTTTTAAAAATTATTTTATAATTTTAATAATAAACCTGAACTTGTCCTAAGGGATATATTGGTTTAGTTGAATCTAAAAAATTAAAAAATATTTTTAAAAATATTTTTTTATAAAAATTTGTATCAAAATTTTAATTTTTTATACAGATTTATATAAAATTTTTTAAAGATCATTTTATAATTTTAATAGTAAGTTAAAAAAATACAAAACCACTTAATATTAACCTGACCCTACCCCAATACTAAATAGAGCTGGTTTGAGTTTGGATAATGAATTTTATTTTTAAAACTTGTTTAAAAGTAGACTAAATATCGAGTTAGACCAAAATTTTGCTCGAACACCCCTAATTGAAATAGGCACATTTCATTTGTAGGCTGGAAGGAAAAAGGGAAGAGAGATTTATTTCATTGATTTTGGACACCCTTGCAAACCATCCCGAACAAACTGAATTGGCTGCTAACAATCATAGCGTCTACTAATGGAATATTAAAAGTAAATTGACATTACTATCTTTGCTTATTAACATAGAAACACCAAAGCCTATCTTTATTACATGAAAAGACCATAATACACCCTTGTATAAACAACTAATTCTTATCATACACACTTGGAGCAGTATAAAAGTGGAAAAATTTCTCTTCCCAGTAAGTAAGTAAAAATAATATTAGAAAACTTTAAAAACTAATTTAAAAAAATTCAAAAAAAAATTATTACAGATACTTTTAAAAATTATCATTTATATTTCTTAATATTATAATTTAATTTTTTTAATATTATAAAAATATTTTAAATTTATTATTATTCTTAGAATAAAACACTCATAATATTGAGAATATTAGATTATAATTTTAAGAAATATAAATAATAATTCTAAAAATATCCTTGACCAGATCAGCTTTCTTCAAAGCTCTGCAACTTGAATAGCCTTGAGTAAAGCCCCGCCTCTGATTCTATCAAGCTGGAGTGGGGCCCGATCTCCACGATTTTGCCTTTCTCCATAACTATTATGGAATCTGAGTTTATAACAGTGGAAAGTCTATGCGCAATTGTGATCTGGGTTGTTCTTGAATGCGACCCACTCTTTCCCTTTAGACTTATTGCTTTCAAAGCACTTATTACTGTTCTTTCAGACTCAGCATCGAGAGCACTTGTTGCTTCATCAAGAAGCAAAATCGCTGGCTTCTTTAATAAGGTTCTGGCGATTGCTATTCTCTGCTTTTGCCCTCCTGAAAGCTGGCATCCTTTCTCCCCAACCACAGTGTTATACCCATTTGGGAGATTACTCACAAATTCATGTATGTTTGCTTCTCTTGAAACCTCCACTATTTCACTTTCAGAAGCCTCATTGTTGCCATAGCAAATGTTCTCCCTTATAGAGCAGTTAAAAAGCAGTGGCTCTTGTTGTACCAGCCCTACCTGTTTTCTTAACCATCTTAGATTGTACTCTTTTATGTCTTTCCCGTCAATGAATACCTTTCCCTCTCTTGGATCATAGAATCTGAGTAAAAGGGCCAATACAGATGATTTCCCAGCTCCACTTGGCCCTACAAAAGCCACCTTCGATCCAGCTTTAATTTTTAAACTGAAATTGTCAAGAACAGTCACCTCAGGTCTTAATGGATAGTTGAACTTTACCTTCTGAAATTCAACATTCCCTTGTATCGTATTGGGCTGTGTATCTTCTGGGCTATCTGGTTCAATTTCAGTTTGACGGTCAAGGGTTTGGAATGCTGGTGTCAGTATCTTGATAGCAGAGATGACAGTGGGGATCAGTGTGTATAGCTCTGTGATAGAAGGAACGGTGAGAGAAAAAATCTGGTATGATCTTATGCCATTTTCAAAGGTAGCTTGGCGTCTTTCGACCAGAATTGCTGTGTACCACAAGGCTACAGCATGTGCGATATTCCATAAGAAAATAGAGAAGCCTTGAATGACCCCATATTTGATACTTTCAATTCTGTACCGTTTCTTTGGGATGTCTAAGGATGTTTTGGCTTTCCTCAGTACGTGCTCTTCATGGCAAAATGATGCAATAGTCCTGATGTTGGTCGTGGACTCCGATGCAAGAGCAACAAGTTCAGAATGTGCAGCAGAGTAGTCTCCTGAGAATCCTTTGGCAGACTTAGCTTGAACCAGACCGCCTATGAAGTGGCAGGGCATCACAGCCCAAGCTACTAAACCCATTCTCCAGTTAACAACCATGCTGACCACTGTTGCTATCAGAATGGAGGAAATGCATTGCACAATTACAGACATGCGATCAGCAATTATGATTTTGACCATGGCTGTGTCACTGATGATGCGCGAAGTTAGTGAACCGACACTGTTCTCAGGTTTGTCAAACCAGCCTACTTCATTGCGAAGCACAGCTGCAAACGTTGAAAATGCAATAATGACTAACTTGCTATGAAGCGCATACACTTCTGAAATGGAGCCTTGTATAATATATAAATTGCGAATAAAGATTGTATTGTGGTGTTTGTGTTCGTGTTAGTCTTGGCTTACTTGTATACCTATGAAAGCATTTAACGAAAGTTCGTATATGCCCCTCAAGTTCATTCATTCAGTGAAAGAAAAATTAGGTGGATGTGTGCAGAAATTCTAATAGGGGATATCTGATACCTGAATAAAGAGCTCGTCTGAGATTTCCCATGGCCTTTTCTCCAATTATTCCAAAGAAGTAATGCTGCAAGGTGTGACTGAATAATGAAAGTAACCCTATTCCGGCGAAGATAACAGAATACAATGCGACTCTGCGTTTTGCATCGTGACGGAAGTACGCTACTCCAATGGTGATGATGTAGAATCCGAAAACAGGCTTCGAGATGCCAGAGAAAGCAGCTGCAAAGGCGCCAATAGTAGTCTTCGCAAACTCTCCTTTTTTTAGACCAAACCAGATTCTGAAAAATATACCTCTTTCTTTTCTGCTCTTCTGTTCCTCTTTTATAGAATGCTCGGTGAGAATTTCTAGCACCTCTACTTCTTTCTCCTGTGATCTAGTATCTTCAAAAGATTCTTCTTTGTGGGCACTCGAAATTTCATTTTTGCAACTTGAAGTTCTAGCAATTTAACATTTTCAGCTAGTTAGAATTTTTGTCTTTACGAGTTAGTTTTATATCCTATAAAAGGAATGTTTAAACAGTTGTCTACCTTGAGTCAGGAACTGGTTCAAGGTTCTGCATGTTGAATAGTGCGCTGTAGAATATGCTTGTTTCTAGCAAACTGTTATGCGTCCCTATCTCTGAAACTTGTCCGTTCTGCACAACAACAATCATATCTGCATTTACCACAGTTGATAGCCTGTGTGCAATCAAGATGACAGTCCTTCCCCTCATGGCTTTCTCAAGAGCCTCCTGAACCAACTTTTCTGACTCTGAGTCAAGGGCACTTGTAGCCTCATCAAGCAAAAGAATGGGAGGATTTTTCAGAATGGCTCTTGCTATTGCTATCCTTTGTTTTTGGCCTCCTGATAATTGGACGCCCCTTTGTCCTACCTGTTTTTTTTATTTTTTTATTTTTTCACAGGAACCTTGCACAAGTAAGGCATTTTTTGCAGGAATATATGCAGATTTGGAGGGAAACTAGGAGATTGGATATGGATGAGAGATTCCAATGATTAAAAACTGGCTATTAAGATGATATTGAAACAACCAAGATATGGTAAGATTAAAAGATGAGATAGGAGATTCAGAAGTTGACCTCTGTTAGGTACTGATCTGGAAGCTGTGATATGAAGGAGTGTGCATTTGACATTTCTGCTGCACTCTGGATCTCTTCATCATCTGCGTCCATTTTTCCCACTTTCAAGTTATCCTTGATGGTGCCTGTGAACAGTGAAGGTTCTTGGGAAACGGCTCCTATGTTTCTTCGAAGGAACTTCAGATCAAGGTCCCTGATATTTTGCTGATCAATGAAAATATCTCCTGCAAAATTTAAGACCACGTTAGGTTTGGCAATACTTATTCCAATAAATGATCATGCACTCACTTCTGCGAAACCAATATATTCACATGATCATGCACTCACTTACATGGTTGCATGCGTTAGCCTCGTTCATTGACTGGGAAAAGTACACATATTTTGACCAAATAAATAACTAGAGCTAGCAGGTGGGTGGGTGCAAACCTTTTGAGGGGTCATAAAATCTGGAAACCAGGGAGATGACAGTACTCTTTCCACACCCACTGCTACCAACTAATGCTACTGTCTTCCCTGCAGGGATAGACAGCGAAAACCCGTGAAGGATAGGTTTCTCCGGGCGTGATGGGTAGGAAAAGTGAACATCACGTATGTCAATGGAGCCTTCAATCTTCTCAGGTGTCTTCCCTTCTGATTCGTTACTTATGAGTGGCTTTCTTTGGATCACTTGGAAAATCTCATATCCTGCTGCTTTGGCCTGATTGAATATTTGCATGTCTGGTGCAGCATAGGTCAAATATCTGAAAATTTAAAAGGAGAATTTGTTAATGGCAGTAAAATAATAGACTTTTTTCCTCCATTCCATAAAAGTTATCTAATGAGGATTGTTGCTTCTCCCTTACATGGCACCAAAGAGAATGCTCATAACTGCGGTAATAATGTCTCCCCCGGTTGCTTTATGAGCTGTGACCACAACAGCTCCAACCCATACAATGAGAGCCCAAGAACAGAAACTGACAGTTTGGAACATTCCTGTTCCAACTCCCTTTATAAGTGCCTCTCCTTTGCTTATAATATACAGTTTGTCCATGTTCTCTGTGAAGGATTTCACTGCAGTGCTCTCCCCAACAAATGCATATACCGTTTTTATTTGTGATATTGTCTGCAATGTCAAAATCAGTGCTTGTTAAAACCATTGGACACGTATTTATGATTGTTGAAGAGTTAGCTCAGGTATATACCTGTTCTATCATAGCTGTGACTTCAGACTGGTAAATCATTTTGGTAGCTGATATGTTGTTCATTCTCTTGGTGTAAGTGGCCCCAATTAGCAGAATAAGTGGAACAACCAATAAACACAGAAGTGCTATTTCCCAAGTGCAATATGCAGCAATCACAAGTCCAGAGAAGAAAGTTGCGAAGCATGAGGTGAAGTGACCCAACTGTGAGTAATCAAGAAATTTCACTTGAGATTCAGTCATCAGAATTTCGTGAAAGAAGAAAACGGGAGAGAGGAAGGGAGCTAGCTAGCTAGTGAGCATTATTTTGCAGACCTTCTCGCCAATAGCATCTTGTATGATACTCATGTGGTTGCTGATTCCACTGATGATTTTTCCACTCGTTAATTCTGTGTCAAAAGCTCCAATCTCTTGGCTAAGGACTGCTCTTAGATATGCTAATCTTAGCCTTACTACCTGTCTTTCACTTGCATACATCCAACACCCGGTCTCTGCAAATTTCAATACAGAACATGGAAAAATTCATAAATAGGTTCAATTAACATTCATAATAAGATTAAAGGTCATTTACTCTCTTCCTCTTAATTACACAGCTGAAAAAAACAGAAAAATCTAATCAATTAAAAGACAATAATTGATAATATTTAATTTTAACAAAAATATGTGATATTACACATTTCTAATTAACATAAACACTGTTATAATTAAATGAATAAAATTTTATGATAAGTTATTTTTAACATAGGACAAATAATATTAAAGGGAAAATAACATTAAATTCAAAGTTTTTAAAAAAATATTTTCTAAGGTATCTTTTATTTTAAATGAGCGTCATGTAATGAATCATTTTTTGAAAGAGAAAATAACTATTTATTCTAAGATTAATAACGCAAACTCAACAAAAATATTCCACCAAGTTTCCTATGAGAGTTACATGGGGTGAGTAAGTAAAGAATAAGGGGTAAATTAAAGTACTAGCCTTATTTAAAATTATATTTTGATTTCTCTTTATCCTTTTATTAAAAGATTAGACTTATATACAATTTTTTATATTTTTGTTATTAAATTTGTTAATTAAAATATAACAAGTATCTAACTCTTTAATAATAATAATGTAAAAATGTATGATTTAATATATAGTTATATGTAAAAATTATACATTTATCATGTTATTATTGGAGAATCATACATTTGTTATATTTTAATTAAATAATATAATAATAAAAATATATAAAATTACATATAAATTTTATTTTATTAAATTCTCTTTTAGTCATTTGTTCCTAGAAGAAAGAACAGTCTCTCGTTTAATAATAGACTTAATCATAAGAATGACTCATAAAAAATGTAATAAAAACTAGGCCCGAGCTCTAACTTAATCCAATACCATTTACATACTTTTGGGCCTGGTCCAGCTTGTCCTAGTGTCATCCATTTTTATAATTATTTTTTTACAAATTGGATGTCTTTTCTTTTTCATTTTTTTTCCAACTAACACTAGCAAGAAGGATGAAAATCCCAGGAAAGATAACACAATATATAAGAAACATAATAGAAATTGAAAGTTTAACTGCTTGATGATAACAAATCTACCCCATCCTCCAAGCATTTTTCCGTAATATTACATGGAATAGCGCATATGTATGGATTCAATACATATTGTTTTCCTAGAATCAGTGAAGTGCGGATTGATTAATAATATGGTAAAATTTAATGATTAATAATATAAAAAAATTTGATTACAATACAGGTTAGAGTCAGGCTTTAAAAAAATTCAGAATCTGACCTATTTTATATTTGAATTTCTTTTTTAAAAATGAACCTTTTTTTGGGATCTACAGATATTTTTTTAAGCTAGACCTATCAGATTTTCTTTTTTGGGGGAGGGGAGAGGAGTTTGGCCCATGATTAGATCTACTCAATAAGCACATTAATTAGTTTAGAAAAAATGTCAAAGTATGTTATCTCACAAAAAATAAGACATTTTACAAGAGGTAAGCATTAATTTAGTAAGGATCATCTTGGGTACCTCAATTTATTTTTACCGTAAAGATCGAGAGATTTAAGTAGCTCATAAACACTATTTCTTTAATATTCATATTTTTGGTCTATCAATAAGATTTATTGCGCTGATACATGTAAGGAGCTAGTTTTAAAGGAAAGTTATCAGCGTAGTTTTAAAAATGGGAGAGATTATTTATCATAGAAAGAAGAACAATTTAATGGTCTTTCAATGAAGATTAAACCATGGGTGAACTAAAACATCGATATATATATATATATATATATTATAATTAATTTAACAAGTAAACTGCAATAAATAAAAAATATATATTAATGATGTCAAAATTCTCATTTATTTTTATTAAAACATCCTCGAAAGATCATATATAGGTCATAGATTAGCAAATTATTGGGTGGCTTGCTAGCTAGTCCTTTCATACTACCATTGAAGAGAGGGTTAATACGGACCCAAAAGCCAAGTTCACAAAAAACAAAACAAAACAAAAAAAAACAAAAACTACGTGATACTGATGGCATATATAAGAGACACAAAAGAAAATTCATCATTTTGAAAAGTTGTGTGGGCCTATGGGATAAAATACTGTATGGCTCTGTTTTTGCGTCACTTTCAGGACTCGAGCATCTTACAAGCACAAAACTATATGAATAAGCAAGCAATATTAATATGAAGATCATACATATATATATATATGTATATATGTATTAACACAGGAACCGTGCATCTGTGATGTATATCATCCAAGTTGGTCGTGAATGAATTTACACAGTACTCTATGCGTGGATGATATACATAGCAGACGCACGGTTCCTGTGTTAATATATATATATATATATATATATATATCCCAGTACTTGTCCACTAAATTATTAAGAATAAAGCGATTTGAGAGTCACGTAAGCAAAAACATACCAAGTATTCCAGCAGGAAATGTGGCGATGGCCATGTACCACACATAGGGAACAACCTGAATAAACAAGAACGACTTTAGTACTTCATTTAATCCTTTCTCTAACAAATCTCGTCACGTAACATGAAGATCCCATCCTTTCTCAATTAGAACATCGACAATATCAAGTTACTGAGTCGTTTTTGCAACCTAGTCATCAGCACCAAATTAAGCAGGAGATAACATGCATAACTACATACTCTTAGGCAAAATTTTTTAAATATTTGCTATAGAATTCTGTAATAAAAGCATAATATTTTAAGAAAAAAAATTCAAAATTCTCAGATATTGAGTTATAAAAAATATCAACTTGTCATTATTGATTACTGAAGAACATGCATGTTATTGAGTGATAACTAAAAACTCAATATAAATTTTCTCCTAATATATATTAATACCTTTTCTTTAAGAGCTCTAGCCATGGCATCACTGTCATTGATATTGCTGCCAAAAGTATTAAGAGCGAATCCAAGCAACAGATAACCGACAGGGAAAGCCATGCCATGGACTATAGAACCCACAGTTCCCAACCCCATCAGAATCCAGTCTATTGCATCAGCGTAGCTTAACAGTTTAAAGAACGGCAAGGCTTTCGCCACACTCTTATTCTTCTGCTGACCATCACCCGAGCCCTCTTCTCTCTCCTCCACTTGGACCACTCTTAGGGATCTGCTCCGAGCCATTATTCCCCAACTCAATACGATGCATGCATATCTCTGCAGGGGGATACGCAGCCCAAGACCCTACTTATATTATATATACTGAAGTATATATTAATGTAGTATAGAAGAATTAAACAACTGATCACTCGTATGCGAATGTGCGAGAGAGAATATGCCTTGGAGATCAAGAGATCGTTTATCCAAATATTTTGGTTGGTCGATCGCTTGTGGTTTTGTCGATTTTCACAAAGCTTGCTTGCCGGCGACATGCACAAAGAAACAAACTGACATACCAAATAAGTTCCCTTCATCTCGTTTTCTATTATTGTTTTGCTGTATTAGCGCAAATGACTTTTCAATTTTTCTTTTTTTTTGGGTATTTTATATAGGAATAAACAAACACATTTTTTTATTAGATTTATATATAAATCTTTATATTTTTCTTATTAATTTTTTAAAATAAAATAAAATATAAATAAAATTCTTTATATTTTTACTATTATATTTCTTAATTAAAATATAACAAGTATATAATTTTTCAATAATACAATGACCAGTGTATCATTTAATGGGAGAATTAGATACTTATTTAAAAGATCACATATTTATTATAATATTATTAAAAAATTATAAATTTATCATATTTTGATTAAAAAATTTGATAATAAAAATATAAAAAATTATATATAAATTTTTTTTATTAAAATGTAAGAACTATTTATTTTTTATTAAAATATAAGAAGTGTATAATTTAATTTAAAAAGTTAATAATATAAATATAAAAAATTATATATATATATATATATATATATATATGTAACTGACGTATATATACCCTTCAAATCGCTGGCGCGGCAGAAGATTCTCATCAGACATGTACAAGGTGAATTCCTCGAAATCAATGTTTCTGCCGGGCGTGTTTAGCTATACAAATCTAGATGCGCTAATTCTGATTAATATGGGCCAGTTAAATTTATAAATAAACAACTTTTCGGTCCACTCTTTTCCATGCGTGGAGATCCTTTTCAGTCCTGGAAGTTATTAGTGTCTCTGGTGATATGGTTTAGTCACGCATCTTTTATTATTGATTTTTTTAATTACTATTATGTACAAAAAGTCTATGTAAAAATTTCTCAAAATTTAATTAGTTGGTTTTAATAATTCTTCATCTAAAGTTTTGACCTTGGGATTATAACTCTGCGGAGGCAATCTGTTTATATCTGCTGATAATGCCGTTATTTGTATTTTCATGTTACGTATAAATGCAGCTAAAAAGTTCCTATCCATGTTAATGAATATAATCAGTAGTAGACATAGTTGTCGTGAAGTCACAGGATATTATAACAAAATTAAGAAAATGAAGTTTAATATAGTATTGCGCATACCTTGTGCGTCCTTGTACAATGCTCAAGTTTTGTATATTATATTGAGAGCAGAGAGTTGTAATTATATATAATCTTCATCGAAAGAAAGTGATTTTAATTAAACTAATATTTGCAGTTATTGTCGCGATTTTACTGCTCCAATGTATTTTCGTATTAGCTACAGTGATAGTATACGTTTAAAATGAGTTCAGTCAAACTAACATTTTCTTTCCTCATCTACATAGACTATATATAGATACCCTTTCGTTTGATTAAATTTTAAAAAAGTATACTTAGTTTTTCTAACATTTGGGCATATATTATAAAAATCTCTTGTCTAACTTATTTTTTATCAAAAATTTAATTTTATGCACAATATATATAACTGTGATGTTATTTTTAATAAGACAATAAAAGTCATTAAGTTGATGTTAAGTTTTAATATAAAAATTTTATTTTATTTTTAATATTATAATAAAAGTAAATAAAATAATATTATTTAAAAAAACACATTATATATGCAAAAAATTAATTTCATTAATAAAAATTAAATTAGATAAGAGTCAGATATAATTTTTAAATAAAAGAATATCAAGTCTTATTTAATTAAACTTTAAAAAAATTAGTATAATTTACTTTAAAAAGTGTTAATGAAGCAAGACCAATACATGCTAATAATGTTGTACAATATATATCAACAATAAATCAGTCTTAAACTTAGTAACTTCAAATGTTTAATGCATGTCTAAGAACAATGTTAATCGTATTAGTATGTTTAACTTATAAATAAAGCATAAATTTAGGATTAGTACATATCAACATATATTTATTTACTTTTAAGAGCTTGTTTAGTTGTTGGAAAAGGAAAAGAGAGAGAGAGAGAAGAGAAAATTTATCTATTATCTCATATAATTATTAGTAATATCTATTTTATTTTACAGATTTTTTAAAATGAGAGAAAAAATTATTTTTATCCTTAAAATTATTTTTTATTTTCATTTTTAACCTTTTATATACCTAATCGGTTGTAAGAATAAAACCCATGTCACTAGATTAGGAAGATTTTTTTTTCTTTTTATTTTCGGGTACTACCTTGATTAATTAGTAAGACTCAAAATATGTGAAAAATAATTTTATTATATATCTATAAATAATTAATACATAGTGATTTAGGCTAGGGAGTAATAGCAGCCTACATTTAATCTGATCATCAGTTCTTCGTTAAGGGCTTTTTTTCGTGTTACACAGATAAGAAGGGTTATATATACATTTGATAATTCTTTTTTTACCTGTCACTTAATTAGTATTTGAAACACTTGGTAGGATTTGTAAAGGGTTTCTCTACTGTAAAATTAAGCATGTATGTCATTCGATTGAAAGACACATCCCACATAAATCACGAATGCTAAGAGACAACTGGGACCAGTTTCGACATTATAATATAAAATATTTGTTATGTTAATTAATGCTATTTTGTCAACCAAATCTATTAAATAATTTTGGTTAAATTAGATATGACGTTTGTTTTTTCAAAAAATTTATTTAATTTCCTTAATATTTAATATATATTGTAAATTTTCTTTCAATAAAAATAGTTTTTTGTATAATATACATTCTTTCAGAAAATCAAATTATTTAACTACCTTTACAATCATATTAAAAGCTTAACATTAGCTTAATTGCTTTTATTGTTATATTAAAAATAAAATTATAATTTTATCATTGTGTAAAAAGTTCAATGTTGACAAAAAGAAAATTGATGCAAAAATTTTTACAATATATATCAAATTTTAGGAAAACTAAATGTAATTTTTGTAATAAAAAATATCTCATATAATTTAATCAAACTTTAAAAAATATTTGTGTAATTTATTTAATGGTTTTGGTTTGAATCAAAATTTAAAAGTTATATAAGAAATTCAATTAAAGAAATTTTTTTAAAGATAGTTTTAGTGTAATAAATATATAATTTTTCAATAACATATAACATACAAGTGTATAACTTTTAAATCAAAATATAATAATTGTATGATTTAATTAAAACGCCATAAACTTATCTTACAAAATCATATATATGTCATGTTATAATTGAAAATTTATATATTTGTTATATTTTAATTTAAAAAATATGATAATAAGGACATAATGAATTATATACAAGTTTTTTTTCTTAATTTATTTACATGTTTATATTATATTTCAAAACAATAAAATACCAAAAAAAAAAAAAACTACACAATAATTGAATCTTATAAGGAATCTAAATTTTCTATAGTTTTTAATTGAAAATTTTTCTACAGAGTTAGAGAGCAATGAACACATGGTATGAGGCTTATACACTTCCATACTCTCTCTTTTAATATTTAGCTCACATTATGTGTTTATCTCTCTTTAACTTTAATGCCGATCATGCAATTAAGCAAATTTGAGTTATCCAAATCACTGGAAGTTCTTGTCCTACCATGTCACCTACTTTACACTACTTCATGTCACTCTTCTTCTTCTCTCTAACGATTTGAAAATATGTTCACTTTATCCTTATTTCTTCATTTAGGAAACCACTAGCCTATCCAAAAATATACTCAACCTTTTGCCATGTACACTTCATTACCTACAAATTGAGAACAACAAGTCATAATTTCAAAAAAAAAAAATGTCTCTTATTTGCTTCAATTCATTCACCTTTCTTTTTCTCTTTACTTTTCTTTTTCTTTTTCTTCTTCTTCTTCTTCTTCTTCTTCTTCTTCAATTCATGCTTACTTTTTTTTTTTTTCATCTTAAGTTATGCTCATTAGAGCATTTTTTTTAAACACCTTGCCCTCCATTTCATTTTCCTACACTTTGTTATAAATTGCATTTTTATTTGATTTTATTTATTTATCAATATGCTTTTGTTAATTTATCTTGTTAATTAGTTATATAAAGGGCTATTTTCAGAGAAAAACTGTATTGGTATCAATTTCCAAATTACACATTAAACCTGATGATATGCCTTCTAAGTGTTTGAGTGGAGTTCAGAATTCAACACCTTTCCTTATTCAGAGAACAATTATGTTAATTGTTAGAGCTACTTCTATTGATGTTAATGAAGCAACTTTAGCAGATGATGGTGGATCCTTTCCACAAGGTCATAGGGAGGTTGTGCTAGTTGATAAACTTTTGTTAGAATCAAAGTTACAAGAAAGGGAAGAGTAGAGATTGAGGATAAAAATGCATAATTGTATTGGTATCAAGATTGGGGGTGGCTTATTTAAAGCTAGCATCGGAGAAGGAGTAACAATAGCATAGGTCACATAAGGTAGTGATGTTGAAATTGTTGGAATTTTTATCTTGGCTAACATCAATTGTATCATTTGTGTTTTCTAAATACAAGTTAGCTAATAGTCCATTGAGATATTATAGGCCTAAATTTTATTAAATGATCATATGATAATTAAGATAAACATACATTTTTAATTTAAGTCTAGTTAGCGATTAAAAGTATAGATTATTAGGCTTTACTAAAACTTGTAGTAGAAGGATTCAATAAGACATTTCTTAAGGCAATGATAAGTTTCTTTTTAACCTTGGTATGTGAGATTGCCTTATTGAAAGCTGCTATTAAGCCAAGGGTCATAGAAAGGATGATTCAGCTTATTGTGTACTAGATTTGATCTTACAGGCATGGAAAAGTTAGATAATTTTTAACATATATTAATTTTGATTTAATGTTCTAAAATATCATATGTGTTGGTCCATTATTTTTTGTATTATCTAAATCTAAAATTTTAATATGAATACTTACATATGGTATCAAAACTTAATTAAATGATATTAAAACCTAAAATTTATGTCTAACATCACTTCTTTGATATTTATTTTTATGCCTCTACTTATCTGATTGTGCAACATTAGTTTAGGTGTTTTAATCCTCCCATAGCAAGTTGTCCATTGAGATATGACTTGCCTATTACATTCACCAATCTAGAGAGAATTTTGGCCTTTGAGTTTCTAGTTTCTTCATGCTAAAAAAATTTTCATCTTGTGTTCTATGAAGTTTTAATTCAATTTCTTGTATGAGCATGCTTCCTTGAATGATTATAAGGCTATTTAAATTGTTTAATTGCATTAAAATCCCTTAGAAGACTCAAAAATTGAAGGCGTTATTGGGTTTGTTCACATGAAACCCACCTTTTAGATATGAAAATCTTATCATTTTATCCTTGTTTTTGTTCAACTAATACACTAAAACTATTACAAGCACTCATCTACATCTATATCTGAGCTCAGTTGCATGAAAATGGCTTTTACTAAAGCAAAATTGCTTTAGGTTACATACAAGTCTAAAACCCATTTTTAGACCCAGAGTGGAACCTAGATAGAGGTTGAAGAAAAGCTCCAGTTAGGCTAAACCAAGACCCACATGCAAGTCTTCTAAGAGTTGCCATGTGTGGGCCACCCTTAACCTTTATTGAGGTGGCTCTTGTTTTGTTTTGCTTCTATTATTTTTTTTATAATTTACTTATAATTTTACTTTATTTTGATTACAGTCAAAAAAAAATATTTATGAATTATTTGTCTTTTCCTATAATAAAGTCAGTTGTTTTATTTTTTTAAAGTATTAATTGACATTAGAAAGTTGTAAAAAAATTATGAAGGTATTTTCATGCATAGTGAACAGGAAATTAGCATGTACTCTCCATAGATAATTATATGGTTTATATACTCTTAACCTTAAGTTAATAAAATTAAATATTGCACTATTTAATTAACATTCATTTTATAATTGGAATTGCCGTTCATGTTTTAATTACAACTATGATTTATAATTTAATCTTTTAAGGTAAATTTGGTGTAGTATCATATTTATTTGACAAAACTTAATTTTCTCCTAATATGAGAATTTTATTTTGTAAATTGTTGTGAATGTTTACCACCAAATTAATTCATTTATCAAAATTGAACAAAATCATTTTTTTCCCTTTATTGATAGGAGGTAAGACAATTCTTTTATTTTAGTCTAGGTTTTGTAAATTGTTGTAGGTGCCTTTCACCAAAGTGATTCACCTATCAAAATTTACAAAATCATTTATTTCCCTTATTGATAAAACCATTTGAATTATTATACATAATTACTTATCCAAAGGAGATCATTATGTGTATTAATTCTGGTATTCCATAGAGCATAAAGGTACAGGTATACAGTTGAGAAAGTCCATCTACTTAGAGAGGATAGATTTTTTGAGATCATATATTTTCTTATTAGATTGAGGTATATAGTTTGAATGACTTATTTTCCTAAAAGGGATAAACTTTTTAATATTGTATATCTCTTTTATTTTTTTAGCTTCTAGCAAAATGAACTAATTGCATGTCATGTTCTTTACCCAAAAAGGAGTTCATGATGATGCGTTTGGCATTCTTTATAGATAATTTATTCAAATTTTGAGTTATTTTGAAATAGTTTGCTATACTAACCATGTTGCATTTTTCATGAATTAGTATAAGGCCACTATAGATGCCTTAGTTGGTTTTAATTACAAGATACGAAAATAAGATGTAGAATTTTCTTTGGGAATAACTGATATAAATCTGGCGTTACATATGGATAAACTATCAAAACCCATTGAGAGTGGCAATGCTGAGCACAAAGAATACTATGGTAAGTGAGAAAAATCTAATTGTTTTAATCTCATGACTATAAAAAGGTCAATTGTTGAATATTTTATGAGTGGTTTGCCAGATGCCACCAATGCTAAAGAATTCTATAATGCCATAGGGAAGGGATATCATTTGTTAGATAAAGTTGAGGTGGACAACTATAAGGTATAATGGTACTAAGGGAGTTAGGGAATATATCATAAATGTGGTGCATGTTTAGTATAACACCATAATTTTTGGCTCATTTCATACTATATCTATACTTCCTATTATGCATCTTATGGAAGAACTAAGAAAATAACATAAAAATAATGAATGTTTTCACGTTGCGTCGCGTATAAAAATTTCATTCGATATCACGTTGACCATGTGAGCTTATACATCACATTTTCATATTTAATTACATGAATACAACTCATTTGCATCATAAAAAGTGGCTTACAACTCATGGAACTCAAAGGAAAGTTTAAAATACACATACATATTTTCAGCGAAATTTTTTCACTTTTCTATCACAACTTTGAAAAATCATAACTAATTCTAGAAAAATTAAAATCATGCATTCTTGGCTATTCTGGAAAGCTACACATGTCTAATTCATGCTAAAAACTATTTCCAGACCATAACATCTAACACAGAGGATGTTTGACATTCAAAATCGTCTATAGGTCAGGCTATCCACTGGTGCTGCCATAGAATTCTACAGCAAATTTTAAAAATGTCCAATTAATTTCACAAAAATCCAATCCATACAAATGATACTAATATGAAAAGTTGTAGATGTTAGCTAGAGAAAAAAAAACTTCAGACCAATTCAAGCATTCCTAGAACTCGAAACTCAATCAAACAGTAACTGAGATCGGTTGGAGTTTCTAATACTGGACAGATTCTTTGAAAATATATATCTCCCTCTCTAGATATCCAAATGAAGTACTTCCAGGGCACAAGTTACTGGGAATGTCTAAAATTTCATAGCAATTGGACATCATTTGAGCTCTGTGTGACAAATTTTATTTTCAGACCTAAGTGAACAGTGACATGAGCAAAATTAAAATTTTTGTCAACTTTAAAAATTCATCAAATACTCTATAAACTTTCAAAAATTCTGTTCTTTAACTTCCCAAAAAACTCTCAACAAGCTCTAATTGCATGCCAAATTTCAGATTAAGAAGAGATCATTTGGGTAAGTCTAAAATAACATAGGGTTCTATTATGATCAATTTTGGCTCTATATAGATACCAAAATATCCAAATGGCTTTCCTTGGGGTTTGGTACCTTTTGGGTAAGTTTAAAAGCATAATTAGGACTTATATGAGTGTCTAAATGGTCCTAACCCTCATACATATCATTTTAGCTATGCCACTTGCAATTATGCACAATTACGTAAACTCATTCAAGGAGCTATAATGCCATAACATGCTTAATTTACATTCTAGTGATCACATAATATATTCTTCCATTTATACATGACATATTATCATAATTATATATGTTTATAACATCATAATACATATACATCCATTAATTACATCATTTTTCAATTGTGTGGCCTTAAAGTAGAAAAATTTATGTTCTTGGATGTCATACTCCCATCTTCAAGGTGGTTGGCTTCCATTACCTTACTCTCTTGATCCACCTAGTATGTTAGATCATTAGAGAGGAAGGGATGAGATTCAAATAATCCCAATAGCTCATCTTCCATTTAATTATACATAAAAGATACAAACAAATCTCATAAATGCATATATGGTCATGTTGACATGTGCAAACATTCAAGAAACATTTTTATCATTTAAGAAAGTCATACATAGCATACAAAGGCTTGTCAAGTAAGTGGATTGGCCTCATCCATTTACTTGTGGATTTTAAATTTGCCTCACCCATTCTTTAAGAGGTTCTTGGACTCAACCATGCTCTTGGGAGTCAACCTCACTTTTAGGAGACTCTTTACTTTGTCTCAACCAATTTTAAGGGTTCTTAACTCATCCTCACCATGGCTAAGGGTTCTTGGCTTTACCACACTCAAGTAAACTAAAGCAAGCATATAAAACATTATTTGAATGCATAAAACATTATCATGGTACCATGGAATAAAAGCTCATACTAAAATACTTTTCATAAATTAAAGCATATATACACACATTAAAAAAAAATGTAAGCACACATCCATGCATGAGAGAAGGTGGAAAGAGCTACCTTGGATACAATTATACACTTTTTCTCTTGAATCTAAGCTCCTTCTTTTGGCCACACACACATAAAAGTGTGAAAATGGTTTCTCTTAGCCTAAATACAATTTATGGAAGCCAATTAGGTTCATGAAATTAATTCTAAGGCCATATAACTTGTTTAGACAGTTTGACTTATAAATCTCATTATGGTTCCATAATTGCACCTAATGAAGCAACACCCCTCAAATAAATTCTAAGCTCCATTCTTTCCTTTCAAATATGATTTTTGACTCTTTTTAAGCCTCTTGGAGTTATCACACAATCAAAACCAAGAGCTTAACTACATGTGCTTCTTTAGGTCATATTATAGAACATAAAGCATCAACTCACTTTTTATGGTTTCTAAATTTCTCCCAAGGCTTCCCCTCATATTCATTCATCATATATGACTCAAAAATGGATTTAAAAAAAATTAAAACTCTCCCTAGCTATCCTAACCTCCTTAGGTCGAGACCATGAAACTTAATGGCCTTCATGGACCTTGCTTTATTTTCTCAAGGGGAGATGCATGTGGGGAGCCTCTTAGGGATCTTAGAAGCTCAATTAAACTCTTATTTAAACTTAAGAATCATTGTACAAAATTAAATTTTACAAGGTGCACATAAAACCCTAAAAATTGCATCTTAAAATTCCATAATTTTATATTAATTCTCTTTGCATATTCTTAATCTCCACACCCTTTTTTCTTAGAATCACCTTTGGTTCTGCCTAAAAATCAAACCCTCCTAGGGTTTCTTAGATAAGGAGAAATGGAGGAAGAAAGAGAACCAAAGGTAGCAACTATGGGAGAAGAAATTACCTTATTTTCTTATTTTTTTTCTCCCTTAAATCTTGCTTTCTCCAAGTTCCTCTCTTCAAATCCAAATTTTTCCCTAAGTTTTTCCCTTAAAGCAGATTTGAAATTTTCATTTTAATCAAAGGAAACAAAGGAGAATAGAGGACAGGAGGTTTGGATGGAAGAAAGCACGAAAAACTACCAAGAAACTATATCTTTACCTTGATTTCTCTTCTTCTTCTTCTTCTTCCCTTGGTACGCCTAAACCCTAGACTTCTTCTCTAAATTTGGGCAGAAAAAATTGTGTCTAAATGAATAAGGAAAGGTGGCGCCACCTTTTTATAGGTGGAAAAAATGACTTTTTTAAAAAATTTTATTTTACCCTTCATTCTTAGCATTTTTGTTTTTCTTTCATTTTAACTCTTTTTTTATAACCGTCTTTCCATTATAAAATTTAAGTTCTCAATTTAGTAAAATTTCTTTGAAATCACTCAAATTGAAACTAAAACTTTCCCGAACGAATCTTTCAAAGTTCGGATACATTGATGTTGAAAAACTTTCACCGGAGGGGATTTAATTGTCCCAGGGCTTCCTATGGTTTTTAGGACTCTAAGAATCCTGGAGAACTCAAAACTTTCATTTAAAAAGCCCTCCTATATGAATGCCAAAATTTGCTCAAAATTATGAAAATGTCATTACATTTCGTAAGATTTTCATCAAACTTTGTTTCTTCATTCTAGTTCCATTTTTCTTTCTGTCTGAGGCTAAAATTATCATTTTTAGGAGTTTAGAATGTTACTCAAATTTTTCGGAACCTTAATTAATTCATTTTGGGGACTTTCTTTTAAGAACGCGTTTGTTTTCGTCGTTTAACGAAAATCGAACGTTACATCTAGACTGAGCTTAGAACTCATGATATTCTTATCCTGATAGTTTTTTCAGTCACCATACACTTAGTTCCCTTCAAAAGAGTTTAGTCAAATAAAAAATGCTTATAACATACAAGGCTATACTTTAAGTGTTCATGATCCAATCTTTATATGTGTAGTTGAGAAAGAAAAATTAAAGAGGAAAATGAGTAAAACTACTTATTTTGTTTCCCATAATATGCCAAATTTCTATCAAGAAAAAGGAAAATTTAAGAAGATAAAGGCTTATGTTCTTGAAAAAGATTAGGACTTTAAGAAATGTGGTAATAATCATACTAATAGTAATAGAGGGTTTAAGGATAAGATGACTAAGTTGAAATGCTTCTTTCACAAGAAAAAAGGTCAAAAGAAGATTAAAAGTTTTAAGTATAAAGCCTAGCTAGACAAGAAGAACAAGAAACTAGGTAGGTTATTGACTTGTATATGTTTAGAGCTAAATGTTGTTGATGTTCCTCTAAACTCTTGAGGGCTTGATATTGGTACTTTTGTTCATGTTACATCTACTTTACAAAGTTCAAAAACAACAAGACACCAATTGAAAAGGAGTTCAAGATTTAAAGTTGGCAATGGTGCTAATGTTGAAGTTAAATGTATTAGATTTATCTTTTTATTATTAGACTTTAATTTTCAACTTTGTTTAGAGAATGTCTTTTATATTACTTCTTTTAAAAGGAATTTAGCTTTTGTTTATCTACTTCATAGAGATGAATTTTATGTTAATTTTAGAAGTAAAAGAGTCAACATTTCTTTTGATTCCAAGTAATTAGTAGTTGCATTTTGTCTAATGGATTATATAAATTGTGTTGTACTCCTAAAAATGAATATTTATCTTTCAACGTTGAGAATCTTGTGACTAAAAGATCTTTAATTAAAGAGAAATTTACATTATTGTACCATAAGCATCTAGATCACATTTCAAAAGAGTTGATAGGTTAATTAAAGATGATATTCTTCCTTCCTTTGATTCAGGATAAATACGGATATGTGTTGACTATGTCAAGGGAAAATTAATCAAAACTAAGAAGAAAGGTCCAACCAACAGTTAAAATCTTTTAAAAACAATTCATACATATATTAGTGGCCCTTATCCAACCACCATTTGTGAAAGATATTCTATTACTTTTATTGATGATTTCTTTCGTTATGGTTGCGTTTTCTTAATTAGATAAAAGTTTGACACCTTAGACTTGTTTAAATTTATTGAATTGAGGTTCAAAAATAATTAGGGAATATTATCAAAATAGTGAAATCTGATTATGATGATTAATATTATGGTAAATATGAAGAAAGTAGACAACAAAAGAGACTTTTTTTTTTTACAATACTTATAGGATTATGGAATTGTTGCCTAGAATACTACACTCAGGAGTCTTGAGTAGAATGATGTGGCAAAGAGACGAAATTACACACTTATGAATATAGTTAGGAGTATGATGAACATATTAATTTTCTTGATTTTCTATAAAGTGAGGCAATAGAAAATGTTATCTGCATTTTAAATCATGTTCTTAGTAAATCTGTGACTAAAGCACCTTTTGAGTTATGGACTAGTGGAAAGCTAAGCCTTAATCATTCCCTTGTTTGTGAATGCCTAGCTATGGTAAAAATTTATAATCCTTCTTAAAGAAAGATAGATTTTAGGACTTCTCATTATTTCTGTATGAGATGCCCAGAGCACTAAAAAAGATATATATTTTATTGTTTTACACATGATACTACAATTGTTGAATTATTATTAGTGAAATTTTTAGAGTTTGATGTTGAAAAGAGTTGTTCTTAGGCTTTTAAAGTAAATGAGGAATGTAACACTTTTCTTATTCCTTTGTCATTATTAAACAATGTAATTACATTGGTGAATATAAAGGAAAAGACGATGGACTTGCCTATCCTAGCAGAGGCTCCAATCATGGATGAAATTCCTCAATCAATTGAATTGATTCTGAAAATAATTAAACTAGTCTAAAATGAAAATGAACTAATTTCAAAAATTTCCCTAAAGAGATCTCATAGAAAAAGAAGATTAGCAATTTTGAGTGATTACTATGTTTATTTTGGTGAGGTAGATTACGACATTGGTCAAAATGTGGATCCTTTAACATATATTGAAGCCATTAATAACCTTTAATCAGACATATGGAAAGATGCCATGAGAGACAGGATAACTTTTATGTCAAATAACAGAGCTTAGGAGGTTGTTAAGTTGCTTGATGTTTGTAAGCTAATTAGTTGCAAATGAGTATTTCAAACCAAGAAAGACTCTAAAGGTTAGATTAAAAGACTTAAGGTTAGGTTGGTAGTCAAGGGCTTTTCACAAAGAGAAGGCATTGGTTTCACTTAAACTTTTTCATCGGTATCAACTAAAGATTTTTTCAAAATCGATATAGCCTCAATAGCTCATTTTGACTTAAAGTTTCATCAGATAGATGTGGAGACAACTTTCTTTAATAGAGATCTAGATGAAAAAAATCTATATGGTACAATTAAAAAAGCTAATTTTTTGTCTTAAGTAAACTTTTCACTAATGGTATTTGAAGTTTGATGAGATAGTAACCTTGTTTGGTTATATATGAAGCCTAGTGGGAGCAAGTTTATTTTTCTTGTACTTTACATGGATAACATTATTTTTACGAGTAGTATTTTAAATTTGCTTAATGAAACAAAACTTTTTATTTAGTGTTTTTCATATGAAAGACCTTGGGAAGACTGTTTATGTCTTAGATATTCAGATACATTGTGATAGATCTCATAATGCTTTGGAATTATCTCATACAACTTATAAAAATCATGTGTTGAGATGATTTAATAAGCAAAATAACAATCTTGTGGATGTACTTCTTGTCAAAAGGGATAAACTTAGCATAAGTCAATGCTCAAGTATGTAGTTTATAGCTTGAAGGATATCCCATATACTAGTGCAGTTGATAGCTTGATGTTTGTATAAGTATGCACTCAACTTGATATTGCATTTATTATGAATATTCTTAGTTGGTATCTTTCAAATCTTGGATAGGATTATTAGATTGTAGGCAAGAAAGTTATAAGATATCTACCAAAAACAAGAGACTTTATGTTTGTTTACATAAATGTTGACAATATTTAGTTGATAGGTTTTTTTATATTCTAATTTTACTAGTTGTCTAGATGATTTGGAACCCATTTCTTTATGTTTTCATGCTTACTAGTAGGGTCATTTCTTGTAAAAGAGTGAAACAAAGTTTAACTGCATCTTTAACCATGTATGCTAAGTTTATTGCATGCTATGGAGTAGCTTTACAAGCTATTTGACTCATAATCTTCATCTCAGATCTTCATGTGGTTCACTCTATTGCTAGACCTTATTTATTATAATAGTAATGTAGCTATATTTTACTCTAAGAATAATAAGATAAGCAATAAGTATAAGCATATAGAAATTATGTATCTTATAGTCAGAGACCTAATTAAGAAAGAAAACATTGCCATAGAGTTTATTGATATAAAGTCAATGTTACTTTATCATTTAACAAAAGGATTAAGACCTATACAACTTAAGAAACACATTGATAATATAGGTGTTTTAAGGTTTTTTTTTAATCTTTTAGGTTAATGAAAGATTGGTGCATTTTATTTTTATGTTGACTATGTTGATGTCATTTATATTTGATTCACTTTGAATTTTTTATATACTTGCTATGTTAGATTATTGCACAATTAATTCAATATGCTTTATTGATGATTATTATTATATTGATACTTTGCCTACATAAAAATAAAATATAGCATGTATTTTAAGATATAGTGTCTATTTTAAACATGATTATTGTATTTGTTATAATATATCTTTATTGATATTATAGTATTCTTGAGATAAAGTTATTTGAAACATATAGATTTGTTTTAATTTAAATGATTTCCCTTACTAATTGAATATAAAGGATATTAAAAAATCATATAAATGACTAATAAGAAATAACACATTGTTGATTATTTTTTAGAATTATTTCTTATTGCACTTCTAAACTTATGATCTATGTAAGCATGATTATTGATATGTGTAACTACATATTGGTCTTTAAGTCAATAAGGGATATAATGATAACCATTATCTCATATTGATAGTTATGTTGAATCAGATTGTGTTCATTCTACTATCTTAGGATCACTTTTTTAAACAAAGTTTGCATAGAAGGTTTTGTTATTTTTGTCAATCCAAGAGTCGTTTTACAAAATAAAATAAATTTTTTCAAAATACAATTAATGTGGCTCAAGTAGGAAAATGTTAAAATTTTTATTTGTGAATTTTTTTAAATATGATTGACTAATGGCCAATTGAGATACTATTGGCCTAAATTTTATTAATTGATCTATATGATAATTACACATATTCTTAATTTAAATTTGATTAGTAGTTAAATATTGGCTATTATATTTTACTAAAACTTCTAACTGGAGGACTCACTAAGACATTATTTAAGGTAAAGTTAAGTGCCCTCTTTAACTCTAATTTATGAACTTGCCCTATTAAAGACCTTTATTGAACCAAGGGTCAGAGAGAAAAATCTAGCTCATTGTATACTAAATGTGATCTTGTAGGTATGAAAAAGTTAAACAATTTTTACGTATATCAATTTTTATTTATTGTTTAAAAACATTATGTACATCAATTTCTTGTTTTTCATACTATCTAAGTATGAATAAACATCTTGCCATAATTTCTTTATGTTCTCCTTCTTGAAATTACTTTTGGAGCTAAAATCTTTTGAAAAAAAGAAAAAATTAAGTTTTTTTTCCCCCCTTGTGTGGAGGATGATGGAATTAGATTGGCGACGTTGCAAATGGAGGAGCCGATAAAGTGAGGGTGGTCTAGGGTAGAAAGAGAAGGACTTTAGGCCCTATCATAGATGCTAAAGCTAGAGACGAAGAAGCATAGGCAAAACGCACGTTTTATATTCCTTAAACACGATGTGGTAGGCTAAGCACCATTGATTGCACGAGTGATAAAGATGTTTTGAACTACACACCATACATTTACTTATGTAAATGCAAAGGATATGCTTCTAGGAACACAAGAGGCCTTAGAAACTCAATCCGAATCCCTTGCTGTGCCCCCAAGTAAAGGCAGATCTCAAAAAAAAAAAAAGTTTTTTATTAAATAGTTTGGATCCCCTGCACAGCTGGGAATCCAAACTGCTGGAAACCATATTCCTGTTCGCCCTTTTTCACATAAAGTTTATGCCTTTTATTTTTGTGAGACTGGTTCCAAGGTTCCTTATATCATTGTTTCTTGTGGCAAAAATGGATTGTTTTAATTTTTGATAAACACATAATATGTGGGGTCTATTATTCAAACATTTTTTATACATTTAATTAGGATCTACTATTCAAGTATACTTATATATTATGTGTCTACCTCCTTAAGAGTGACATAATTAATTTTGTGAAAAAATTGAGAAGATCCAAACTCTTCTCACATCTCTTCAAAATGAAACTTCGATTTGTGAGTCTATTGAAATTCTTCAAATCAAGTATCATAATCCCCTCTCGAATACAAAAGCCAACTCAACTCAAAAGTAAGTTCTAATCACATAAGCAAAACCCAAACTACCAGTATAACTAGCAAAATGAAAAAAGTTCTAAATAATAAGAAACGATAAGAAAATTCTACAATTTATTTATCTTTTTAGAACTACGACCAATATAGGATTGTTTTCCAAATTAAATCTTTTTTCTCAAATAATTTTAAAGCAAACTCTCTTATGTCTGACTTAGTGCATTGGTGATTTTATTTTCAAAGCACTTAAAAAAAAACTCAAACTAATAAAGGGTATATATCATTTCTGTGCTAACTACACCAAGGGCTCACTACAAAAAAATTGCCATATACCCACAGTTGTTTTTAGTGACGGACAAAAATACTGTAGGTAAAAATAAGCTATAGCTACAAACAATCTAAATAGTTGTAGGTATAGATAAAATTATTTTTACCCATGGATAGAAAATATGGGTAAAAGTTTGAATTAAAAATAATTAATTTTACCTGTATATCATATATAGTTTGGGTAAAAAAGCTCAAAATTTCACTCTCACCTGTGTTCCCTCCAGATGGCGCCGAAAACTTAAGGGTATCTCAAAATTTCACTCTCACCTGTGTTCCCTCCAGATGGCGCCGAAAACTTAAGGGTATCTCAAAATTTCTCTCGTCCGCGGATATTGTGCGCAGAGGTGGAAAAGGGGCCATTGTGGGAAGCACACAAGGAGGAGAAGGTAAAGCAGCGTTCATCGAAGCTCCAAATCTCTACTCAACCTTTCAAGATTTTGGAAGCTGATAGTGTTCTTTTCGCTTCTCTTGTCATTGGTATGATTTACGAATCTCTATTTTGCTTCCCAGAAATGATCTTTTTCAGGTTGTTTTCATGTCATTTGTTTGATAGCTGGGTTTAGATGGTTGGATTTTGTTCTGTTTAAAGGCATTTTGGTTTGGTTTATGGGGTTTGCAGAATTTAATCGACTTCATCGGATGACCTGAGCAAATAGAAATATATAATATCAACAATATGTTATATAAATATAAATTTGCTTTTTAAAATGTACAAAAATTACCCAAGAAAACAATTTTCAGGCATCATTATAAGTTAATTTTCTGGATGTGTGCTATTTATAAGAAGAATGTAGAGATTCCTATTTTACAATCTCGCACCAGAAATAACCCCACAAGTTAATGTCTTGTGTTTTGAGTTGTTTCCACCCCCTTCAGATTCTAATTGCTCAATACCAGGCATATTTGCTTCAAGTGAGGTTACTTGTGATGTGCTAGAAGAGAAAATCTGTGTTTTTCGGACAATGGTAGTTAAAACATTAGAGTATACTTATGTGTTTGATTTGATTCTTTGGCAAGGTTTAATTTTAGAACCTTGTGAATTCATTTTTGAGTAAACTCTTCTCAAGGTATGATTTGTCTTAGCTTGGTCAGCTTGGATTTATTTGTTCAAGTCTTTGATCAGCTTAGTTCAATTAATCATGGTCACCCTGTTTTGCACTTCCCAACGTCCTCTGTACTCAATGTGGAATTCCAATATGCCTGCCACCAAATTCATATATATCCAAGGCAAAATTATCATTTTCAATTCAGTTTGTGTAAATAGCAGCCACTTCCTCCATTATTTTCCCATAGATATTCCTTTATCTTTAGCATTGTTTCTATCATGATGATGAATGAGGTTGAACTTTTGAATTCATTGATGACAGCTTTAGAGACAACGACTTAATCTAAGTATTGACAATAGGTTTGGATTAGTTTCTATCTTGTCTAATCTCCTTTGCATGTTGAACTTCAGTGATTAACACAATTATGATGACCCTAGATCAATGATGTTATAATAGGCTCCCCTGTATCTCTGTAGTAGTATGGATTGTTGCAGGTGATGCAGTAAGTATGTTGAAAGCCTTTTTTCAAGTACTAAAACTTTTGACTGAGAAGATAAAAACTGTAACAAAATTCTTAACTGCAAGAGAAAATTAAACTTTAAAGATTTTAACTTAAATTTTTTTCAGTTTCTAAAAAAATCAATAAAAATGTGTATTATATCCCTTATAATAATACAAGCTACTGCAAGGGATCCATTCTCAAAGAAAATAGGATTAGAAATGACTTCCTGTTCTAGGAAAAAGGTTAAAGAATAACGAGCAGATACTTCTAGCTTTCCAACTTTACTGGATTTTGCCTAAGTTTCTAGATTACTTATTATGCTAAGTTAAAAGACTTGTTAGTTAATACTTGAAAAATGACAAGTTTATATAACTATTTTCTATTTTAGCATTAGACCATATACATGCTAAGTTGTTTCCAGCTGCTTGCTAATTGAATGACAATAAGATGGACCATTCAGTATAAATTCAAAAGTTTAAACTAAAACATAACGAGTCAGCTTATCTTTATGTGGACTACTGATACGGTGTCAGTGTTTTAACTAATCATTGTTAAGAATGGTTAAGCATCAAAAGGGGGTAAATTTAGTGTCATAAAAATAAAAATTCTAAGCTGAAGGACTGAAACTTCAGGCTCTTTCTTAAATCAGGTAAAACCTGACAAATACAAGCAGCAGCAACGCAAATCAATTTAAGATGAAAAACACAGTACAACATGGATTTAGCTTTATAAGGAAGCAAGTGACAGGACTAGATCGATAAATACTGCAGCAAATAAACAGTAGGAAGGAAGAGAAAAATTAAACATAGCTGATCTATTTTGGTTTATCTTAAGCTTACACCTAGTCTCCAAATCTTTGACTCGAGATTTTCTATTATAGAAACAAGATTATAACATAGCAGCTGTCACCCACTAGAGCAAATAATTTAAAAAAGCCACTCATCTTCTCTTATAATAGATTTTCACCTAAATCCAATTTAAAGAATCCATATCATTGATATTTTAATCTTTGGACAATAAAAGAATAATGATATACCAGAGCAAACTTTTTTAGATACGGATTTATAACTGAAAATGCTCTAAAAAGGGAAAAAGAAATTAGAGCTTAGTAATGATTAAACAATATTGTAAGTAGTAGAATAATACAATAATTTGAGCTCATATGGTATTATATATATAGCACAAATCTTATAATAATCTTCAGAAATAGATGGGAAGTCAAATGATACAAAAATAGAAGTTTATGTTATTAAAATTAAGCTTAATCATTTATTCATCTTTTGGCCTAAAAATACAGAGCAATTTGATGACTTATTTAAATCAATCACTGCTCTTAAAAAAAGTCGGTCAAAGGAAAATATAAAAGCAAGTTAAACGATAATTAAAGGCATCAATAAAGAAAGTACTGCAGACTTATATTTTTATATCATAACCTTGCGTTGCTGCATTCATGAAGAACAAGTAATATAAAATTTTCTGTAATGAGATATCAAAATCTGTTTCCAAAAAAGAATTTTTAAAAATAATTATATTTGCTCAAATCAAGTTAGTATTGCATTAGACATTGAAAGACATTGACACTTTGTCATAGCCTTGAGCTGTAAAAGCTATATGTAGCTGAGATGTGACAGGGAAAATGTCATTTTCTTTTATAATTTTGTCATATCCTTTCTTTTTTAATTATAAATCTTGATAAAAAATTGTAAGCCTTCATACAAGGTTATTGACTTACCGTTGCATTGATAATATAATGATAATCTTAATACATCTAAGAAAAAAGACACATAACTTTCTAAGATTGTAATATAGTGGTAATCTTAATACACCCGTTTTAAAACAAAAATTTGTTTAACTGATGGGATTGATGAAACTATGAACGAGTACCCCCTGTGGATTAGATTTGGCAACTTCCTTTGAGGGACTAAGTAAAAATTAATAGAGATGGTATGTTTAACTGCTTGAATGGTAAAGTTGGTGTAAAAAATCATGATAACTAGTTTAAATTTCCTCAAGTTTAAGAAATTCTCATGTAAGAAAGAAAGTAACATAATAGCTAAAATTTAATAATAAAATTTAATCTCATAGCCTTCCTCCAGGTTTAGAGGTGCAGAAAGGTAGTGCAAAATTTATTTTAGAGGACATTTCTCATCTTAGTAGATTGACTTGCCAAGTTTTTTGTTAGGGAAATATGCCTTTTAGGTTAGGAGTTAAATCCTCATATATATATATATATATATATATTTTAATCTTCTCTTTTCTGGTTGTAAGAGGTGGGTTGGTTAATGTTTGCTACTACCTCCTGACACCGTTTCTCTTGCTGTTTAATGAAGTATTACTTTCTTTCTGCCAAAATGATAGAAGTGCCAACTTTTATATGGATGATTCATAATTGATTTTAATCTGGACTATTAATGATTACTCTAAGGATTTCAAGAAAATGGAGTCTATAATTTTTTATTATGACTTGATAAATATTGAACAGTTAAACGAGTACAAAATTGTTGAAAAGGTATCAGAGGAAGTTGAACGTTTGGTATCTAAAAAGGTTTTGGGACAATTATTTTTTGATATTCAATCCATCTTTTCCTAAAACAAGTGGAAATAGTAATGTAACGAAAGGATTGAAACGTATTAAACAACGTGGGTATGTCTTTGAAAAGGATAGATACAGAAACTGAATCTTTGCTTGCAGAGATAAACGAAACAAGTTTTTATATACTTTCTTTCTGCCAAAATGATGGAAGTGCCAAATTGTTGACACCAACTCAGTATTAACGTACAAAGTAATTTTCTTACCTAATGAGTAGTGATGATATGCATTTTTCTTGTTTATTTTTAGGGATTGCATGTCAAGCTAGCAGTTGGTAGACTTTGTGCATGAACAACTGTTTTTGGTGAGTTTTAACATGTTTCTTGGTAAAATGATAAAAGTAGTGTTGTAGAAGATGATTATTAATGATAAAGATATATAACAAAAATGATATTGGTGCATTGACATGATTTAACTATGAATCTTATGTTAATCTTGCATGTTTGTAGTTTTAGTCAATGGATCATAGAAGGTGGATTAGTGATCCCACTAAAAGAAGTGAGGCTTACATTGAAGGTGTACTTGAATTTTTGGACTTCGCATTTCAAAAGTCAGCAATAAATGGGAAAATCTTGTGTCCTTGTGTTGTTTGTGTCAATCTTCATCGTTACCCTCGATCAAATGTTTATGAGCACCTAACTAATCCACGTCGAGGGTTTCTTAAAGGGTACAAAAAATGGATTTTTCATGGAGAGACATATGAAGCATCTACAAGTACAAGTACAGGACCAATAGAGCTAGTAAATGATATGCATGGGTTACTTCATGATATTTTTGGAATGCCTGAACAAGTAGGTGGCAAAAACATGAATGATGCCAATGAAGAAAATCCAGAACAAGTGAGGGATGAGCATTGTGAACAACCATATACAAAAGAGAATAGCTGTAACAAATTTCATCAATTAATTAAGGAGGCTGAACAAATGCTTTACCCAAATTGTGAAAAATACACCAAACTATCATTTATTGTACATCTCTATCATATTAAGTGTCTTCATAGGTGGAGTGATAAGTCTTTTTCGATGTTATTGGAGTTATTAAGAGATGTATTACCAGAAGGGAATGTTTTGCCGGAGTCATATTATGATACAAAGAAGTTAATTTCTGGATTAGGCTTAGGGTATGAGAAAATCCATGCTTATCCTAATGATTGTATGTTGTATTGGAAGGACAAAAGTAAAGATGAAGTGTGTTCAGAATGTGGTGTCTCACGATGGAAAACTCATACTATTTCAGAGAATAATGAAGGTAGCACATCTGAGAAAAGAAAAAAACCAGCAAAAATTTTACGATGGTTTCCTTTGATACCTAGGCTAAAAAGGCTCTTCATGTCCTCTAAAACGGCTTCATTCATGAGATGGCATGAAGAAGGTCGCACAAAAGATGGCCTTCTAAGGCATCCAGCAGACTCTCTTGCCTGGAAGGAATTTAACTCTATGTACCCTGATTTTTCGAGTGACCCTCGTAATGTTAGGCTTGGATTAGCTTCAGATGGCTTTAATCCATTCAAGACTATGAGTGTTACACATAGTACTTGGCCTGTCATTATAATTCCTTATAACTTTCCTCCTTGGATGTGCATGAAACAACCTTCTTTTATGATGTCATTGCTTATTCCTGGTCCTAAAGGTCCCGGTAACAATATAGATATCTATCTCCAGCCACTAGTTTAAGAGTTAAAAGAACTATGGGAAATTGGGGTTGAAACCTTTGATGCTCACAAAAAAGAATTATTTCGAATGCATGCTGCATTAATCTGGACTATTAATGATTACCCAGCATATGCAAACTTGTCTGGGTGGAGCACTAAAGGTCGGTATGCTTGTCCATGCTGTGGGTTTGAAACAGCTTCACAGTGGTTAAACCACAATAGAAAGTTTTGTTATATGTGTCATCGACGATGGTTAGAACCTGACCATAAGTGGAGGTACAATCGTGGGTCATTTGATGGAACCCAAGAGTTTAGGGGTCGTCCTATACGATATGATGGGGATACAGTCTTAAGACAATTGGAAGAGCTTGAAGATGTGGGTGCAATTGAGGATGGGTCACAACCCTGGAAGAAGAAAAGTATCTTATTCACTCTACCGTATTGGAAACATAATATACTACGTCATAATCTTGATGTTATGCACATTGAAAAAAATGTTTGTGACAACATCATTGGTACATTATTGAATCAGGAAGGGAAATCTAAAGATAATTATAAGGCAAGAGCAGACCTTGTGGATATGCACATAAGAAATGTGCTTCATCCTCAAACACGTCCTTCCAATGGCTCAACATTTTTGCCTAGAGCATGTTATCAAATGACTAAGAAGGAGAAAGAAGCTTTTCTTACAGTTTTAAAAAACATAAAAGCACCATATGAGTGCTCATCAAATATCTCTCGTTGTGTGCAAATAAAGCAACTCAAGTTGATTGGTTTGAAAAGTTATGACTGTCATGTTTTGATGCAAGAGTTTATGTCTAAAGCATTAAAAGGTTCTCTTCCTGATAAGGTGACTTTAGTTTTGATTGATCTTTGTCGGTTTTTCAAAGAAATCTGTTCTAAGGTCCTTAACAAGGATTATATTGAGCAATTGGAGTCTCAGGTGGCCAAAACGCTTTGTCAACTTGAAACAATCTTCCCTCCTTCATTTTTCACTATTATGGTACATTTGGTAGTTCACTTAGCTTATGAAGCACAAGTTGGAGGACCAGTACATTATCGTTGGATGTATCCAATTGAGAGGTATGAGTTAACTTTTTTAGATGATATATTATGTTTATAAAGGACAAGTTTGTTGATAATATCTCTCTTCTTTTCTTCTATGGTGTACTTGCAGGTATCTTTGTACTTTGAAATCCTTTGTACGTAATAGAGCACAACCTGAAGGGTCAATTGCAGAAGGGTATTTGGCTCATGAAAGTTTGACAATGTGCTCACGATATCTAACAGGAGTCGAGACTAGGTTTAACCGACCTAGTCGAAATGATGATGAAAGTTGGTCAACTTTGATAGAAGATTCATCCTCTAAACATGATGTAGGAAGACCATTAGGAAGGAAAAGACCTTGTAAATTCAATTTAAGGAGGCGAAAGAGATTAGGTAGAGTTAAACTTGACAAGAAAACCTTGTTACAAGCACATCGATATGTGCTTTTTAACAATGATGCAATCACCCCATTGCGAGAGTAAGAAGTGTCTTCACTTTATTCTATTTAGTATGATCAAAACCTCTTTTTTCTCCTTAATAAATAGTTGTTTGTTTCAAACTCTATTGTAGGGAACATTGTGCAATTCTTAGGGGACAAAGACGACCACGTCGATTGACACAATATGAAGTCCAACGAATTCATAGTCAAACATTCAATGTTTGGTTTCGTGAGAGGGTAAGCACAACAAAATAGATGTATAGTAAGCAAATCTTGATTTGCAATTGACTTTTACATTTTGTGAATAAAATATTTTAGATAGCACACCTAGAGGAACAAGGAAGTGCAATAGTTACAGATGAACTCAAATGGTTGTCACGTGGTCCATCTGAAGTAGCAAGGAGGTATACTGGATATCTTGTTAATGGTTTCAGGTTCCACACACAAAAGAGAGAAAGATATTTGACAACTCAGAATAGTGGGATTGTTGTAGCTGGTGATATTACAAGTTATTCTAGTGCAAGAGATACAAATGCTAGATCATGTGAATTAAACTACTATGGTGCCTTAACAGATGTGATTGAATTAGACTATTCTGATAGATATAAGAAGGTGCTTTTCAAATGCAATTGGGTGGATCCCAACAGAGGTTGCAAGGTGGACAAATTTGGAATGACTCTTGTAAATTTTAATTATTTGAAGCATACAGGTAATGATATTTGTGATGACCCCTTTATTTTTGCATCCCAAGCCCGAAAGGTATTCTATGTGGAGGATAAGAGGCAAGGGAATTGGCTTGCAGTTGTAAATGCCAACGTCAGAGATATGTATGACATGGGTGATGAGAAATCCAACGAAACTGAACAAATGGTTGAACACTTAAATGAAAATGCAGCTTATGATACACATATTGAAGATGAGTGGATTAGAGAAGTGGTTGATGATGATGAACCATTAGACATTATACCAAATATCCAAGATGACTTAGACGATTTTGGTGAAGAGAATTTCTTTTAGTATTAAATGCATTTTATATTGGATGTTGTACCAAACAAGGTATATAAGGAATTGTTTAATATTAAAAGTCATATTCTTCTTACAGGCATATGGATGCTTCTAATGTAGATTTTATATTTGGAATTGTATATTGCAGGAAACCATGGCAAAGCGTAAAAGGCTGACTACTGGTCGTCGTACTGGCCCACAAATTGAAGAACATCAAGATCATGCTACTTATAATGTAGAGAATTTGGATTGCTCAAATGAAAGCATCTTGCCTCAATCTAAAACCCAACCTGTTCCTACTACTGAAGAAGCCAATGGGGGAGAAGGTATAAATCTGTATAGAGTTACTTTATGTAGCATATAAGATATATAGACCTAAAGAATTAAAATTAGTGAAAATCTTACTTTTAGCATATGAGAGTATAGGGTCTAGTGGAGAGGACATACAAGCAAATCTAAAGAAGCAAAGACTATTAGAAAATCAAATTCTAGAAGATGCGGATATCCAAAATAGCGGAGGTATGAATCACACGCTATTTATGTTCTATGTTATTCAATACAAATTATAACTTGTAATATGTTATAATAGGTCATGTTAATACAAGGGGTCCTACAAGAATGCTAGATATATGGGACATGCCAGAAGATGAGTTTATTATTGTTGAATTGGATTCACTTGTCCGCCCAATTGGTGAGGAAGGAAGAACTTTAACCCGGTTCATTGGTAGCTTGGTTAGGAAGCATCAATGTGCTCCAATTAATTATGAATCATGGAAAGATATGCCCGATGACTACAAACAATCAATGCTGAAAACAATTATGGTATTATAGCTTTTTTTTTTTAAATTGTGATGTGTAACTCTTACTTTGTTTACTCAAACATTAATTGTTATCTTTTTGACCCACTTGTTTAGACAAGATTTGAATTTGTTCCTAAGTTAAATGAGGACAAAGAAGAAATTTTGGTAAATATGCTAAAGTCAGAGATGTGTGACAAATGGAGACAATGGAAGCATGATTTAAAAAAAATGGGATATGACCCAAGCAAGACTAAAGAACAAATGGCTGCAAATGTACCAGATGACAGGGTTGATCCTCTTCAATATCGAGATTTGGTTCACTATTGGTGCTCTGATAAAGGACAAGTAAGTTATTTATTAAATTATAGATTCTGAAATGTCATGATGCAACAATATCTAACTTCCTTTTTTTTCTTTTCTACTTTCTTACTTAATTTCAAATAAGAAATTAAGTGAAATTAACAAAAGAAATCGTGCACAGCTTGAAGATATTCATTGCATGGGTACAAAAAGTCTCCCAAGATTCATTAATGAGAAGGTTTGTATTCTTCCTTTAGATAGAGCTCTTAGTTACCCTGTAAAATTAATTGCCAACTCTTGTAGTTGCTTGTTACTAATAAAACTGATTTGAGCATCTCTTCAGCTGCCCATTGAGTAAGCAGAAGGAAAATAGATAGAAGAACCAAAGATCAATCATTTATTTACATAAGAACCATAAATTACTATAAGAAATTGAGCATTATATATTACTATAAGAAATATATGAAGGGTGGGGTTGTTTTATAGACATTCAGGCAACATGAATTAATGGATTTTTCTTGCATATTTGTGGATAAAATTGCTAACAGTATTGTGAAGCTCCTTAGAATTCCTACTGATATATTATTTCAGGTGTGTATAGTATATCTGGCTTTTATAAATGATAACACTTATGACGGATCCTGCATTGCTTAAAAGCTTATAGTCACTGTGTTATAGTATATCTGGTGTGTTTTTCCTGTTATTTCAATCACTGTGTTTTCAATTTCTACTTATTTCATTTGTAGACTCCATCCACCCAAAGAATCTTGTGTACGTTGCTTGCTATTAGTGACTATTGTTTTGTAATGTCAAATAACACACAAAAACTTCCTTAAAAAACTTGCTTTACAACCTTTTTTGATTCAATCTTTTATTAGTATTGTTTATTATTATTTTACTATTTTATTTCTAGCTTTCAAAATAATTCCAGTCAAGGTGTATTTTTTTTTCTGAAGTTATTCTATTGTCAGTTTTGAAACTTATTCAGGTTATGTAATTTAATTTAATATCCTTTACCATTTATAAGTTGAATATTTCTATCTTGATACACTGTTAGAAATCTTCATTTTGAACTTAACTACATTTAAGATTTAGTAAAATTCTTCTTCTGGAAAGTTATGGCCCGTCTTCCATTCAGCTCATAAAACTAGGAACGAAAATTAGTTTTTAGAGTTCAATTTTATGGTAAAGTCTCACCGTACGTCTTTCATTCTGGGGAAGGAACGATGAACCAAAGTTCTTTGAAAGGCTTTTTAAGGCATGCTTAAATTATATATGATAATTTTTAAATGCATATAATATATAAATTTTCGATTTTAGAAACGTTATTTGGTATATTCTAAGTAGATGATTTATTCCACTCAAATGTAAATCGAGTCATTATGACCGTATAGGGTAATGAATTTATAATTTGTTATATTTGAAGTAATTTAGTATTATTTAGGAGTTATCAAGTTTGGTGTTTAACGGGGCTGGTTATGCTTTCATATTATTTTAATAAGTTTAGATTTTTTAAATCAGTATTTTAATTTGATTAGAATTTATAGTTTTGGTCTGAAAGGGATTAATCTTCCAAACATATTATAGAAGAGATTAAATTTATATATAATTTATATATTTTTATTATTAGTTTCTAGGCATTTTTAAATAAATTTGTTAAATGTATAATTTTTATAACTGAACATCATATAATTGGATTATTTTAAAAAAAATTTATACATGTCATATTTTTAGTAGAAAACTCAATAATAAATATATAATAAATTGTTTGTAAGTTTTAAGACATTATATTTGTTTGATTAGTTTTCTTTTCTATTCTCATTTAATTTTCATCAAACCAAACATTATAAAGAGATTAAATTCTTGTTTCTTTTAATGTTATACCAAATACATTCATGGATCATAAAATTTTATTTCATTCCCATTAAACTCGTTCAACCCATCCAATCAAGACAAATGAGGCTAAGATGATCAAGCTTGGATGCTAAGCTAGTTTGTAGCCAATTATTTTGGTATGTTTCATGTTTGTCCCATGTTTCTGAGTCTTTGCTACGACGACAGCACTCTAATAATAACACATTGTTTATTTCTGCAAAATTGTATGCTATACAAAATGCATCCACCAGGCAAAACAAGGAATAGGAAAGCAACCTAGTCGTGCAGAAATTTACATTGATACGCGAACTCGTAAGGATGGAAGAGTTATTACTGAGCAGGCTACTAGAGTAATTGTAACTTTTTAATTGTAGAAATTTATTTTTTTTATTATTCTATACATTGTTATTAAATGTAATTTTTGTGAAAGATATGAATGAGTTTGATCATGTTGTGAGCACAGGTTTATTGTTCTGCTCATGTAGCCATTCACTTCCTTATTATTGGTTGATTGGTTAACTTGTGCTATAATTTTTATATTCATTACAAATTTAGGATGAGTTGAAAAAGGTCATGGATGGAGAAGGTAGCTCACAAAATTCCGAAAATACTGAAAGATGCAAATCTTGGAAGGATGATGCATATTTTAAAGTCTTAGGACCTGAAAAGAGAGGACGTGTGCGCTGTTTGGGAAAAATTCCATCTACCAAGAACACTAATGCTAACTCATCATCAAATACAGCAGTAGAAGCAAGACTCCAAAAGGTTGAAAATTTATTGACCAATGTTTTAACTATAATTCAACAACGATTTTCTAGAGATGAAGTTAATGATCTTATAGAGGCAGCATCTTGAGAGGTTTGTTAAAATTTTCATATTACATCTATGATAAAATTTTATATCCAAAAGGCCTATAAGGAGAATTTTGATTTTTTGCTTTCTGTATAGGTCCCAGATGGTAACAGTGCTCCTAATGGCCATCCAAGATCTTCAACTTCAAGCAATCCTAATGAAAATAGTATATCTATGCATTAATTAAATTAAAATTAGCTATCTTATAATTTGGTTATGTTTCACTTTACTAAATCATAATCTCATTTTTAACATTGACATCATTGACTTCTATGTAGATTGAGACCAAGTTTCGGCTTATTCAAACGGAGCATCTAGGATATGAGCTATTCTATTCTGCAAAGCTAGAAGTATTATGTATATGTGTATTCACTTATTGACTTTACATTTTGGTTTCTTTTATCTTGTGATTCGGAAAAGTATTGTATAAGAGTAGATGGATAGATTCCTTGTTTTGTATGAAGATGATTATTAGAATTTCTTTAATATAATGGAATGAATTTTTAGTTACTTAAAGATTTATTGTGTTTTGCATATTTATTTTTTCTTTTGTGTAAATTAAATGAGCACTGATGTAATGAAAGATAAGTTTCGAATGTTAAATAATATAATTATATTCGATAGTCATGGACTTATTATTGTCACTAAAGACTTCAGTAACAATAAAATACTTATAGATAATAGTAGTAAAATAATTATGGGTAAAGGTTTTAGTGACATTAAAATATCTGTGGGTATAAGTTTTACTAAATCTTGCATTACAAGTTTTAGTGACAGTATAACATTATAGGTAAAGGATGTAGTGACAGTAAAATGTCTATGGGTAAAGGTTTGATAAAATTATTAAGAGAAGTTATAGTGACAATAAAGTATTTGTGGGTAAAAATTTTAAATTTATACCCACATCTTATAAAATCGTAGGTATAACTTATACCCATGGTTAAAAAACCGTGGGTATAAGTATAGCAAATTTGACGGAAGTGTAAACCGTGGGTATAGGTCAAAGAAGGCTATACCCACAGATTTGTACCTTTTACCTACAGAAATTGACTGTGGGTATATGGCATTTTTCTTGTAGTGGCTGTAAGCTTTACAATGTAGTAAATAGACTCTTGATTAAATGTTTTTTAAATTATTGTTGGGATAACTCAAAAGATATGTTTCTTATCTAATATTGGAATTCAGACTTTGGTGGCATACTAGATTGAAGTGGGTGTGCCATTAAAATCATTTAGAGAGAGATATAGTTTTGGTTAATTTATAAATTGGCCCAAAAGTATTTTTAGAATAAAAAAATAAAAACTATTGTAAAAAAAAAAAAAAACTCGCGAAGGAGAAGGCCACACTGTTAATTTATCTTCTTCATCACAAAATGGTAGCATAAATGAGTTTTTTTCTTTAAATGACATCAAATGAATTTTTAACCGTGAAATCTACTAATTTTGGTGAGATCTTGAACATATACTTTTATTCTTTAAGAAAACTTCTAATGTATATCTATTGCACATGAAATTGTCTACGAGCTAGTAATTTATATAGTTAAAAATTAGCATGTCTTTCACATCAAATAATTCGAATCCTTACCCTTATTTTTATAAAAGAAATTTGTTATATATGTATAAAAGAAAATTACTGCACTTTTCTTGTTCTATAAGACAAAATTAGTACAACCTATGATAAAAAGTTCTTGTTTTCATGTATAATGTTATCTTTCTAAAATCCAATCTAATTTTATTATGTATTTACCAATAAAAGCGATCTTTTGAACAGATTATTAAGAGTTGGGCAAAGGGAAAAAAAAAATACCAGACTACTAATTTAAATATAATATATTAGGATATTAGAATGGCAAGAAACGAGTAGCACGTGCATGGTATACTTTCTTTCATTTCATTTTAAATTTATTTATTTTTATGTAACCACATATTAAAATAAGATGAAATTTAAAATAAATTTAGAAAGTTATTAACTTTATTTTACTATTTATGTTCATAAAAAATGATTAACTTCTAAATTTAATTTTTTAATAATTTTTTATTTTATTTCTAATTATTGTTATTTTTAAAAGACTAAATTAAAAATTAACTTCTTTGATTTTAATCAACAAAGGAACAAAAATAATTCAAAAAAATTTAAAAACCAAACCTCTCAGTAGCCAGTGGTTTCAGCGGGCGTTGTCGGCTCTGGTCTTCCAAGTTCAAACACAAACATCAAACGTTGTTCCCACTTTTTACAGTTTTGTGTCTCTGCATCAATAGAGCAGGAAGAGGCTACTTCAGAGGGAAGGAAATCCATGCAGCGTCTCAAGGATAACATGATTACTAGCATGGTGGGATCATCTTCGTCTTCTTCCACTATTCAGAAAGAAGAGGAAGTTTCAGAGATGGGCTATATTAATAAACATGAACATCACTCTACTGATGAAGAAGCCGCAGCAACAAGTGTAGAGGCCTTAGCTACTACTACTAGTGCTGCATTGCAGAATAGAAGTAGTGTTTTCTTTGAGAATCAAGAAGGTAGACACTTGACTCTCTTGCTTCCTTTTAGTTTATAGCATCCTAATTGGTAGGTAACAGTATAAATTTTATTTTTTGGCTATATAAGTTGCTTCTTGTTAGATTGCGTATACGAAACCCTGCTCTTTCCCCTTGTCCAAATGCTCTATCCATGCAACTTTTGACTTAGTTTTGGAGCTTCTTAGAAATGTGATGATTTTGAATATTTTTTTTCTTGTAATTGTCGCTGATTTTTTTTTTTTAATGACTTGATTCCCAGATATTCAAAATACTCTATTCAATGATGTGAACAATCAATGCATGAAAACCGTGGAGGACAAGGAACCTTTAAGTTCAGAATCATCATCACCTTTACATAATTCATCTGAAATGAACGATGCAACTCTCAAGCATTTTAACGATGAAACTACTACAAAAGCCAATCCTGACTTCATAGAATATTTTGACCAGCGACTTAGAGAACTAGATGTCGAGGCAGCATTGGCGAAACAAGAGACTCATTATTTATTCTGTCCTAATTGCGATACTTGCATTACCAAAAGGTCCTCAGAAAAAGAAAACGGAGAATTCAAAATTTAGACCCTAGGGCAAAGCGTGACAAATTTGAGACTATAGTGAGCTCCAAGCTGGTTGATGGTTCTGCATATGAAGCTAACCATGGTGATCATGCCATCACAACTTCTGATGTTTGTAGAGTAGAGCCACCTGCTGATAGTTATAGTAGTGAAAGAGAAGCAGAGGCATTCAGATGCTTATCATGCTTCAGATATTTTATTCCTACAGGTAAGTGAATGATTACCTTTACTCAGCAACATATCATGGTGTAGTCTTTGACTGGGTCATGTCAAGATACTTCTGTAAGTGAGGGTTATCATCCTATTTTGTACACAAATTACATTTTTTCCTATGACATGTATAAATTGATTTGCTATGTTTTGTGCTTATCATCTGCAAAAGCTTAATAATCTCATTACTTCGGCAGGAAATGGTTTCAATCTGTTCCAAAAATTTGTTGGTGCCGTGAACAAGAAACCCCACAGAATTCTTCAAGTTTACGTGCATCGGACTCGCAAAATCCTTCAAGGATATCCATGTCCGATGTGAAAAGTCCTTTAAATATACCAGCCTCCAATGCAAATTGGTTCTTCTCTCTATTTACTTCAAATAAGGGGAAAACATCTAGTAAGCAAGGCTTTATATCATCATTAGTACTTCAAATTGAATTACTTTCACAGTGATGCTTATTTGTACCATGACCCTGCCAAGGGGTAATTTTATACTATGCCACATCTTATGGAGCCATATTTCCTTTCTCTTTCATGATCTAGGTCATTCCTTTGAGAAATTTTTATATGTTTGTTCACATCTGATATTCAAGCTCTTATAACCCAGCAAAAAATTGCATTGAGGAAGCATATTATACTCCTTGTGGTTTTCTTCCTATTTTATAACCTATTATTAAAATTCCTCATATGTTCCTTTCCTGAACTTTCTTGAGTAGTTGAGACATACAATATGTCAACTAAGCAATATCAGAGGCATGCACATCGCATGCAGTGAATTTCACACAAGACTCTAATATTTGGCTATAAAAATTTTTCCAACTTTCAATTAAATTGCTTGTTTCCTTGACATATTGGTGTAATTGATACTTCCCCTGAACATTCTGAACATAATCCTGCTGAACTGAATTACTCATCACCAGTTACTCTCGATATGCTAGCTTCCCCTGACATTGATCATCCAGAAAACTCACTTGCTGATACAACTATCATTAAGAATGGAAAACTTTCGCTAGATATTGGGCCTAAGCATGGAAGGGTAAAGGTAGAATCACAGAGTGAAAAAGACTTCAAATCCAATATGGCATCAGGGAATGAGTCATTGGCTAATCAGAACGATTCATCATCATTGCAAACCTGTGCACCAACTGTTGAGAATGTGATGAATCAATTGCAGAAAGTTGAAAGGGATCATAGAGATTTGTCAGCAGAGGATCACATGATGACTTGAAGTGTGAGGAACAATGTGGGAGAGAAAAAAGAATGATCCAGCGGATATAATGAAGACAGGTATGATTGAAATTTAAAGATAATACCCTGATTTGTTTTTTCTTTGCGTAAAATTAAATTCTCCTAACGTAGACTCTAGTAAATGCACTTATCTAATCGTGCATTATGAATTTGGCAACAGAAAAAGGCAAAAAAGTACCTTTTCGTCTCAAAAGTTTATTTTGTATCAATTTCATTTTATATGTTTGTTAAAATTCTCAATGGCTTCATAATTTCTAACGAGAGCCAATTGCTTATTTTAATATGAGTTAAAAATAGAGAACCTTAGACATCAAGAAGTCTACTATGTCAAAAAAATCTTTTACAATTGAGCTTTACGAATAATTATATTTATATACTTGACATTACATCTTAACCTAAAATTTTATAACATTAAATTTATAGGTCAATTTATTTATATAATTCTCATTTAGTCCATTTTTAAATATAAGACTTTTCTCTCATACTCGAACCCAACATCCTCAGAGCCTCTAAATACCATCATTTTTATTTTTAAATCCCTAACCTAACATAATCAAGACTTTGTTCCTAGCTGTAGGAGTTTCTTTCTTGGCATTTCTAATTGGATTAATCGGTATAGGTGCATTTACAAGCCACATGTATGATGGGTTAGCTAATTCCGTTACGAAACTAAATGCCATTAGTATTTAAGATGACATGGATAATTTTTACAAATATATGAAATGAAATTAATACAAAATAAATATAACTAACCCCAAACTTTTAGGACAAAAAAGGAACTTTTGCCTAGAAAATAAGCCTTTTTCTTTGGAAAGGTCATTCCTTATTAATACAAGGTGCACCATACTAGCTCAATCCTTCAAATACCACTTCCAAATAAACCGTCATGAAATAAATAAGAGTTCCAACTCATGTAGTTTTGAATAATTTTTTTCATCTTAAAAGTGAAATGTTGATCCAAAACTTGCATAGTTTCCCTCAGTTGTTTGTCAAATATATCCATGTGTACCACTAAACCTGTACAAAGTAGCTTTTTACACATAATTCTAGTTTTCGAATATATTATTCATTTGAGAGATGCATTTCTAGTTCAGTAATGAATATATTGTTTCTTACTTCACTAAATCACTCTAAAGCAGACTCTGTTGCCTCAATGAACCTTTCTGGTGATATGATGCCTAAGCATGAGAGAGATGTTTTAGCAACTGCAATTACTAGTGAAGCAATTGTTGAAGCTGAAGAACCTGCAAAAGATCCCACACTGAAACCTTCTGAAGGAGAACCTGACTGTTTGCAGTACAACATTTTTGGGCTATGGCAACAATTAGCTTCATAACAGGTAAAAAAGTGTTACGTAATATATGAATAAGCAACAGTTTTACATGTGTAACTAATTATCTACACTTTACAAAACGAAAATTGAGTGACATTGAAAAACTGTTGCCTAAAGTAATATAGGCAACACTTTTCTACAGTTGTCTTATATTTTTTAGATTGGTAACAACAAATAATTGTTGCCTATAAAATTTCTATTTAGACAACATCAACTACCTATTCTCATTGATTATAGGCAACGGTTTTGGATCTGTTCCTTATGAAATTTAAATATAAGCAATATTGATAATTTATTGTTATTATACAAAAATTATTTATAAAAGGAATTTTTTTGAATAAAAAAATTTATGCAACAATTATAAAAAATTATAAAAAAATTCTATAATTTTTTTGCTTATAACATTTTTTTAATATTTTTTTCCTAAAGAATTTTGCAAAGTTATAGTTATGCAACAATTATGCACATGTTGCCTATTATATAGATATATATGTAATTTTTTTAATTGAAGCTTATGATATGTTATAAGTTATCGCCATTTGTATTTTTAGATTGGCGCTCTTTTTTCAGTTTTCTCCCTTAATTATTGGACTTTGTTTAATTAAAAAAATAGAAACCTTACGGTAGAGTTGGACGAAGGAATACCCAAATTATGGCAACTGAAATCTCTCATTCCCTCACTTACTTTTTTGTTCAATTTCTTGCTTGGTTTTCTCGATCTCTCGATTGTGGTGGTTGACGCTTGAACGGTGGAATTGTGTGGTGCTTGGAAGACTCATTCACCTGAAGCTCATGGTGGTAGAAGTTTAGATGAGGCTCGGTTGAAGCTTGTTCTGGGTTCGTTCTTGATTGAAGCTCATGCTGGTTTTGTTTGTTGACTGAAGCTCGTGCTGGGTTCAATGTGCATCGATCCTCTTTAGTTTCTCCAATTGTGTTCTCTGCACAGCGAATGTAAAGCTTTGGTTCTATCTTGACTTTAGCTTTTCCAATTTGCTTACTTGTTATCATGGTTCCTTTGTTGAAAAATATATAGATACCTGTTGTCGCTGGTTATTATTTCTTTGATTTGCTAAATAATTTGTTGATTATTTATTATTGCTTTGGTTTTGTCTTGGGACCACAACTTTGTTTGCTTTCGAGCTCATCACATACGAAACAGAGGAGAATTTGCTTGTTTGGCTTTGAATGCAATATTTAAAAAAATTAAAGAATATGTTCCTTTAGTTAGGAGTGGGGACCATACAGCTGGTCCCCATTAGAATAATTTTGACTGCCATTTTGGTATTATGAGTGCCATTTTGTTTAGAGGTTGATGGGTATGAATTAGAGTTTTAATTTTTTATTGGCTTTCATTTCAGCTTGATGGGGTTGCTTTTATGAGAAATATTAAAAGCTTTCATGAGTGAATAGGGGCTGGTTATTTTATTTTGAGTCCTTAAGATAAAAATTTTTTATCATAGATAACACCAAAAAAAATTTTCATCACATTGTAGAGTTCTACATATATATATATATATATGTACATGTATCTAGGTGTAGCCTCAGCCTTTCTCTTCATTTCTTTTTAGCTGCATTTAAGAATGTTTCATGTATATCTAGGTCTAATCATTATAATGTATCCAATATTAAATATATAGTAGCTCTCGTTAGCCCAAAAAAAAAAAACAAAAAAGAAAGTAGCTCAAGTTTTATAATTCATATTGATTATATCAAAATATTGTTACTAATGTTTCAAATTACACTTAGTAGGTACTAATTTTTTGTACAGCAACTCCATCAAGCTTTGTTTTGTCTTGGTTTTTACATTAAATAATGTCTTTTAACCTTAAAAGAAAGAAGCCTATTTTCTTCCTCCTCCTTTTTTATTGCCAATATGTAATTTGTAATTGAATAAGAAAATTGCAAAAGGAAAAATATTCCGTTGAGAATTCTTTCTTGATCTTTTTGCTCTTTTCCAATTTTTACAATATTATTTATATCCAAGCACTAAAAGAAAATTTAAGAGGTAAAATATTAATGATATGTTTGTTTCATACACTTATGAGCGTTGCTTTGCATTTATGAATTTGTTAACTTTTGTTCATTCATGCTTTTAAATACATATAGTATATATTTTTTTAGCAAACCATTGAGCACTTTATGAATAATATGCTGAAATATTGCGCATTTTATATGCTTTATAATATATAAACTTTTGTACTATTGTGATTTTGAAATTATGGTTAAATAATACAAATAACTACTATTTTATTGGTAATTATGTAGTTCTGTATAATCATAAAATTATGAAAGGCCCCTTGCTTGTTTTTATTATTTTTTCTACCATATTTAGATAATTCACCACAGTACTAGTCAACCATAGTATGCTGAAATGTTGGGCATTTAATGGTTAAATTCCTTCACAGGGTCTTGTTTTTGCATAATGAAGTTTGAGTTGGATGGATATGTGATATAAATATAATGTAGAGGGTAGTTATTGCATTTATACATTAAGTTGTTATAAATTATTATTTGTTGTAGGAAGTTTTATTCTTTAACCCATCATGTTAAAAAAGGATTGGGTTGATTTGCCTCGATATAGTGATGATTACATCAAAGGTGTTGAATGCTTCTTGGATTTTGCCTTTACTCAAGGAAATCCCATAGGGAATGAGATTTTATGTCCTTGTACTTTATGTTGTAATAGTAGTTGGAGAAGGAGAGATGTGGTGTATGACCATTTAATATGCAAGGGATTCGTACAAGGCTATACGGAATGGATTTTTCATGGAAAAGGGCTAAGTCCTATTGATCTTGATGGTGATATCAGTGGTAAAGACAAATCATGTGATGACATAGATGGCTTATTATTTGAGACATTTAGAGATGTAGCCCAGGCAAATGATGTGCATGAAGGTCTTAATGAAGATGCAAAAAAATTCTATAAGCTTGTTGAGGAAGGCAAATAAGAGTTATATCCCAATTGTAAGAAATTCACCACCTTGTCATTTACTATTCGGATTTATTTGCTGAAATGTCTTTATTGATGGAGCAATGCTTCATTTACTGCTCTCTTATAATTGCTAAAAGAGGCTTTACCTTATTTGAATATTCCTACCTCTTTTAGTAAAACAAAATCTATAATAAGAGATTTGGGTTTAGACTACAAAAAGATTGATGCATGTCCCAATAATTGTATGTTATTTTGGAAAGAGCATAAGGATGCCAAATTCTGCCATCTCTATGGAGTTTCACGGTGGGTTGAATATTTTGAAGTGGATTGTGAGCTTGAGGAATCTAAGAAAGCTCACAAAGTTCCTGCTAAAATTCTAAGACACTTTCCTTTGATTCCAAGATTAGAAAGGCTATTCATGTGTTCAAAGACTGTTGATTCATTAAGATGGCATGCTGAAGGGCGTTCAATAGATGGTAAGCTAAGGCATCCAGCTGATGGTCAAGCATGGAATGACTTTGATGCCAAGCATCCAGAATTTGCTCTTAATTCTCGTAATATAAGGATTGGATTGGCTAGTGATGGATTTAATCCATTTAGAACCATGAGCATATCTCATAGCACATGGCCAGTGGTATTAACAATATACAATTACCCACCAAATTTGTGCATGAAGCCAGAATATTGTATAATGTCTTTACTTATTCCTAGGCCACGGTCTCCTGGAAATGCAATTGATGTGTACCTACAACCATTAATTGAGGAGTTGAAACTATTGTGGGATGTCAGGGTGGAAACATATGATGTTTCCAAGGATCAAACATTTCAACTGCGTGCAGCTCTTCTATGGACTGTTAGTGATTACCCTACATATGCTATGTTATCTGGTTGGAGCACTAAAGGAAGATTTGATTGTCCTACTTGTAATTATGGAACAACTTCTACTTGTTTAAAGCATAGTCAAAAGATATGCTATATGGGTCATTGGGTTTTTTTGGACCTGAATCATGAATGGAGATCAAATACAAAATCTTTCAATGGAGAAACTGAATATAGATCTCCACCCCCGTTGTTAGAAGCATCAAGAATTTTAGAAGATCTAGAAAACTTTTCCGAAGTATTTGGGCAAAATGAAAAGAAAAGGAAGGATGGTTCATGGAAGAAGAAGTCTATCTTTTGGCAGCTACTATATTGGAAGGATAATATCTTACGCCATAATTTTGACGTAATGCACATAAAGAAGAATATATGTGACAACATAATTGGGACGCTCTTAGAGATTACAGGGAAGAAAAAAGGCCATGTAAATGCTTGTTTAGACCTACAACGAATGGGGATAAGAAAGAATCTTCATTTAAAGGCAATAAGCGATGGTCATAAAACTAAGCTTCCAAAGGCATGCTTTTCCCTAACTAATGAGGAAAAATCTATATTTTGCAATGTTTTGAAGGAAGTCAAATTACCTGATGGCTTGGCCTCAAACATTTAACGATGTGTGCAGGTCAATGATGGAAAAATTTCTAGATATAAAAGTCATGATGCCCATATTATCCTGCATTACTTGCTACAAGTATCAATAAGAGGGATAACTCTTGACCAAGTTGTTGTTCCTTTGATTCGTCTAAGCTCCTTCTTTCTTTCTTTATGCCAAAAAGTTGTTGAGCGGAAAATGTTAGACCATTTGGAAATGGAGATTGCAGAAACACTTTGTCAATTTGAAAGAATCTTCCCACCTAGTTTCTTTGACATAATGGTTCACTTGCCTATTCATCTAGCAAATGAGGTTAGATTAGGTGGACCGGTTCAATTTAGGTGGATGTATTATATGGAGAGATATTTAGGTGATTTGAAGACATTTGTTTGAAATAAAAGTCAACCTGAAGGCTCTATTGTTGAAGCATATTTGGTTAAAGAGTCCTTGACATTCTGCTCTAGGTATTTGTCCAGTGATATAGATACAAGAATGAATAGGATGACTCAGAATAATGATGAATGTCCAAACAAGGGTCATCCTATTGAGGGAAAGAAACTGTTTTCACTGGATCATAAGTTACAAAACCAAGCCCATGGATACATCTTATTCAATTGTGATGAAATACAAGACTATATTAGGTACTTTCACTGACTAGTTCATTGCCTATATCTTTTCAACATAATATGTTTTATCGTTTCATTGAAAAATTTAGTAATTTATTTTGTAGAGAGCATGAAACTGAAGTTCGTAGTCATCGTAAAAGAACTAAGTGGACCCAAGCCAAAACTCAAAGGGAAGATTTCATTCAATGGTTTGAAACACGTGCAATGTGTGAGGAGGTATCAGATTGGATAAAAGAGTTGTCTAGAGGACCAAACAATGTTGTTAAGAGTTTTCTGGGCATGTCATTAATGGGTACAGGTTTCATACCAGGAAACATGATGCACGAAGAAAAACCCAAAACAATAGTGTTACATTAGATGCAGTAACCCCAAGTTTTAAAAGTGCTAAGGATAACCACCCAGAAAAAGTTTGCATTGTAAGAAAAGAGCTAACATTAATAAACTGTTGTCTATATGAAGAATATAAAAACAAACACTAAGAAACTGTTGCCTATACTAAGAATAAAAAACTAACACAAAGAAACTGTTGCTTATATAAAGAACTTATGGTGACTCTGGAAGACTGTTGCCTATACCAGCAACCTATAGCAATGGGTGACAATTGTACTAAAAAGACAACACTTGGGGGTTGTTGCGAAACATAACATTTTGGCAACAGTTGAAAACTGTTGCCATAAGTGAGCAACAACTTAAAACTGTTGCTAGATTTCGCACGTCAAAACCATTGCCTATTGTCTAGATATAGGTAACAGTTTTTTTGCTCACCGTTGCCATAGACAATAGGTAACGGTCGAATAGACTACATACCTTTAGGCAATGGTTTTTTGTTTAGCAACGATTTTTAGGCTCTATGGCAACGAGGCAAAAAATGTTGTAGTGTTGGTTCCATCAAATGTAGGGTCTACAATCCTTAAGAATTCAGAGAAGGATATGTACAAGAAATCCAATATGGCAATAGAAGATGAATTAATTGTTCAAAATAGTTAGTACTCCCCATCAATAATAGTTATTATTCCCCATCAATGCAAGGTTCATGAGTACCTGCTCAATCATTTTTCAATCCAGAATTTGCAAATGATGCAACTAATCACATGCAAAGTTTTGGTGGAGATGCCAAATATTTACTAGAACAAGATTTTACACTGGTTAAGAAAGTGAAAAAGGAAATCGAAGAAAAAATATAAATCCTCCTATCAGGAAAGAAAATATAGGTATATGCAAGAATGAGATCAACATTAGTTAATTATCAATTATCCTTCACTTTAGCTAATGTCTCTTGGAGTTTATGTCTTCACCAAAAACTTATTTCAAGAAAAATTCTTAGTATACCTGATCTACCAAAAAAAAAAATTAAAAGACTAAGCCAATTATAAATAGATATATAAAGATGTCAAAGGTAGGTTTAACTGAAAAAGTATATTAAATATGCTTACATATTTATTTATAATTAGCTTTGCTAACAAGTTTTTGGAAATTGGGTTTATCTGAAAATTTCTCCAAGATTACTATGTATCAATAATAAGTCTGAGTTGATTATGATATAGGGACTGAGGTGATAGTTTTTGTTGAAGCAAAAACAGTTAAATCCACTAGATTTCAAACAAAAGACAGTGTTCCAATTAAAGATACTATTTTAACAGAAACATCTACTTAAACTCAATTATATATTGGTGAACAAGCAGAAGATGAAGTTGGTGAACCCTATGGATGGTAAATACTTAAAATCATTGTTTGTGGTGGTTTAGTTAGATCAATTACAAGTTTGGGAATTGTGACATCTGCAGCTAGTGCTGGTTCTGCTTCACTAAGTGTTCTTCCTTTATGAGAAGTCACCATGGGATGGTTAGCTGAACTGGTAGATTAGCAATTTATAAAGTTATTTCAAATTGGTAGTTATGTGATTTTATTAGGTAAAAGTTAATGTTTTAGTAGTTAACGTTCCAATCTTGTGTTATTGCTGTGAATATTATGTTGGAAGTATAGATACATATATGTGGATGTGTCAAAAGAAGAGAGTCTCACATCGTTTAGAATAGATAAAGCCTTAGTGTATATATACTAAGATGTGATATTAAATAAGTGATTGGGCCAAGAAGAGGAGTAGGCTCGCATGCACAACAACGAGTTAACGCAGTTGAAAATCTCCGATTTCTCCATTGCGCACGAGTTAGACATGATACTAGGTATTTTTTATTAAAAATATTTTTGAATTTTACAAAAATATTTTGTTTAAATAGGCTTATCGAAAAAATTTTATTTTTAGTAATTTTGAAATTGGGACCTTGAATTCCTTAAATTTTTTGATGTTGAGGCCTTTAATTTACCGTTTTAATTTTTCATTAATTGGCTTTTAATCCCAACATTAAAAAATGACCTTTCTTAATTATTTTTAAATCCCAATGATCAAAATTAATTATTTTAATTAAATCATTATTAACCAATTTTATTGCTGCCTAGCATTTTGTCTACGTCCTTGGCCTATAAAAGGTAGTGCATGGTGCTTGTACAAATCGCACTGAGCTTTCGAACATTTTCGGAGCTTTCTCCTCTCTTTCTCCTTAGTTCTTCTGAATTCTTTGGGTTTTTGCTCTTTTGTTTCCCTGTGGATTTCTGCTGAAAGGGTCCTTTTAATTCTTGAGAGTTGTTGACTTGTGGTAGAATAATTCTTAAGAACAGTGTCATCAGACATGATTCAAATCGATTTTTCTAACGTTATTGTGAATTGCAGTTAACAATCTTAAGAGTTATGGAATCACACCGTAATGCTACTGTTAATAATTCCAATGCTGCTAACATTATCGCAACTATTTCTGGTGGGGCCGTTAATGGTGGTAGTAGTGTTGCTGCCTTTGTGCCCACTGCAGTGCCACTTCTTAAGTCCTTCCCAGACATCTCAAAAATTAAGGTATTCGATGGCAAGAACTTCAAATGGTGGCAAGAACCTATTTTTTCGATGCTAGATATGCACAGAGTTGTTATGGTCCTCACTCAAACCAAGCCAGTTGTAGATGTTGACTGAGCCCATAAAGATATTTAGGCTTATGCCAACAAGGTATACAGGCATACTATCATTAGCACGTTATCTAATAATTTGTTTGATGTCTATTGTGTCTACAAGAAAGCCAACAAAATCTGGGAGTCATTAATCACAAAAAACATTGTTGAGGATGTTAGAAAACAAAAATTTGGGATCGAAAATTACTACCGATGGGAGATGTCTGAAGACTAAAATATCAAGCTACAAATCAACGAATACCACAAGCTGCTGGAAGAACTCCGTGCTCAGAAGATCAACCTTCCAGATAAATTTGTAGTTGGGATCCTAATTGAGAAACTGTGAGATTCATGGAAAGACTACAACAACAACTCAAACACAAGCAGAAGCAACTATTGCTATCAGATCTCATCACTCATATTATCATCGAAGACACTAACCGAAAGGAGGTTGTGAACACCATATTTTGTCCGGGCATACTCCAAAAATCATGATAAAAATAAAAATTAGAAAACTAATAAAAAATAAAAAATAAAAAGACAAAAATCAAATAGACCCTTTTAACCCAACAAAAAAAAAATCAAAGGGGAAGAACCCAAAAATAAAATTAAAAATAAATAAAAGCCCATTAATTCAAAATTAAAACAAAAAGAGAAATCAAAAAGGGAGTAACAAAAATCTAAAAATTAAAAAATTAAAAACAAAAATAAAAAAGAGACTAGGAAAAGAAAAGGAAAAATGAAGAAAAAAAGTAAAACCCATAAAGAAAGAGAGAAAAAAGACTAAAAGTAAGTTAATCATCCAAAAATAAGTAAAAGAAGATAATAATAAAAAAATTAAAAGTCCAAAAAAAAATATATCAAAAGGGTATTACAAAAAATATATATATATACAGTAAAAAAAAAAGGAGGGAAGCCAAAAAAAAAAAAGGGGTTAAAATTTTGGAACACAATTCAGAAGAGCCCAACCTAAAAAAAAAAAGAAAAAGAAAAGGAGTTCAGCCTAAAGCTAACTCAGAATTGGGCCAAAAATGAAAAAAGAAGCTCAAAGAATGAAGTTCCCATATTTGGGATCCGTTTCATTAAACTCGACCCAAAGAAAAAGCCCAAACCCCCCTAATACCAAACCCTACCAGGTGGTCCCTTGGTCCCCTCTGGATGCTATCCTCTGGAAGATAAAAATGCACAGACACACACAGACAAAAGGGAGCACGATGGGAGGATGAGAAAAGGGAAGATAGTCGAGCAGAGGCTGGTGGGGTAGAAAGGGACAGACAGAAAAAAGAGATTAGGAGACGAGGCGAGGAGAGGGACGGAAAAAATCGAAAGAGTGGGAAAGCGAGAGATCGACGGAGAGAGAGACTGAATAGAGGAAAAGACGAGGAGGAGGATTCGAGTAGGAAGGGAAAGAGGACTGAGGGAGGAAGAGAAAAGGCGAGGGGGCTTTGAAGGTTTTCATCTGGAAAGAAAGCCGGTGAGGCTTCGAATGAGAGAAGGGGCTTCGGAGAGAGACAGACACTCTGAGGCAGGAGGGGGGACCGAAAGAGTTGCTCCCTTCCCAGCGTGTCTCTTCTCGAATCCATGGGGAAGCCAGGCCAAGGGAGGAGCCGAGAGTAAAAACACGAAGGAGAGAGAGCGACAGACAAAAGAGGTGAGACGCCAGAGGGAATCCTAGGGGTACAAGGCTGAGGGGGAAGGACGGACGGAAAAAGGGAGGACTCTGAAAAGAGAAAATCGGAGAGGAGAGGGGATCCTCGAGGGGGAGAGTAGAGAGCTTGAGAGAAATCTAAAGTTCAGAGAAGAGGGAGACGAACGAGAGCGTAGGGAACGAGTAGAAAAATAGAGTGGGCTTTGAAGGTTTTGGTCTGGAAAGGAAGCCAGTGAGGCTTCGAATTAGAGAGAGTCAGAGAGGTAGAAGGGGGGACCAAAGCAGATTCTCCCTCGCCGGCGTGCCTCTTCCCGAATCCATGGGGAAGCCAGGCCGAGGGAGGGGCTGAGAGTAAAACACGGAGGTGGGAGAGAGGAGAAATTGAAAGCCATAGAAATTGAGAAAAAAATGGAAAAAAGATTCAGCGAGGGAGTATTGAGGGTCTTTCATAGTCTTCCTCTCAAGAACTTCAGATTGTCAATGCCAAACGCAAAGCTCTGCGTGAGGTCCATGACCTGGAGGCTCATAATCTGATGAAAACTAAGAGGGCAAGAAGCTGTACAGAGGAGCAACAGGGAGCTACAACAGCAGAAAATAGAAAATCAAAAGGAGCTGAAAAAAAAAAAAAGCTAAGTTAAGTTAACTTTATTTGCAAATTTAATTTTGATTAGAAATGGAAATCTGATGATTATATAGTCCCTGTCTCGTTCTCCTTTCTGTTTTGTGGCATGGAAAATTCTGTTCAAATGGCTGGACTTATTGGCAGAATTATAGGCATAGTTTTATCTTGTGTTGTGAAGGTGTGCTGGATGTCTGAATATGGACCTTATTTTCTTTCCATCTTCTGTTAGACATTGCTGGTTTTGTGAGATGCTGCCGAAACTAGGGAGAAGATTTAATGGTTTCATTTTTTTTTTGTACCATAAATGTATGCCTAGTAGGTTGTATTTAGGACGCTCTTACGTAGCTTAGCTTTTCCTACCCTTTGTGGAGAATGCAAGTTTGCATAAGCTAGGGAATGATTTGCATAACTGAGGGATTCATTAGTGGGATCACTTCATTTACGTTGTCTTATACATCTCACCAGCATGACACCTTTTGATAAAAAATTTTACTGCAACTTCTCCCTCCCAATGTTTGCTACACTCTGATATAGCTATGAACTCCCATTTGTTGCACCCAAACCTGATTTCATGACTGGTATAGATACTGCCCTGTCAAGAACATGTTTAACTGCTATCAGTATCTGAACATGACCCCTTGATTATGTCTTTCGAGTTGCTGGCCATGTGAATGAATTGTGTATGCTGATTTCCAAAATCTATTCGTTCATACATTGACCTTCGCTTAAGTAAATGATTACATTGAAAAATCATTGAAATTATTGTGCCTGTTGTTTACACCGCATGAGAGGACTATGAATTGGAAATCCTTAACTTGACGAGAACAATTGATCGAGAGACTGTCTCAGGAGATTAGGAAAATACTTTTACATGGGTTTATTTGCTTCTACTATTCGTAGGCAAAATAAAATAAAATAAAGGCGGTAAATATGCCTAGAATAATATAATTAGTGTACCTTGTGTATAATGAATGTTGCCCAGTGTCTATATATATATATATATATATATATATATATATATATATGTATATCTTTCCCTTTCCAACTATGCTTATTGCATTCTTTCTCCTTTGTGTCTGTTGCATGTGCGAGGCTGGTGATCCAGGGGAATGACAACGCGTGAGAAGCGTGGGAAGGAGAATAGACAAATGGTCGGGAAGGACAGCACTGGCTATGGCTTGGTGGCTCATGACCTGGTGACATGCCAAAGAAGATGTGATAAGAGGTTTAACTAATAATTAGGGAATAAGCATCATCTTTCGTTTTGTTCATGAAACTTTGGATGATCTGTAAACACAAAGACACACACGATCACCAAATTTTACATGCCTGTAAATATTATCATTTTAGCTTCTTTATATTTACTTTATTTTTCTTTTAGAATTTGTCGTGTGGGATTATTTGTCCCCTCAAACGCATAGGAGATAAACCAAATGGACCATGTGAGGCAATAGGCCTCCTTGGCATTCATTAGGTTACCAATTTGTATTTTTATATGTTTTGGGCTGCATCAATCAAACATCAAGTTGATTTTTTCTTTTTCTTTAAAAAAAAGATTTTCAAAAAAAAGAAACCAGATAAAAACTAAAAACAAAAAAAACAAAAAGAAGGGAAGAAAGCAACAAAAAAGGAATAAAAAGATAATGATGATAAACTTTTCAATTTTGAAAGTTGATTTTAAATAATTGAGTTTTTAAAGTTCCCATTTCAAAAATTGTAAATAAAACCTAATTTTTAAGCAAAAAAATTAAGAGGAAAATGAAATCAACAAAATTTACAAAAAATAAAACAAAACAAAACAAAACAAGGATTTAAAAAAATACCTTTGAATGAATAAAGAGCTTAGAAAAAAAGGGAGGTGAAAGAAAAGAAATTCAAAATTAGGAATAAATAAATAAATAACAAGAAAAAGGAGAAAAAATAAAAAAAAATTAAAAGAAAAACAAAAGGAAAAATTAATTAAAAATTAAAAAAATATCAATTAAAAAAAACAACAAAAAGGCGTAGGAAAGAGAATAAAAATGATAAAATAAAAATGATAAAATAAGAGAGAGGAAGAGAAAGATTTTACTATAAATATTATTTGAAAATTCAATCTTAAAATGAAAATTAAAAACTTATGAAGAATAAGAATAAAAAATAAAAACACAAAAATAGAACACAAAATAAAAATTACCCATAGAAAAGAGAAACAAATAGAAAAAAAAATCATAGTAAAAAAAAAATAGAAATAAAAAAAAACAAAAAATAAAATAGAAAAAAAATAAAACAAAAACAAATAGTAATAATAATAATAACAAAAAAATGAAAATGAAAATGAATGGAAAGCTAAAAATGATAGAAAAAAGAGGAAAAAAATCGAAAATGCAAAGAAAAGTAAAATTAAATTTTTTTTTAACAAATTAAAACACATCAACCAATTTCAAAACTCGTTTTACTTGTTAAAGGAAAAAGTAATTTATTTTCTTCGTCTTTTCATAAAAAAAAACACCCAAACAAAAAAATTAATAAAAATAAAACAAAACAAAAACAAAGAAGAAAAACTAACCAACAAATCTCCGCTGAACTACGTGGACTTTAATCCCTTCCAAAGGGTACGTAGGCCTTAGGTTTTTATCTTAGGTCAAATCTGCCCTTGTAAATAATTATTTTTTTTTAGTTTTATCTCTTCAATTTCATTCCTCTTATTTTAAATTTTATTTCTTTAATTTCTTTTTCCTTTTACTCTTAATCTTATTTTATTTAATCTCTTTCCTTTTATCCTGCATGTGATTTGTTGAGGAGAATTAAAATAAACTAAAGGCCATAATAATTTTGCACAACTAACTTAGGGTAACCGTTCTTAAGAACCGGTGTAGTGGGGTGCCTAACACCTTCTCCACTCACAATCGACTCCCGAATCCATTATCTAGTTCATAGACCATTTTTCTCATAAAAAGCTTTTCCAAAGTTTTGCCTTTTCAAAAATAAAAATTTTGGTGGCGACTTCTGAACCCTATTTATTTCTACCTATCTATCTGAACCCTACTTATTTCAAGAGATTTTTACTTTTAATTTTGATTTCTCATAAAGGCGCCACGCCGCCGCATTTTCGGGTGTGACAGTTTGGTGACTCCACTTGGGACACTAAGAGAGTCAAGCCCAAATTAAGTTAGCTGTGCAAGATATTATGGCTTTCTTTTATTTCGATTCTCCTTTTGTTTGTTATTTGTCTCACATAATTAGGGGTAGATAATATGTCATTCACATGCTTGTTTTATTAGTTTCATTCCATTGATTTTTGTATATAATATACGTTAGGATAGATAACATGTAGAATAAAACCTTAGGGTAGATGACTATATTTGTATATGTTACTTCTTATTTTTATCTGCATATATTTCTCTACCTTTTATTCTGCCAATCTGTTTAGCAGATGAGGGTTGGGTAGTCCATAGAATGAAAAGGTAAATGCTCTCCTCACACACATCACTGAGACACAAACATATCACATACGTTATGGGCCCTATACCCGGGTCTGAGTGTTCCTTAGGTTAGTAGAGGTTTATATTGATTTCCCTGTGAAGCCTTGTGCTTCCTGAGGCGATCATGAAGACCTCACCTAAATTGTGCTTTGTTATATGGGTTTGACTTATGTAGGATATTTTATTATTTCAAAGTCAAGTTTATATAGCGAGATCCTCACCTCATGGCGAGGGCAATTTGGGAACCAATGTTCTAGGGTCATAGATCTACCCTAAGAAATGCACTAATAGTCAAGCTCTAAACGCCTCCTGAACAGTTAGAGTCAGACTTCCACAAACCAGTTATCTTAACCTAGGGCCCACCCATAGTAGGACAAAGGAGGGCATTTTTTTTACTCTTTCATCACTTTTATGCATCCATTAAAACCTTATAAAGGAAGTGACATATTGTCACTATTCACTGGAGTAGTTAACGGGATGCCATTGTACAGTTGGACATACGTTAACATGAAAGTATACATTAGTGCCACTAACCATTACCTAGTGGGTTTTTAACCCTGAAAAGGTTATAATCACATTTGTCATAATCTCACGAAAAAAAAAACTTTAAACATGCATTCATTTCTTCACATACATGCAAAAAAAAAAAAATAAAGAGAGAAAGAGAGATAAAATAAAATAATAAATAGTACACAACCCATTTTCATTCTTTAAAACCTCCACCCCATAAAATAAAATTTTCCTTCATAAAAAAGGAAAGAATTTTTAAAATTCTGAGAAATTATAATAAGTATATCGCATCATCAAGTGAGTGTCATGTCTTGGATAGGGATTAGAATTATTTTAAGGCATCAATCGTGTAGATAAGCATATTTCTCTCGATTTGACTGTCAACTGTTTTTTTCTCCAATGAGGCAATAAGTTTCTCGAGAAAAAGCACAAAGTTTTTCTTCTTTTCTTCTACCAAGACATAGTTCTCAATGCTGTATCAGTGAGTATGCAATACTAAATCCATCCTACCTCAGTGGATCGTAGATTGGTTTAGTTTTTTATCAAAATATTATCAAAGCTAAAGTTTTAAATATCAATTGTGTAGGAGCTACCCCTTCTCAAATTGAACAATAAGCCACAACTCTCAATGGGTCAATAAGCTCTTAGAGGAATGTGGGAAAATATTAACTAATACTAGTAATTCCCTGATTAATCAAAAAAAGCCGATCCCGGGTAACTTACATAAGGATAGTAAATTTTGGCCCCATATCGGTGGCTATTTTCAAGATAAATAAGGATCAAGTTGATACATGAGTCGAGCCAATTAAGAGCTCAATTTGAATTGCTTGCCAAAAAAAAATTTGAAATTCCTTGCAAGTCGATTCTGTTAACTCTACCCTTCTTGGTGAAACGATAAGGTCTTAGAGGAAAATGGAAGATATGAAAATAACTCTATAAATTGTCAGAAGAAAACCAGATTGGTTGTACTTTTTCATAGACATCATTCATGTAGAATTTGGTATATTCTCTTAGGATGATTTGTCAACTTTATTTATCCCTGTATGCAATAAAGCATATGAGGAAAATAGAGGTCAAATAACTTTAAAAAGAAGGGATTTTTTATTAGGGTAATATTGAGTGAGAAAATTCTAAATTCCATTTTTAGGTCAACTGGGGGTAACGAATTTCCTAAAGGAAATAAAGGTCCTATACCTTGAAAGGCTCTCACACTAAATACACCCATCAGCTCATAAATCAAACAAGTAATAAAATTGCGTTCGTGCATTGTCATAAGGCATTTCATGTTGAAAATCTGAAAATTTATAAAATACATGATTCTTGACCCTTTATAATGGAAAGATTAGCTTCATCTAAAAAAAAAATTCAAATAAAAAGCTACACTCATGAATAGCCAAGATGAGAAAATGAAGTATAAGTGCAAAAGGTAAAGGTGTGTCACTTGATTAGGAAAAAGAAAAGTTGTCAAAGGTTTTGATAAGGTTGCTTATCACTTCCTAACCTTCCATACCACCATATCCTTCAGCTTATAACTATTGCCTACCATCATCCTCTCCATTCCAAAGAAATTCGAACCATCCATCTCAAAACTCATCAACACCTAAACTTGACCATGCAAAAAAAAAAAAACCACACACTATCATAATTAAAACATTTGCCATATACCTCATTTGGGATCCTTGCCATTTGCCTAATCTTCATTTGAATAGCTTTTTCACAAGAGTATGATGCTTCCTACACTAGCCTCTAACCTTCACACTCAAAATGGCATTGTTAAAAAGAAATTGTATACTTGATCCTAAGGCAATGAGACACCCCATTAAAAAAAAAAAAAAAGAGGTTGCAACCTCTTCATGAACAAGGTGTAAAATGACATAAGAAATAAGATTTCATGAGGATTTCTTGATGATCGAACTCTCAAAGAAGTTGTCTGTCATATCATAATCAATTAATGTTTGTTTGTTCGATATTCTTCTGTCTAGCTAAAATCCAAGGCTAACAGAAGTTGATTCATTAGACCTTATTTGATTTAACCTTGTCAATACAATGGTCATATGCTTCCATCTCACCCTTTACGCGTCCTTCCATTCCATCAATTATGTTGACACCACTTCTTTCCTTGCATGTTATTTCTAAATAACTGAAAACCCACAAAAAAAAAATAATAATAATGATACCTAGAACCCCTTATAAAAAGATTCAATTGATGGAGAAAAAGGTCAAACTTGAAGCTAATTATATAACCCAAATTCAATTACAAAAAAAAAATCAAATTAGAGATACCAATGCATGTCCCACAAGCAAACTATATCTAGGATACAAGGCATTCTTTGTCTTCCCAAATACAAGGAAGTAACTTCTAGTCATCTCATTTGAGCCTGGAGTGATGTTCATTTCCTTCACTTTAATCATGCAACCTTTGGAATGGGAAGTCTTTAACAAGTATTTATGCTAGTAATTCAAATATCAAGAGAGGGTTAAGTTCTTTCAATCATCTAAATACTTCTTAACTATTACTAACCACTTTGGGCCTAAAAAAAAATTATTCAAATACCGAACATGAATTGAACCTGAGAAGCAATGAGAATTCTACATAAAGAAAAAGCAATTTTGGCACCATAATGGATTCCCGCTAGGAAAAAAAGCAGATTTAATGAAAAAAAGGAGACAAATTGGAAGAAGAAAAGAAAAATCATAGGAGGAAGGAAATTCTCAAAAAGAAAGCTCCCACAGATTAAATTTTAAAAAAGCAATCAATGGGCAAAATTCCCAAAGAAGAGTCTTATGTGGCACAAGAGGTCAAAAAAAAAAAAGGAAAAGTCTCCAGAGGAGAGTTGAGCTGAACGAAAATATCTTTTAAGAGAAAAAGATTGAGTTAACTATCATAAGCCAATTGGTCTTGCCAAAATGGTACAATTACTAGAGCAAAATTCTCATTGTGAACTTACATGAATGTTTGGGCCTTATCACCTTTCTTTCTTAAGCTACATTTTACCCATTAAACCCCATTACAACCTTGATACTTCCTCTCTTGTTAAGTGAATTTCGAGTATAGAATTTTGTTAAAAGCAATAGGAGAAGGAGATTAATAGGAGACTTGAGGGGGCATGTTAATTCTTGAGCCTAATATCTCTTATTTCATAAACCCTTTTACCAAGGCCACATTACAAGTGTTGAAAGTCCTTGTTGAGGTTTAGCTTGTTTGCAAAATAATGGGGCAGATATTTTTTTTTGAAAGGAATGATAAAAAAAAATCGAAATAATTGAAATTAGGGCAAAAAGTTTAGTTCAAAGCAGATTCTTTTCACTATATCCATTGTTTCTTTCAAAAAGAGTTCAAGTCCAGAATTAAAGCTCGTCTCTATCCTATCATATCCATATTCTCAGCATCTCACTTCTCTATTATTCAAAGGAGAATACTTTAAGTGTAGAATTGGGGCATTTTCCCATTCTGTCACATTATGCCAAGTCATTGTCTATTCCATTTTTCCACTTCCAAACTATTTTATATGCTCACCTTCTTCATCAGCCCTTGCATCCCTCTAATGTTGAGGATTTTTTTTTTCTTTCCCAAGCTTATGTGTTTGTATCCCTTAATGCATGATTGTATTGACATTGTTAACTAAAGTAAGAGTGAATTCTACTTATTGACCTTTCAAGCATTAACGATGAAAAGTTGACAATAGGAGAGTACCTTGTTAAGTTAATAGTCCAAGGTTGATGGCAAACAAATTACTTGGAGAAAAATCATTTAGACATAAGTCAAAGCAAGAGCCTTAGGTCTTCTTAGCTTGGGATACTCCCTCAGGGGCACTTTTAGCCAGCCCAAAAGCCATCAGTAAATTTCCTCATCCAAATAACAAAAGGAAAATTTAGTAGGATAATCAAAAGTTTAACTTTTCTCATTATGGTAGGTGAAGAGTGTAAATTTTTTTTTTTTTCAAAAGCAAAAGGCTAAAAATCTTACGTTTTATAAATTCTGAGATTTCTTATGCATCATATGTTTGCATTGAATTTGTACATAGACAAAGCATATTTTTCCTTTTCAAGTCAAATAAAAAAAATTTAACTAAAAATAATAATATCACATTTATTCTCATCAATTCACTAAAAAAAAAAAAGGGATCACATTTTTCTTATAAATTCATTTTCCAAAAAAAAAAGAGAGTTAAAAATTCAAAATCAGTTTAAGGACATTAAAAAATAATGCTCATTCTTTTCCCATTCTCCTTCAAGATGATTCTGTTTACCAAAAAAAAGGAGCTCTAAGGTTAAAATCAATCTACAAGCATTTAGAAATAATGCTCCCTTTCTTTCTCCTTCTTTTGAAGTGATCTTGAAGAAAAAAAAAGGGGAGTCCAAAACTCAAAATTCATTTAAGGATGTTTAAAGATAATGTCCTCATCCTTTTTGTCTCCATTTGGAATTAAGGTCACTCGCATAAATTGTGCATATTCTAGAAATAAAAATTTTCAAGCTTAAAAAGTCAAAAAAACAAAATAAAATAACTTGCATCTCATATGGCATTCCATACTTGTATACATCTCATAGCCCGTAGTCTATACTGGGGCAAGCAGAAGAACATTTGTATTTCATAAAATAAAGCATCACATATTTCATGCATCCCACATTTGCATACATCACATGGCCTCGAGTTCACATTGGGGCAAGCAAAAAGAAAATTTGCATTTTATAAAATAAAGCATCACATGTTTCATACGTCCCACATTTGCATACATCACATGGCCTCTAGTTCACACTGGGGCAAGCAAAAAGGAAATTTGCATTTCATAACATAAAGCATCATATGTTTCATACATTCCATACTTGCATACATTACATAGACCATAGTTCATGCTGGGGCAAGTGAAAACAAACATTTTGCATTTTACAAACAAAATCTTATATGCTTTTTGCGGTTCACATGCATATATCTTGTGTGAACCTCAAGTTCATACTGGGGTAAAGGAAAAAAACAAAAAATGTGCATTCCATAAATTGTAGCATTCTACATACCTCATACTTTTAACACTTACAATGACCTTGATTCATATGGGGGCAAAATTGAGTTGTTAAGTTAAAAAGTCAAGCATTTTGATACATTGCATGTTTCATATAGGTGCATAACCCTGTATTAAAACTTAGATGAATGAAGTAAAGTTTTTAAACTTAAAAAAAATAATAACAAAAATTAAAAGAAAAACAAAAGGAAAAATTAATTAAAAATTAAAAAAATATCAATTAAAAAAAACAACAAAAAGGCGTAGGAAAGAGAAAAAAAATGAAAAAACAAAAATGATAAAATAAGAGAGAGGTAGAGAAAGATTTACTATAAATATTATTCAAAAATTCAATCTTAAAATGCAAATTAAAAACTTATGAAGAATAAGAATAAAAAATAAAAGCAAAAAAATAGAACACAAAATAAAAAATTACCGATAGAAAAGAGAAACAAATAGAAAAAAAATCATAGTAAAAAAAAATAGAAATCAAAAAATAAAACAAAAAAAAAATAAAATAACAAAAAATAAAATAACAAAAAGTAATAATAATAATAATAATAATAATAATAACAACAAAATGAAAATGAAAATGAATGGAAAGCTAAAAATGATAGAAAAAGAGGGAAAAAATCGAAAATGCAAAGAAAAGTAAAATTAAATTTTCTTTTAACAAATTAAAATACATCAACCAATTTCAAAACTCGTTTTACTTGTTAAAGGAAAAAGTAATTTATTTTCTTCGTCTTTTCATAAAAAAAAAAAAACAACACCCAAACAAAAAATTAATAAAAAAATAAAACAAAACAAAAACAAAGAAGAAAAACCAACCAACAAATCTCCGCCGAACTACGTAGACTTTGATCCCTTTCAAAGGGTACGTAGGCCTTAGGTTTTTATCTTAAGTCAAGTCCGCCCTTGTAAATAATTATTTTTCCTTTAGTTTTATCTCTTCAATTTCATTCCTCTTATTCTAAATTTTATTTCTTTAATTTTTTTTATCCTGCATGTGATTTGTTGAGGAGAATTAAAATAAACTAAAGGCCATAATAATTTTTGCACAACTAACTTAGGATAACCATTCTTAAGAATGGGTGTAGTGGAGTGCCTAACACCTTCCCCACTCACAATCGACTCCCAAATTCATTATCTAGTTCATAAACCATTTTTCTCATAAAAAGGCTTTTCCAAAGTTTTGCCTTTTCAAAAATAAAAATTTTGGTGGCGACTCCTGAACCCTATTTATTTCTACCTATCTATCTGAACCCTACTTATTTCAAGAGATTTTTACTTTTAATTTTGATTTTTCATAAAGGCGCCACGCCGCCGCATTTTCGGGTGTGACAGAGGTTCAGGCTGCAAAAGGCAAGGAAATAGCCTCAAAGGCAAACTTGGTGGAGACAAAGCTACACAACAAGAGGTATGATTCTCATAAAAAACCTGGTTACAATCTTAAGAATTCTAACCTCAAATTCAAAAAGAAGGGCAATTGCTTTGTTTATGGCAAGCCAGGGTACCATGCTGCTCAATATAGAAAGAGAGTTAGTAATAATAATCCTTCCAAACTGAATGTAAATTTAGTTCAAAGATATGAGAACAATGATGATGAGGTCATTATGGCAATTATTTCTTAACTCTTGTTATCTCCCATATGAAGAAATGGGTGGTAGACTCTGGGACTACCAAGCATATCTATGCAAATAAAGAAATATTTACCTCCTATGATCCTATCAAGGAAGAAGAAGACTGCATTTATCTTACTAATTCTCGAACTGCAAAAGTTCTTAAGAAAGGAAAAGTGATTTTTGAACTCACATCCGGAAAGACCTTGACTTTCAATGATGTTCTGCATGTGTCTAATGTTAGAGCAAACTTAATTTCTATAACTCTATTAAGAAGGGTTGGGGTTAAAATGTCATTCAAATCTGACAAAATTGTGATGACAAAAAATAATATTTTTGTGGGAAAGGGTCATTATAACTAGGGACTATTTGTACTGAATGTTGCTGAAATGAATGAAAATACATCATCTTCTGCTTACTTGCCTATTTATATGATTGATTCATTTAATGTGTGGCATGTTAGATTAGGACATGTTAATAAGTCTTATATTAAGAAAATGCAACAACTTGGTTTGATTTTTAGGATTAAAAATAATTGTTTAAACAAATGTGAAGTATGTATAGAAGCTAAGATAACTAAAAAATCATATTTTTCTACACAAAGAGAAACTAAATTGCTTTTTTTAATACACATTGATTTGGGTGATTTAAAATAAATAATGACTAGAGATGGTAAAAAATATTATATTACTTTTATTGATGATTTTTCAAGGTATACTAAAGTATATTTATTAAGGAATAAAGATGAAGCATTTGAAAATTTTCTTTTGTATAAGGTAGAGGTAAAAAATTAACTAAATAGGATGATTAAAAGAGTAAGGTTAGATAGAGTAGGAGAATATGTTTTATTAAATGATTTTAGTAAAATAGAGGAAATTATTCATGAAATAACTCCTCCATATTCATCTAAGTCTAATGGTGTTGTAAAAAGAAAAAATAGAACTTTAAAAGAGATTATGAATGCTATGCTTGTAAATTTTTCTACACTGTATAATTTATGGGATTAAACTTTGTTGTCTGCTTATTTTTTTTGCAAAATAGAATATCCTATAAGAAAACAAATAAAACACTTTATGAATTATGGAAATGTTATGTACCTAACCTAAAATATTTAAAAGTGTGGAAGTGTCCTGGTGAAGTAATATTGCCTAATCCTAAGAAAAGAAAAATTGGGTCTAAAACTTCTAATTACATGTTTATTGGGTATGCTAAACATAGTGCATCTTATAGATTTCTAGTTTTAAAAAATGATGTTTTGGATCATAACACTATTATAGAAACTAAAGATGCAAAATTTTTTGAACATATTTTTCCTTTGAAAATTTAACATAATTCTAAGAAATTGAAAATTTTTACTTGTTCTCCTAAACAAAATATAAATAAACATTTGGTTGAAAATTTAAAAAGAAGGAAGAGGCAAAGGAAAGAATCTTTTTTTGAAAATGATTTTTATACTTATATGATACAAGATAATCCTTTTAAGACTAAAAATTGATTCTCTTAGTTAAAATAAAACTTGGGTTTTAATAGACTTGCCTCAGAAGCTAAACCTATTAGTTGTAAATGAGTTTTTAGGAAGAAACTCAATCCTGATGGGTGCATTGATAAATATAAAACTAGACTGGTAGCTAAAGATTTTACTCAAAAATAAAATATTGATTATTTTGATATTTTTTCTCCGGTTACAAGAATCTCTTCTATAAGAATTCTAATTACTTTAACTTCAGCTCTTAAGCTTTATATTCATCAAATGGATGTTAAAACTACTTTCTTAAATGGTGATTTATTTAGAAGAAAATTATATGGTACAACCTGAAGGATGTGTCGCTCCTGGACAAGAAAATAAAGTGTGTAAACTTGTTAAATCTTTATATGAATTAAAACAAGCACCTAAACAATGGCATAAAAAATTGAATCAAGTTTTGACAAGTGATGGTTTTGCTACTGTTGAAGTGGAAAGGTGTGCTTATACAAAACTTGTAGATAATAATTGTGTGATTATTTGCTTATATATAGATGACATGCTTATTTTTTATACTAATATGAATGTTGTGATTGAAACTAAGAGTTTCCTTACATCTAAATTTGATATGAAAGATATGGGTGAAGCAAAAGTGATTTTGGATGTTAAAATCATAAGAAGTGAAAATGGTAGTTTACTATCTCAAGAACATTATGTGAAAAAAAAAATCTTAAAAGATTTGGACATTTTGATGATTTCCCTTTAAACACTCTTTATGATTCTAGCATACAATTGTCAAAACATAAAGGTGATCAATGGCTTAATTTAAACATGTACAAATTATTGGAAGTTTGTTGTATCTAATAAATTTCACCAAGCCTGATATAACATATGTTATATGTAAATTGAGCATATATACCCACTTTCTTGGCAGTGAGTATTGGATGGTAGTGAGTATTAGATGGCTCTGGTTAGATTGATGAGATATTTGAGAGGTACTATAAACTATGATATATGTTATAGTAGATTTTTCACTATATTAGAAGGATACAATGATGCTAATTGGATCTCAGATTCAAATGAGATTAAATTTACTAGTGGCTATGTATTCACTCTTGGTGGAGGTGCAATATCCTAAGATTAGCTAAACAAAGTATTATTACAAAATCCTCAAGGGATTTTGAGTTTACTGCTATGGAACTGGCTGGTACTGAAGCTGAGTGGTTGAAAAACTTCTTAGCAAATATTCCATTAGGAGAAAAATTAATACCATTAGTGTCTTTACATTGTGACAGCCAATTGGCAATAGCTATGACTAAAAATAATATCTTTAATGGCAAAAGTAAATACATTCGGTTGAGACATAATATTATAAAGCAACTATTAAAAGATGGAGTGATCTCAATCGAATTTGTAAGGTTAGAAGTAAATCTGGTAGATCCATTAACTAAGTCCCTAGGAAAGAAACAAATTGATAACACATTAAGGGGAATAAGACTTAAGCCAATATGAAATTAATAATGATGATAACCTAACTTCTGTGATTAGAGATCCTATGAAGGAGGTTCATATGGGTAAAAACAAGTCATTTGTTAGTTTTGCTAGCACTAAAATTCTAGTCCCTTCCTATGGTATGAGAAAGTGCTAGAATGCATTATTAGTGAGGTTAAGCAAAGGCTTTTAATGATTTCATATTTCTTATGGATGGTGTATTTATTACATATATACTTGATGAAATCACTTAGATGAATATAGAGTAGGGCCACTCCTATGAGATAGTAGCAAAATCTTTAGAGTATTCATTAAATATCAGGCGCGTGCACGGTCATTTAAAGAGTAAAACCGTCTTTAACAGCAGGAACTGCAAAGATATAATATGACTAATAAGTCCTCTAGTATATAATCAAGAGTTATTAGTTCATAGAAGTTTTAAACTTCATTGACAAATTTGTGTACTAAATATTATTGGTTTAGCTCTGGTTCATAGTCCAAAAGACATTAAATTCAAAACGATTATACTCATGTGTGTAACTCAGATGATAATGTTCTTTTGACACATGTAAAAGATTATTGAAAGTATAGATACATATATGTGGGTGTGTCAAAAGAAGAGAGTCCCATATTGGCTAAAATAGAGAAAGCCTTAATATATATATATATATATATATATATACTAAGATATGATATTAGGCAAGTGAATGGGTTAAGAAGAGGAGTAGACTCGCGTGCACAACCCTGAGCCAACACAGGGGCAACGCAGTTGAAAATCTTCGATTTTTCGCCCTGCGCACGAGTTAGATGCGATATTGGACATTTTTTGTTGGAAATATTTTTGAATTTTACAAAAATATTTTGTTTAAATAGGCTTACCAAAAAAAAACCTTATTTTCAGTAGTTTTGAAATTGGGACCTTGAATCTCTTAAATTTCTTGACGTTGAGGCCTTCAATTTACCATTTTAATTTTTTATTAACCAGTTTTAATCCCAACGTTCAAAAATGATCTTTCTTAATTATTTTTAAATTCCAACAATCAAAATTGATTATTTTAATTAAATCGTCATTAACCGATTTTATTGCTGCCCAGCATTTTGTCTGCATCTTTGACCTATAAAAGGCAGTGTATAGTGCCTGTACAAATCGCATTGAGCTCTCGAACGTGTTCAAAGCTTTCTCCTCTCTTCCTCCTTGGTTCTTCTGAGTTCTTTGGATTTTTGCTATTCTATTTTCCTACGGATTTCCGCCGGAAGGATCTATTTAATTCTGGGGAGTTGTCAACTTGTGGCGGAATAACTCTTAAGGACAGTGTTCTTGGACACGACTCAGATTGATTTTTCTTACGTTATTGTGAATTGTAGCTAACATATTATAGCATTTGGGATTGGCAAATTTGGTTGTTGGACTTTTCATCATTGGTCATAATGTGAGTGGGCTTCCTTGTGCTGCTTGATCTCATAGTTACTATACTATCGTTATTGTCTCTCTGGCTTTCTATTTCAACTGATTTTTTATGCATACAAAAAATATATAGTTCAAATTAAATAAGTGTAATTAACGTAGTCTTAGTCGTAATGCAAGTAGAAACAAGTGGTGTTTTATGGTAGGTTGAGACTAACTTGCAACTGCCCTCATCAATATTCTTTACAGCATTTGGTGTTTATGTATTTGGATAAAATACACTTTGATAGATGTGGTTTGGCTCATTTAACCTATGCTACCATGTGGTTTTGAAAGTTACATTCAAGTATCCTATGCTTTAAACTATTAACATATTAGTACATGTAGTTCATTTTGTTATCTTTTTTATAGAATCTCTAATTTTTTATTTATTGAAGACCATAAATCTTTTTTCAACAATTGAAATCTTAAATTTGACACATACAATATAATATATATATATATTCCAAATTTTGCCACTAAAAGAAATCCTTAATTTTATCTTGAAATTTGCCCAAAATATATCAAAATTCCAAATTTGACACTTACAATATAATATCTTTTCTAAATTTTACCCTTAAATAAAATCTCTAATTTGACTAAAATTCCTAATTTCTATATGAAATTTCTAATTTTGTTTAGAGTTTGGGAAAACTAAGGCATTTTAGAGGTCATGTAACTTAATCATGCCATTTTATATCCAAGAATAATGAAATCAAACCACAAGGTATTAATATATTGACAGTTTGAACCTCAACTCACTCGAAAATAAATTTTAAGAATTTTAAATATATTGTTAAAATTTTTATTCAAAATTTTTAATTTATAATTCAACTTAATAAATTCTTAAGGTGAAAACCTTAAAATGAATTTGACGATGAAAATTATGCATATCATTGCTTTCTGGTAATACTTACGTTAGGAGTTGCTTTTTGTGGTCTAATATATTCTCTGCATCATCCAATCTAAGCAAAAGTTTAAAACTGCACAATTGTATGCATCTGATAGCAAACAAAATCACAAACCTTAATGCTTCTCTTTAGAGACATATGTATCGTATTATTAAGCTTGATTAATCTATGCTTTTTTAAAGCGTGATGACGTGCCCTTGTTACTTTGTTTCAGCTGATACTATTCCCACTCTTACTCTAATTATTTCCATTTAAACAAGCCTTTTATTTCTTTTTTTAACTTTCCAGCTTATTGAATTAAAAAAAGACAGCAAACGAACAAACAAGAAAATTGGTCTCATAAACTGCTTGGTCGCCGAGAAAACTATTTATGCAGTTGTAGATGTTTCATCATTCCTAATGTTTGGTTCCGTCCCTCTTGTTATTTATGGCATATTGATTCGTGAGAATTACTCTTCGGAAGTTAAAGTTGCAGCAGTAGCAGCCACATCTCTTGTATGCATCATTCTGCTTGCCATTGCCAAGGTTTGCACCAAAAGACCCAAATCCTATGTCAAAACTGTGTCGTAGTATGTTACCTTGGCGCTTGCAACCTCGGGAGTGTCTTATATAGTGGGTGGCTTAATTAAGGACCTCATAGAGAAACTCATTCAGTTAGATTCAGGTTTTGCTATTACCATCCCCACCATTTCAGACACAGTAGAGATGGAACCGGCATGGACATATTACTGAAGATGGGGGATTAAAAAAGGAATTTTCCCCCCCTTAAAACGAGTTGCTATGGATGGAACCAGCATGGACATGTTTTGTCCATTTCACTTTGCTTCATTCGGTATCTTCGTTATACTTTGAGTAAAACGTAAAGGTAACAAAGTGAAAATTTTATTTGAAAATTTATAATGAGATGTATGAAAAGTATTAAGAAAAATTGAGATACATCCACATTCAAGTATCTTATTAATAGACTTTTGATTGTTTAAAGAATAAAATTACTCATACTAAAAGCACCCAAATATTCATTTGCACGCTTTGTGCAGTATTATACTACCATGGAAAGGGCTAGAACTCTTGCGTCTGTAATAGTTTTCGCTCAACCAATAGATGTTTGTAGATTGAATTATGCACATGGGTAATAAAGATACAACGTTATCTTCTTATCGTAGTCCTCGCCAAGCAGGAGACCTTGTACTACGCAGCAGTGGTTTGGAATAATCACCCTCGTCATCGATCTTAGAATATTGGTACCCATGGTTGGATCCCTTCTGAGAAATTTACGTGGTAAATTTTAAATAAAGACTTTATATGTGAAACCCATCTATTAGTTGTGTCTATCTTATCTCCCAAATTGACCATGTAAATTTCTCTCCAGGTAATCCAAATCCGTTTCTTAATATTATGATCCCATGAGAGAAAACTAACTAGTTACTAACAGAACTAATCAGCAAAAAGACGAGTTTAACATTGAATATGTATCCAACCTGTCTATACCATACACGCATCCGTACGTGAAGGGTGCTCATGTGAAACATCACTTATTATTTCTATAGGTTGTTGAAACAGTCAACCATTTATAATCCAACAGTATGCAAAGACTTTCTTGTGACATTTTCTATTGACTTGAGTTGAGAGTTGCATTTACATCACTGATTTGATAAGTAGGATAGGGAGTCAAAAGGGTAATTATAGCAGTCAACTTATCCACAATGAACCATAATTCCACACTATAAAACAACCGCATTATATGATTCGTGAACATTTGGGACAACATTGGATCCAACTGGAGGAGAAAATCCTATGGATTGGGGAAACAGGATATGAATTCTATTAGAAGGTAATGCTAAAACAATACAATGACACAATTTACAACCTTCTACCCAACCCAATTGACCACTATCAACCCGTTGAATGAAATATAGAAAACCGTTCCTGATTTGTGCATGTTTTGATGCCCAACAAAGCAGGAAACTGGGGAAAACTTGACACCAAATTTGCTGTGAGCATGTCTTGTGATGATGGCAAAATTTATCTTGATCCTTAAAGCTATTCATAGCATTAACGAAACTTTGCCTCAGAGGGTTTGCTTCCCCTAAAAGCTGAAAGAGAAAAGAATGACCTTGACCCTGGAACATGAACATCCGGGAGAAACAGAAATGAATTAACAAGGTGCACCACTATTGAGAAGAGTAAGAATATATAATTTCGGGGCATACAGGAGAAGTAAAAATAGTTCCTCAAGTCGTGAATTATTCAGAGTGAGGACTCACCTTTTGTAGTAGGACCGGCACCAAAATCCCGGCCTTCTTGCAACTTGTGGGTACCCTTACCATCAAGTTTGCTTAAATCTGCATATCACAATTTTATAATTCATAGGACTATTGTGAAGAGGAAAATATGCCAATCTGAAAAAGCCCTGTCTATTAGCTTTCAATTTTTCAAGAGCAACCCAAAGACAGCAAGAAGAAACTAGCATAGAATTATAGCAGCTTTATTCCTTTTGAATATCAGTCACTATTAAGCTCAGTAACCAAGGACAGCATATTGAAGAGTATTCGTTAGTTTGACCAAGATATGCCAAAACCCAAATGGCTAAATTACAAGACTTCCAGCTCTAATTAAGCATCGCAATTAAAAGCATGACTTGACTTGCAAGTTGCATACAATATGGGGCTCTGCTGGTAACAGAGTTTCAGCCCAAGACAGAAAAAGGTAAGAAAGCTATCTAACTAGGAAAGCATCTCATGTTTGAGCTTATTATGTTTAAATACCATCTAGTATGACCATGTAAAAAAGTAAAAACTATTTAAGGTGACGAGTGCACCTCGTTGAGAGAAACTGAAATATATGGTACTACCATAAAAATTAGAAGAGAGGGGTGGAGGGGGATTAAAAAAAGCAACAATGAGAGAAGAGCAAAGGGTGAAAGTTGAAACATACTAGATTAGTTTACTAGTACCTAAATTTTTTTCATAGCCTTCATGTAATGAACTCTTTGGTTGCCCATAGCTTTTAGCATGCAGTGCAGCCTTTCTCAGTAGATTTTCAGCATTCCTTTTAGTACAATTTTTAGACTCCTCCGCATCATCCTCTCCTTCGGAAAAGACAGATGGGCTAGACCAGCCAGTGGAGTTTGTATCCCCCTTGCTCTTTCGAGCAAACTTCAAGAGCCTTTTAAATCCTTTTGGTGCATCTTTTTGGTATATCATGGCAGGAGGATTCTCAGCATTTCCCCACTCACAATTGTCAGGTTCACTACTTTCTTCTTGCAGCATCTGGGACAGAGAATGGCGAACACGAGGACTAACTAATCCTGCTGGAACAATATTGGCCGGAGATGCAGGTTGAAGTGCACTATCCTCACATGGCTTGGGCAGTTCCAGATGCTCTTCTATTTCCACCCAAGCACTAGGTGATATGGTTGATTCTTCTTCAGTATTCATTTTCAATGAAGACCATTCGACATTCGTTAAGACATCACCAACTTCAGTAGGTACCTGGTCCACATTTTCTGTATCACCACATTGCAAGTGATTATCTATCTGAGATTCTGGTTCTATAGCAACATTCTGATGATTAGGTGTCACTGAATCCCTGTCAGAATGTTGACTGAGCAAATCAGAAGTATTGACAATCAAATCACTTTCCTGAGCTTCAATCAGAACTCCATTGTCTCCAAGAGATTCCTCCAGCTTAGGAGAATTTTTTTTCTTGTTAGTATTGCCAGTACTATTTCCAGTCCTTGAACCCTTGCGCAGAAATGGTTTTGATTCCAGTGGCACTACACTGCTTTTCTTGGTCCCCTTGTTAGTTAAGCTAATCTTCGAAGGAGCAGAGGAATCTCTAGAAGCATTTGTCACTTTTTCTTTCATTACCTTAGTTTTGTTTGTGACTGCCGGCTGCCGCTTTTCATTTGTGCTTTTGAGGCTCCTGACATTATCAATCTGAGTTTCTTTCTCCTTTCTAATTCGCTGCTGAGTTTTTTCCTTTTGGGGACTTGGTTGAGAAACAGATGCTGCTGAATGTGGCTTTCGACGTGTAGGGGTGGTGGTAGCTGAAGAAACTCCACCCCGAATTTTAGCAGGGGATGTCCCAGCAACCCTTGGTGAAGGTGTTGCTGACCAAGACTTACGGATAGCAGGCAATGGTGATGTTTTAGATGACACCATTTTGGTAACTGAAGGTTTGGAGGCTTCCTTTGGGGAATTTGCAAGTTGAGGTGAATTCCTGAGGGACTTTTGGGGCTTTTGCGTTGTATTTTTTTTAGTTCCATTCACATTATTGGACACCATTTCAGCTTTCCTCTTGTCAAGTATTTGCTGCATTACTTGAAATTGAGCAACTTTTTCTACTCGTTTTCTGGCATTCTCTCCTCGAAGTTTTGCATCTCTTTTCTCCTTGTAATGATCATAAGACCCTCCTCTCTGCTCAATTGGAATATTCTGCTTTTTACTAGGATGGGACTTCCCAAATTTAACAGACTTACTTTCCATCATTTTTATAAGAATCTGGTTATACTCTGCTTGCTTTTGCTGATTCCATTCTGCTGAGGCCGCCAACTTTCTGCTTTCCTTTCCTAGGTTTGGATTTGTTTCTGCTTGGTTATCTACTGCATAAGACCTTACATTTTCCTGTATTTCTGGTTTGACATCATTTTCAGTGATCTCATTATAATTATGACTTTCAGAAACAAAATCAGACACCACTTCTACCTCTGAACTCTCTGGGTTCTTAACATCTGCCATATCATTGGAAGTCACTGAAACAGAATCTTCAGAATCAATTTGTGGCTGGCATTGGACGGTGGTTTCCCGCATACCCGAACTCCATCTTCTCAAGACAGATTTATTTGTACTAATAGAAGCATCTGTCAATGACCTCCTCTTCTGCATATCTGTAGCTTGGTCCCTCTGTTTGCTTTCAAACAGATTGATGGCATCTTGCACAGTTATCCTCCTTACATCAATCTCTGGCTTCTTATAAGTTTTCTCACATATTTCCTCTTCACAGCCATTTGCAGCAACATCTCTGTGAGATGTAGCCCTCTCTCTCACAGGGATAAAATTAAGACTCTTGATGGTTAATGCAGTAGCCCTTCGGGGTCCAGCTCTTCCTATTTGTATCCTCCTCATTGGGGATGCTGACCTTCGGGGTGTTGCAGATCTTGTGAGAGAACGACTTCTCTCAGCAGATGTCTGACCCTCATCACTAGAGTAAGAAGATTCTTCACTTTCTGTTGAACTCTGTCTCTCAACTTGAGCAACTTTAGCTGGAGAAACGCCATACTTAACTGGCGTTTCTGAAAGTACTGGCTTTGAAATCTGAGGATTTTTGACAGCCCTGATTGCATCATCAGTCATAACATCACATGTGAACAAGGCTGGTTCATTGTTCAGGGGACCAACATCCAGGCTCTTTTGGTTCAGATCTATAAGCTTATACAACAAGTTCCTGAGACCAATAACAGTAAATGGAAAACAGTGCTTAGCAACTTAGCTGTTTTTAGTACGAGGGAAGAAGAAGGAAACATACAAGTGGTTTGTAATATTAAATGCTGCACTTGTGTTCTGCTCACAAATTCTGAAGGAAAATAGCATATACTTCCTTGTCCAAAACTTACTCAATATTAGTAGCTCCGAATTGTTGAGAAAACTTTGCTAAATCAGCCATGTCTTTAGGGGAACAGGTGGAAACAGTTGCCTTGTTAAAAGTTGCTGCTAACTCCTTGCTTAATGCTGTGAACCTCAGGTCCATAGCTCGCAAGAGCTCATTCCTGGAAGCATATTTTACACACTTAATGTTGAGTGCAGCCAATAAATATCTACTAAATGAAATTTAATAGTCACAAGCGCATACTTTGAAGCATCAGATGCCATAGTGTTAACTTCGGTCTGTTTATATGCAATAAAATGTTAGTTGAAATGTAACATAGTAAAGAATAAGAAATTGCTTAAATTGATTTATTGGTAATAGTGAGGCTGAATTCAAAAAATTAAACCAGCCTACACTGCTGAAGAAAAGAAATTACTTTGGAGGTTGCTACCACATCAGTTGAGCTGCAGCCATCTGTTAAAAGTGGGAAAGCGATAATAATTAAAATCAATGGAAATCTGGAGAACTTAGGTATCTTGGGTAAAATTTGAGGTAATAAAGTAGAGTGCAGGGAAATTAGAAAAGAAAGCTGAAGCATGACACATTGACAACAAATTACTAACACTTCTGCATAACCAACAATATGATAGTTCAACTTATTGAGAAAACCCATAACACTAAAAAGAATAGGTTATCCTACAAAAGAAAAATTATTAAAACCAATTCAGTTATTGATTGCCAGATGTAGAATATAAAATTATTCTCTTATTCAATATAATCCAGCACCCTGACATGCTAGGGCAGCACAGCATGAGAATTCCATACTAACAACAAACACCAGAGAATGAAGTTATCATTATCACATAATTGAGAACTTGTTGAGTCTTTGTAAATCATAACAGTTATTGTGGTCAGACAATCATCCAGTTTGTTGAAGAAAACAACAAAAATTTAACATCTTAAAAAAAATTCACAAAAATAGCAATCATTTAGGCTTGTGCTTCAGCTGTTAAAATGAAATTTCGATGTACACAACCAAAAATACATTGAAAGGTTAAGACCAAGCATATCCAGATCGACAGCCACTAGTTTATTTGAAAGATCAAGACAAAAAATAAACCCAGTCTCCTACAGTAGGTGCATCGCTCCCCAAAAAAAAAAAATTATAAGACTAATTTTCTACTGGTCATGCAGAAGCCAATCCCTATCAGAGGGAACTACTTTAAAGAGCTGACCAGAAGATCCTATTGGTGGACAAGAACCAATAAAACCATTAATGCAACTCAACTTGGCTAAACTGTAATTCCAACCAATAAGGCCTTCGTGCATAAGTTACCAAGAATTGAAGAATTACCTTTTTCCTCACTTTCAAGATGATCCTTAAGGTCCTGATTTCAGAAGAATATCATCAATTAGAAACTACACACATCCAGCATATATTTATTGAAAGACACATAATATCACCTTTCCATATAAAGAAAGATGGAAATTTTTGGATTCCTCCAGCTGAGACATCTCATTTATGATAGCATTGGCAAGATTTATCAAATCTGGTGAGCTAACAACATCAAGGAATCTGAGGGATGAAATAACATCAGAGAAGTTGTTTAAGTGCTGCACTATATGAAAAATAAAATGCAAAAGAAAAATAGAGAAGAAACTAATCCTTGACAGGAACCTTTTAACAGTTGCTTTTGTAAACCATTCAACACCACGCTGATTTTCTGGTAACTTCAGGTCAAAGTTTGTATCAAATCCTTTTGCACACAGATCATTTATTCCAGGTAAATGTAGCAATAAGTGTTCCAAAAGCCCTGCTGCCACTTTCTCCATTTGTTTCTCCCTACAGACAAATGCTTCATACCTAGTCCACAACCAAAGAGAATAGAGTAAAGAGAGCAAATGTCCATAAAATGTAAAGTTCACATGATTGGGAACATATTGGCTAATGCTACTCAATGCATAAGTGAATCTACTCAAAAGCAATGATGAACAAAGGAAATCCTAATTATTCTAATAGAAAACATAACTGCAATGCCTATGAACTTTTTAATAACTACAAGCCTGCTGCAGCGATATTGGGTGGTCAGACAAGTATTTTACAAGTATAATATAAACACAATTTAAAATCAATATTTTCATCAATCATATTTCATAACATAATAATTATATTATTAAAATGTGAGTTACAACAAAACATTTGACGATTAAGAAGTGATAGATATTCTCAAGTTTTATTTAAGCTTTAAGAGGGATTTTATGCATGCAGCTTATGTGCTTGGATCTGGCCCTTGGAGGCCTTTTCATCAATACTCCCAAAATAAAACTGATATTCTGACCAAGAAAACAAGGCGATGTATAGTGTAATATTATTTTATCAAATCCAAGAGGCTTTTCCAAGCATTTAATTCAAAGAAATCACTTTCACAGTTGTAGTCAAATGCTATTCTGGGATCGTTGCTTTACAAAGATAATATTAAAATGAGTTCATGAGACAAAATCTGCTTCATCGTTAAGGCCTAATTCTATCTCCACTTAGCATCAGATCTAACCTGTTTTGGTTGGGCAAAATCTGAATTGAAGCAGAATCTAATGGTGCATCACCAGCTATAGCTTCACCCATTACAAAAAGCTTAGATCAAAATCCAAGGAACTTGAACCTGAAAGATGCGGGAAATAAATTTTAGATGAAACTATAGCTTAAATGTCACTCTGAAACTATACAAGATATTTTAACTTAATGACCAGAGTGGTACTGTGTGAGTCCTGTGTATTAGGTTTTAAAACTCTGCCCATAACTCAAACGGGAGTGAGTGAGAACTAAGTTTGATTTGCGTATTGAAAAACTTATGTAATTTCATCGTTAGATACAAAGCATTGAAAGACTTGCAGAGATGCAAGAGGTATACAAAAGGAAAGAATCATAACATAGTAGTAACTGCCACTCATACAACACAAATATTTATTATTATAATAAAATAAATTTTAAGCCATACTGGCCCATACACAACTGAAGAGTAGAAAGATTATACAAGTAAAATGTAACCAAAAGATTGACGCATATATAAAATTTATTTTATCTGAGATGCTGCGAGGGGGGCAACACAAGTTTAGAATTGTAAGTTTTCCAAAATTACCCAAGTTTTCTTAAATACACTAGCCTGCGCAATGTTTATTACAATACTATGGAAAAACAAAATTTCTAAACAAAAACCACCAGGAATGCTCGTTTCGAAAATATAATTAAGTAGAAAAGCAGACAAGCAAAGAAATAAACAAACGAAACCAAAATGCTTGAACTACCTTCAGGTTTCAGTGCACCCAGCAACAAGTCAACAACAGATTTGCGACAGGGTAAAATCCAATACAGTCAAAGAACATAGCTAGTTCAGAAAAAAAGTGACTCAAGCTCAGATTTTGTGAAATGAGTAGTAGAAAAAAATTTCCCGATCAAAAGAGAAAAGGATGATAGCCAGATATGCGTGCATTCAAGTCAGATCTAGTATGTCGCTAAGAACCTTCTAAATTTAGGAAAGAAAATCATACGTTGTGTGATTTCTAGTGAAGCTAATAAAGAAGAAAACCTTTGGGTTCAAATCTGAAAGAGTCCACAGATTTTACAACGGATTACTCAAATTCCACTGATTCTTGAAGAATCCAAAAAATTGCAACTTAGAGAATATTTATAAAATGAGGGAAAAACGAATGCCCAATGCTTACAGAAAAAAGAATTGCAAAAAAAAACGAAGAAAAATGCGAAGAAGTCTCCAAAAGTAGAAAACCAATGCGAAGAGAAGATAGGCGAAAAGTCTAAACCCTTGAGCTGAGATCTGGAATGTATTTCTCTGAGTGAATGCGTGACTTAGAGATCTTCGAAATGCTGAAGCTGAGGCGAGCGGACCCCGAGCTCCAATCTGGTACTGTGTAAATGGCGAGCGCTAAGCTTATAGTGATGACTGATGGGAGATCAGTGACTGAAGAAAGACAAAGTGAGGAAGCGCGTCGACTTGCAAAAACTCGATAAAATGGGACTGTGCTTTAACTCACGCGTGACTTTCACGCTCCAGGACCACGGGCGGGCCCCAACTGTTCTGTCGGTATTTTGTTTTTTTTTTTAATCTTAATTTTACTTTTTTAGCCTTTTTATATCCACCTGTCGTTTGTCTTTCTTGTATTTGTGAAAATTTTCCGTCTGCTACTTGTTTTGAATTCATAAGAAAAATATTAACTTCACATCATGTCTAACCAAAAGTTTTAAACAAAACTTTTAACATTACATACGTAACATTATAATATGTCATAATAAACAGATCGATATTTTAAATTTAATTTTTTTTGGGTCAATATATAATAAATTAATTGATGGTGCGTGACGAAGATGAGTTGGGAAGAGACAATTCGCACCGCAACCAATTGCATAACATGCGTGTTTAGTTTTGTATGTACTCACATGTTGTCGGTAATTTACGTGGGTGCATATTCTCCCAAAAAAAAAAAGAAAAACAAATATCACACTAACAAACACGAACCAACAAAAGCGGTTCCCATAATTTTATGTAAAATAACCAAGAGCTTTATGACCTAATTCTCACATCCCTTTCTTGCCTGATCTAAATCTATGTATTATATATAAGGCGCTACATGAAGCGAAAGGACTGGATCCTGAATTTAAAATCAAAACAAGTTCTCTTCAGCAAGACAGAGGATTATACCAATTCTTTTCAACTAATACATTTTATATTAATATATATGGCGTTAGACTTTTTTTTTTAATGTTTTTAGTCCCATATTAATATGAGAAATAATATACTTTAAAAATATATAAACCTATTTTAATATTTATGACTTTGAAACTTGGTCATTAGTTTCAAAATTATATATATTAGTATAAAATATATTAAAAAATTGCATAGTTATTGATTCAAGACGAGAATGAACAATTATTTTATTTGTTATTACTTTATTTTTTAAAATTATATAATTATTGATATATGAAGAGAGTGAAAATTTGAATAAATTTTTATTATTTATTTATTTTTAGTGGAATACTTCATTTATTTTTTTAGAATATAAAAAAAAAACTTTCATTTTCATTTAAAAAATGAATTAAGAAAAAACTAACGCGCTTGCCAATCCACTATTAATATAAATCATATTTCAGAAGAAAAATTTAAAATACATGTAACAAAAAAAATATCCAACTTCCCATTAGTACAATTTTATTATTTTTAAAATTTATCATAGTTTAATTTATATTAAAAAATTATTTACAAACTAATTAAAAGAACATTGCAGCATTACAATAACATCTTAATCAAACTTCATATATATATATATATATATATATAAAGTTTATATCTAAATATCGATTTAGATGTTATAATAAATATGCCTTTATTTGGGTACCCATACTTAGAGCACCATTGACATGAACAATAAGACCCTTGAATCTTTGAATCTTTTTCTAAGTAATCTCTAGTTCTTTTCTCCTTTTTTCCAGTACGAAATTGGTAAATGTTGGCACAGAAAGATCCCATTGATTGCACCACTATTTTGATGCCAAGTGAAAGTGGAAGCGTGTATGTCAGCCTTTGCACTGAGACTTGATGAGAGCTGGCAAAAAAGAAGCGATAGGAAAAGTGGCATGGGACGCAAAAGCAAGTTTGATTGAAGTACCAGAACCTGGAGAAGGTTGGCAAATCGTAAAGCTACCACTACTGATTGCTTTCCTACCTTTACCATTGCGACCCTTGTAATCCATGTGATGTTCAACAGATTAGGCCACCTTATGCCACCACATGGACAAAGAGAAAACAAATGAATTAAGAGAGAGAAGGAAGGGAAAGAAACACAGTTATTATTCACATATTTCACTCTAGAGGGCCAGAGGCCGCTCCATAAAAAGTAAAATAGATTACAGCAGAAGCAACATCTGTCATGAGAGTTACCAACGTAAAATTCCACTTAATACAGATATATGTTGTCAACTGCTGGACAAACTTGCCTGAGACGTAGATAACTAGAAAACAAAAAATGAATTATACAAATATAAAAAAGGGTTACTGCTCGCACAAGTCGTCTTATAGCAGGCAAGGACAATCAACGCAACCATGAATGAAAGAGCAATAAGAAAGAACAAGGCATCATTAAATTCAACAATGCATCAGTTAGACCATACATGAACCAGACCATGTCTATTGCCTGTATAGATCTCATTGCGCTCTTCATCGTAGAAGAGAGCAGTAATATCTTCCAAGGCTTCCGCAACTGTGCTCCTAATTCTGGAGACATACTTTCGCTTCCTTGAACTACAACCATTACTTGAACAATTGTCACAGCAACTGCATTCATTCTCCATGGGTAAGCTATTGCTTGCTCTTATTTTGGCAAGGCACTTGCCAGTTAAAATGTTGCTAACATTGATGGATCCTGCTGCATTAATGAACCAGAGGTTGTTAGTATATTCTATTATGCAACTACACGTATGGTGATAGGTTCTCTCTAACACAAAACAGACTGTTACAGTTAGTTACAAATTGATCACTAATATATGCTATCATGTTCTAAATTTGGCTTGTACAGTCAAAATTTGACACATTTAACTGGATCAGCTTTCCCATCCGATGGTTAAGCTACAACTCTGTGTCAAACTTTTTCTCACTGTACTATGCATCACAGAAAGTACATTACAAAGGGACAGGCGATGAAAGAAAAACAAATAGAGGTCCAGAAAGAAAAGGAAAAGTACCATTTCCTTCAGACAATGGATCATCAGAATCAGCTTTGCAGTATGATATAATAAGATCCTGGTCACTAGTTATATATATATTATTTGTATTGCAGTCAGGATGCCACAAAAGGTGATCCTCAAAAGAAGTTACAAGTTCTCCACGGAAATTCCAGACAGCCACAGTACGATTTCGAAAGGTCAGGAATAACTGGTTCTCGTATAGAAATATAAATGCAGACGGTGTCATGAATTCGCTTCTACTAACTTCTGTTAACTCAAACGTCCGCACCTAAATAAAATTAAAAGTCAAATATCTGTATGCAGATCAATGTACACAAGTCATGTAAAGGAGAATAATACTTACATCAAGAATTTGGAGATTCTCATTTTCTTGCTTGACAAGAAGCTTTTCATTAAACTGTTCAATGAAATCCACCTTCTTATTCCGATGAAGGAGATGGTTGAATGATTTCAAAACAGTACCATCTTCAATTGAGAGGATTTTAAGTGGAACATGACTACTTGCTTTAGCAAAGATCAACAACATGATCCCCGGACTGATCAAGAGAAATGATCAAACAAGAAGACAGTAAGCACAAATAAAGTACGATCACCCAAAGAAAAATGCAAAAAAGAAAAGTGATTTTATCAAGAAGAGAGAAAATCATGTAATGTGATCTTAAAAATTTGAGCATGACCATATACAACCTCCATGGTAGTTTGATGTGTAACTGCAAGTAAAATTCACAAGTGCTCAAGGAAAGATTACCTTATCTTGATCTCTTGGACATTTTTATCAGAAATGGAGTACAACATTGTATAGTTTTTCAGATCAAATACCTTGTAGATGCTATAAGCCAAAAAAACAAAAGAAATGCAAGTATCAGAATAAAGAAGTTTGGATATAATAATCACATCTGTGCACAAGAGTATCCCTGCGATAAAATATTTACCTATCCTGAGCAGAATACGTGAGTACCTTCCCATTTACATCATCAAATTCCACAAAACCTGGCCACTTCAAAGACTCAGATTCAAAAAGAGCAAAGCCAGCATCTGGTTTACCCCTCCTTATGTACCTGGACAACCAAAAAATATCAGGACAAAGAAACTACCCAATACAAAATTAGACAAGCAACTGTTGCTATTTGCTGTTCTTTCAGTTCTTATGTGTGTGCCTGTGCATCTCAAGGTTTTTTCCCCCTCTCTTTTTTCTGTTGGGCATGGGGGAAAGAAGGGAAGTATTTGCAAAACCCAAAAAAAAAAAACTATACGTACTCAATTCTTGTGCTTCTGCATTTCAAAGAACTGTAACTGTCTGAAGCATAAACAGAAACTGTAATGAGTGAGTCATTGTTCTTATTATAGAACAGACTCCTTATAACTTCATCAGGACTCACATTCAAGAAGCATATCCTTTGATTGGTCTCTGCAACAAAAAATTAAAACATGCAATATATATATATATATATCATATATCTGCTTTGAGTTGCAAATTAAATTAAACAGCATATTTAGATATCATAAGAATACTAGTTATACCTCGGCTAAATGCTGCACAAACACCAGACTGTGCAAGAGCAAAAACTATGTCCTGTGCTGCCACAATCTCAATAATTTTTGACCTCTTTCTCAGAAAAGGCAGTACCACAGAAGAAGGACCTTTTGAATCATGCGTATCATATTCTTCCTATAAACAGATCCATCAGACATACCACAACAAGTGGGATAGAAAATGGGCATAGTTATAGCAAAGTACACTTCTCACTACTACTGAAACAGGAGTAACAGAGGATTCGTCAATTAAAATAGAGCAAACATCATATTGTACCACTGGAAGTTACAACTGCAACACCCCACAAATGAGTGGAAAAATGTTTCTATAAAAGGCCAAAAATAAATAAATAAAACTCAACCAGCACACCATAACCACAAACACATTCACATCTAGGAAATCACAGTTTTACATTAAACTACTTTTCTGTTCTTAGAGACCCAGATGCAACATGCCTGTCATTTTATGCTAAAGTATCCCAGCAAAAGCATGTGGCTGGCTGGCTCAGACCAGTCCTCAAGATCTGTCAAATCATCAAATACAATGTATGTATACACTATACATTAGAGCCCACCATAAAAGAGAATCCTTAAGCAAGAATGAAAACTAGATTACAATGGTTAGCTTGTTTTCCGCATGAAAGGCATAATGGTCATTGACATTATCATTTACGATGGGTCCCTCTTAAGACCCAAATTTCAAGAAAATAGCAGAAACAACTGAAGGGTTGTGATATCAAGGAATATACTTGCTAGATTATGAGTATTCTGTAGTTGACAAATGTATTTTGCTTATAGAAGCATATAGATAACTAGCTTACAAATTACAATTAGAACAAGCAAACACACGCTTGCTTTAATGATCCACTTTATTTACTTTCATCCACCGATTCGCCCATCTTGTCATCAAATTTCATATTATGTTTTCCCAAGCATCCCTATCCCTATCATTCCAGCCTCCAATATAAAGACTAAATGCTAACTGCCACAAAATTGTCTTGAATTTCAACTGTTAAGTTCCAAGCAATTAACTTAATAAATTCACCAAGCATATCCAGAACAATTTCGATAGTTTCATACTAATATATTTGACTATTCAGGGCATCAAATCAGAAATTGAAAATAAATAAATAACAAGTTTCCCAGGGTAAAAGATTTACCAATAAATAAATAAATAATGCGACAGTCTATAAGGTTTCAGAATTACAATGGTACATAAAACTACAACGTCAATTTGAAGTGCTGCATAAGCCTCAACGTCAAGTTATATCCAAGTCCAACCATGCAACCGTCAATTTAAATTTTTATGGCCCTTGAAAAACGACAGAATATATAAACTTTCAAGATTCGCACAAGAGCACCATACAGTAATAAATGAGAATAAATTAAGCATTTGAGATTAGAAAACCCTTGCGATGAATATACAAAGAAAACAAAACAACAAAAAGCCCAAAAAAGTGCTTTCCAATAATTCAAGACCAAGACTTTGAGAATACAGTCAGAAGTAGGGGAAATTACTTGAGTCATAAAAAAGAAAGTAAAAAGCAAAAGAGTACGCTAGGGTAACGGAACCTGCAAGCGGATATTGCGAAATCTTTCCTGAGCATCGCTCATACTGAAAGCTCGATCCCGCTTAGAGCTGATTTCACGCCTCTGAAGCTTCTTGACGCTGTTGACAAACCCATCAACTCCCCCACCTCGACGCTGTTTCTTCTTCGCTACTACTCTGCGACCACTACAAGGCCTAGGGCTCACCGTTATCCTTCTTCCACTCTCCATATCACACTCTCTCAAAACACCTAACTTCAAATTCAAACCCCAAATTTACACATCACCGTGAGTTCGACAAATACTGTATTTTCGCGAAGGAGTAATTCTGCTGCTGCATCCGCTACTCAGCTAACGCCCCACGCAGAAAACCCTAATTCCTTCGACCTCGAAAGGAGACGAAAGTGTAGGTCTTTAACGGTGAAGCTTCCGGACCTATCATCAATTTCTCAGTGACAGTGATTCGAGGAAAAAAGGGCGAAAGGAACTGAAAATCAAGTCCATTAAGAGAGAGGCTAGAGTGTGAAATTTCAATGGGCGTCTTCGAGTTCGATCCCAATTCAAAATCCGTATTTGGGATCTGCAATTTAAAGAAAATAAAAAATAAAAATAAAAATCTTACCCCCACGTTGGACCATTTAGTTGAATGATATTAAAAAAAATACAAAAATTGAGAAAATAAAAAAAAAATTACTTTTACATCTCTTCTCTTAAAAAATAATTTGATGGTTAAAATATTAATTTAATAAATAAAATAATAATTAAAATAATATAATAAATGTTATATAAATTATATAAATATATTATGTTTATTTTACAATTAAAAAAAAGTCGATAATACATCATGTCTTTTATATATTATTTTATAAAATTAAATTAAATTAAATATTTGAGTTATACTACTCTATTTACATAACGATATTATAGTTAGTTAATAATAAAATATTAATCCTTAAAACATTCTATTGATATTTATTATAATATTATTATGTAAATAAAATATTTTATAAAATTTAATTATGTAATTCACTTTATTTTATTATATGATATATATATATAATATGTACATTATTATAAGTAAAAATTTTTCGAAAAAAATAAATCAACATCATAGGACAAAAAGTCTTCTTGTGCTAAATTATTAATTGGCCTTCAAACTTCTTAAGCCCATCTATTCAACCTTGGGCTAGCCTATTTTATTTGATACAAACCCAAGGCTTAGGGCATTAGCCTCACGACGTGTTTGACTAAAAACTAAGGGTGCACATGGGTCAAGTCAGGTCAAATTAAACATATGATAGACTTAATGCCTAGCTCAATTTGTTGTTCGAGCTATTTTTTTAGCCTATGGCCTAACCTGACCAAGTCAGAATGGGTTCTGAGATAGATCGAGCCTTTTCTTTTTTAAGGAAAAAACAGTCAACATTGCCATAATAAGCAAATAGAGTTCTCAAAAATTTTGTGTGTGCATTTTCCAAAAAGCTCTTCTTGAAAGGTCTTATAGCTTTTCTATGATCAAATAAACTATTATTGTTAAGAGAGCCACAATGCATCCTCTTACCACCTGACTTCTTCTTGTGCCAATCTTTTTAATCCCATATGCTAAAAGACAAATGGTTTTGCAACGGGTTTAATAATTAACTAATAATACCACCACAGTCCATGCTTTGAAAAAATATCACAATGACCAAAAGAAGTATCCATGTAAAGCTGGCAAGCATCGTAAGACATGGATGGCATCTACCAATGTCTTAGTGGCTCACTTCAAACCAAGTAATATTTTAATAAAAAAAAGAAAAAAGAAAAAAGGCATCTATTGCAATTAAAATTACAATTACAATTAGAAAGGTGATAATAAAATTGTCATACAACAAATATGTTGGTCATAGGCATATAATTTAATATTTCCTTGAATAACTATTATATCAATATTCTAACTACTTAAAAAATTATGTTCAAACCTTTCAAGACTTCATGTTATCAATCACAACTAATAATAAACAAACCAAATAATACGACCAACTAGCCTATGTAATTGCATACATTGTTGTCATATCAAGTCCATATTGAATAACACATACCAATTTAAGAACATAAAAATCTCATTTTTTTGAAAATCTTAAAACTCAAGATGCTATTTCTTTCTTAAATCTCCAACATGCAATAAAAACTCTTCAGCTTTTATCCAGTTCCACAGTTAATGAACAAGTTTATGAATTTAATAATTTACAACAACAAGTTAGGAACACACTATTCTGTGTCTATTGATCTGGTTCAGCCATTAGTGAACAACCATGATATTATAACAACAAAATGGACATCATTGATCTATTATCAAAATTAACTTGTAGCCAAAGTTGTGATTGACCACTCTCCTGTGATCTAGCAGTAACCATTCCTTCAACAACAACAGTAGAAGGAACCTTTCCACTCATTGTAGGAATAATTGATGAAGTGGGTGCACTCTAGTAATCCATTCATATATTTAAATTCATCAGCTGACCAAGAACACCACCAAAGAGCACCAATAATAAAGGTAGGCATGATACCTATAGTTTGATTAACCATAATAAGTCATATATTAAGTTCCCCATAAATTCTATATCCTAGTTTGCATATAACATGGAATTACAACTAGAGTAGGGCAACAAAGTTCAATAAATTGTTTTGATTTTCAATAAATTTTAAGAACATAGAAAGCATATCTACTTGCACTGCAACAATATCCATCAAACAATATTTTCACTTTACCAATTAAGAAAATGGAAGGAAGAAACTCAAATGACATGCTGAAACTTGTTTTATCACATAATAAAACCCCAGAAAGCAATGAGTCATAAACCTCAATTAAGCATTTGTAAGTCCATATCACAAAATTCAAATGCATTTAATAACTCAGCGCATTTCACTTTCAAGCAAGCCTCTATCTCATGAGAGAGAGACAAGAGATATTCTATCATATCCTAAATGTAAAAAATTCTCATATGCTTTAGTAGTTAAAGACATAACCAAATTATTCACTTTAAAGTAAAACTAAGATAAAAAGAGTGTGCTTGAAATCTAATACATATATATATGTTCAAAATACAAATACATGCTAAATATCTTAGAAGAACACATCAAGTGATGTTCACATAGTTGAAACTCTTAAGACATCTATAAAAATTAAATAACATATTAAAATTAAAAGTAAAAATCAACATATAGAAAATTACTTTACCAAAGTATGGAGCTTACCGATGGCAATAATGCTTTCAAGCTCCTCATATTAATCAAAGTTACGATTATTAAATCTACACACTTGGGTGCAAATGTGTGTTTCAATTATCTTTAGTGATAATGAACTTCTAAAAGGATCAAGCACATGACTACTAGTACTAAAAGCATATTCAAAAGTCACAATTGACAGTGGCATAGCTAATATATCACATGCAATTAAAGATTGTCCTCAACTACGAGATAAAGATTTTCCTCAACTAATTCAACTACGAGATACTTCTCCAACTACGTAGTCTAATCTAAGCTAACTTTCATTTTCTTGGACATGTTTCATTTGTTCTTTATCCTACTAAAAGCAAAAGTGGGTATCTGCACTCCCCCTGAGTCCCTTCTACTCAATTCACCATTCTCTTCATAAATATCTTGTGATTTATGAACAACCTCCTACTTATTCTTCATATAGATAATACGATACATCTTTCACTTTTTTTTCTATAGCCTTATAAAGATTAAGATCAAGGTATATCCTTATAAAGGTACTATGTATATAGATAAGTTTTTGTCTAGGGTTAAATACTACTCTTAATACCAACAAAAGGTTCATATTCTCTAGTTTTTCCCAATACTTGTCCTACTTACTGTTCATATTCTCAGCTATCTTTTTAATAAGAGGATCCTCCAAAGTAGAACTCAATATGAATATATCCATAATAGAAGAAACGTCATGAAAGCAAGCATTTGAAGTCACATGCAATGAACCAGAAAACCTCAATATAATTTCATAAATAACTTTCAAAAACTAAACAAACACAAAGGCATTATTCCAATTAAAAGTCATATTAAAGCCAATCTAACTGACATATTCTCTAAAGTGTGCACTATACCCCTCATCTTCATCTTATATTCTGTCAAACATTCATTGAAACTTGATGACTTATTCCAACATCAAATAGGTGGAATTCCACCAAATTGCAACATCCAAGCATATAAGACTTTTGGATTCGATTCTTTTATTTTCAACAAAACTTTTGAAGTCTTGCAAGAAAATACCTCACATATTTAATAATAATATTGCAAATAGCAAAGATAGAGTCATGCATATCCCTCAACCCATCATTCACTACAAAATTTAGAATGTGTGTACAATACCTCACATGTAGATAATCCCCATTACACACCAACCCATTCTAGTTTTTCAATTGCTTTTTCAAATAGGTTATGACTGTGTCATTAGTGCTTACATTATTTACAGTTAATGTAAACATTTTCTCAATCCTCTAACCTAACAAACACTTCTCAATTGTCTTGCTTATAGTGTCTACCTTTATGATTTTCAATTATTAAAAAGTTAAGAATCTGCCTTTGTAATCTCCAATGTTTAGCTATAAAGTGAGTTGTGAGACACATATAGTTAAAATTTTGAATTAAGGTCTTTGTGTCTGTAATGAGACAAACATGTAGGCATATTTTTTTAAAAAAACTCTTTAAGCCTTTTGGATTCTTCCACATAGAGTTTTAAGCAATCCCTAACAATAATCATTTTTTAGGGAACTGGGAATCTAGGTTTTAGACGATTACTATACTTGCGAAATCTATTCCCTTTCACAACTCGAAAAAGGCATCTTATGACATATAACAAATTCAGCTAAAGTCCTTCGACATTCATCTAAATTGAAGGTGTGAGGAGCCAATGTTCTTGTAGGAGCAACCCCCTCTAAATTATCTCTCCTTGAAGACTTGCTGTATATTAAAATGGTTTGATTTTTTTACTTGTGCCCTATGTGGGTTTTTATTACATACTTTCAAGTGCTTATGCCAAGAATTCAGTCCATGTTTGTTAGGGTGACAAGTATAGGAAGTCTCACAATATCTAGATACACACCTATGTTCTCCATTAGTTTCTTGTAATACATTTTTTTGAAATGTTCCCGAACACTTAACTTGTTTACAAGGAGTTTTCTCCTTAAACCCATAACTATAAAAGTCATAGCAATAATAGAGGTATTAGTATTAACATCTAAAACAATGGATTGTTAGATAAGAATAGTTTCAAGTTGGAATTAGGATTGGGATTGGAATTGGCCTTGATTTTCTTTAGAAGTTTGGTTTGTCATTGCTGCCTTTCTACCTAATAGTATCAATCCATAGTAAAAAATATCAATTCATATGTATAACTATTTTTAGTGTTATACCAAATCTAGCAAACTAGCAACAATTGAGATTAAGTATTTAGAATACACATTTAATGACTATCCACTTGAAATAAAATAATTTTTCAACATGTATACATTGATTTCCTCATGCATTCTTTGAATCATATCTTCATATTCATATATTATAACTTATGAAGTTTAGGTGAACAAATACTGACTGGGATTATAAATTCTAGCAAGGGTTAAAGATAGATTAAAAATAATTTAACAAATATGGGATTTCATTCATGAAAACAAAAAGTATAAACATCACAAGGAATTTTAAAAGTGCCATTAAGTAGTGAAACATCAAAAGGAAATGAATGGAAGGTAGAAGAGGAGATCTTACCTGATGATGATGAGACTAACCTGAGCCATTAAACAAATGAAAGGGAGCTAAGGGTGGGATAGCTTATGGGAAACTCATTTTTGCAAATTTTCCTAGGCATAACTTTACTGAGAAAATGGGTAATCTTAATGAAGAGAAATTAGAAAAATACCTTTTGTCAAAGCAGGGATCAAAGAAGGTTGACAGTTGTCAATGGAGACTCGTGATGGTGAGAGGAGGCAGGTTGGCAGGAAGGGTAGCTAAAGCAATGGGTTGCGATGAACCTAGCCAATGACGAAAGAGTGAAGGAGGGATTGAAAGAAGAGACTAGGAGAGGAGGAACTGCAAGAGGAGTGCTGAGAGGGGAGGAACTGCAAGAGAAGTGTTGCATTTGTGCATTGTGTGACATTGTCAATAGAGTCAAAGAGAAACGTAGAAAGCAAATTAAGAATTTTAGGAATTAGGATTATATGATACAAGACACGTTGGGCTAACTCAACCTATTAGTTTAACTTATAGCTCAACTCAGCTCGATTTTCCAGCCCATTCAATTTTGTCCCTTTTTCTTTTTGGTTTTTCTTTTTTGTCTGGCCTAACCTACCCATTGAGATTGGGTTGGGGCAGGTTTTCTGAGTCTTTTCGGGTTTATATGCACCCATACTACAAACTTCATCAATCATTTAAAAAAAAGCCATGTAACTTATTATTCTTTGAAATTTGTTTAAAAAATAATATGCAACAATATCTTGTATAATTCATAATCATATTAATTAAAAAATTAAAAATTAATTTAACAATTGATATCAATACCCATTAAATAAAGAAAAGATTTACATATAGTTTTTTATATTACTATTATTTTATTCTCTAATAATAAAATAATAAGTGAATAATTTTTATAATTCATCACATGATTACATTTTTTTAAATTTACACATATTATATTTTATTGAAGAACATGAAATCAAAATATAAAAAGTTTTATCTAAATAAGTGTCTTTATATAAAATATTAATACATATTAAGTTTATATAAAATATTAATGCATTTTAAGAGTGTGTTTGGTTGAAAAATGTAAAAGAAAAAACATAAAATATTAATAAATAAAATAAAAAATTATTTTTAAAAAATAATTTATTAATTAAAATAATAATTTGATAAATAAAATAATATAATATAATAAATATTATACGAAATATATTTAAAAAAATGCATCTATCTTGCAATAAACGGAGCATAAGTACAGAAGAGTTATCCAAGGTAAAATATACTTAGTTCTGGGCATGATCGAAAGGAAAGACATAAAATACTATTTTATGTATTTGGATACTTATTATGTCACAGTTGACAATGATATCTTGTCTAATGCACGGTTCTCGAAATCACTTAGACCAAGCTGCTTGTTGAGGAGCTTCAAATCTTTGCCTCTGTTGTCAATGCCATGTGGTGATTGTTAGTATAAAATCATTTAATATCAACTAAAACGATAATGAGAAAATTATTTGTTGTCAAAGATCAAATCATAAAATCTCAAATATAATATATATATATATATATATAGTGATATGAAAGTGCAGATAAAAAGCCATCGGTTCCACCTCCAATTCTTCAAGAACAATAATGTAATCACTGCATGCATATCAAGCAATATATATATGTGTGTGTACTCAGTTAGAGGAGGGGAAAGTTCAACGATTGGTACACAAGTCTAGTGCAAGTTTTAAAAGGAAAAATGTCTAGCCCATGATTATACACACACACACACACACACACGCTATTTTCTGCCCAGTCAGAAGAGGAGAGAGATTCAACAAGTGGTAGATGTAAATTCTAGTGCAAGTATTGAAGGGAAAACGTCTAGCCCCATGATTCAGCCCATGGTTTCAGACCTCCAGTAGGCCTTGATCAACACTTTTTTCTTTGTAGTATTTGAAAATGGAATGACTCAATTCGTACAAGGAGAATGATGATTATTTTGAGTAAATTTTGGCTGTTTAGACAATTTGACATTTTTTATTTCTCTTTTAATTATAAATTAAATAATTCTTTTTAGTAAATATTATAGATCGTTTTTCTTTCTTTTTTTTTTTTAAATTTTAGCCATCTAATCTATTTAATAAAAGTTGAAATATTATGTTTATTTTATATTTTTGTTTAAAATAAAAAATACCAAAATTAAAAAAATAATTAAAACTAAAAAAAAATTAATGGAGATAAATGATCGAATCTACTGTGTGATAGAATGTTAGACATTACATTGTATAAACAGTTAAAATTTACTCAAGCTAATTATTATTTTCTTTTTATAAATTAAGACAATCTCTTAATTCTTAGAAATCCATTTATATATATAATTAGTTGTCTTGTTCTGTGCACCAAAATATTGGAATAAACAATAAAAAAAATGAAATGACAATTAGAAAGAGAAGACACAGAGCTCAAACAAAAAAGTCATATTTATATACAGTGGGATCTAGACAGAATTTATATTATAAAAAATATTGTTAACAGCAGTACAGATCCCTGCTTGCCTCTAATGCACTTGACAGCAAAAAAGTTGGGATAAGGTGGCCCCCAATGGCGCTTTGGGGTAAACATTTTCCTGTTTAAATTTATTTTCCTGTTGAAATAAGAATAAATATATAATTTATACTCCAAAAAAATATACATATCATACTCTAGTTTTTAAATTTATTCTTTTATACCAATTAATCAGTTAGAATTTGTAAAACCTTCAACACTTCGGATTGAAAGAAAGCAAAACTTATTCACTTTTTCCTTTTTCCCTGTTCCCACCTCAACGAAGCGATAACCTTACACTCCTGTTTCTTCTCTGCTCCCTCCATGGGAAAATTCTGGGTTGAGGTTTGCTTGATATCTGCTAGGGGGCTGCAACGTTCACTCTCTCTTTGGAAACGTCAATGGTATGCCGTTGGTTGGGTTGATCCTAACTCCAAGTACTGCACCAAAATTGATGCTTCTGGGAATGCAAATCCTGTTTGGAGAACAAAGTTTGCCATTCTGATTGATGATGACTCGGAGCAGAGCCTCCAAGATCTGGCACTCACCGTCCAAGTTTTCAGTAGAGACCCCATATTCCTCACGGAAAAGCTTCAAGGTTCAGCAACTATTATCCTCAAAGAGTTTCTCGCCAAGCATGTTAAGAACTCTGAGGCTTCAAGGTCTATAGGAAATGAGGAGGTTGGGAGCTACCAATTACGAAAGAGGAAATCCAGCAAACCACGAGGATTCATTGATATTTCAATTCGTATCTCCGAGGACAAGGAAGAGCCAAATACGTTCCAAGGTAAATGAATATTTCACAAAACCTGTGCTAAAAAACAATCTCGTCTTCTCAGTAGCAAAGGTTGGTGGTGATGGTGAAATATCCAAATAAAGTTTTCTGGACGCCAAATGTTTTGGCTGGGCCTTGCCCTGCACCTATGTTAATCTCAAAACATCAAAAACATAACGGTAGAATTTGGCAAATGTGGATGTGGGGGTGGGGCTAAAAGGAAGCCTTAACCCAGATTATGCCACTTCAACCAATAATATTGGGGTTACATATTTTTATTGCCATTTTGTTTACTAAACCAAAAACAGCCTTGCCCTTCAGCTCAACGTTAGCCAAAGCCCTGCTTCTAACATGTAGCATCTTTTTTTTTTTTTTTTTTGGGGTCCCTTAGTCCGTCAGCTCTTTGAATATTTGAGTTGGTACAATTGACTGAAGTTTATCACTTGAATATGAAATTTTCTCAATGTAATTTGAAGGTAAGCTTGATTTTGTAGGTAATGAGGGAGGAATTTTGCTCCTGGGTCCTAGAAGTAACACCCCAGCGACTACACATGGGGCATTAGAACAAGCCCATCTGCAGCAGCAAGTGCCACTAGCTTCATTCCATCCGCCAGAAAATCAACGACAGCCAAACGTACCCTACTCCTATCCAAAGCCATTTCCTCCAAATTATTCGAACCCATATGCGGGAAAACCAAGCTACTCTGCACCAGCTGGACCAAGCTATCAACCACCTCCCCCTTCACATGTTGGCTATACTCCCACTTTGCTCCCAAGAACTGAGTACATCAATATGCCATCATCTGGGGCTGCTCCTGCTGCTCAGAGGGGAGGAGTACCGGCCGGTTTTGCAATAGGAGCAGGTGCTGGAGCATTAGCAGCTGGTGCTGTCATGTTTGGTGATGACTTTATGTCAGCATATAACGTTCCTCCGGGGCTTGGGGATGCTAGTCTTACCATAGCCACTGATCCTCTATTCTGAACAAGCATTAACCACCTTCTGTAATTATACAGTGAACCAGATATGGCTATGCCGTAACTTCTCCTTTCTGAAGAAGGGTTTCCTTATATTTTTCTTGTGCTTTTTTAATCAGCAACGTTTGCTTTTGGTGGGAAATAGCTAGTTTTGATAGCTTCTTGCTACATTGCTAACCTCGTGGCCAAAATAGAATTTTTCGAAGTTAAACAGAAACGTTAATAAACACACACACACACACACACACATAAATACATACACATATTAATATATATAATTCGTGTTACATTGGAGGCCACATGGATGCTAGAGTCAATGGTTTACATAAATCATGTTGCAGAATACCAAGCTGCAGAAATCGTAAGTGTTTTTTTTTTTCTAGTACTTCAGAAGTGATATAATGTTTTTTTTTGTTGGGGGGGGGGGGGGGGGGGGGGGGTTACAATTCTTTGCTTATATACAAATTTCCACAAACTTCTCATTAGGTTTACAGATCATCATGATTGATAGATTTAAAATGAGCAGGGATCATTACATATGCATTCAGTGAGTTTACTGCCATCTGATAGCATAACAATCTGCTTTATTGTCCAGCCTTCTTCTATAGATCTTCTATGAAGTAAAATGGGAAGCTTGAGTGGTAGAAATTTCATATTACAGATTGCAGGCATTGCTCATATGAATTAGTACCAACTAATCTTTGCAGGAACTTCTCCACTGCTGAAATAAACTCCTCAACTTTTTCTTCGTGAGGCAAATGGCCGCATTGCTTAATTACTTCAAGGGACGATCCTGGTATGACTTGTGCAAGTCTCTCAGCATTCCATGAAGGAACTAGTCGGTCGCTATCACCAGTGACAATCAGAACTATTTTTTCAAAAACAACTGTCATCAATTATGCTCAGTATTCAACTCAGGGTATCAAGTGGAATAGGTTGTTACTTAAAAAACAAGAAGACTCATGATTCACCATAAATTCTGGAACAAGAACCAGCCAGCTAAAATCCAAAGAAATGAAAAACCAAACAGATGAATCTAGAAATCAAATCTACAACCAATTGATTAGCCCAGTTTATAGAATATATCTTGCATGTAAGATTGATCAGCAGCTGCCAATTCAACTTGCTTTGTAATCCAAATTTGATCATATGTCTAAACACTAAATGTCCACAGGATTGATCAGAATATAAATAAGGCACAAGCCTTATTACATCTTGGTAAATCCCCAAAGATAGCATAAACAGATCAACCTATTCATTGCCACCATAATTTACTCTACATAACCATTTTTTAATGCCTTTATCATCTCCAATTTTCTAACTTCTCTGATCAGGTATTTAAAAACAAAGCTTGAGGCCTAGACTGGAAAAAGAAGAGTGTGTGTGTGTGTATATATATATTGTAGAAATTCAAGGTTTAATAATCCTCTAAACTTATTTTATTGGATAGCAATGAAATACATTTATAGAATATAAAGAGAGAGCCAAGCTCTCAAGTAACTAAGTGATAAAACCTACCTAAACAAAATAAAATAAATGGCTAAAACATAGGAGATAAAACCAAACTAAACGCCTAAGGCATTATCTAGAAAACGAATTAAAAAAACAAATAAAAACATCCTAAACAAACCAACTGAAATATAGGGAATAACTAAAAATTTAAATTTTAAATTAATAATTAATGCTAATTAAAAAGTAAAATCACTTTTAGATATCGTAATTTCCAATACTCCCTCTCAAGTTGGGCGAGTTTGGAACTAGAACTAGCATTGCCATTTTTCTTCTTTTTCAGCATTTGGAGCTTGTACAAAAAAATTTCATTTTTAATTTTGGTTGCAAACTCTATCTTCTTTATTCCTTACCATGGATCCATAATTTTCTTTTTCTTCTTGATCTTCTTCACTAGCAAGTGCAGTTTTTGGCTTCCTCATCTCACTTTTAGCAAGGTGTAGGTCTTCTTCACACTACTTTGTTACAAGGTGCAATATATTATTTTTTCCTCTTCCTCACTTCACTTTACTGTGAGGGCCTTGGTTTGGGGTATCCTTACCCCACATTATAGTGAGGGTCTTAGTTTTAGTCATCTTCGCCTCACCTTGGTGCGATGAGAGTTGGAAGTGGTTTTGCTCACTCCAAAATCGGTTGACAATTTCAGTGGTTCCCTTCTTTTTAGTGTTTAATGTCATGGTTTGCCTTGTGATGATCAGGATTGGAGTTTTTTTGCTCACCCACGGTCATTTGGGGTGGCAATTTTGTCAACAGAATCACCCTATTCAGCATTTGTCATCATTGCTTGACCTATTTGGTCATAAGAGGTGATCAGGCCGTGAGAGCTCTGATATTATGTAAAAATTCAGAGTTTAATAATCCTCTGAACTTATTTTATTGAATAGCACTGAAATACATTTATAGAAGATAAGAGAGAGAGCCAAGCTCTCAAATAACTAAGTGATAATATCTATCTAAACAAAAATAAAACAATCGGCTAAAACATAGGTGATAAACCCAAGCTAAAATGCCTTAGGCACTATCCAGAAAACAACTTAACAATAAATAAATAAATCCAAATAAACTGGCTAAAATATTAGGAACAACTAAAAATATAAAATTCAAATTAATAACTAATGCCAATTAAAAAGTAAAATCATGTTTAGATAATGTGATCTCCAACATATATATATATATATGTATGTATGTATATATACAGTTAGTTAGTAGGACAAGTGTCATCACCAGGACAGGATATCTCATGAAGTTTTTGAGTCAGCGGGGGCTTTGTTTTAGATTCCTCATCCAGAAGCACTGCTGCTGTGAATTCAACCAGTGCCCTATCCCAATCTTTAGTCCTCAATGGCTGCATTCAGTACTACCATCCAGGTGAGTACTGACCTTTTGAGTACAAGGCAAAGAAATGGACAATACTGACAATATAAAAAGAATTACGACATTGCTGAGAGATTACCTTTGTATAACCATGAATGACATGTTCAGCAACGTGGTTTGGGTCATACCATGCATTTCGAACTGCAGCAATACCAAACTTATCAATCACCATTCTTACCTGTGATCAATGTGAGGGAAGTGGCCATCAGATAGGTAATTAGATAAGCCATCATGACAATTATTCTATGTTGTTTTCAGCACTACAATCTAGCTTATCAAACCAGCAAATATACACAAAAAGAGTCTACAAAGGCAGCTGGGCTGAACTAACCAGAATATCCCTACGCTGTATGTACTTCGACTTCACACTAAAGGCCATGAATTCTAAACGATGGTGAAAAGGAATGGTGTGGAATTCCACCTCATTGGAAAGGCTTTCGAGAGCTCAGTGAAAGTTGTATTTTAAAAAACAATTCCTTTTTGCTCTTTGATTATAATATTAATCTAATAATGATTGAATCAAAAAGGTCTTAAAGTAACTAAAAAGCAAGATTATATGACATTAGATATGAAAAAGTTTATTACCAGCATTGTGGCAAGGCCAGAACGCAGGACAGCTGATAAAAATTTCCTATACAGAGAGTTGAGCATATATATCATCCCCTTCATCATCTGGGTTATTGCCTCTGAAATGTATTTGGTAATCATGGACAAAATCTTGTAAAGCCCAAAAAATGGATTTGGTTTGGTAGGAGAATTGTTGTCTTCTTTCATTTCGTTATCTTTTGTCACTTGATTTTTCTTAACAATTTTGGGTGCAGTAAGTGGGGCCAAAATTGCTGGGGCAATAAGAATTAGAGCAGCAACACGTTCAGGAGCTTCAAAATATGTATCAACTGCTACAAGTGATCCAGCTGAGTGCCTGACATATCATTTTGACAACCTCTTAGCTTCAAAAGAGAACTAAGATCTAACCTCAGTTGGAATAGGCTAAGATGGAAAAGAAAACAAAAACCAACAGAGGTATTGCAATTTTATTTGCTTACAAAGGCATTCATATAAGTAATTTTGGAACCACTATACCAGTACCAGACAACCATTCTAGAGTGGTGAAACACAAAATTAATAATTTAATGCTTGAGACAATGAAATCAATTTTACACTATTTTAACAACCCTTCTATATAACAATGAGGATAATAGATAAATAACAAATGTAAGACGTGGATGCAGGGTTGTGATATATGACTGCCAATTCAGTTTGCATCTTGTAATGACTACAGTGAAAAGTTAGCTCCGGTTAGGTTGATGAAAATCACCTGCTACCTCAATATAAAGTCACTTTACCAAAACAGAAGATTAGACATTCACATACCCCACCAGAATCGCCTTATCAGCATTTAATAGATCAATGAAGTACAAGGTAGCAAGCACTGAAAATGCCATCGAGTATGGATTTAAAGATTTAGAGACATCTGTTCCTAAAGGAAAATGCCCAGACAAATTCACTCTTGATGTCAATCCAAAAGCTGGCCTGTCAAAAGCAAGAACTTTTGAACCAGAAATCTCTGCCAAACACTTCATAACCTGTTTCCATGAGAAAACTGAGGCTCCAAAGCCATGTAACAGAATCATGGGAAGACCTAGCTTCTTAATTTTATGAGGGAGCTGAGAAAAAGTCTGATTCTGGAACATACTATGTGCTTGAGGTTCCATATCATATATCTTATGGTGTATGTGTACTCCCTTGAACTCACAAAAACAACTGTCTGGATCGGCTAAAAGCTTAGGATCCACCAAGTCATCCTGATCTATGCCAGCTATCCCCTTCCTTTTCTTCTTTGTTCCCACATCCAACAATTGCTCTGGTGAAAATAGTTTCAACAAAAAGCACTCGTATAAGTTACATCGCAATAATACTGAATTGTCCATGAAGAATATAAACACCAATCAGTAATACATCTCCTAGCATATTCTAATAATTAACTCTAAGTAAAGAAAATAAGGATGATCTTGCTTGTTAGTCATTGTTCTATGTCTGTCTTTTTTTGATAGAAGAAGACTTCAATAGCAAGGAAAGAGGATACAGAAACTGAGGATAAGGCATGCCCTTATAACAAGCCAAAGAACAAAAAGTATAAATGAAGAACAGAAAGCATAAAACACCAACTCATAAAAGTTTGCAAAACTTTGCATATCTGACAAAGACAACCCTCTTAAAAAATCCATGGCCAAGAGAGTAATTCTTCCCCAAAGTGATGTGATGAGGAAAAATCAAGGAGAAAACTAGAACTTAGGCATAATTTTTATATCTTTGCTATTAGGTTCTCTGATAAAAATATGACAAGAATATGATAAATATATGATTTTTACAACTTAACATTACATGATTGAATCTTTTAAAGAATTTTTTAGACATGTCATATTTTTAATGAAGAACTTTATAGAAAAAATATAAAGAAATACAAATCTAGTCCAAAAATTAATTGCTGAAATTTCCGGCATTAGACTTCAACCAATTTCAACACATGCTAGCAAGGTGTATTTTTACCAGGCCTCATTCTCTTTGTATTTTTCCCACCAAAGCCATGAAACTGAATGGAAAGATATCTATAATGAACTTGGGAAGACCCAATGCTCTTCAATATATACTAACATGTGCTAAACAGGTGTCGGCAGTGTGTCATGGCATTGTCAGTGTCTGACACGCCAACACCCTGAAAGTAGACGTTTTTTGTACTTTATAGATAGGCGTTTTTTGTACTTTATAGCTCGTGCGGATGCATGATGAAATTCCACTGCATATTGACTGGGTGAATCATGTGAGAAGTTGGATGAGAATGAAGCCAAACACAGAATATGGGCAACATAACTGCACAAGTATAACCAAGTAGACTTACTTTAATTAATTCTTTGTGTGGTTTCCTATTATAAAAGCGTGGATATTTAATTGGAAGAAAAATATTAGTTTTATAAAATGTGATGACAGAACCTAAATAGAATAAGTTTGGTCGAAGGCCAACAAAATGGTACTTTACCCAATTTTCGCTTGAGCTGGTAGGACGGTTGGAAAACTACGGATAAAAAAAAAATTCCACGAAACGCACACAAATAACAGAAATTTGATGAAGCTAAAAGCGAGATGAAGAATTAAAATTACCGGAATATTCGGCACCCGAGCCACTGACTGAAGGAGCTGAAGAAGCTGAAGCAACAAAGCTAGACGCAAGAGTAGGATAATCAGCATCACCCGAACCAAATTTGAGAGGAGAATAAACCGAACAAGAAGGAAACTTGCGTACACAGCGAATATACGAATGTCTACAGTTATTGAGCGCGAAACCCCATTGTTGACGAAACACCCCTGCTTTCGTCATCTGATTATGGTGAAACACTAATCTCTCTGTCTAATGCGCAGAGGCTGATGAAGAACAAAGAAGACGCCTGAACCCGAATGGGTTTTGGCTATTTCAACTCCGGTCTGTTCCCCTTCAGTCTTCAGCCTTCGCTGGCCCACCCACCAAGTTAAGAGGGAGCTTAATTCTTCATCAGTATGGATAACATGATATAACGAGGCTGGAGAAAGCCATTTCGGCTTTTTTTTTAATTTAAATAATATCAAATATCTGAAAACTACAAATAGGATGTAAGAAAAATTATATTTCAAAATTTTTCGTTATATATTATAATTAAAATTTTTGTCTTTTTAATTATATATATTTTATATTATTTTTAATTCAAAAAATTTATTAAAATAATGTTACTGCATATGGCGTACAAAAAATAATTATTGCAGAATATGTTTGCTCTAGCATAACCCACTGAACAATGCGTTTGGTTCCCCAGCTCCTCGGATCCCTATGCAGCGCCTCCTTCTTGGTAAGATGGCGTTGTTTGGCTGCCTCATTAATGGAAACGGCGCCGTTTTCATTAGTTACCTCTGGCGTAATCTTGGACGTCCATCTCCATGCAATCCTGGCCATTGGTTCATTATGAATGAAGCTGAAAAAGAACGGAGGCTCTGTAACGTTGCAGCATCTGTGTGAAATCTTCTTTAACTTTTTCTCCTATTCCATTGGCGAGAAGTTGAACTCTTGGTTCATTGTGGAAGCTTCATCTTCTCTAGGGCACAGAAAGGAGCTACAGGTTACAGGAGACAAGAAGAAATTCAAGACAGGCCAAGAGACTGAGAGATTAGTGTGAGAGTAGAGAACAGAGAGAGGTCACGGAAGAGAGAGACAGATGAAGTTGAAAGAGAGGAGGTGACAGAGAAGAGGAGGCTGGAGGATGGCTGTAGAAAAAAAAATGATGAAAAAAATGAAGAATAGGAGGAAGCCATGGGCAAGGTGAGGGAAAAATGAGAACTAACTGAGATGGGGAAAAGAACATAGGGATGTGGCAGGTCACGTGAGCAGGGGTGTTCATGGGCAGGCCCGGACAGGGCATCTAGTATGCCCGATGCCCGGCCCGATTAAGATATCGGGCTTGTTTTTATACCCGTAGACCGACCCGGCCCGAACAAACCCGATTTTAGGGCAAGTTAGGGCGGCCCTAAACCGCCCGAAATTTTTTTTTATGAATTGATACTTAATATAAAAATATTTTTTTGTAGACTCATAGGCATATATTTCAAAATAATAAGCTTTTGGAACCTTCATATTTTTATCAATAATAAAAAGATAGCTTAGAATTGCCAAGCAAAATATAACTTATACTAACATAATTAGCTTTAGGTAAATACGTGTATTTTTATTATTCAATAAAAGAAATGTCAGTAAGCATACACATCAATAATAAAAATAATTAAGAAATAGGGAAAGTTTAAATAGATAATGAAAATTACAGCATGTAAAGAGAATCAGATAAAATAAACATAATATATATATATATATATATATGTATGTATATATATATATATATAAGATGATAAGATATTAACAATTAAAAAAAAACTATTAGGGCAAGTTGGGCAGGATGTCTTTGCCCGTGGCCCGGCCCGGCCCGATATATTTTTAGCCCAGCCTTGCCCGATTATATTTTTAACCCGGCCCTGCCCGGCCCGATTAGGCCGGGCTAGGGCGGGCCCCTAGGGCCGTCGAGCCCGATGTACACCCCTACATGTGAGAAAGAAAGGAAAAAACTGAGAAAGAGAGACCAAGGGAGGAAGAGAGAACTAAGAGAAAGGGAAGGAGCGAACGAAAATAGCCTAGACCAAGAAAGGAGATGCATTTTATGAGACGGCTAAAAATCAGATAGAGGACCAAATTTGATCCTCCAGTACATAGGCTTGGACTCCCATAGCAAAAAATGATGCTTTCAATTCATCTATTTGATGGTGGCTTCTCCCTTGCTTCTTGAGAAGATCATGCCTAAGCCTTCATTCTCCATCACATTGGTTTCTTCCCTCATCTCCTCTCAGATCATACCTTTCAAATCAGATGATGTTTCCTCTCTGATTATCCTCATGTCGTGCCTCTTCCGAAGCTTTCTCTCACATCGTGCTCCCTCCTACACTATACATCAATTTCACAGAAGGCATAATCTTGGTTGGTCAGCTTGAATGGGTGAGCAAGTTTCTGCTTTTTAGTAATGTTTCAAGTGAATTTCTCTGCCAAATTTTCTTTAGGCAGATTTTGGTTTACTAGTTGATTTTAGATCTAGATTTCTTCTTGATATGGAAATACTGGTTATTTGTTGAGATTATAGGTCTAAATTCTTGCCTCGTATGTGAGTCTTAATTCAGTAATTGATTACGGGTTTAGATTTTGCTTGGCATGAGAGTCTTGGTTCAATAATAAAACTTGGATCTAAGCTTCTACTTGATATGAAATTGCTGATTTTTGGTTGAGGTTATGGATTGCACGGAGATGACGTCTGAGATGGGACCAAAAGTAACTAATCGAAACGACACTGCTTCCATTAATAAGGTAGCCAAATGACGCCGTTTTATGGAGGAAGAGGCACCGTGCAGGGAACCGAAGAGCAGGTGATCTGAACGCCTGAACAATCTCTAGCCGATAATAACAGACCATTTTCTGATCCTATGTTTGTTAGACTTTGTTATTTTATGATGTCATCTGTCATTATATCAAATGATTGTTAAGTAAAAAAATAAAATAAAATAATAAATAAAATAGATAAAAAGTAATTTTTGTATAATTTTTTAAAAAATAATCAAAAGAGATAGAAGAATAATACCAAATGGATAATAGGCATTAGAAAAGAAATTACCATGTTTTTTCACATGCAGCCAAATAAGGATTAGTTAACCGGTACTTATACGATATTGCTTCTCTCTCTTAATTAGTTCACTGCCCTCGGTGCTTTAACGCAAAAGGGGATGGACGAAGCTTTAGAAAATTTTTTACTTTGGTCACTCAAATCTTGAGTGAATTAACTTTTTTTGTCCTCTAAAAACATATTTTATTTTTTTAAAAATTAAATGTTTTATATTGGTTTTTTAAAAATTAATTTTATTTTAAAATATCACCACGCCAAACTTGTTAATAAATAATTAAAGGAATTGGTGACGTTGTATAATGGAGTAAAGTGATTTGACTATTAATTATTCATATGATTATTAAAATATTTACATAAATGCATTTTTAAACTACTTGTAAAATTTTTAATATTTATGAAATGTAACATTTAAAATATTATAAGAATTTAATAAACATATTGCTTATTTTACTCGTAGCCTTATGCCAGAGTGGCACCTACCCTACCTTGTTTGTGTAGGCATAGAATTGGGGGTTCGAATTCTCACTCCCCTTATCCTCCCCTCTTGGTGAGTCATGCCATTCTTTTTGCAATCAAAAATAAAAAAAAAATATATCACTTATTCTATTAGAACAATGATCATTTTAAAACAAACACAATAGTTAAAAGATTAAAATAAGACATATAATTTTTAAGAAAAAAAATTAAAACAAGCATTGTTTTTAGGGAGCGTAATAGTTCATTCACCCAAATTTGTTTAATTCTAGATATATAACTTTGTTGGATCAAAGGATTTTTTTATTTAAATTATATAAAATATTTTTATCATTTAATTTTTGGAAAATGGTTTATTTAGCCAAAATTGTAATTACTGAAAATATTGTTTTGGGTCAAGGTAAATTTGTTGAGCTACATATTGTTTTATGGGTTAAAATGTGCTTTGTTTATTTATAATAATATTATCTGATTTGATTGAAAAAAAAAATCCAAAAGAGTCCATTCATTAAGTCAAAACTTTTATGAAAAATTTTCAAAATAATATTAATTGGGTTAAAGAATCTATATGAAGAACTTTCAAATAATGTTAATCATGATTTAAAGAAGCAAAAGAAAGTTTTTTAAAGATAAATAATGTTAATCATGATTTAAAGAACTTTCAAATAATGTTAATCATGATTCAAATAATGTAATTTGAACGTTGTATATATAAGGAAAGGTAATTAGGTTTTTCAAATAGAAAGTTTGTGAATTGTTTTTTTAATTGAGTCAAAGATTGTAAAATATGAAAATGCCTTTTGTGATTCTATTATGAAAATATTATACACTAATGATTTCCGTGTTTTTATTAAGACACTATTGATTAAGAAATAAAAAAAGCCAAAATCAAGATTAAGAAAGTCAAATAAGAAAAACTTGTCATTTGAAGGAAATAGGAATAGAATTGCATTAATGAAAAAATGATTCAAGGCTTCTAACTTTTAGAAGAATTACACTCAATGAAATCAATGATTACACATTAAATACTGTTCAACGTGAAAAGAAGTCATTGATAATATCATGTACTAATTTAAAACAAATAAAATGAGATATTCTCAAATGTTAAGGCATATATGCGCATTTATAGAGGAAGCTTTTATCTAATGATCATTTGCTGAAAGCTACTCTATATAAAGAATACCATTTTGAAGGAAAAAACAAGAAGAGAGAAATAGAATGCTAAACACGTATACTCTAAGGTTATACTATATATGTTTTAGCAAATTATTGCTTTATGTAAGTTAGCATTGTATTTAAGAAAACTTTTGAGAATTTGTGTGCTTTACCTATCTTCTTCTTTTAGATTAAATTCCTAGGTTTTTTGTAAGAAAAACCTACTAAGAAAAAGGTTATAAAAACTACAAGGTTGAACTTTTATAAGGTTGCCTTGTATCATGAGTTTTTAGGAAGTTTAAAAAAAATCTATAGTATCGTGAAAAAACTTGGTGGATTAAAGATAAGCTATAAAAGTTATGTGTTGAGCCTCATAAGGTGGCTTTAGATTAGGTGGTAAAAGGCTAAAAGCTATAAAGTTATGTCTGTGTTGTAAGGTTATTTTATATCCTTGGTGATCGTCCATGAGTGATAAAATCCCATAATGTTTGTTTGAGGGTTAAATATAGGACATTTTGGTTTAAATTAGAATAAATTTATTATTTGATTACTCCCTTTACCCTATTTTCTTTATATCTTTAAAACATCTTTCAGAAGAGAAGGCATATAATAATTAGAAACTTGACAATCTTAAAGAAATTAGAGTTTTTTTTAAAGAAGGAAAAACTAATTTTAAAATTCAATTCAACTAATTCAATTACAGTTTAACCGCAATTAAAATATTAAATTGTAAATCAATGTCTCCGTTAATTCAATGATTAGTTCATTGTAAAAGCATTGTGAGTTATGTATTGGTATTTGAATACTATTATTTATAATTTCGTAATATGAAATGTACAAACTCCGTTATATGATATCTATATTCATAGATAGTTCCAATGTTTGAATAGAAAGAAAAAAAAAAGAAATAAAGTTTTTAATGCTTAAATTTTTGGTACTTTAATAAAGGAATGACTGTAATAGCACTTTAAAAATTAAGGTATTACATTTGTAGTTAATTTGTTAGTCAAAATTTAAAATTTAAAAAAATTGTTATTTCTTTTTAAAACAAAATAAAAATGCCCTTTTAATTTATTTATAAATATTTTTATTAATTTAAGAAAACAAATTTTAATTAACAATGACTAAAAAACAAAATAAAAATGTGTTGAGTAACATAAGGTGAAGACTTAATAATAAAAACCATACGAGTTTAGACAATAAAATTGAATATCATATATGAAAATTTAAGTGATAAAATTAAAATTATAAGTTAGGAATTGGCTTTAAAAATTATTATTCGTAAAGTTTAAATATGTATCATAAAAGAATTATATTTATCATTTTGAGTCATTAGAATTTTTTTAATGTAAAAAGAAATCAAGTGCTTGAGACTAGTAAAAAAAATCAACTAGCAATAAAAATTAATTGATTTTAATAATTATTCTTCATAATAAAATTAAAATATTTTAAACTAAATTTAAAAAATATTTTTTTGAAAGATTTAAATATAAAACTTTTAAATATGTATATTATAAAAACTATAATTACCATATTAATTTTAAGTTCTTAATATTTTTTTTCAATGTTTTAAGTGGAATGTGATAAAAGTTGGGAATAAAATATCTATAAATCTTTATTTTTATCCAATTTATTTTTTAGGATAAATGAAACAATTAATTAAATTTTAACTTATTATTAAAAAAGAAAGTGATATCATTTTTTTTAATCTTATCTGCTATTTTTTATATCATCATAAATAAGTGAATTTTAAATATTTTATTATATGGTTGCCTAGAAAAAATTTTGTATTTAATATTTTTACAGTATAATTGAAGAAGTTAATGGATAGTCTCTATTATAATTTAGCAGTAATTATTATTGACATGACAATTATAATTTAAAATTACTCTAAATTTATTAAGTTTACTAATAAAAAATATATTTGTTAATTTAAAAAGATAAAATATGTATTATTTAGCAAATTTTCAAATCAATTCTTAAATTTTATTTATCATAAATTTGTTTTCACCTTTTATACAAACTATTATATAAAATGTTGGTGCATCACATGGGTTATAAATTTTTCCTTCATTAATCGTTCAATTTTTGTATGTTTTATTGTTCTTTAAACCCTTTTGTATTTTCAGCTAATGCGTTATTATATGCAAAATCTTATTAGATTAACAATATTTTCAATATATTTTATATTATATTTATAATTATTTATGGATAAAAAAATTTTAAGTAAATTATTTTGTTAGCTACATGTAATGAAATTATTGTTTTTTTGCTTTGATTGTTAAAATATATCATTATTTCACTATATAAATAATCAATTTGTTAGAGCATTTTGTGCATTACATGGGTCACAATTCTAGTTTATTTATAACGATTGATCTATTTATTTGAAATCCACTTAATTAAAATTATATTTGATTAAATTTTCTTAAATATAAATTTAATGCTTTACATTATTAAGAAAGTATTATTCAACTTAGATTTTTTTTTCTACTTCAAAGGGAGCAAATCTAGATCATCTAAATTTGATTTAGATGCTTTAAATTTTTTTTTTAAATTTAAAGAAAGCAAAAATAATTTGAAAACAATCTTTCAATCTTCTAACTTCCATCAAATAGGTTATCTGGTTGGTAGAAATTAAAAAGTTACCTTCATTCTACATTTATTTCCTTTAAATTTAAAATATAAAATAAAAGATTGATGATTAAAAATAAAATTAAAAATTAAAATTTGGACCTTCCAAATCATATCGAGATTATCCAGATTTGCTCTCCATAGAGCAAAACACTATGTTACTCCAAGAAGAGCAATAAAGAATCTAAGTTAAAGCATTATTACTAATGAATGTAAATTAATCCCAAATAAATTGTGTCATAAATGATTCAATTAGTATTTTAAATTTTATCAATCAAAATTAACTTTATTTCTATTCAAATAACATTTTTTAAAAATCTCTTAGAAATAAATAATTCTTATTGTCCTAACAAAAATTCGAATTCAAAATTTATCTCATCCAAATTTTTAAAAGTCAACATTTTTTGCTATTTCAATTTATCTATTTTCTATTATATATACTAAAGCAAGTTTACCTTCCTCAATGCTAATTGACACTCTAGGGATTTTTCACCTTTGCTCTGCTTTAAAATTGAAATGATTATTGAAAATTAACAATACTTATACTAATGGAATCTTTTATTTATAGTGATTGATTCTTTTGTTTAAAATCCCATTATATTTAAAATTCTTTTAATTACAATTATATTTGATTGATTAATGCATTCCTAATTCTCAATTGCTTGATAATATTTTCCTAACTAGCTGATAGTTGATTGATTAAATAAGTAATATTTTTTCCTTGTCTAAAGAGGCAAAATCAATTATAAATTAACTTTATATTCAATGTATTTGAAGAATAATTTTGATCAATAACCATATTTCTAAACAATATTTTGTAATCATTAAATAAAAACTTAAAAACTCTTAATAGGCATGAGAATGTATTCAAAAATTGCTTTTGTACTTTTGTTGTAAAAGATTCTCTAGGATGTTCATTTAGGGTGCACTTTTTAGGAATGCGGAATTGAGGTTACTAAAAACTGTGCATTGCAACTAGATAGGTTGAGCTTATTAAAAAATAGGTCAAGTTCATAAAAAAGTAATATTAATCTAATTGGCCTTTTTTTTTTTTGTGATAATGGAGTATAATACTCATAGAGAAATATATTAGGAAATCCTTTGCATTCAAAGAACAAAGACCTCGAGTTAGGTACAATACGTTGTTTACAAAGAGCATAAAACTCTGCTTTAGTATTCCAATTACGGTTAATAGAATCTTTTTCCTGATATGCCTTGACAAATAGCCTTTCTTCCTCTAGGTTTTCTATGTTTCTTAACCTCTTATGATCAATGATTCTCTTAATTCTTTAGGAAACTTTTTTAAGACATGAACTTATAGACAAGATAATTTTCTTTGATAAATATTGTAAATTATTATCAATACTTTTCTAATGCACATGATCTTATATAGAGAAAAGTGTAAAGCATACTTGTATGGGCAAAATAAATGTAAGAAAACTATTAAAAAAATATTTTAGAAGGAGAAAACTTTTAGAAAGAACTTATGCTAAGAACATGCTAATATTATTGATGAGAACTCAGATATAGATCTAGCTTGGGCTAGCTTGAGAAAGACTTAGATAAGCTTTGGTTATGTAGCTAGGAATAAGCACAAACAAATAAACCACATTATTACATAGACTTCACTCAGACAAGCTACTTTATAAAAGTAACTTCACTAAAGCTATATAACTCTCCAAATAATTTAAAAGGACAAAATAATACAAAAACTCATAGTACAAAAGTAGAGGGTCATCATAGTTCACCACTAGTCTTTGTTATGCCTGAAGATAGGCTTGTGATCTAAAGAAAGATTATTATCCTCCTCTTTTTAACTATCATGGTTTACTTGCCTTTTTCTAAGATTCTTAGTAATCCAGTCTTCTATATCTCATTCAGTATAAGGATATGAGGAATCTTCCATTGGAATATCCTAAGATAGGGCTAAGCATTCATCAAACCATTGGACTTGACAGAAACTCCAGGCTTGGCTTCAATAATGGATCTTAGTATTTAGAGTGTCATAATTTGGCATCTTAGGCTCTCTTGGAAGAAATTCCCCTGGTAGTAGTCCAAGAAATGTATAGAAAATGTGATTAATTAGACCAGGACAATTATTCTCTTCACAAAGAAACATTTTATCCAAACTTTTTAAAAAGAAAGAACCCACACCTTAAGAAAAAGATTAAATAGCTACATTCCAATATGTTAAAAGATCATTCAAAATTTTATACCTCTAAAGATACTAGATCAAGGCATAAGAATTTTACAAATAAATGCCAATAAAGATTACTTGGGAGCAATACTTATAGAAGAATTTGATGGAAAGCATTGCTAGAGAAAATTTCAAAATGTTTGAAAAGCACAACTACACAATATATAAGGAGATTCTTGTTATGAAAAAAGGGGATTGAGAAGTTTAGTTTTTATCTCAATTCTAATCCTTTTATCATGGAAATGGATAACTCTTCTTTCCCAAAGGTGCTAAACTCCAAAAAGAAAATCCTTCCAAATAAGAAATTGCTTAAATGAAAACAATAGTTTTCTCTATTAACATGGTAGTGTGAGGAATTTCAGAAAGTTATCACAACTTATAATTTGGAACAGAAACCTCTCCATGATCAAATAGCAGTTAACATCTTCATCCTTCACAAACCATATGATATTAGCAGTGATAACCTTCTATAGACTTAGAATCAAGCCTCTCTCTAGAAAACTTTTGCGAATTAGCCTACCTAAAGGATTGATGCATTAAGAAATTTAAAAATGTTTCTTTGTAAAGTGAACAACCATCTTAGCACCTAATCAATCACATTTCCTATACATGTCTTGAACCACTACAAGGAGAATTTATTCTAGGGGAGCCCAAGAGGCTTGATCATGACGCTTCAAACACTGAGGTTTATTATTTAAGCCAACCCCAAAATTCCTATCAAGCTTAATGGTTAAATGAGGGCCCAATCCTATATAAGGATATTCCAATGAAAGATTCCCAAGATCCTTATGTTAAATATGATATAGATGATTAGATTGCTAAGAATCTTGGAAAGAGACAAGTAAACCATGATAGTTCAGAGGAGGAAAATAATAATCTTTCTCTAAATTATGACCTTATCCTCAAGCGTAACAAAGACTAGTAGTAGAGCCTGATGAACCTTTACTTTTATACTATAAGTGTTTGTATTATTTTGTCTTTCTAAATTATTTAGACAGTCATGCAGTTTTATTAAAGTTACTTTTATAAAGTAGTTTGTCTAAGTGAGGTCCATGTAATAATGTTGTTTGTTTATTTATGCTCATCTTTAGCTATATAACTAGAGCTTATCTAAGTTTGTTCTCAAGCTAGCCCAAGCTAGATCTGTATTTGAGTTTTCATCAATAATATTAGTATGTTCTTAGCATGAGTTTTTTTATAAAAGCTTTCTCTTTTTGAAATTTTTTCTTGATAGTCTTCTTACATTTATCTTGCCCATACAAGTTTAATTTGCACTTGACTCTATATGGGGATCTTGCACATTTGAAGGTATTAATAATAACTTATAATATTTATTAAGGAAAATTATCTTGTTCATGAGTTCATATCTCAAAAAAAGGTTTATAAGAGAATTAAAAGAATCCTTGATTCTAAAAAGTTAAGAGACATAGAAAGTTTAGAGGAAGAAAGGTTAATTGTCTAAGCATATCAGAAAGAGGATTCTATTAATCTTAATTAGAACACCAAAATAAAGATCTATGCTTTTTGTAAACAAAATATTATAGTTAATCCAAGATCTTTGTTCTTTAAATGCGAAGGACATTCTAGTAAAATTTTCTATAAGTATTATAGTCCATGATCACAAGAAGAACAAGTTGAATTAGATAACATTACAAAGCCTTCTTTCTAAGATTTTAAGATCTTGTATAGAAAGGTTCCTATGCCAAATGATAGGTTGTGATGAATTTTTAAAGTCCTTGTGTCACCATGTCAATGGGGAAACCCATTCATGGAAATTTCAAAGAGTAAAATTCTTGTTTATGGGTTGAGAGAGAAAGTTGTAGGTAGTTAGATGGTGAACTTTGATGGCTCTTGAATAAAGTGCTCTTAAGGACTAAAGGTACCAAAGAGCTTCATCAAGAAGAACTAAATAGATCTCAAAGATGATGAGATAAAGAACTCTCCTATTAAATTATGATGGGTATTCAGGGATCTTGGTGTTTTGAAGATAAAAGTGGAGGTAGTAAAACAAAGATTTATTTGTTAAAGCTCTTACTTCTATAGGAGTAATTAGGATTTTTGGGTAAAAAGGAAAGTATTTTTTTTTACTAGTAGGGATGAATGAGGGAAATGGGTACATCCTAGGACAATGTGTGCCATGAAAATAAGTGAAAATTGTTTTTGAGAAGTGATAAGATTAATTATTAGAGGTCTTGAGACGAGATCTGCAAGGATATTTTAGGTTCCCTTAATATGTTGCACTAAGAATTTATAGCAAGAAAACTATTCTTTCTATCTAAACAATTGCTTATCTAAAAGGTTTTTCTTCTTGGAGTCTAGCACTTTTAGAAACAATGAGTTATCCATTTGTACAATAAAGTGATAAAAACTAAAATGAAAATTAAACTTTTTAATCTTTCTTTTCAGAACAAGAATCTTAGTAAATTTTATGGTAGTACATTTTAGAGTCTTTGAATTATCCGTTAACATGGTAGCAATAATAATACTCTCTATCAAGTTTTTCTATAGGTACTACTCCCAATAGTATCCACTGGCATCTATTTGTAAAATTCTTATGCCTTATTTAGTATCTTTAGAGGCATAGGATTTTAAATGACCTTCTTAACATACTGGACTATAGCTATTTGATCTTTTCCCCAAAGTGCGGGTTCTTTCTTTTTAAGGAATTTAGATAGTTGGCCAGTATGATTTAAGACATGTGGGATAAAGTTTATGATGTAGTTTTCTATCTCAAGGAATTGCTGTATTTGTTTAACTGTAAGCTTTTCATTAGAAAACTTTTGTAATTCTTGAGCAATATGTAAATCTAATTGATATTGACCATGAGATATCTAAATTTTAAGAAACTTAATATGGGTTTGATCCAGTTAACTCTTTCAAGCTGATAACATAATCTTATACTTTTTTTGTTATATCAAAAAATTACTTTGGGATTTTCTTGTGTTCTTTTTCATTTTTTGGAAAAGAGAAGAATGTCATCAATATAAATGAGAGCACTATGTAGAATGGGTTTATAGATCTTAGTCATAACCTTTTGGAACAATGATGGGGCAACTTTTAATCTAAATGGTATAATAGTCCATTAATATCGAGCATTTGGCATACAAAGTGTGATTTTATTTCATTCTAATGGATTTATATTTAATTGTCAAAAGCTACCTTTAAGATCAAATTTTGAAAATACCATGGCATCTTTAGGTAGAGCAAGTTAGGAGCTTATTTTTGGGAAACTTTTCAACTTGTAAAAATGTGTTGAAAGGCTTATAGTTTATTACGAACCTTTTTTCCCTTTTTTTGAGTTCTTATCTTTTTTCTACATATAATGCTTAGCAGGCTCACTCAAATTTTATGGCTCAATTAAGCCTTGTCGAAGAAGAAAAGCACACTCTTTTCGAGTAAGAGCTAAGTCTTTAAGGTTAATTATGCCAGGACGAGAAGCCTTGGTAGGGTTGATGTCTTCATTTTGTCATATTAGCATAAGGATATTAGAAAGAGACAAGTAAACCATGACAGTTCAGAGGGGGAGGATATTAATCTTTCTTTAAATCATGAGCCTATCCTTAGGTACAACAAAGACTAATGGTAGACCCTGATGACCTTCTAATTTTGTATTATAAGTGTCTATGTTGTTTTGTCTTTTTAAATTATTTGGAGTATTGTGCAACTTTATTAAAGTTACCTTTATAAAGTAGCTTTTTTGAGTGAGGTCCATGTAATAATATTGTTTACCAATTTGTACTCATCTTTGGCCATATAACTAGAGCTTGTTTAAGTTTGTTCTCAAAGCTAGCTCAAACTAGATCTGTATTTGAGTTCTCATTAATAATATTAGTATGTTCTTAGCATAAGTTCTTTCTAAAAGCTTTCTTGTTGTAAAGTCTTTTTCTGATAGTTTCCTTACATTTATTTTGCCTATACAAGCATACTTTGCACTTATCTTTATATAAAGATCTTGTACATCAAAAAGTGTTAATAATAACTTATAATATTTATTAGAGAAAATTATTTTGTCCATGAGTTCATATATCAAAAAAGACTCCAATAAAATTAAAAGAATTCTTGATCCTAAAAGGCCAAGAGACATAGAAAGCCTAAAGAAAAAGATTATATTAATTATCATTGGAAAACCAAAGTAGAGTTCTATGCTCTTCATAGACAAGATATTGCATTTAATCTGAGATCTTTGTCATTTGAATACAAAAGACATCCTAATAGATTTTTCTATGAGTATTATAGTCCATTATCACAAAAAGAATGAACTAAATTGTATAAGATTGTGAAGCTTCCTTTATGAGCTTTTAAGATCATGTCCCTAAGAGAGCAATAAAATTTATGGGTCCCATAACAATTAATAAAATTTGTGAATCTTATAGCAAAAGTTGTTATAGGTCCTATAAACAGTAATAAATAATGAAAAATAATAGCTTTCTTACAATTTTTATACATACATATATATATATAGCCAAGCTTGAAGCTTTATTTTCTTTTATTTTTGGGCTTGCACTAAGCTCAAACTGTTTTTTTATTTGATTTTTTCTTTGTTGCTTAAATCATTTGATAGTTAGCTATTTCTTTTTTTCAAAAAAAAAAAAGGAGAAAAGGGCATCTTCTTAGAATTCAAAAATTAAGTCCTTTTATAAAGCAACATTTGATATTGATCCCACTTTTATGTTTATTAAACTCTTTTATTAATGAATGGTACTATATATTAGTTATATTATTCAAGAATATAACTTTTGCCAAATTAACATAATAATTCTCCACCGTATAGAGATATAGTTTATTTTTATTTTACTTCTTTTACTTTAATTATATGGGACTCTATTATTTTCACATTTTACATGCATAATTTAATATATAAGTTTTAACTATAACAATACCAATACTAAAAAATGTGTTTTTCTTTTAAATTATGTTATTAATTGGTTTTCAAATTCTATTCATGATGAAAAGATAAAGTGGAAAGAAAGAAAATTAAAAATAATTTGGATATAATTTAAAAATATTACAATAATCTAATAAAAAAAAGTTGCTGAGGTTGAGTTTAAAAAAATTTAAACTAATCTCATTTTATATTCTATTTTTTTAAACAAGTTTAATTTTTGAATTTTTTTTTGAGTCATATTCTTTTATTGGAATTAATCCTATTAAGTTGAAGTGAGCTTTTTGACTTATAATTAGATCTAATCGCAACTTACTAGTAAGAATTTGACGTAGAGTGAATTAATAGTTTAGTGAAAGATATGGCTTTATTTATTTTTATTAAGTAAATAAATATATGAAAATTATAAAATTATTTAATTAAATGAGATAAACTTAGAAATTCAATTAGCAATTCCTTGAGTTTGCAAAGACCTCAATTAATAATAAAGTATTATTTTATTTAATATATATTATTTTAATATATGATTTTATTAATTATTATAGATAAATTCAAAAATTTATACATTTGTTAAATAGTGTAATATATAATTTTATAAAATTTTCTCAATGCACATACTAGTGTAAGGTTCATAACTTTTTGTTGAATTTATTTTTTTATGTCTTCATATTAATATATAATACATTTATATTATTATCATTTATAAATTGTTCATACTTATGTTGTTTAATGAATGAAAAAAAAAATTATCACAATTTTTTTTCTTGAAAGAAAGATTTCAATTAAACCTCAAAAGTTTAGACCAATAAAATCACAATTATTCCATTGAACAATTGGGATAGTCAAGAGAGTAACGCAGGTAAGACATGCGAATGCAGTATTGCAACATGTGACTACCTATTCAATTTGGAAAAAGATCCTCTTCCATGCCTCTCTTTCCCTTACCTCTCCCATAAGATCTGGATCATTCAGATTTTAATTTGAACGATTCAATTTTTTTTTTAATTTTTTTAAGCTTAAACAATTTTTTTTTTAATTTCATAGTTAAGAAAATAATTTCATTTTGTATTTTACTCTATTTCAAAGAATTACTTTTCTAAAAATGAAAAAAAAAAAGCAATTAGATCTTAACCATCCAAATTAATTTAGACGGTCCAAATCTGACACTAGAGAGGTAAGGGAGAGAGCATGGGAGAGGATCCAAATCCATTCAATTTGCGTATGTTAATAGCAAAGACGGCTGGTAGGTGAGGTTAGTGGAGGCCATAGTGCATTCTAATATATATTTGTGTGTGTATATATATATAAGAAAATTTTTTATATGCCCCTAAAAAATAAAATTGACATTGAGGTCCCTTAAAAAAATACTTTGTATGTATGTGAAAAAAAAAGGGCATAATATAACTAATAGTTAATGAAATAAATGAATAACAAATTTCATATTAGTTTAATATATATGGAATACTTTAAAAATACAAGATATCATTGGTTATTACTTACTCTTTATGAACAACAAGTTATTTTTAAGTCTTTAAGAGTAAGAAAAATTAGAGAAGACAAATGCTTCTTGACAAAGATATTGTCTATATTTTAGTTTAAGTAAGTTTAATAAATTGAAAAATAAAAAAGTTTCACCTTATACTTTTATATTAGTAAATATTAAAATGAAAAAGATAGAGTAACGAGCATTAGGTTTACCATTATCTTTCAATCTTATTTATTTATTTATTTTTATTTTTCTATTTATACTTCTTCTAATTTTCTTTAAGGTATTTTTGTCTTTTGTTGTTTAGTATTTTTAATTTCCCTTTGCATTTACGTTGTTTCTAAAACTCATTATTCCTTTTTTCACACATATAAATTTGATAATTGCCATACTTTGTCATTGTTATTTGAAGAGATTTCTGGGTATTTACTTATAATAGAAGCAGATTTTGTTGAATTCTTGTTCCATGTGATTTGGATAGAAATAACGAGACAAACTCCAATCATTTTTACATAGCTAATGACACTATAGTCCATAGAAAGAAGAAGATGGAAGAAATGTTTCTCATACGTTTTTCTTTAAAGGGAGTTTGAAGTAGGGAGAGAACTTTTTATCACTTATGATAAGTTTCCCTTTTTTTTTTTCCCTAATAACTCCTATAATAATAACCAACCCTTTTGAATTTAAAAATCCAAAATTTAAACTCAAAAAAATAAAAAATAAAAAATTAATTAATAAATAATAATACTAATAATAGTTAGTTAGCTAATTTGAATTGAATTATTGATTTATGAGTCAACCTTGTATGAATGGTTCAAATTTTAACATTATCAAATTATCAATGGTACTAGTTTTTTTTTTTTTGTGTGCATGAAATTAGTGGTTTAATTAATAAAAAAATTAACAAATGAGATAAATCAAATAAAATAATATTTACTTAGAAAATATGCAGGCTCTCTTCCATGTTGCACTTGTATAATTCTTCACGCTATGGCACACCATTAACTTTTTTAATTTTAATATGATATATTTTTTTTCCTTTAGTATATATAGTACATATATTGTAGATTATTTTTATTAAAAAAATTAGATAATAACTTTTATTTTTGGCCGCCTCAAATTTTACTTCTATCCCCGCTTAATAGTGTCTCGCATGATGTCCCACACGTTTGATCTATAGTTTATAAAGGAGAAAAGAAGAGAAGAAGAGAAAAAGAAGAATGTGGCAGGGAAGCAACGACAACGCAATAAGCTAGTAACCCCACGTATTGTAAGGACACAACCAATGTAACTTCTGTAAAGCACAAAGAACTTCAAACATGATTTGAAAATAATTATAAATTTTATCTTAGTTAATACATATTTTAATTTCAACAATGATTTCTTGTTCCATCTCGCAAGAAGGATAGCTTCACACCAAATTCAGTATATCATCAATCAAACGGCCCAAATAGGCGCAGGAAGATCCACCCTCTACTAGTGCCTTCCTACTCATCTCAGTCATTTCTTTTACCTTTTTTCTTGTCTCGTTTTCTTTCTCCATCACGTCTTTTATTCCCTTCTCTATTCTCTCAGCACTTAAAACCGCCGATTTGCTTCCATTCTTGAACCTTATCCTATAATCCAAAGAGATCTCCACGGCCATTTTCAACTCACACACTAGTTCAAATGCATTCATTTGTTGCTCCGCATACAGCGGCCACGTGGCAATGGACACACCAAAATATATACTTTCAAGTACTAAGTTCCAACCGCAATGTGATACAAACCCTCCTACCGCTTGGTGGGCCAGGATTTGGGCCTATGGGGCCCACCCAATGACTTTTCCAAAATCAACTGTCCGCTCTAAGAACCCTTCTGGCAATACTTCCTCTATCAAAGAATCTGGTGACAATTCAAACTAATAGATATCTTGTGTAACTAACCTCCTTATCTATAGCTTTATCTAAAGAGTTACTGTAACAGAACTTCTTTTACATTATGTATATCAGTGAAGCTTAATAAAAGAGTGACAACTTCCTTCGTGCAGTTTAACTTTCTCTATATGATATCAGAGCCCAAAAGCTCCAACAGCTTTGTTGATCCCACCATGGCAGCTGACTCTCCCAACACCTCCTCTCCTTCTTTCCCAAACCTCATTACTTTTAACACTGCCACTCAGCTTCCTCTGAAACTTACTCCAAATAATTATCTTACATGGAGAGCACAAATCTCTCCTCTCCTTCTCGATTATAACCTCATGGGTTATGTTACCGGTAACAAGCCACCTCCTCCCAAAGAAATAGAGAAAGATGGAGTGATGGTCCCTAATCCAGACTGTGAACACTGGTTCTATCAAGACAAGTTAATTTTGCATACCATTATAGCATCTTTCAGCTTTCCCATCATGGGAACTATTGCAAACTCTCCTACGTCTGCTGATGCTTGGAGTAAACTGCAGACCTCCTTTGCCAATAAGTCCCCTGCACGTATTCTTGCCCTTAAAGATAAGCTTGCTCAATCCAAGAGAGACAATAAATCAATAAGTGACTATCTCATTTGCATGAAGCAAATTGCTAATGACTTGGCCCTTTTATGGTGAACCCATCTAAGATACTGACTTAGTGGTTCATGGTCTTAATGGCCTTGGTCCTAAGTATCGTGACTTTATTGGAGGTATTCATGCCCGTGATTCCTTTATCTCCTTTGCTGAATTACAAGATAAGCTATTAGCTTATGAATTGTATTTAAAACGTTTTGCGCCTCAAGTTGATGTTGCTCCTATTACGGCCAATTATGTTAAGAAACATACTCAATAACGAAGTTTTAAAGGACAATATAATCGAGGTGAGCATCAAGAGTCTTATCAGACAACTTCACCACCATATAATCAACCCTATGGTAGACAATCTACTTGCTTCAAACACCCTTCTAGTGGGACCCATGCCTTAAAACTTACGTGTCGATTTTGCAACAAAATTGGCCACACCATGTACAAATGCTATAAGGCTAAGGATTATTTCCAGCAGCTTCCTTATCATCAACCACCCACTCCACATGGATCTCGACCACTTGCCAATTTTACTACTGCATCTACATCTTCTCCAGATTTTAACTGGATAGTGGATACGGGAGCTACACACCATGTTACAAATGATCTCCATTATCTCTCCTTACATGCCCCTTATGAAGGCTCCGATGAATTAACCATTGGCGATGGTTCAGGTTTGGTTATCACTTATGTTGGCTCCACTACCCTCAACTTTCCTGAAAAATCTTGTCTCCTTACTAATACATTGTGTGTTCCCCACATTCAACATTATCTGCTCTTTGTTAAAAAACTTTGTGCCACTAATTGTGTCTCACTTAAGTTCTTTCTTGATTTTTTCCTTGTCAAGGATTTGTTCACGGGGGCGACCATTACAAGAGGAGAACTTAAAAATAATCTCTATCAACTGTCACCTCCATCAACAACCACACCACATGCTCTTATCACTGTTCGTGCTTCCTCAAATTCTTGGCATCATCGTCTTGGTCATCCATCCTCCAAGATTTTACACCACCTTCTTTCCAAGTTTAAATTTCTTGTTTTGTCTAATCCAGAATCATCTTGTAATTCTTGCAAATGTAATAAAAGTCATCGGCTTCCCTTTGGTGTCTCTAGTTTATGTAGCAATTGTCCTTTAGAACTGTTATACTCTGACTTGTAGGGCCCTGCTCCATTTCATTCAGTGGATGGTTTTTCTTATTATGTGATTTTTGTTGATCATTTCACTAAATACATATGGTTTTATCTATTAAAACATAAGTCTGATCTATTTTCAATTTTTCAAACATTTAAAAGCTTTGTTGAAAACATGTTCAACACCAAAATTATCAGTATATATTCTGATGGTGGGAGAGAATACACAAAACTAAAAAGTTTCTTTCGAACCCATGGCATTTCTCACCTTCAAACTCCACCATATACTCCTCAACATAATGGGTTTGCTGAACGTCGTCATCGACATTTAGTTGAAACAGGTTTAACACTCCTTCATCAAGCAGCCTTGCCGCTTCAATTTTGGTCCTATGCTTTTCGTGCTACAATTTTCTTTATTAATCGTCTTCCCACCCCTATCCTCAATATGTTGTCCCCTTTTGAAAAATTATTTAACAAATGTCCAAACTATTTTCATTTAGAAGTCTTTGGCTACCTTTGTCATCCATGCCTTTGTCCGTACTCCAAACATAAATTTGACTACAAATTCACTCCTTGTCTATTTCTAGGATACTCATCCCACCAGACTGCATACCTATGTCTTGCTCTCAATACTAACAAAGTCTTTGTCTCGCGACATGTTACCTTTGTCGAAGATCAATTTCCTTCCTTCTCTACATCTCCACCGTTGTTATCCTCTTCAACTTGGTATGACATCCCTCATGACTCTTCCCCTGCCACCATAACCCCTTGGTCCTACATTGACTCCTCCTCTGTACACAAACCCCCTGCCTCACCACACTTGCTGCCTCCTCTCCATACATCTTCTTCCTCACCTCCCAATCCAAACCCATCTCCCCTACCACCTCCACAACACATCCATCCCATGGTCACTCGGTTCCAAAATAATATATTTAAACCCAAACAACTTCACCTCACTACTAAACACCCTTTGCATGAATCTTTAGAGCCAACATGTGTTTCTTAAGCAATGAAACATACTCACTAGCGTGCTGCCATGTCTCAAGAAATTAATGCCCTCATTCAAAATGGTACTTGGAAGCTAGTTCCTCCACATCCAGATGAAAACCTTATTGATGCTAAATGGTTATTTAAGATCAAATGACGTTTGAATGATACAATCTCACGATACAAAGCACAGTTAGCGGCAAAAGGGTATAAACAACATCCGGGTATTGATTTCACTGACACATTTAGTCCTGTAATTAAGCCTATTGAAATTCGAACAGTTCTCACCTTAGCAATATCAAAAGGTTGATCCATTACTCAATTAGATGTCAATAATGTCTTCCCTCATGGTACTCTCAATGAACAAGTTTTTATAAAGCAACCAGCTGGATTTGTTTATTCTTCTCGGCCATCTCATGTCTGTCAACTTGTAAAGGCTCTCTATATCTTAGACAAGCACCACGGGCATAGTATATGGAGTTAAAAAATTTTCTCCTTGCTTATGGATTTCACCAGTCTCAGACAGATTCCTCTTTATTTATATATAATGTCGGTATCACTTACTGTTACTTCTTAGTATATGTCGATGATTTACTTGTTACAGGCAATGTTTCTATGTTCATCAATGATTTCATCAGCAAACTCGGCCAAACTTTCTCCCTTAAAGATCCAATACCACTTCATTTTTTCTTAAGCATCGATGTCATCTCCTGCAAGGGCAGTCTCTTTCTCACATAGCATCATTACATCCGTAAACTTCTCTCAGAAGCTCACATAGAAGATACTAAAGAGGTTTCCATCCCATTAGCTGCTAGTGACATCCTGAGGAAAACTTCTCCCACTCACCCCACTGTTGATGCTGTGACATACCGTAAACACATTGGCGCACTTCAGTATCTGTCCAAGACACGCCCAGATATCTCCTTCTCAGTGAATCGTCTAGCTCAGTTCATGCATCAGCCTTCTACTCATCACTGGCAAGCTCTCAAGAGACTCATCCGTTATCTCAAAGGAACCATCAATCACGGTCTCTTCATTAGGCCTCACTCCTCATTGTCTCTACATGCCTTTTCTGACGTCGATTGGGCCAGAGATCTTGATGATCGTACCTCTACCTCTACCTATGCTATCCTCCACCGAAGCCAAGTATAGAGCTGTGGCAACTACTGCTTCTGAAGTTGTTTGGCTTCAGTCTTTGTTAACTGAATTGGGTCACCAAATTCCAACTCCAACGATCTACTGTGATAATATCTCTGCTACTTATACTTGCCATAATCCAGTTTATCACACTAAAATGAAGCACATCTCTATAGATGTTCACTTTGTCCGAGACTTGGTTCAAAAATCTTGTCTTCACGTTTTGCATGTTTCCTCACGAGACCAGCTGGCAGATATGTTAACCAAACCACTTTCCAGACAAGCTTTTCACCGGAAACGCTTCAAGCTAGGTGTTCTTGATGGAACACCTATCTTGTGAGGGAGTATCAAGGAATCTAATCACAATCCAAACTAATAGATATCCTGTATAACTAACTCCTTATCTATAGCGTTATTTTAAGAGCTGCTGTAACAGAACATCCTCTGTATTATATATATCAGTGAAGCTTAATAAAAGATGACAACTTCCTTTGTGCAATTTAACTTTCTCTATATGCTCAAGGTTAGAGTAATGACATGGCGATTCCATTGAACCCTTCGGCGGGGCCTTCCGTAGGGACCACAAGAAATGGACCCTGCTTCTCTCAAGAGTGCGTGCGATTTCCACCACTTGATTATCGTTTTCGAAATATCCTTTGCTTCCGAAGCACAGGAATAAAATGGACGAAGGAGGCTGATCATCGAGCCACTCGACGATGCATGATCCTTGTTGAACCGTGTTGTCATCCTCTAAGCTTAAGATGGGTCCCACGGGATAAACCGTAAAATCACCATCGGAGAATGAGTGAACCGCATGGTGTTCGAGCTACTCGAACGTATTTACGATAATACCCTTTGCTTTCTTATGTCCTCTTGCGTAACTGAAGAAAAATGATTCCCCCTCCTTATCCAGCACCAATTTAGGGAAAACACTAGCAGGAACGAGGGTCACGAAACTTGGTGCAGCCCACTTAGTGCTCGAGTCCTTGAAGTTAAAAGCAGTCATATCAACGTTATCTCGTTCCTGGAGCATGCAAAAATGAAGTATGAAGCCAAGAAAGGCAGCACCCGAGGTGAAGAATACCATGGCAGGAACCCCGAATTCGTTGGCATCATAGTTGTGCAGAACATGTCCACAACAAACCAGGCGAGCCGGGGTGAGTCGGGGTCCGAGTTGAGGTTGGACACGGCTTCTCTGACGTTGAGTTTCTGGTTCTCAATGAGAGAGTCCATAAAGGAAGAGGGATGAAGAGATTGAGAGTTGGTAAGGCCGTGGTGGATGGGAAGGAGAACGAGCTTAAGACGGCTCAGGAAGGAAAGGGAGGAAGTAAGGGAATGTGTGTAGGCATCGAAGGTGGCGTCAAATGGTGCCCTGATGATGAGGACGGTGATGGAAAGGCGATCATCATGGTTGATGAGAAGCTTCGCGAACCTTATGGTGGACACTAGGTGACCCATGAGAGGAGAAGGCACGAAAACTAGCTGCGATTTCTTCATCGTATTGTCTGGCGTGTGTGAAAGTGAATAACGAGACAATCTGCTTTATTTTGGAGAAAGTAGTAACCTTGCAAGTGATGATAAAGTTACAGGAAACAATGATGAGGACTGCAGTGATTTGTCTTGGCATTTGTACTGACAAGTATCCATTGCAAATCAATAATTGAGATATGGACCGTACAATATTTTTTAAATGGAGAGTTTCCTGATGACGATAAAATTAGGATGTTTATACATATGGACAGTGTCCTTTGTTCGTTTGAGAAACCATGTCCAGGTCAGGGATGATTAATGATACGCTGGAAAATAAATTACTTACCGTACATGAAGTGGTTGAAGAAGAAAGTGTGGCGGAGAAATTTTCAAAGATCACAGTGCACTGTAAAAATTCAGCTTCTGCCTGTGCCATTTGGGCCACTGAAGTATTCAATGAAAATAACTACTAAAGGTCTTTGAGAACACACCATTTTTTGTGCTAGGCAAAACAAGTGTGAAAGTGTAATCAAGTGATTTAATATCCACATTCACTATTAAATGCCCTAGATAGCAAGTAATACTAATTTTTGCGTGAGATCTATTTCTATCAACTAAGATTAATTATACGCTGAAAAATAATGTGTACTGTACATGGAGTGGTTGAAGAAGAAAGTGTGGTGGGGAAATTTTCAGGGACCAAGTGCAATGTAAAAGTTCAGCTTCTATATGCGCCCTCTGGGCCACTGAAGTATTCTCTGAAAATAACTACTAAAGGTATTTAAGAACACGGAGCATTTTTTGTGCTAGGCGAAACAAGTGTAAAAGTGTAATTAAGCGATTTAATATCCATATGTATTCACTATTAAATGCCCTACATAAAAAGTAATATTAATTGTTGCGTATGATCTGTTTCTATCAACTGAGATTAATTATACGCTGGAAAATAATGTGTACTGTACATGGAGTGGTTGAAGAAGAAAGCGCGGTGGAGAAATTTTCAGAGACCACAGTGCAATGTAAAAATTCAGCTTCTGCATGTGCCATATGGGCCGCTGAAGTATTCTCTGAAAATAACCATTAAAGGTCTCTAAGAGCACAAAGCATTTATTGTGCTAGGCAAAACAAGTGTAAAAAGTGTAATTAAGTGATTTAATATCCATATTCACTATTAAATGCCCTACATAGGAAGTAATATTAATTGTTGCGTATGATCTGTTTCTATCAATTAAGATTGAATATTGATGAAAACAAATGAAATAATTTGGCTTGGTCAAGTGTAATATTATGTTGAAATTATTAAATTTCCTTCTAATTGGCTGATACTTATATTTACTAGAACCCTAGGAATCTTATCAATCAATACCTGTGAACACCTATTTTGTTTGGGTAATCTTACTTATTATTTAAAATTATAAAAAAATAAATAATGAAAATTCTAAAAAAATTATAAAAAGATTATTTTGAATTTAGTTTTAATCTTCAAATTTTAAAAATATACAAATAAATATAAAAATAAATTATAAATAAAAATGATAATTTAGAAAATATCAATGATTACTTTTAGTTTTTGTTTTTAATTTTACATAGATAAAATAACAAAAAGAAAAGAATAATCATAAATATTATTAACAAGGTTGTGTGCTATAGGTCTATTTAGTTTAGGAGAAATTCTTACATATACCTAGTGCGCCACGTCATTTATACACTTAACAGTTAAAATTTACTCTACACGTGGGCCCCACATGTACTACGCATGAGCTCCACCTGTACAAATTTAATTCTGACCATTAATTTTCATAGGTGCATCTAAGAAAATTTCTTGGTTTAAAGGGCAAAATGAAGATGGCTATGGATTCCCTTTACAAGTAGTGTTTCGTATGGTGTTGCAAATGACATTGGGAAGGAAGGAAAGAAAGTCTCTACAATGCATTGTAGGGCGTGAATGGAAGACGAGTTCGGAGCCAAAATGGAGAAATGCCCTTTAGATACTTTAGTTAGGAACCCAAATGCATCTGCGAAGCAAAGGCACACTGTTCATCATAGCTCAACTCTCTCCATAGTTTGGTTCCGTCTGTAATAACCTTAAAATATATATATATATATATATATATATATAGAAAAAAATTCTTTTCCTTTTTAGTTTTCTTCTTTTTCATTCTATTCTTCCTTCTTCTGCCTTGTTTACACTATAACTTGTCTCTTTCCCTTATTTTCGTGCATATGCCCTTGCATGTCCTTGTCACCACATACCACCACCATGATACCATTGCCAGTAGTGAGCTGACCTCCCCAAGTCTCCTCATCGTCTGTTTGTTGCGTGGAGGTCTAAGGAGAAGGTCGAAGGTTGCCGCCGATTATGGTGAGCTCTACATTATCTTGTTTCCATTTTTTCTTTCATTCTGTTGCCAATTCCTTTAATATTTGCCTTTCCCCTTCTATTTTTGGCCCATCCCAACTTCCTTGAGATAACATGAACGTTGTAATCTCTCCTCCTTCCTAGTGACTGAATATAGGCTCTAAAGAGTTTTTGGTGTGAATCTCTTAACTATGTTATCCCTACATAATTCTTCAATTTTTGGCTCTTTGACACAATCTTTGAGCTTAAATTATATATTAATAATTAAATGAGAAGATCTAAGTTCATGGTTAGGGGTACGAATGAAGGATGGGATTATGGAGTGGGGTTTCTACTCAATTAGCCACTATTGAGTTGGATGGGCGTAGGAGGAGTTGCAAGTTTGAGCTTATGTATTAATTTGGTGAATTATGGGTGTTGCTAGGAAACTTTGTGACTTTTGACGGGGAAGGGAGTCAATCTTACAAAAAGGACCAAGTGCCACAATAATGTTGGCACCATTGGTGAGTAGATAACAAGTCTTAACGTATCTTATGGGCACTTTCATTACTTGTAGGTTCATGGTAATGGTAATTCGATTTTTTTTTATTTGATCGTCTTTTACGTAGTCTTGTGGAATGAGCCTTTATGTGCATCCTTTTTTTTAATTTGATAACATGCTAAATTTTTAGGCTGAAGTAATGGCTTAGTTCTAGGTATTAATATGATTGTGATAAGCATTCCTAATGTTATATGAGGTGTTATCTTAAGACTAAAGAGTGTGGATTAATGAAAGTGAATAAATAAATAAATAAATAAATGAGAATGAATTATGGAGGAACAGTTTTGTTAGCCTATTAAAATGATATTATGTTGATGTAAGAGTGAGAATATGATTTCATAACCTAATTCTAATATTTGTCATGCCTCTCTTTGAATTACCATTGTAAGATTGACATTCCTTGTTGAATGCGTTTTTCAAGGCATATAAATTGATCCCTTGAAAAATTAACTCATTAAATAAATAATTAATTAGTTAATTATTTTTATTTTTATTTGGTTCCACATAATATTAAACCACTCGTTTAAGTATTTAGATTAGGATATGTAAATGTAATAAACATTAGTATATCTTATGTAATTCTCTTGTTATATGCCCTTCAACCCCTATAGTAAGATAGGAATCTATGATGGAATGGTATAATTATTGGTAGAGACAATGGTTGGGTGTATTATATTAAGACAAGGTAAGCCTGGGCGAAAAAGGAGTTGCCCATTAGGTGAATCCATTGGTGAATAAGGTAAAGAGTTGCCAATGAAGTGTAAATACCCTTAGGGATACATATATATATATATATATATATATACACTTTGATATGTTAAGGGTAGGCAAAGAAGGAGTTGCCTGTTAGGTATAGCCACTTATCATTAGGATAATGAACTATCAATGAAGTGTAGCTGCCCCCAGAGATATATATATATATATATATGCCCTAACATGTTAAGAGTAGGTGGAGAAGGAGCTACCTGTTAGATGTAACTACCTACAATTATAAGGAGTTGCCAATGAGATATAGTCACGCACCTTACACAAGTAGAAATTAGATTTCTCTTATAATTATCATATTAAAGGCTTTGATGTTTTAAGAACCAACTTATGTATATGTTGGAATTGTAGGAAACATTAGTTACTTAGTTATGTTAGTTAATTTATGCACTTCCTAACTTTTGCTTTGGATATGATTCTTCTATCTTTAATTATGATAATTTATTATCTATTCATTGAATTTTTAATTCATTCCTTAAATTTTAATTTTTAGATAATAGTGTTGGATCCAACCTGCTTCAATCATTCTAAATTTAGAGACATTGTAGTGGTAAGTCTTGTCTTTGAATTGCGAGGGTGCAATTGTTTTGTTGTAAAGAATTTTTTATTTGATGTTGTGAAGTTTTCTAAATGTAGCTCACCTTAACATAGGCAGATTCCCCTGCCTTTATTTTTATGTTCTTTTGGTATTTTGATTGTTGGTGGTTGAGAGTAAAGCTCTTCCTTATTGTTGTTACTAGTTTTTAGTTATTTGTAGAAATTTGAGATGTTCATATTTTAAGGAAAATTTTGCCAAATTTTTTATGAAAAGTTAAAGATACTTATATTGATGTAATGAGACAATTGTAATATGATCAATTACATGAAATAATGTTATATGGTACACAATCAAAAGACCTCTTCAAATATAGTAGTATCTATAAGGCTTACAGACTTCCTCTTTGTGTCGGTCACCTCTTTTTTGCTTAGGGTGTGACACTATCATAGAGGGATCTCCATCCACCAATAGCAGCATTTGTCCACCACCAACGACAGTCCCACCCGAGTCACCTAAATATGCAATTTGGAGGTGAGAGTCACTTGAATCTACAAAGAAAGAAGAATGAAAAAGATGCAACATATTGTCCATATGTTTTGATGATTATTCCACAAATGAAATGCAAATTTTAAAATTTGTTTTTAACACTTTTTTTTTTATGGGGGACAACTTGTTCATTTTTTTAAACCAAACATATAAATAAAAAAATACTTCTATTTCATTTATATCATACTAAATATAATAAGAATAATTTCATTCAATTATTTATTCTCTTTTCAATTATATAAATGATAGTTTTGTAAACTAAATAAACTGTTATAGGTAAGTCTACATTAACTTATTATTCACTAGGGACTAGCCCAACCAAGCAAAAAACGAGCAAACAAGTTAACAAAACAACAACAGCCAAAAACTAAAAAGACAACGAGTTTGTTTGATTTCCTATTTTTAGAACATGTTTTTATTTTTAAGAATAAAAAAATAAAAAAAAATTATTTGATAATGTATTTTTAATGTTGTGTTTTGTAAAATAAAAAAATAGAATTATATTTTCAGAAACAAAAAAATCAAAATATTTTTTAGATATTTTATAACATTTGTTCTGCAAAATCAAAAACAAAAACAAAAACAAAAAATAATGATTTTTTTAAATAATGATTCAAACAAATATTTTAATTTTTTAATTTTTAAAATTTATTCTAAAAAACATCTATTTTAAAAGTATTAAAATCAAAATAGAATCAAACAGACCTAATATCATCGTGGTTGAGAAGCCTCGCGAGCTCTATGGGTGACCCATGCAAGGACATGGCACATACTAGATATGAAAGTTTATAATTTTTTTAATATTTGCATATAAATACATAATATATTTATATGTCTTTGTTTATAAATTGTTTGTGCCTGGGTTGTTTAAAAAATAAATAAATTTATCACAATTTTTTGCTTAAAAGAAAGATTTTCAATTGAACAACTGAGAGTTGAGACTTGAGACCAACAAAATCACAATTTTATTATTGTAACGACCCTTCTATTGAGTAACTGCATAGTCAGGAAAAAAACGCATGTAAGACATGATGCAGAGTTGCAACATAACACTGCCTATTCAGTTTGCATCTTGTAATGATTGTGTACGTGCATATGTTAATAATCCGTAGAGTCGGAGGGAAGAGGGGGAGACATTTCTTCTTTGACATTTTGATATTTGTATGCATACAAAGGGAATTTTTTTCATATGTGCCCCCTAAAATATGAAATTGACTTTAAGATCCATAAAAAATATAAAGTTTGTATATATATATATATATATATATATATGATAGCATAACTAATAGTTAATGAAATAAATGAATGACAAATTACATATTAATTTAATTTATATGTCATACTTTTATAATCAAAATATCATTGGTTATTATTTACTCATTAACAACAAGTTATTTCTAAGTTTTAAAAAAAAAATTAGAAAAGACAAAAAGCTTTTAGGCAAAGACTCTCTACATTTTAGCTTTAAGTAAGTTTAAAAAATTGAAAAGTAAATATGTTTCTCATTATACTTCTGTATTAGTAGAGATTAAAATGAAAAAGAGTGAAGATCGTTGAGTCCACCAATGTCTTTCCATCTTTTTGTTTATTTATTTTCATTTTCCCATTTGTTCAGCCCATTTGACATTTACTCTTTCTAATTTTCTGTTGTTGTTTAATATTTTTAATTGCCCTTTGCGTTTGCCTTGTTTCAAAAATTCTTTATTCTATTTTTACACATAGATTTGATAAATTCCTTTACTTTATCATTGTTATCAAATTATCAACGGATCTATTTTTCTTTGGCATTATAATTCATAGAAAATTAGCTAATAAAATAAATAAATAGTTATCTGAAAAAAATATACACGCTTCCTTTCATGTTGCACGTCATGGTTGGCATTGCACAATTCTACATGCCATAACACATGGTTAACTTTCCCAATTTTAATACAATATATTATCATTTTCTCTAGTATATATATATTGTAAATTATTTTTATAAAAAAATATCGCGTATCATAACGTTTAATTTTGGTCCTCTAAGATGAAATTTCCGCCTTCACCCTCAGTTAATATTGTGGCCCAATAATGTTGATGTCCACATATTTGAATTAGAGTTTATAAGTGAGAGGGAAAAGAGGAAAAAAAGAAGGAAAAAAGCAACGACAAAGCGAATAAGACGCTAACCCCATGCATTGTTAGGACACTGCCAGTGAAATTTCCGTAAAATACATACAGCTTCAAACATGAATTGAAAATAATTGTAAAGTTTTATTTCAGCTAATACATAATGTAAATTCAACTATGATTTCTTGTTCCATCTCGCAAGAACGATAGCTTCACACTACATTCAGTATATCATCAATCAAACGGCCCAAATAGGAGTAGGAAGACCCACCCTCTGTTAGTGCCTTCCTACTCATCTCGCTCATTTCCTCGAACTTCTTTCTTGTCTCACTCTCTTTCTCCATCACATCCTTTATTCCTTTCTCTATTCTCTCAGCACTTAAAACCGCGCATTCGCTTCCATTTTTGAACTCCATCCTATAATCCAAAGAGATCTCCACAGCCATTTTCAACTCACACACTAGTTCAAATGCATTCAGTTGTTGCTCAGCATAAAGCGGCCACGTGGCAATGGGCACACCAAAATATATACTTTCAAGTATGGAGTTCCACCCGCAATGTGATACAAACCCTCCTACCGCTTGGTGGGCCAGGATTTGGGCCTGTGGGGCCCATCCTATGACTCTTCCAATCCCAGCCGTTCGCTCTAAGAAACCCTCTGGTAACACTTCCTCAAAGTTAGAGTACTCACTCGGCGATTCCATCAAACCCTCCGGTGGGGGCTTCCGTAGGGACCACAAGAAGTGGACCCCACTTCTCTCCAGAGCACGTGTAACTTCAATTACTTGATTATCGTCTTCGAAACAACCTCTGCTCCCAAAGCACAAGAATAAAACCGACGAAGGAGGTTGATCATCGAGCCACTCGATGACGTCTGATCTTTGTTGAACCGTGTTGTCGCCCTCTACGCTTAAGACGGGTCCCACGGGATAAACCGTAAAATCACTGTTAGAGAATGAGTGAATCGCATGGGGTTCAAGCTCCTCGAAAGTATTTACTATAATACCCTTTGCTTTCTTATGCCCTCTTGCGTGACCGAAGAAAAATGATTCCCACTCCTTATCCAGCACCACTTTAGGGAAAACACTAGCAGGAACGGGGTTCATGAAACTCGGTGTGCTCCAGTCCTTGAAGTTGAACGTAGTCGTATCAATGTTGTCTCGTTCCCGGAGCATGCAAAGATGAAGCATGAAGCCAAGAAAGGCAGCACCTGAGGTGAAGAATACCATGGCAGGAACCCCAAACTCGTTTGCCACGTCAATCATGGTGGTGCAGAACATGTCCACAACAAACCCGGCGAGCCGGGGCGAGTCGGGATCCGAGTTGAGGTTGGACACGGCTTCTCTGACGTTGAGTTTCTGGTTTTCAATGAGAGAGTCTATGAAGGAAGAGGGATGAAGAGATTGAGAGTTGGTAGGGCCGTGGTGGGTGGGAAGGAGAACGAGGTTAAGACGTTTTGGGAAGGAAAGAGAGGAAGTAACGGAGTGTGTGTAGGCATCGACGGTGGCGTCAAATGGTGCCTTGATGATGAGGACGGTGATGCAAAGGCGGTCATCGTGGTTGATGAGAAGCTTCGCGAACTCTATGGTGGACATCAAATGACCTCTGCCGGGAGAAGGCACGAACACTAGCTGCGATTTCATCATCGTGGGGTGTGTAGGTGAATAATGAATCAATGCTTTCCTCTGGTGAGGGTGATGGGATTGCAAGTGATGATAAAGTTATATGCAACTATTATGACGACTGCAGCGATTTGTCTTGGTACATGTGCGGATAAGTTTCATTTGCAAAATCTGTAAAGGAGATATGGACCATACAAGATATTTTGAAGGGACGGTTTCTTGGTGACCACAAAATTAATTGAAAAAATTATATTTATAAATTTAGATTTTATAAAATTTATAATAAAAAATTAAAATTATTTTAAGAAATTAAAATTATTACTGAGATTTATTATTAAATTTTAAAAAATTACTATTAAATTTTTTTAAAATTATAAATTAAGTTATTTTGATGATAATTTTTTTAAATTTTAATAATAATTTTTTTAAAATTTCAATAATAAATAGTAGTAATTTTGATTTTTATATTTTTAATTTTTAAAATTTTTTATTATAAATTTCATAGCACTTGAGTCTTTAAATACAATTTTGCCAATTTAACATATTTATACATATGGACAGTATTGTTTATACGCTCAATTCAGTTCGGTTCCATTTTAGAATTAGTTGTGTTCGATTTTGAGCAATTTGGTTCATGTTAAAGCTTTTTTATTTGAGCCTATGGTCAGCAAATGATTTTCATGTTCTGCATTTTTATTTAAGCTTATTCAAAGAATAACATTTTTGTTAAAGATACTTTTCAACAAATTCTCCAAGATATAACCAGAAAAAAATGGCAAAAATTACAGGAATCGAAATAAAATCATGTTCAAACAATAATCAAAACAAAATCATGCTCAGGCAATAATCAAACAAAACACAATTTGTAGTGTAACAAAAAAAGAGCCAAATTCATATATATTTTCTAACAAATTTCCCGACTTAATTATGATATTGAATCATAATTAAAATATGAACATAACCAAAATCACCATTATAAAAAAAAAATTATACTCAAATAATAATCAAAACAAAACACAATTTTTAGCAAAATATATACAGATCGACATCGAGGCTTAATAGCAAATCATACATTCAAAACATGTTGATAATGCTACCCTGTGTCATGAGTTTAGCAGTTTTTATGGCTCAAAAAAAGAAAAGTATAAACAGTGATTCGGTTTGAACTAAACAAAATTAAACCAATGATAATTGAGAATCAAACTGAACTATTCAATTTTAACAATTTCATAATTGATGTGAACCCTTTTTTTTTTTTTTTGAGTTTTGCTCGATATCTTTGTGATTCGGTTGGATTTTAAACACCCCTGATCTAGATCTTTTGGCTCATGGGTGTATGAGGCATGACAGTGTCTTGGAAAATTGTTTTCGTGGTTTTGTCGTAAAGGATTCTCTGGGACCTTCATTTTCTAACCCGATAATGGGTGCGCTTCTCACGAATTTAGAACTGGGTTGCCCAAAACGGTGCATTGCAACTCACTGATAAGAATTTGATGAAGAGTGAATTGATATTTTTGGGAGAGAGAGAGAAATTTTAATTTGGTTTTTGAAAATAGGGATATAAACCAATCAATTTATAAAATTACTTGAATTTCATTGACAAAGGTTGGAATTAGGTTTCACTCATATGAATTTATCAAAATTATAAATTTGTTTAATTATATGAATCAAACTTAAAAATTTAATGATATTAATTTCGCAAAGAGCTCAATTGATAATAAATTTAATATATAGTGTATTCATATATATTTTTATTAAATATTATAAATAAATACAAAAGTTTATATATTGTTAAAACATTATAATATATATTTTCATAAAAAATTTTCAATACACATAATAGTCCATAACATTTTATTTCGTTTACTTTCATATTTGTATATAAATATGTAATACGTTTATATCACTATTTACAGATTCTTCATACTTAGCTCGTTTAATAAATGAATTGAGAATTATCACAATTGTTTTGTTTGCTTACAGCTGAGGCTTGAATTTATGCTCATACTATTTCAAATGAACATGATTGATTTGTAAGAATGAATTTATGATAATTACGTAAAATTAAAATACTAAATTGATTTACTTGTAAAAGATATAGTGATAGATTCAAAAATACTCCATTAATTATGAATTTTTAAAGATTTAAAGAGATTAGAGTTTTCTCTGTCATTCACATTTCCTATCACAATTTATAATGGGGTAAGTTGTAGAGTTATAATTTGATATGAATACAGAAGAGACCTAATTAAATTTAAATAAATCTTAGTACCCACCTATAATGTGTTTATGAATTATGGCTTACACTATTATCCACACTAATTAATTTTAGATATCTAATCTAAGAATAATATGATTACTAACCTTAATAAGTGGGCCCAAATGCATTTTCACATGAATTATAAATTAGCTTATTTTTGGTTAAAACAAAATTAACAATTGATTGTAACTACCTACATTCATTCTAACATGATTTTGTTAAAACATGGATTAGTTTGACCTGGCTCGTTTATTCTCCTACTCCAGAGTTTCACTATTTTATTTTGATTATTCAAAGAGTATTTTATTTTTAATATTCTTCTAATGTTAAGCATATTAATAGACTAATGACATCACATGCGATATAATGTGACTGTTAAGGGTAGAATTACCACTAAAACATATTACTATAGAATATCATGTAAAAATTTTATGAAATTTTGTGTTTCAATAAAAATAAGCTATTATTTATATAATTTATATTAGATGAAGATAATGGGTTCAATTTTATTAGTGATTAATTTTATCAATTGTCTGATATGATTAGGTATTACAATTTAGGCTTACATTTTATCGGGCTTATGATAGGTGGATTATAGTTACAACAATAAAATAATTAATTTTTTTCATTTTTTATAAATAATAAAAAATATTTGACTTAAATTGTCATTTTTTATGAAAAAAAAAATTTAAGAAGAGGATTTGGTCAAAATATTTGCATGTATAGTATTATTTTATTATAATAGATACAAAGCTTTTATTTAATATTATTATGGTATTTTAAATTTATATACTCAGTTAGTTTACCTTAAATATCATACTATTCCAATTAATTCTAGAATCATACTATTTTAGTCTAATACTCTATTTAGTGTGAAATCTTGAAATTGTTTCCCATATTCACAAACACGCACGTAGGAGTAGAAGTGGAGCTAACAAGTGGGAGATTGGTCACAGAAACTAGTTAGTATGTATTTGGATAAGCAATTGAGTTTCTCAAACCACATTTTAGACAAATTCAAACAAATGAATAATTTGTTACTTCTACATACCACAGTTTAGCAAATGTGATTTTCAGCTTTTTCACTACCAAACCAAACACACTCTTAATGCGTGATGGTGTCTAACATAACATCCACTAATTTGACGATAGCTTTTTTTTTTTTGGTTGGTTTTGTTTTGTTTTGTTTTGTTTTATTTTTGGGTAAGGGTGTGTGGCAAGAAGTGGGTTTTAAAACCTAAATAAGGAGACAAGGTCACTTCATTTACCTGTTCCCTCTCAGAAAGAGAAGTTGTTGACCATGCTTGTCTTTCAAAGGACAAGGTTCAAAGATTAGATAGGGTGAATTATTTAGCATGTGTGCTCTTTTTTATTTAATTTAATGGCACTATTATTCTATTTATATTAAATTTACCTGAATATTCTACGATCTAGGGATTTATTAATTATACTTCTCCATCTACGTGCAATGTTGGCAAAGTTGGACATATCAATATGGCATAAAATGTTCCTTTAATTCTATGCTTTAGCTTCATTTTTAAAATATAAAGTGAAATTATAATTAATTATATGATGTTTAATTAGCTAAACATTGATATTTGGCTCGTTATTAGTATTAAATATTCAAAAAGCTAGTAAAACCAAATTTTAGATCAAACAATTTCATACCATAATCTAAACTAAAAACTTGGAGAGGAGAGAAATTAAAAGAAAACCCACCACCGGAGACCATTTCTAGCAACGCAGACAAGATAGATGTGGAAAGGAAGAAGACAAGGAAGAGAATGACTTTAGCAACCTACAGATCAAGTAAAGAAGAAGATTGTGAGAACGATGAAGGAACTTATTGAAATGCATGTTTCTGGGTTGTGATGGATAAAGATGATTATGGCACATGGACAACAGAGAAGGTGGGTCATTTAGGTGACATGGCAGATGGTGGATCACGTGATTGCAACAACAACTGAGATTAGCTCCTGAAAACAGTGTGTTTTGAGGAGCAAGTTTTTGTACTCATCAACACTATAAGCAGGCAGTTTACTCACCATTTTGAAGAAGACATCTAAACTTTAAAAGAAAAATAGGATTTTACCAAAGTTAATATTTTTAATATCTATCATTAATATGTTACTAATTAATAGATTTAGTGACAAACAACTATTGACAAATATTTATTTATCACCAACATACACATTTTGAAAGAAACTCTGTCTATGCTATACTTTAATGGAAATCATTTTATAGTTGGTTCTAAACTCAGAAAAAAGAAAAGAGTTGTGTTAGGTAGTCAATAATCAACGTAAACCTTTGTCGAATCTTTATGATATGAATCAATGACATATTAGAGTTAATGTTAGGTCATTGCTTGGAAGTAACACACTATATAGCTCAAGTATAGCATTAAAATGAGTAAGACTGCTGCATCGATAACTGGGTATAATGAAAAATAAATAAGGATTCCTATATTTTTGTGAATGAATTTGAGTAAAGAAGCTAGTTTATTAGAGTAAGAATTAGTTTGAAACTTGGAATATAGGTATACTTACAGGTAAATTAATAGAAATAGTAGATACTATGATTAGGAAGAAAATTACTTTTATGTGTTTACAAGAAATTAAATGAGTAGAACAAAAAGCAAAGAAATTAGATACCTCAGGTTTTAAACTCTAGTACACTAATAAAAATAAATATAGAAATAGGATAGGTATAATTGTTAATAAGCATTAAAAAAATCTTGTGATGGATGTAAAAAAAGTTAAGAGACAAAATTATAACATTAGAATTTGTAGTGGATAGAGAAACTTTTAATATTCTTAATGCTTACACGCCACAAGTAGGGTTATAAAAGCACTATCAGATAAAGTTTTGGGATAAATTAGTAGATACAATTCAAGGAATACTTTTAAGAGAAAGGATTTTTATAAAAAGGGATCTTAATGGTCATGTGAAGAATGCAATTAGAGATTACAAGGGTTCATATAGAGGATATGATTTAGAAGAAAAAAATGCAGATGGTAAAATTATTCTAGATTTTTCATTAGCGTTCAATTTTATTATAGCTAACATTTATTTTAGGAAGCGTGAGAAGCATCTTATCATATACAAAAGTGGAGGACATACTCTTAAATTGATTTCTTTGTTATAAGGAAACTGGATAAAAAGCTTTGCATAGACTATAAAATTGTACTTAGAGAGAGCTTGATATTATTTAGCATAAAGTCTTAATGATAGATGTTCAAATTAAGAGGAGAGTAAAGAGAAAAGGTCACAATGGGGCGTCAAGAATAAAGTGGTGGCAATTGAAAGGTGATAAAGAAAAAAGACTTGTAAAGAAGGATTTTGGAGGAATAATCGTGGGAGGTACAAGAAAGTGCTAACGATATGTGAGACAAGACTACTAAAGAGATTATGATGGTTGTAAAAAAGATACTTGGTAAATCTAGATGTTATTGATCTAGAGATAAGGAATTTTGGTGGTGGGATACAAGTATACATGATAAAGTTAAAGTTAAAAAAGAATGTTATAAAGCATAGTTTATGTGTAAAAGTGAGAAAAATTGAAAAAAATAAAATAAAATACTTAAGAAAGCGGTGAATGAAGCAAGAGTTAAGGCATTTGATAGGTTATTTCAATCTTTAAATACTAAAATTAGGGAAAGAAGTATTTATAAGTATGCTAAAAGTAGATAAAGAAAAACCAATGACATGAACTAAATGAAATGTATTAAGGATGAAAAATGAAGAGTCTTGGTTGCAGAACAAGATATTAAGGAAATGTGAAAATGTTATTTTCAGAAGCTATTTAATAAAAATCATATGATCTCATTGCACTTAGATAGATTAGACACTATAGAAAATGACCAAAATTATACTTTTTATCGTAGACTATGGAGACTAATTTTGGAAACATATAGTTTTTGTTTAAATAAAAGTAAAACAAAATATATGGAATATAAGTTTAGTAAGAGGTGAATTAATTTTAGTGTAGAAGTGAAATTTGAGAACATACCATACCACAAATAATTCAATTTAAATATCTTGAGTTTATCATATAATATAACAGGAAAATAAAAAAAAATGTAAACCATAGAATTCAAGTTGAGTGAATAAAATAGATGAGTGCTTTAGGTATTGTTATAGATATAATAATACCACTCAAACTTAAGGGTAAGTTTTATCGCAAAGTTATAAAACTAGTAATATTGTATAGGACTGAGTGTTGGGTAATAAAAAATCAACAGGAGAATATGTTTAATGTTGTAGAGATGAGAATATTATATTAGATGATTAGACATATGAAATAAGATAAAATTAAAAATAAATACATTAAAGAAAAGTTGGGGTTGCACTGATTATAAAAAAAAAAAATTATAGAATGACGTCTTAAATGATTTGAACATGTGTGAAGAAAACCTATAGAAATCCCAGTAATGAAAGAGATCAAATGAAGAATAATCCAATAATTAGAAGTAGGGAGAAATAAAAAAAAATTATAAATGAAATCATTAAAAAATATTTAAACTTAAATAATTTATCTAAAAGAGATGATTTATAACATAATTTTATGACTCCATTTGATCTATATTATTGACCTCAATTAAAGAAAAAATGTTTGTTATTGTTGTTGTTGTGCACATTTTAAAAGGAGAAAAAAACCATTTTCTTTAGTTATTACTAATTATCATTAATTAAAAATTTTAGTGATCGATATTCATCCATCACTAAATATGTAAATTTTGAAAAAAAAATCAATAATCACTCATTCATCACTAATTATATATGTTTAATGATGAATTTTGAATGATCACTAAATTGATTTTTCTCTAATAATGATTAAACTCTTGAGAATTGAGACCAACAAAGTCACAATCTTATCATTTTAAGGACTCTGATTGAACGACAATAGGATAGTTAATTTTTTTACAAAATAAACAAATTATGTACATTATTTACTAGAATAATGGACCTCAAAATATGTATTGGTTTCACACACAATGTGTTTTCTATTTTCAAAATTTATCCTCATAAAAAAATTGAGGGTATTATTTTTTTATAAAAAATTACCAGTCTCTTTTCTCTGTTTATTTTTTCGGTGATAATTAGAGTGTTCTTTGGCTGATGTTAACGTTGCTCTGATCTGTTTTAGCTAATTTTCTACCTATTTTAAGGCATTAGTCAACTTCAAAGCAGAGGCAACTTTGTTGTCGGCTTCGGCAAGTGTACATTGCCTTGTAAAAGTCATAAAGAGTAGGCTATTGTTAATTTCTGACCAAGAAAATTAATACATAGTTGGAAAGCGATTTTGGATTGGCATAAATTATTAGGAGCTCAAGAATATGCCATATAGCTTTATTTTAGCTAAATAGAATTGTGTTGATCACATGAATCTATGACTATTATCCTCTTTCAATATATATATTGAGTAATTTAATTTAGAAATATAAAAAGAATATTAGATAAAAATGACCAGGTCGATAACTTTTAGCCGTTGCATATAACGAAGTAGAACAATACATGCAAGGAAATCAACTAAAGAAAAAGAATAACGTTTTGTCCATCTGATACGTGTATATCTAAGGACAAACAGTGTTGATCAATCTTGATAGCTTCACATGGTATTCAGTATATCATCAATCAAACGGCCCAAATAGGAGTAGGAAGATCCACCCTCTCTTAGTGCCTTCCTGCTTATCTCACTCATTTCCTTCACCTTCTTTCTTGCCTCGCTTTCTTTCTCCAGCACATCCTTTATCCCTTTCCCTATTCTCTCAGCACTTAAAACCATTTGGCTTCCAATCTTGGACCCAGCCCTATAATCCAATGAGAGCTCCACAGCCATTTTCAACTCACGCACTAGTTCAAACGCATTCGTTTGCTGTTCCGCAAAAAGCGGCCACGTGGCAACGGGCACACCGAAATATACACTTTCCAGGGTAGAGTTCCACCCACAGTGTGACACAAACCCTCCTATCGCTTGGTGAGCCAGGACTCGGGCCTGCGGGGCCCACCCGATGATTTTCCCAACCCCAGCCGTCCGATCTAAGAACCCTTCTGGTAAGACCTCCGCAGGATTAGAGTAATCACTTACTCCCCTTGAGCCCTCCGGTGGGGGCTTGCGTAAGGACCAAAAGAAACGGACCCCACTATTCTCAAGAGCGCGTGCGATTTCTCTCACTTGATCCTCATCGAAACAACCCCTACTCCCGAAGCATAGGAATAATACCGACAGAGGAGGTTGATCATCGAGCCACTCGATGACATCTGATCCTTTTTTATCCGTTTCTTCATCCTTTGTGTTTAAGATGGGTCCCACGGGATAAATCCTCATGTCTCCCTCGAAGAATGAGTGAACTGCGTGGGATTCAAGCTCCTCGAACGTATTTACTATAATACCCTTTGCTTTCTTAAGCCCCTTGACATAATCGTACAGAAATGACTCCCACTCTTTCTCGAGGACCGCATCAGGTAAAACATTGGCAGGAACCGGGTTCGCAAAACTCGGGATGGCCAACTCAGTGCCCGAGTCCTTGAAATTAAGCGCCGTCGTATCCACAATGCCCTGTTCCCGGAGCGTGTGAAGATGAAACATCAAACCAAGAAATGCAGCGCCGGAGGTGTAGAAGACCATGGCGGGAACACCCAACTCGTTAGCCACGTCGATCATGGCGGTGCAGAACATGTCCACAACGAAGCCGGCGAGTCGGGGCGAGTCAGGGCTCGAGTTGGACTCTAGGACGAGGTTGGACACAGCGTCTTTGAGTTGGGGTATGTGGTTTTCAACGAGGTTGTGTAAATAGGGAGCTGCATGAGATTCAGAGTTTTGGAGGTGAATCAATTGGAGACGTTTGGGGAAATTAGGGGAGGAAGCAAGAGAGTCTGTGTAGGCATCAACGGAGGAGGCGAATGGTGCCTTGATGATGAAGACGATGATGGAGAGGCGGTCATCGTGGTTGATCAGAAGCTTAGCGAACTCCACGGCGGAGACCAGGTGACCCAGGCCAGGAGCAGGCACGAACACTAGCTGCGATTTCGTCATCGTGGAGTGGACACAGATGCGCAACTGAATAATGGATCTTCTTTGTTTTGGCGAAGGGAATGAGATAATTATAAGAGCAATCTAGCTAGCAAAGTGACACACGGCTTTACTACTGCGAGATCTGTAATCATTTGACTTGGTATGTGTAGATATTTGTCGTAGAAAACGATAGACTTTTCAAACGGAGAGTTTTAGATGGACGCGCCTAATTAAACGCTTTCTTGCATTTGGGACTGCATTGAAGAATCTTTTCACGTTGATTAATCTGAAGCAAAGTAATTAAAATTCAAATGGAGAGTTCTAAATAAATACGCCAAATTTAAATGCTTTCTTGCATTTGGGATTGCATAGAAGAATGTTTTCACGTTGATTAATCTAAAGCAAGCTAATCAAAATTAGATTGGATCACTTGGTTCTCTATTGAATTGAAAATTGAACTTTAAGTCAAAAAATTACTTTAAAATTAATTAAATCAGTTATTAATTTTTTTTAAAATTTTTTTATAAAATAAAATAATTCATCTTTAATAATTTTAAAAAATAAAAAATAAATCATACTAAGAGAACTAAAAAGTTGAAATAGAGGTAAATTGAAAAGAGAATATGTTTTTTATCATGTCTTGTCTCTTAAGAGTAAAGTATTTGACTAAAATTGACTTCTTTTTTTGTGATAAGTAAAATTTTAATAATAAATATTTTTAATTTTTAATAATAATTAATTTTTATTTTTTAATTAAAAATAAATTTTTAAATATCTTTAAAAATATTGAATAAATAATTAAATAATTAAAATTTATCAATATTTATTTATCATATAAAAGTTTTAATATATAAAACTTAAAAAATTTATATATTTAATTATTTTTTATTTAATTATCGTTTAATTACAATTTGAGTAATGAACTATAAATTGGTGTTTTTACAAATTTAATAATTAGTCTGATTTTAAATATATTGATATAAAGTGTAATGCTAGCAAAAAAAAAATTAAAAATTGAGATTAGCTCCAAAAAATTTAAAAATAAATATCATCATTTGTATTTTAATCTCATTTATTCTCTTATTTTTAGAAATTTATTTTATATTATTTTTAGTTAAATCTAAAAAAATAATATTATTAACATACATTTTTTACATTATTTATATTTTAAAAAAAGCTCTATAAAACAGAAAATTTATCGTAAAACATGCCTCTCTGTCACAGTTTCAAACTCATTAGTTATCAATTCAATTTCTCATGGTACTGAAAAAAATAATTTATATATAATTTTTTATATCTTTATTATTAATTTTTTAAATTAAAATATAATAAATATATAAATTTTTAATTAAATTATACATTTGTCGTAATATTATTAAGAATTATATACTTAGTAAAAAATCTAATAATGAAACTATAAAAAATTACCTCTAAATTTAATCCTAATCTACTTAAGTTGAATTTTTTTTTTCTTTTTATTTACAACATGGTGATTTAAATTGCCAAATTTTACTTAAACCCTCATATCCTACTGAGTTTTATTCTTGCTACCAATGGGGCATTTGTTTTCCTCCTTGACCGGCATAAGAAATCCGCAGATTAGGTACAGCCCATGAAGCCCTGACCACTTCTCGATACACCGCAAGTGAAACTTATGCTTGCAAGGCATTTCCCCAGCTTTGCCGCCGACTTTCTAAGCTTCCAAGCAAATCGAATAATCCGTGCCTTCTTCAGTCACCACAACTCTGGGCATCGCCTGAATCAAATCCTTGGACGTCTGCAACGCCCCACGCTTTCCCAATGGCCCTGGGAACATGGATTGGAGATCTTTGGAGCCTTCAATCACAATTATGGTTCTAGCTGAAGGTTCAACAATGACGATTCAGACTCCAACACGGTGGCTACCCGTCTTTGATTCTGGGGTTTAGCGAGGAGGTGCGAACCCTAGAATCAGAGGGACAAACAGAGACAATCTTCGATTTAGGGCTCATCCAATTGCAATGCTATTAGGGATGATGAATCGGGGAAGTTCGCTTTAGGGAATGGGTGTTGGGTTTTGGGAAAATAAGGGATCCATATGCCTGAAAGAGGGATCTAAGGTATTTAATCAAATTATGGGGCTAATATGTAGACTTTTTTATAAGAAAAATTAAAATTTTGATTTCATAGTTTCATTCATTTTTAATTTAATTCTTATAGTATAAAATTTAAAATTAGATATTTATAATTTAAATATTTTTAATTTAACCTATATTATTATATTTTTGTTAATATTTTGTTACATAAATTATACATATTTAATGTATTAAAATAATATATAATTTGTTAGATCAACAAAATTTAATAAAATTTTAACAGTATAAAATAAATTAAAAAATTTGTAAATTATGAGAACTTAATTATAAATTTTTAGATTATAACAGTTAAATTAAAGATTGAATAAAATTATAAAGGTTAAAAATAAAATTTTTTCTATTTCTTAATGTTTTTGGATTTCTTTCAAAAATTTTAAATTTGTTTATATAGTATTAGTTCCTAAACTTTAGGCCAAGGTGGCACAATCTTATTGGCCTATATTTAGAGAAATTTACTTAAAGTTTAACGTGTTTATACCTTCTTAAATATCTTATCTTGGATATCATATTTAAAATAAAGTAACTTACAATAATATCTTATAGATAAAATATTTTAGTATTTTTTTTAAAAATATAATATACTCTATTAATATTTAATATATATTACAAATTTTTCATTCTGTTATCTTTTAATAAAATTAATTTTTAATAATATAATATTATAATTTTATTCTTAATAATTAAGTTAATATTAAATTTTAATATGAGATTAAGTTTTAAATTTAGGCAAAAACAACCGTTTTAAATTCATCTAAAATTCGTCGGTTCATAGCACCTTTTGACTTTGAGCATCCCGAATTCCTCGTCCCTGAGAAGTGCACATGGGATTGAAGAATTTGGACAACTTCCGCTCGCAAACAAAGCACCGCGATATAATTACTCGACTCATATCGTAAAAAAGTCATTTCTGCATATTAGATATAGAACCTTTGTTCTGGATGTTACAGTAACACTGATGAACCATCTCTATTACGCTAATATAATTACTCAATTGCAATTTTTAATTTTTACATAAAAACATCAGCATTTTTCAATGATATTCCAGATTCTAATTTGCTAAACCCATTCAGGGATGGTAAAATTTTCGTAAATTTGAAGATCTTATTTGGGATTCTTTTTTTTTTTTTTCCTCGTAGGGATGGAGATGCTGAAGAAATTCTTCGTAATGATTATTTGGGGATAAGAATAAGAATCATGTTTCTCATCTTTATCAAATTATAAAAGTAGCATTCATAAGTATTTATAAATATTCATTTTAAATATCCTCTTTAGTTATTCATTTTATATTAATATATATCTTAATTCAAAATATAAAAATCAACCCTAGAACTCAAATTTAGAAACCCAAACCCTCACCTTCAATTTGCTTTTATTATATAGATGTAACTTTAGGCTTTTTGAGCCAAATCTCATAATTAATGTAAAAATTTTGTACAATCCATATTCGTACAAATTATTACCTTCTAATCTTATAATTTTTACAGAAGTTGGAACGCATGATTTCAATTTCTGTTGCAAATTTTTTTAATTAAAAAAAAATTGAAAATTGGAACTACAGGGTTCGACTTTTTTTTTTTTTAATTTAATAATATCTGATTCTAACTTCCAGAATTACCTGTAGGCTAACTATAACTTAGCCTATTAAGCTATAGTTATTTACATTTAATTTAATATTTAAATATTTATTAATTATATTTATTTTGTTATTATATTTTTTTGTTTACATAAATTATTAATATTATATTTATTTTAATTATATTTAATTTGTGATTATATTTATTTAACATTTATTTTTTTGTATATTTATTTTTGTTAAATTTATTTTTTTTATATTTATTATGTTTGCATTTATTTCTTTATTTATATGTTATATTTTATATGTTTGCATTAATTATCTTTCTTGTTAAATTTATTTCTATGGCATTTTTATGTTTTTTGTTCGCATTTATTTTTTGTTATATTTATTAATATGCATTTAATTTTTTTATATTTAATTTTTTAATATTTAATTTTTTGTTATATTTATTGTGTTTGCATTTACTTGTTTGTTATATTTATTTTATTTGCATTAATTCTTTTGGTGTTAGATTGATTTTGTTTGCATTTATTTGTTTATTATATTTTGCTTCCATTATTTTTTGTTATATTTTCTTGTTTGGAGGTACTTTTTTATATTTATTTTCTCTGCATTTATGTTTTTGCTATGTTTATTTTGTTTGTAATAAATGTTTTTCTTATATCTAATTAGTTTGTATTAATTTATTTATATGGTGACATTTATTTTTTTACTATATTTATTATGTTCCCATGTATTCTTTATATTTATTTTGATTATATTTATTTTTATATGATATTTATTGCATTTATATTTATTTTGGTTACATTTATTCCTTTGTGATAGCTATTATGCTTGCATTTATATTTTGTATTATATTAATTTTATGTGCATTTATTTGATTTGCTTTTTTTGTTATTTATTTTGTCCACATTTATTTTATGGTTATATTTATTTTGTTTGTAAATCGTTGGGGGAAAAATAATGACCAACAAGAATGAGATTGTATGCATATTTATTATATATAATACATTAATAGAGGGTAACTTTAAAACAAATTAATTACTAACTCTAATTAATTAATCATACAATTATTGTCACTTTTTAATTATACCACCCACTCATCAAATAAATTAATGATAACTAATTTTAATTAATTAATTATACAATAATCATTATTTATTTATTACATTGTGACAAATAAATAATAACTAATTTTAACTATTTAATTATAAAATAATTATTTTCTAATTATACACGAATCATTATTTCTTCATTGTATCACAAAAATCAAACTTTTCTCCTTAAAATATAAAATGTACACTATATATAAAATATATTATATTATATTATATTATACTATACTACATTACATTACATTATATTACACATAAAAAATATACAATACACTATATTTTTAATTAAAGCTTAATTTTTTTAAATTTATCTGTATAACATAATAATTTTACTTTATTAAAAATCTTATACTAAATAAATTATTTCAATTTATTTAGAATAATAGATCAGTTTGAAATACTACTAAATCTTATTCAAAATAATATTATCGGACAAAATCTCCTCATATTATTTTTAGCCATAACTCAATCAACAAAATTTTTCATGTTTTTTTAAATAAGAACTTATTTATTTTGTTAAAAATTAAATAAATTAATTAAAAAAATATTTTATACATATATTTTTTAAAAAATAAATTTTAATTAAAAATATAATATATTGTATATTTTTTATATATAATATTATATATTTTCATTTATTTTATTATATATATATATATATATTACATAATAATTCATATATATTATAAAATACCCCCAACTCCCATCCTTACCTCTGCCCTCACCCACCCCTTTTCAAAATTTCTCCCATCTTTATCTTAAATTTGTCATAGTTATTCAATAAATTTTTTTTTTTAAAAAAGTTGGAATCAATGATTCTATTTTTCTTACAAATGTCGAATATAGGTAAATAATCTTTTTTTAGAAGTGGTTTTTAATTAAAAAAATTACATTCTTTTATGGGATATGACTCAAAATTCTTGTCACTTTGCCTCATTATCATCGAGAATATTTATTGTTGTGTTTTTTGTAAAATTCCTATGGAGATTTATGGGGATGTGAGACATGAGAATGGGAGAAAATTCCTCTTGTAACAAGAATAAGAAATGGTGATGAAGAAAACAATTAGGGCCCATTTGGCAACCTTGGAAGGGGGGGGGGGGGAGAAAGGAGAAAAGAAGATTTGAGAAAATTTTAATTTTGCTCATATAATTATTATTCAATCATTATTTAACACTCTTTAATAATAATTATTTAATCATTATAAGTAAGAATATTATGAATATTTTCTATCTACAAAATTATCTTTTTATTTTTCATTCTTATTTTTATTTTTAACTTTTTGCATATCAGACAAACATTTAGTCTTAAGAATGAAGAGTCAGCAAGCACTCCCAACCCTTATCCCATGGAATTGCCAACCCAATACTTAGAGATTGCATTCATAAGTAGGTTACACATGGGTTAGGCTAAGTTTATGCTCACCTGGGTGCTTGGCTCGATCTTAATTAAATTGTGAATTTTTGACCTGGGACCTAGGCTAGGCAACCGGGCTAATCCAAGTTTTTTTAATTAAAAAAGTGAAAATTTAAAATATTTATACTTTTATAACAACTTGCCCATTATAACCATATATTTTGATATATCTTTATCAAATTTATGTGATAAAAATGAAAAAAAATGAATACAAAGGAAGAAATAGGAAGAAAATGCATGTGTAAAAAATAAAATTTCAAAAAGTCATAATCCGGAGCGTGATGACATGATTACAGTGATTTTTATTTTTGGGTAATTTTTCATGATGCATTTGACACAAATGCTTAAGTAGTTTGACCTACTTATTTTTTCGAGAGACACATTTACTGCTTTGATTTTGAGTTTTTTGCTTTCAATATAAAGAATACATTTTTTTTAAATTTTTTTCTTTAATTTGGTAGGGACTTTGACTATTTGGTTATTTATAATTTATAAAATATATTTACAAATTTTTGACTAAAATTACAGAATGCCCCTAAATTTTTTTTAAGCCTTTTTTAATATTATATACTTATTAGGCTAGACTAACCACCATAGTTAGCGTAATACTTGGCTGGACTTTACTTTTTGTTTTTTCCCATGTCCATTAGTCCATCTCGACCCAATTTGATGAGACAGTATCAAACCAATTGGGCCAACTAGGTCGGACAGGGGTCACATAAGGAACAAAAGATCGCTTAAGCATTATTCTTTTGTTAATAATGTCAATATTATAAAATTCAATGCTCACAACTTCCACGTAATTAATTTAGTGATCGAATATCTTCAAAGTCAAGTTACATATGTATGGTCAAACGAAAATGCGTTTATCAATGTAATAATTTTTAAATTAACAATATATTTATATCTTTAATTTTTTTGGTGAAGAATATTTTAAATCTGTAATGGATAATAATTACGATCAAGTCTTGATATGTGCATATTGGAAAATTGTAGTTTAAAAAAAATAAAAATAAAGGATAAACAACAATTAAAAAAAATAAACTTATTTACTGTTTCCCAAAATAATTTGAAATCAAGTATTTACTTTTTCAATTTTAACATAAAAGCAAAAGAGTTCGAGCTTAGCAAATATTAGATAAGTGGCAATTTTTTTAATTTTCTGGCCAGTTATTGGGTAATTTTTAATTGAATAATAAATTTTTTTAGTTGAAAACAATCGAAAAATTTTACTTTCTTGGTACGAAAGTCTTAATTCACAACCTCTAGTGGCATCTTGAAATAGCACAATATAGAGATGATTTTACAATCCTCACCAATTAATGCTTATAAAGTGCATCAGTAATTGACAAAATTAATAATTAAATTTCTTCCTAAAGTAATTTGAATTCACCTCAAACATGTCAATCTTAACTTTCCTTATTTTCATAATTAAAAAAATGAAACAATTTAGCTGAATTCATAATCAAAATTATTCAATTTTAGATATCAACCAACATAATGCACTGGCACTAGATCTGTAAAAATGGAGCAACCAAACTCATACATGATTGACAAAAGTGCATCAAGCAAAGTTGACTTTATATGCGTGATAACGAAATATTAATCCATCTCGCTCTTCATATGTTGGTAGTTTTATGGGTTTTGGCTCTAGACATGCATTTATTGTCAAAAGCCATTCGGCATACGAAAGTATCAAACAATTGGTATGTAACGCATGCCAAAAATATCTTATAGTTGTCCCTATTGTTTACTTTTTCCTTTCTTCTTGTTAAAAATCGATTCCAAGGCTTATTTATAAGAAAAGCTTCACTAAATCTAAAATATTGCTTGCTTTTATTCCGCAGCTTGATAGATTTATAGGAAGATGACGTGAAATGTCTGCAAGTTGTGGACTGTGAAAAGTGCCAAAATGCTGAATATGTCGTGAATTGGGGAGTGTCCGAGAGGACAATGCCTAAAGACATCCGGGAGATTCATTGCTTTTAGAAAGGAATTCCACTGATTGCTTTTCTTGTGTGAATGCTCTTCTCTGCTCATGCATGATCGAATACTCAAGCAAAGTTTCCGCTGAAATATTATTAGCAACAGATATTCAACCCCTAATTTATGTGTGATATTGCAACCGTTGCTATCAGTATTCCTTTCTTCTTTATAATTATATTCACATATTTTTTCAACATGTACACCATATACACATGGAACCTCAATTCTCAAGATCTTTCAATGTGGGGAGCCATCATATTTACAGAAAGCTTACTGCCTTGAATAGGACACATTTACACAAAATAAGAAGCTTACTGCCTAGCTGGCGACTGAAAGAAATTCCTAGGTACAACAGTGTTTGTACATACAATAATAGCCAGGATTTAGTTTCAACAATCTGGCATGTGGGCTCTATATATACAAATTGAATCCTAGCCATTAGATTTACTGCATCATATTGTACCCAAGAATTTCTTGGTGACTGCGTGAGGATGTTGAGCAATTAAGAGTTCATGTTGGCCTACTTTCAGATTAGAAAACGAACATGCTCCTGCTGCAACATCTCTCCTCCGTGCACTGGATCAAAGCTGCACCTGTAGAAACTGAAGCCATTGGAAAGAGAGAGGGCACCGTGTGAGAATGAGGGCAATCATGATACATATCAGGGAAGTAATAAATGACTTAATACTCGTTAGCTTGCTTTATTAGCTTCTTTTATTGGCTGTTTCAGTTCATTATTGTTTGTTATTATTATTTTACTTTCTGTTATGGCTGTTGGTGTTTTAGGCTACACTCCTATATGCTATAAATAGGAGTGAGTTAGACCTACGTGGTGTGATCTTGACTTATTCATTTTCTGGTATCGAGTACCATTTTGTGCTATAAATAGGAGTGAGTTAGACCTACGTGGAAGAGGACACACCTGAAATTGAATCTGAAACGAAAGAAGATGATGAATCTCACAATATCTTATACCAAGATGATGAATCTAGCAATAACAAAGAAAATGACGAAGGAATCTACGAAGAAATTGGGCATGTTGAAAATGTCAACGCCCAGAATCTTCTTGCCAGAGTTCATGAAATGCTAATCAACAAGAAGGATGGCAAACCAGAATACCAGTCAATCATGATTCTAAAAGATCCTGTTCCAGCGCAGGAGAAAAACTTACAAAGGATTCATGGCGAAGGTTTGGTTGAAGGAAGTCTCAGAGGAAAGGAATTCAGCAATTATGGTAGCAGAACTTAAGAATCAGGATAACAAGACTAACTTAAGACCAAGGTTGCGATCAAAAAGACTTTGTTCTTGGAGACGGGCTACAATTTGGACAAACAGTGGAACTTGAATAAAAGAATGTACAAAGAAGCAACATTGCAACCTATCACAAGCGATCAGACATAGCAAAAGGACGGAAGAAGCAAAGAAGCTAATGGAACAACCGCAAAGCTCCATAGCCTCTAGATTGGGTCGATTTGGCACCATCTACGACATTTTGGCCTCACATCAATCAAATTATGAAAGAGTCACAGATTTAGCATCCAAGAATGACCTGATCTCCTTTTCCAACAAAAGAGAGAAAAAGGTTTTCTAGATCTGAATTCTGATCTGAAGCTTGCAAGCAAAGCTGCTCATACTCTGAGTGAAGCTCCGAAGCTCATGAATGACACTGTTCCCTATGTGTTCATCAGAGCACCAGCATCATTGCTTAACTTCTTGATGGCAATGCAGTTGGGTGACCCAGATGTATTCACGGAAATGAAAATTTTCACATATAAAGATGGTTCTCAGTTTGTCTTCATGGACTTGAATACATTTGAGGAGATTCAACTTGTTGAAACAAAAGTTGGAGACAGAAAGAAATGGTTGAAAGAAGGAATGGCTGAAATGGTTGACAGCACTAACCTCTACTGGCATCACTGATCTTGAGACCAGAGTATTGATATATGGTCCCAACCAAACATCAGGAAAGAGGGGTAAAGGGTCTGCATCTCGAGTGAAGGGTTTCTGCATGTGGCTGATGCACCTTTATTCATGGCAGTGGGTTGGTTTAATTCAGAAACAACTATGGGCCTTGTGTTGTTTGGACAGCTGCCCAAACATATAGTCTTTAGTATATTCTTTTACATATTATTCAAGCTGGAAGGCCCAATCAAAAGAGTTATTATGAAATTGAACAAGGGCTCAATGAGTTATGCAAGATTGGGAACTTCTGAAAAATAATATTCTGAATTTCTGAATTTGTATTGATCCTTGAGGACAAGGATCCTTTGATGGGGAGGGAATATTGATACATGGCAGGGAAGTAATAAACCACTTAATACTTGTTAGCTTGCTTTATTAGCTTTTCTGTTATTGGCGGTTTCAATTTGTTATTGTTATTTTATTTTCTGTTATGGCTGATGGTGTTTACTCAATTGTTAGACTACACTCCTATATGCTATAAATAGGAGTGAGTTAGATGTAAGTGGTGTGATCTTAACTCAGAGTAATTCATTTTCTGGTATCAAGTACCATTTCATTTTCTTCTCTGTACCAAATCATGAGAACTATAAGGTCCTTCAAGTGATCTTGACAGAGGCAAGAGAAGTAAAATATCAATAAGAAAAAAATGCATATACGGCCTTTTAACTTTATGTCATCTGCAAATACCCCCATAACTTTGAAACCCAGAAATTACCCTAGTAAGCTTTCACACTTCAATGGGGGCATGCCTCCGTAAGTAATAAACCACATGGCATGCCTCCATAGGTATGAAAAAGTAAATAAGTGAACAATGGGGGCATGCCATGTCGCAAGAAAAGGGTGTGAAATGGCATCTCCCTTAACCAAAAATGGACGGATGTTTTAAATGTAGAAGCTTAGGGGGATAATTCTACTTTTTAAAGTTGAGAGAGATATTTGCAAATGACTTAAAGTTGAAGAAGTGTAATACATTGTGATTAAAAATGTTCCTTTTGTGGCTAATTGAAATGGTATGAACATATAAACATACTATACAGAAACAGGAAAGGAATACATGAATTTAGAAATCGTATTTTACATCTCCAATAGTTGTATGAAATAAGATGTTGAAACTTTTTCTGCCTACATTAGCCATTATTTTCATATGGGCAAGCATGGCTTCAGATATATATTTACCTCAAATTTATAGGAAAACTTTAAGAAATCAAGGATTTTTTAGGGGGGAAAAAACAAAGGTAAAATAAAACTCAAAAGCGCACAAAACAGTAAGATAGGCATACCTCCCATCCAAGCCAACAATTATGACAGTGTTCTTCTGAGATCCAAATGCCACAATAAATTGTGTGTTTTCTGGTAAGCGGAACTGTGCAAATGACCACTCTGAGCTAAAATATTTTGGTAAAACCCCTACAATGTAGTCAAAGAGATTAAGAGATTGGAAAAATCAAAATAAACCAATGCCTACAGTGGCATTATGCAATTGCTTAGCTTAATAGCAAGTACTAGAAGCATAAGCTGGTTTTGAAAAAAAGGAAAATCCACACTACTAATTAAAAAGTTTTAAAGTAATAAGCACGAGTTCTGATAGAGATGTAGATATTAATGGCTTGAAATGATTTGATTTGAAAAGAAAGGAATAATGGGGACAGAACCACTCGTCAAAAGGGTTTTGGGGAGACTTCAGACAGTTGATTAGATGTAAATCAAGTTATGCTGTCATCTTTTCTAAACTTTCAGAAGTCAAAGTATATTCAGGTCAACAAATTGACATCTTAAACAATCTAGAATTCTTTAAATCACCAAATTATATTAATAACAAGTGCCTAGCAAGTTATCATTATATTTAAGAAAATCTCTTTTACCTCTCATGAAAGACAATGACGAACTGGGGTTGGCACCAGTATTTGGAGAAAGCAATGAATCTAAAGAGGTTGAAGAATTCTGATGAAGCAGCGCAGGCCCTTGAGGGGTATTTGGATGAGTTGATGTCTCCTCCCCAACTACTCTGACTCTCAGGCTGAATATATGAACAGTACCTTTGTCACTTGATGCTGCCAACCACTGGACATTTGGAGATAAAGCAATACTATAGATTTCAGCTCTGTCCACCCCTCTTCTTAGCTGCACAGAAGATTGTCACATGGAAAATTATAGAAAATTGAAAAACGTAGAACAAACTAGAGCGTATTGAAGAAAGAGTAATGATTTTCAAAAGTTTTCAGAGTCAACCCACGATTCTTTAGGAGTAAAAGCCTTCTCTCTTTACAAAAAAGATGTCAAAAGCACAACCACAAAGACTTGTAAGAAAATTATACAAAACAGCTAGACATCTGATGGACCCTGTAGCTTTGAAGGCAAATTATAAGAGAGAAAGAAGAATAAGATTGAGGAAACTGAAAAGTGGGGAAAGGTTTACACTAGAAAGAGAAAGGATGAAGGCTCAATGAGGTGGCAGTTGAAGGACAGAAAGGGGATTTAGTCTAGGGTAACTAACTTTGTCGTTTAGTAGAGGAGAGAGAGAGAGGGGATGCTGGTGCATATAAGTAGGTTATAGGGGAAAGGGGGGTGTCCAGAGAAGGTGTGGAATTTTTTTAGGAATTAGAGGAGAGACCTGGCCTCTCAAAAGCCAGTGGGATTTCCTTGTTGGGGATTTTTTCTCTGATAACTCTAGTTCTGTAACTCAGTGTATTCCTCCTATCTTCTCCTTCTTATCAAGGAAAGGAGGTAGTGATTTGCCGTATAAATGATACTGAGTTGAAAGATTCCATCAACATGACAACTGTTTAAGGCGTTTTCAACATGAAATCTGTGTTATAAAAATTACAATATTGTCAAAATTTTCCTTTATAGGAACACTGCTGGATGTAAGGTTTGCTAACAACTTGAATAGAGTTTGCAGTTTGTTTGCATACAGTAAATCAATTATCAGAAAAAACATGAAACAACTATAGATCAAATAAAGGAAAAATGTTACTAAAAATATGATTTTCCAGCCAACCCATATTCAAGAAAACAAGGGGGGAAAAAAACTTGTGAAATTCCACAATAAATTCATACAGCATTAAGTAGATAAGAATTCTTATCACAATAATTAAAATTCATGGTCTAGTAACCTACTTCCTGTAACCGAGTGCCATCCATTGTGTTGAAGATTCTAATCAAAGTGCCCTTTGTGCTAGCAGTTGCAAGAAGGAGCCCATCCATTGTCAAAGTAAGGCATGCAATTTGAGAATCATGAGCACTGATTAATTTTGTCATGTTCAGACCGAAGTGTTCGACCCGGACCTGTCCTCTGTGAAGACCTGGACAAGCCAAAACAAACGTATTTGGATGGTATGAGAGACAGCACAATCCCCTAGCGTTAGCCAAAGTCTCAATCTGATGAAGAAGCTTCAAATCCATGAAGTTATAAACATAAATCTTGTGCTCAAGAACTACTACAATTCGATCCCGTCTTAATTTCACAGCACGAACCTCAGACCTAAATGTAAATTCACCAATGCACCTGCTTTGATGATCATCCCAAATCATAACTTTATTAGGTGGGTAATGAGGATTAGTTACAGCACCAACAAGCGCTAGAATGTTGCAGCGGAACAACATCTCTACAATCTTAAAACCACCACCTTTTAAGTCACGTCTAAAAGTTTCCTTGAAAGGCACACAATTATAAATTCGAAAGCCATGGCTTGTGCCAGCAGCAAAGCAACCATAGTCCTGATTCCAAGATACAGAGAATAACTGTGTTTCATCTTTTACGTTAATATCTGCATTTTGCTGGGAAAAATGAGCAGAGGGCCCAGCAATGAGTGGTTCAGAGTTGCCTATCCATGAAGTTGGACTTATTCCTCGAGGTGTTGAAACAGATGAGCTCGTATGAGATGAAGGAGTAGATGTGAACACTTGCTGCATTTGATGACTATGGATGACCAAAACATAGAAAGTGAAGTGCCCCCAAGTTAATTTCTGTCATAACAGACAAGAATTTTTTTGTTCATATTGCATAAAACAAATTAGTAATCAGAAAGCAGGTGAAAGAAATGAGAAGGAAGGAAATCAGCATTGTTTATATTCAAGGTGAACATATGCTATGTGTTTATTCACTACCATGAAACCATGAAGAGCTCAAAATTTGGAAAGCAAGCCAAATTTTGCCAAAGGGTAATTGATCCTATTCTATGGATAAGGTGATGGGAAAATACAGAAGCTAAATGATGAGTAAAACACTAAGAATGCCAGGAGAAAAGGAAAAAGGGGGGGGGGGGGAGCCATGAATGGACCGTATGCAATAATTCCTATCACTGAAGATGATCCTGATTCAGGGGGAAACAGAGCTTCTAGGCATGGCTAAGAGGAAAATTCACAATCAACAGAAGAAAGGATAATGAATGTCAGAGGAAACGGCAGATTTAAAGCATTGAAAATTATATATAGATCTATATGACACAAAATATTAACAGTCTATCAGGCAGCCAAACCCAGCCTTGAACCTTGGCACAGTTCTTCAACCTGGAAGAATTATTAATTTACATCCCTGGAAAATATTCTGTTTCAACCAATAACTTAAGTAACAAGAACCATATGCCCTCTTCCCACCCCTGCAGTTCTGTCCTTTTCAGTCTCATTTTCTGTGGTTGTATCATTTACAGTAAATTCCAGCTGATTCAGCTTGATCACCGCCATAATTGGAATTTTTTAATAGCACAATCAAAGACTCATTGCTCAGGTCATTATTCATACTTAAATTGACAAGTTAAAAATTCCAAACTCATATTTCTAGACAATTATGTCTGTGGTATCAAAAACCAACTGAATCATTCAAGTGATATAGAAAAAAGCAGTTTGGAGGAGAATTATCTGCTGTATCCAAAGTTCCATAGTCAACATGCCCATATAATGTATCAATGCAAAAGACCTTATTATGAAGAAAACCAAAATCGTTACTTCAATCATAATGTAGATTTTATTCTTATCGCGTGTTTATGTTTACTGCTAGTTTCCCATTGATCCAGGGTTTGTTGGAAAGTAACACTATAGTATTTGCGAAATGACTAAAGCTCATGGAGTTACACAGTAATTATTCCAACATAAAAGTGATACCGATTAAACAAGTTTCTGTCAAAAAAAGGCACCATGTGTGCAAATTGGTTTTATCTGCAACTAAGTGTTGAAAAAAGTGACAGACAAAATTATACGATAATTGTGTTTTCACGGTGGAGGGTATCTGGGTTGAAGCTATCATTCAAGAGCGACTCTGATTACAAGTAGTAAGTTCTCACTCCTCTCAGCAACGAATTTTCAATTTATCGTGCCCGCATCAATCCCATTGGAAGTTTCCCCAAAAAAAAAATTACAAACTTTAAGTTTGAAGACAGATAGCCTAAGCAGAGACTGACATGACTAGTGAAATATGAAACAAAAGAATTCATTTTGCGCGAGAAAATTGGAAAGAACCCAGTCAATGAAATATTCACTTTTTGGGTGTATGAAAAATCAATGAAAAAGAAATGTATTGTAGAAAACTTCATGAATATAACACAATGACAAACCTTTACGAATCGTCTTTGACCTCTTGCCGACGACGAAGTACTTCAGATTGCAATGGTTTTTTGAGGGCAACAATGAGATCCGACGCCACCATGGATATAGAGGTAGGCGTGAGGGAGACGTCTTCCTACATCTTTATTTTTGGATTTTAGTTTTTGATTTTTTATTCTTTAGCTGGCTCTATTTTGTTCGGTTGTTTTTCACTTTTTTCCTCCGTATGGGTCTTTGTATGATTGCTTATTTTCACAAGGCCCTAATTAAATGCCGTCGTCATTTCCCAAGTTCACTGCTATGTTTCAAATCCAAATCCAAATTAAGTAAGCATATAAATTAAGGTGTTTATGGCCAGAGTTGAGCCAAACATCTAGTATGCTCGATATTCGACTCGATTAATATAATGGGCTTATTTTTATGCCTATGACTCGACCTAACTCAAAACAAGCCTGATTTTAGAATAGGTTAAGATAGTTTAAGATTATCCGAAATTTTTTTTTATAAATTAATATTTAATATAAAAATATTTTTTTGTAAACTCATAAGTATATATTTTAAAATAATAGGCTTTTGAAACTTTCATATTTTTATTAATAATAAAAAAATAATTTAATATTATCAAACAAAATATAAGTTATACTAACATAATTAGCTTTAAGTAAATACGTATATTTTTATTATTTAATAAAAGAAATGTCAATAAACATGTACATCAATAATAAAAATAATTAAGAAATAAGGAGAGTTTAAGTAGATAATGAAAGTTATAGTATGTAAAGAGAATTAGATAAAATAAATAAATAAATAAATAAATATATATATATATATATATAAGATAACAAGGTATTAATAACTAAAAAAAAATATTAGAGCAAGTTGGGCAGAATATCTTTACTTGTTTAAAGTTCTACACATTTTATATTTTTAGCCGACCCGGCCCGACCTGATTAGGCCGGGCTAAGGCGGCTCCCTAAGGCTAACCAAGCCAATGAACACCCCTAATATAAATGACAAAATGGTTGTCATGAAAAAAAGTTTACATATAATTCTTTATATCTTAATTATTAGATTTTTTAATTAAAATATAAAAAAATATAAAATATTTTAATTAAAATATTACAAATATATAAATTTTTACAAATAATTATCTAATTAAATAATATATTTATCATATTTTAATTAAAATATTATATATTTACTATATTTTGATTAAGAAATCTAATAATAAAAATATATACAACTACATATAAATTTGATACCAAAAAATAAAAGATCAAATGGCCAAAAATACTAAAAATGGATATTGTAGTTTTTTTCTTAAATGGAGAGTTGTTTTGTCCTCTTCTATATCTTCATCTTATACTTGTACATGAAAATGTCTGAAGTTCGAAAAAAAAAAATATATTCTACCGGTTTAACATTATAGTTGGCTTTAAGAAATTGTTAAAAGTAATTTGGGATCATAAATAAATTACCATATTTTCAATTTTTTATTACATCGCTCATAAATAATCATAGTGCCACTCTACATAAATATGTTTTCTTAGGTTTTTATGTAAGTTAAGCCCCCAAAGAGAAAAGAAAAGAAACACACACATATGCAAGTGCAGTTGTGAGAGAACTTTCGCAAACAAATTTCACTCACCCAGCCAAAAGCAAAAGAGAAAAAATTAGAATGGAGGAAATTAAAAGAAGAAATATACATACTCACCAAAACAATCCAAATTAAATTCCTTATAATTGGCAGCAATGCCAAAACAAAGTGCAAGAACGACTCAGTTGACACATTTGCACAAACCTGTGAACGAACTTATACAGTAATACAATAGATAACAAGGATGGAAGAGGGAGGAGATGAATTTAAGAAGCATCCAACATTATGAACAAAATTTGTGTTCATCATAATGTTACACATTTGAGGAATATAAGTTAGTGGATTCCCCCGTGTCTGACTATCTGGCAGCCGGAGTAAACCCACATATGAACAGTGAACATAAGAATGTGTGATTGAGCCCTATCTGTATGATGGTTTTTTTTCTTTTTCTTTTTTTTTTATTTGAAGTTTTTCTGGTAAATCAGCCAAATCAGAGCACTATTCATGAAGTTTTCCAGGTAAATGCTGGCTCAAAGTGTTTGATCCAACCCAAAGAACTTGGGTTTAAAATAACTGGAAAAACAGACTTGTTGATCCATCCCCGAAGGTCCGAAGATCAGCAGGTTTCACCAGTGCCCTGCATAGTGGACAAGTTCTTTCTCTCTCAAACCTGAAAAACAAGTGTCTCCTTGTTGGTCAGAAGAGAAGTAATAAAAATGATTATGAGCAAACCAGAATAGAAATTTAGCATGTCTCTTGCATAAGTAAGATACATGTAGATAAATGCTTTATTTTCCTTATCATAATTGATTTAGACATTTTGATATATTTCTCTTCGGCGAGAATAAAACTTGCCGTATATCAAAGTTCCTTGGTTAAGAGGAATCCAGTACTTCTTGCCATTAGGTGAAAACCTTACAGTACTTAGATGCATAACAACCCAAAGGCTTTTATTCTATTTTTTAAAGCCATCTTCAAGTTTCATAGAATGCACTTTTCATAATCCATTTATTCTAACAATGCTATTTTCCTCCCTCACTATTCCAGGGAAAATCTCTCTTCCTTAATACCAATTCTCATATTCCATGCAGTTATCTGCCAAAATTACCAAATTAATAGTGTAACACATTTAAAGAAGCATAAATAAGGAAACCAAGAACTAAAATGGATTTTTTATCATGACAATGAATATTAATTATTTGATTGCATACTTATTTAGTTTTTATAAAAGTTGGCATTGAGGATCAACATAGTGATTATCCAAATGCATAACAAGCAAGGGTTTCCATGGAAAATAACAATATAATACTGCAGAGAACAGCAAATATATGCCTCTTTCCTCGAGCAAGACAGGTAATCAACAGACCATTAGCCAAGATCAACAACTCTGAACTATTCACGGGAACTTAAGTGAAATACTCTCAAGCTCATTTCTTGACCATGCTAAACAATTCTATTATGCAAATTGGCTTTAAAAAGCCATGGCCTAAGAGTTTACTTCTCTTCAATATCTTGAGAACTTCCCATTTAAAATTTCCAGATGAAGAATGAAGTTATGAAACTGACCATTCTGACACACACTCCTCGCAGAAAATGTGTTTACAGCGCAACAGGATAGGAGCATGCATCTTCTCCTGGCATATAGCACAAAGGTCACCTGCAGCATTTACCTGCATTCAAATCCATATAATTTAGAATCACAGATAAAAAGGTATTGTATACAATAATTTTATTCAATCAACATATTCTCCCTTCCCCCTCTCTCTGCCCCGGTGTGCTGCGCACGGAAGGGGGGGTTTTACTTCCCCTAAAAAATATCTGTACATAACAGTATTGGTTTTTCCTTTCACAGTAACTTCCATATCCAAAAAATAAGTACATGAATATATTCATGTACAAACAGCTTTTGGGAACCAGAGAAGCCCAAAATATAAGTTGTATAAGTAGATAATATTTAACTTCATGTAATTTTTTTCCTCTGCTTTTCTTGGAACTGTGTTTAGCGTTTAGAAGAATTATAAGAGGAAGCAGGATCAGTGGGTTCCCATAGAAACAATGATTTTAACAGTAAAGTCTCTTAGTTTACTGGGCCTTTTTTGGGCTTGAGTAATTATATAACCCGTCAAATGCAAAAGAACTCAGCCCAATTTAAGCCATGTCCAATCTGGCAGTATCAGTAGGATACCATAGAACCGATCATTCTACCAATCTTAACAATCCTAGAACAATGCTGTATGATCCTAAACAAAAACAAATTCATATGCATGTCAAATGATTTTGATATGGTTGGATAATCATACAATCCAGAATTAGATTTTAATAACAATTATAATATCCCTCTTGGGAAATCGTCCTTGGCCTGCTTTGACAAAATAATTGTAAGAACTTCAGATTGAACTAAATTAAAAGAGAAGCATTTTTTAATCTGCACAAACACCAAAAAGTCACCATTGGATTAGATTTGAACTCATTGCATTCATCCCACTATCAACTTTGTCTACTCCCATGTACTTGCATGTACTTGTTAATTTCATAATACATTACTTCATAGCAAGTATTTCAAGTAATACTATAGATGATAGTCGCATCACCGAATGTAGCTTTATTATTGGACTAATGCAACATAATGTTTGGAGGGGGGAGAATTGCTAAGTAATGAAATTGATTTATTTAATTTATTTGTTTAAAAAAGAAAAATAAAGGAGGGGGAAGCATATCATTTTCCTATGTATCTATCATTTGCATACACAACTTGCTATTAAGAGTTCAGACAGCAAGAATCTCCAAACTTAATGGCATAACAGAGGTTCTCCAATTCCTAGCGCCTCCCTTAATGTATGAATTAACAAATCAAAACATTGCAGCAAAGGAGAGTCTTACTTATGATTGCATCTATTCAGCTTCAAATTTTACAACTACAGAAATTGGATATTTACCTGCTCCATTGTAGCATAAATCCCATAAAGAACATCCTTTCTTGATAACGCTTTTAAGGCAGAAAAGAAGCACTGGACCTATTTAGCAAATAGAAGATTTAATACAATGGAATAATTTAGCATCATACAGAAATATCTTCAAATGCAAAACTAGAAACCCTAATCTCAATGAATGAGAAAATACCTTCTCAACAACAGATGTTAGTTTAAAAGTTAAGTACAACCCCGTGGTCAGTGATGAAAAGAGACTTCCATAATCCTTGTTTAAGAAAAATCGGTACCAAACTGGTGTTGGCAACAAGGCACGATACAACAGCAGTGTGTACTCAACCAGAGTTAATATTTGACCCTTCAAATAAGAAGCTGATTTCAGAACATTGTTGAAGCAGAAATAAACTTGAATAAAAATGGGATGATAATAATCACCTGCCGACGAAAGCTATAACCTCTGTCATTTTTGTAATATATAAGTAGCAAACACTTGAAAGACATTGCTGCTTGCCGCACAAGTGTATCTGAAAGTCATTAAATCTGTGAGTTAGTGACCAGGAATACCATCAAGAATTATAATAATTAAGACCAAAATAATATAATTAATAATCGATAGACATTACACACAAAAAAAAAAAAAGGAAAACAACCAAGACAAAAATAAAGCATATTAATATCTGAACAGATCCAAAAAGATATTGCTCATTATCACATAGCTGAACAAAATTTCACACACTGGAGCAAGTGACTGAATAAAAAAAAAACCCAAAATAAAAAAAAGTAAAACTGATGCTTTTTTTTTTGGGGCCAAGATGAAAAATGATGCTATTACTAGCAAATGATAGAGTAAACTTTGAGATTTCATGAAATATAGACATTTAAACATGTACACAAGCTGCAAGATCCACAGATCACATTGTAAAGACAGATATAATATAGTAATAAATTTATTCATATTCCACCAAGGTTTTCTCTTTTCTGCATGGAATACAGGAACCACATGAAACCTCCAAAAACCCTAGAGAGCTGAGTTTCAGTCCAAATCATGTACTATGAACATACATTTCATGCCAACATGTAGGTTTACAGCAAATAATAATGTAACACAAATTCGCTAAAACAATTTAATAACTTTATAATAGTGATATAGATATTCATACCATTAACCAAAATGATGAATATCGCATGCCAGAAACGAGGTGTTGCTTTTGGAGGAAGCATAATCAGCGGGTATAAAAGGTCATCATTTCGATACCAACAGTAAATGCACATCACATGAAGCATGAAGGCAAGAGAGATACCAACAAGAATAGAGACTTTCCTATCGCCCTGTAAAAACCAAAAAAGAAAATGTATTCAGCCTCTTTTTTTATTTTCCACATTTTGTATGAGGGGGCAGGGGGAGTTAGAAATAGTTAATTGGTTTAGAAATGGAAAATAACTTGCAAAAATCAGAGTATAGCACCTTTAGAGCTGTCTGCTTCTTGACAATTTCATTTGACTTGAACATCACAGCTGAAATCCAAATTGTGACGAAGAAACCTGCAAGTTCATAAATAAACATTACCAACCTATGTAGAAAGCATTAAAAGTACATAGTCGGAGGAAGCTGAAACCATACATAAGAAGCAGCTCATCAAGTACAACTACCAAGATCAATTGAAAAGTACAACAGCAAAATTCAACCACATTGTTTATTTCCGTGGTCAGAAGGGAATAATAGGATGCAGAGTAGAAGAAAAGACAACCTCACAAGGAAGAAAGTATGAGAACAGCATGCTGATCTTCATTAAGTAAGGACAATTTTAAGCCAGTAAGGATTAATAAAGAAATAAAAGACATGAAAATTACTGCTTAATTAAATCTATAAATTTCTCTTTGCTTTGTTATTAGAAAAGCTGCAAATTCCCTTTTAAGGTAGGACAACTCCAAGCAGAAGAAACAACAAATATGTAGTGTTGTATCTTTTTGTCCCCTTTTCTGCCTTCCTTCAATAATAACATTAGTGTTATTAGCCAAAACAACCTTGTTTAGATGCAAATGCAACTAAGTACTAACCGAAGAAATTTAATGAGGTAGGAAAACCTAAAATAAATCTAAATATGATGGGTAATACAGATATTAGTCAACTAGTTTTATAGCTTCCATCCCTTTAGAAGCCAGGCGACCTCTTTTTATCCTACCATTGTTCCACCTGCACCAAGCACATCGCATAAGAACTAAGAACAAAGAAGTCAAAGTTTCCCACGCCTTGGGTAGCCAAGTTATTTGAACGCAAAATTACCAAGAACTCCATGCCAAATACCCATACTGAATTAGCTAAGATCTCTGTTCAGCTATGTCATTGAATCTAGCATATTCTACCCGTCAGTGACTATTTGTATACAATTAGACAAGGCAAATAGCCAAATACTAATAACAAGTAAAACAAAAACAGGGAAAGGAAACTACACATTGTTCATAATTCCATTGGAGCGTTCAAGAGATTTTGAAGCCAAAATTAACATCAGAGATATATGAGGGATAAACTTGAAATATCACCTTGCAAATGCTGACGAATGAACACAACCAACAACAACAGCGAGAAAGGAAGAATCTGCTCAATCCATTTTGCAACCTGCTGAATATCATACCTCTGGTGAGACGATGAATCCCTAGTGTTACTTTCCAAGCCATTCCCAGCACCAACATCAACCTGCCCACTAGTACTACCAGCCATAGAAGATGATGAAGACACTAGAGGAATTCTCTCACCAACCATAATTCCACTGCTTCCCTCCGGATCCTCATCCAGTGCGGGCATTCCACCTCTATTTCCCATCAAATCATCATCTCCAACCTGATTTTGGGACGCTGAAGAAACAGAACCCATCCCCACATTGTGATCCTGTTCCCCAGCTCCAATAATTCGTATCGCAACTTCCCCTGTACTACTATTGCTGCTGCCACTGCAGGCGGTTACAGCAGTAGAATCGAACGAAGGAATTTGAAGGTGAGGTCGTAATTCAGAAGCGGCAACTTCGTTATTGTCAATCACGGCCTCAAAATCGCGGATTGACGCGCTTGAGCGGAGAATGCCTGAGTAATCCAGTAAAAAAGAGAGTGGAGAACGGAAGGAGCTGACAGAGGGCAATCGCACCCCATACCACGTTGCAGTACTGGCACCGCTGTTAGTGGTATCTACACCTCCGGCGGATGATGATGATGAAGAAATGGCGTATTGACTTGTATTTGGCCCTGATGTTTCCATCTTCTAGACCCAAAATTAAAAACCTAATCTTCACTTCGCGCTTGATCCTTGTTATTTTTCCACTATACTCTACTTTTGGGTTAATCTCCCGAATGATAACACAGACAAATTTTTTTTTTTTTTAACCCTGAAAAGAAAATAGAATTTATCGTGAGACAGGGAAAACTAAAACAAAAAAATATATATAAACAAAAATGAAACCGACAACATGTAAGCAATAAATGAATGGGGACGCATTACCTGAGGGATTAGGCAAAAGAATTAAAGAATAGAAAGCCGCCGTGACGTTCTGAAACAATGGAGCTGAGTTAGATTTTGAGCTGAAGCCGCGAGAGTGGCACAAGAAGAAAAAGGAGGAGGAGGAGGAGAAAAGTCAAAGTCACTCACTTCCCTTTCATTTTCTTTTCTTTAATATGTTTTGGGGAGCGTGAGTGTTTCTACGCGTGAGAGAGAGAGAGAGAGAGCAGAAGGGGAAGAAGGGAGGAAATAATCAATGTCCCTCGCAAGGTGGAATACAAGGAAACGCGTTTAAACAGACATTCTCAGACGCTCTTTTCTTCCCTTCGCCATTCCAGCGGATAAAAGGCCCCTTGCCTCCGCGAAAAAAAATATAGAATTCAAATTATAAAATTATTTTACAGAATTTTAGAATAAAAAAAATCTTAATTTAAAAATTTGAAATAATTTTTTTTACATAATTTAAAATTTTACTTATAAAATCATTTAAAATAATTTTAAATTTTAAAATCTTTTAACATAAATATCTTTAATTTAAATCCTTAATTTTTTCTTTCTTTCTACTTTTACTTTTTCTTTTTCTGAGCAAATATTTTGTATTTCGTTTCCTTGATTGTCACGTTTAGATTATTCAGATATTCATAACAAATTAACGATTGATTATCTGTAATATGTAGCATAATTCTATAGCAAGTAAGAGTAAACGTGAATTAGGTAGAGTTAAATAAGCCATATATTTTAAAAAAATAACATGAAAGGTCTTATAAAAAAATATATTTGGATCTTATTTTACTTGAATATTAATAAGATCGTGGAGCTACGTTAAATAAGCGACATTCGTTTTCCCGCTTTTTTATTTTTATTTTTTGTGGGCGTCTTAGATGAAGGTTATCAGTATGGTTATCACTTATCCGTTTATAGGCTATAAAATAATAAATAAATAAGTTAGGCCATTATTATCTCACTCTTGTTTCCATAAGTGAGAATCATAGAATGCCAAAAGGGCTTAGATTTGGAACAGTACCGTGTTGCTGTTAATAAGAATTAGATTAAATTGGAATGGCTTGATTTTTTTAATATCAATTACTAATTTTTTAAATTAACAATGGATAGTTAAATGATTATTTTATATTTTATATTATTTTAAATAAAAAATCATCAAGATCTTTAAAAAAAAAAAAATATAAATCGTTTAAAATTAACATAGATGGCCCTGTTTTCGAGAGCAGCACTTCATCTAAACGCATGTTGAGAGACGGCAGCCGAGTGGGAGCACAAGGGACTCAACGCATTTTCGTCCATGCTCTTTTTTTTTTTTTTAATTTCTTATTTTTTTAATTGTGAAAGATAATTCTTTTCACTATTATTTCTTAGGAAACATGAAAACCTACGAGAATTTTTTTATATAAAATATTTTATTATAATTTATTAAAACTTAATAAAACTTTATGAAGGTTAAATAAGATTTTAAATTTTCAAAACTGTACAATTTTAAATTAAGATACATCCTTAAAAAAACATATGTTGAAATTTATCAGTATAAATTATGAAAATATAAATGCCAATATAAGCGTTTTTATGTTCAACTAATTAAATAAATTAAGGTTATATTAGTAATTTTAATATAGTATAAGGGAAAAATTTTTTTATAATATTCTCACAAGAAAAAAAAAAAAGAAATCCTCCCAATTCCCATCTTTATTTGGAACAATTTCTGCAAAAATTTCTACGAACAGAAAAATCCCTAAAAATGCAGTTTATTTCAACACTAATGAGGAAGTAAACATTTTAAATTATTAAATGAGGGCTAGTAATGAAATGTTTAGATAATTTATGATGTAGTAGTATATTGTTTTCTTTTTATTACGAAAAAAACAAAGCAAACTATAAAACAGTACTAGGATCCTATAATACATAACCCAACTTCATCTTTGCATTGCTGGTGAAGACCAAGCTACATATTATCAAGAATAATCAAAGCTTGGCGAAAATACTGTAGGGAATGAAGCTGGCAAAGAAGAAGAACGAGATTAAATTTTATGGTGTGACTATGTAAAAGCAAACAAGTACAAAGGAAACTCCTGATAATTCAGTTGTTGATAAAGAAGGGACAACAAAGTATGTCTAACTGCTTCAAAAAAGACCTTCGTACATGATTGATGCAGATGATCCATCCAAACCCATTTTTGAAAGAGACTATGACAACGCCCAGCCAAAATAAAAACTTGATGCTTCTTTTGTCTAGTATTACAATTAGCAAACCAAAACAGCACCTGCCAATTATCAAAACTAGAAAGAAATCCAACGGGACCAGGTGAGATCGACTTACGTAAATGATTCATATTCTATGTCACTTGTATTGCATTACGATATTGCTGTAATAAACTGCTGATCATACGTAATGCATAATCCGGACCAATATTTGCATCCCCAAATATCTTACGCTACACAACCGTATTACATAAAATAAGAGCAATGTACTTCTCAATTTGATTTTGAACTACATGTGTTTGAAGTAATATTTGTTCAACCATGTAGAAATATCTTATGGACAAATTCAACCAAACCAAAACGCTTGAGAAAAGGGACAAGTGAAAAAAAAATGGTTCACTAACTACTTGTTTAAAAAACAGAAAGGACAACTTTGTTCCACAAGTATACAATAAGCATTGAGTGGAGTTGTTGTAAGGAGTGCGTTCCCTAATAATTTCCAACCAAACAAAATAATATGAAATGGTAAACGAACCTTCCAACATAAATGAAGACTACAAATTAGATATAGAAGTATTTGCCAATAAACTAAAGCTATTAGTCACAATATACTTATTAGCGGCGTTACCTATCCATATCAATTTATCCAATTGACCTGTGACTGAAAATGGCATTTGAGCAATTTGTTATGCTACAATTGGCACGTAAGGCTGTAGAATAAGGTGACCTACATTTATTATATAATAAAGATGATCTTGGTTGCATCGATTATCAAAGGTGGTGGTTAAAAGAAATAGTACTTGTATCTCCTCTTTATCATTAAAGATGATCACAGATAAGGAATTGAGATTTACTGATATCTCTCCACATCTATTCTATATTAAAGTGAGTGTTTAATTGACCGGAATAAGCATTCTCACAATATTTTAGTCTTAAAACACGAGCAAGAAAAAAATTAGACTCATCGGCAATTAGTCTTTTAAACATGTTTGGTTAATAAAGCTTGTCACTCAATTACTTTGGGAGAGGGGCTAAAAGAGTCTTCGGGCATAGTTGGGGGTCTTGGGGCTTTCTGATTTTTTATAGAAAGACCATGCCTTTTCCACTTATTAAAAAGCCTAATGGATAGCTTTAGCCTCGCTAGACTTAAACCTTTAGGGATTTTCATATGATTGATTGGACCAAAGATCTTGAACTTTTTTTTTTTTTATCAGCTTTGTGTATTGACCTTATAGGATTGGGTATACCAATTCCTGTCCCCCTTACTCTCAATAATCCCAAGATCACCCATGTATCTAGAATGACAAACCTCATCCCGATTAAGCAGATGTGGCTTTGGTTTAGAATTCATATGTTCCAAGAAAAAAGATATATTTTTTTTACCTTATGGTAATATTTTTTGGGTAATACAAAATAAGATAACAAATAAATTAAAGATGAGTTTATAACCGATTTGATCAAAGTTAATCTATCAGCTTGTGATAATAATATAAAATTTCAATAATTAGATTTATAAATAATGTATTGCTATATTTATTATATTAAAGTATCTTCTAAAAACAACAAATAAAAAATAAAAGAGATGGGTTGATTGAAAGTTGAGGAGGAAATTACATGAATGAAATGGAGCATCTCATTCTCTAGACTAACCAACAATAACATGACAAGCATCCGACGCTGCGGTTTCAGTCACATGACACAGGGATTGTTACATGCTAATACACTGATGCCTTCTTCTTTAAACTATGGGAATGGAGTGTATGCATGAGTTGCAGCAATGGTCTTTGTGCCTCACTATCTCTCCGTGACTTGCACCTCACCTCCTAATAAAAGTTGGCGTTACCTATCCAAAGGAGGTTTCACTGAAAGCAGTTTTTTTTTTTTTTTTGAAAAAAAAAGCTAAGGTTAAAAAATGCTATGGAACCCTGAATCTTGACATTAATGCCAAATGAATCTGATCTAACTATATGAGTATGTTTGGTGAATGTAATGTTATTTATAATATATTTTTGTAATTATTATTTAATAATATATATGATTTCTTATCTTATTTATTTACTTTTTAAAAAATAAGGGTAAAAAATGTCATTTTTTATTTATTCACTTATTTATTTTTTTATTTTTACATATCTAATATTACATCAAATCAAACATATTATATATATACATATATTGATTTTTTTTATATAAACTACTTGCTTTTATTTTAGTTCTTATTTTAGAAAATTTGTGGGAGGGAGAGAAAAGGAAAAAGAAATTTTAATTCAGATATTTTTTAATTAGTTTAAATAAATATTTTTTTATTCTTGTAAATTTTCTAAATTCAAACTTTTTTTATAAAAAAATATTAAATTTAAATTTAAATAAAAATATCTTCAGAATTTCACATCTATTTTTTTTTCATTTTTTTAATCCAAACATAAAAGTACATGTAACCTTTTGTACTAGATAAATATACCACTGTAATTACAATTCTAATACTAATAATAAATTATACAATCATACCACCGTTGTAATTTATGGTTTTTATTTTTGGAGATATTTGAGATTTAAATCCTCTCAATTTTTGTCTAAATTTGACAATATCAATGTAAAAAAATATGTGTATAGATACAAAATATATAAAACTACCGGATATGGTAAAGTTTATTATTCAAGTAAGAATCATCATTCAAATAGATTTTATATCCTATGTAATTATATGTTTATTTTGATTTAAAATTGATAGTGTCAATTTTAAAAAAATTAAAGTAAATTACATATGGCTCATATAGTTAGTTGCAAAATAGATATAATATATTTATATAATTTATATAATGTCTATTATATCATTTTAATTATTATTTTACCTATCAAACTATTATTTTAATTATTAAATCAATTTTTTAAAAGTAGAGATATAAATATAATTTCTTATTCTATCTACTCACTTCTTATATTATTTTTCTTTTTATATTATCCAACCAAATAAGCCTACAGATATTTTTAAGTTTTATTAAAATTATATAGATATTTTTTCTATTTTCAAAATATACAACAACTTATCTTGAAACAAAAAATTACCTTAAAATTTATTTTATTTTTATTTTTTTTACCAAAATAGCTTTCATTTAAAATTTTTTTAGTTTTAAAAAATATATTTAAATTAATAGAGGGCATTTTAATTAAAAAAATTTAAAATTAGGTTAAATATAAATTAACTTTTTGTTTTAAGAGGGATCTATGTAATTTATGAAAATGAATAAAAGATCTATGTAATTTAAATAAAATTTAAGAAAAGTATGTATAAATTATTCAAAAAATTAAAAAGATTAATTTTTTCAAAAATTTGTCATTGTAAAGTTACGTGGGTTGAAAAATATTTTGTCCAAGTGCAGCTGAAACTTTAATCGGGCCCTAGATACAGTGTAGTGCGGGTTCAAGTAAGCCTGTGAAGCCCAACCAGTTAAAGCCAACCGAGCCCATGAGAAAGTGAGCAATACATAACTTATGTCGTGGAGCCCATCTGTAAGTGTCACGTTATCTATAAATTACAAAAAGGCCCGTTATTTCTGGTTTGGGCCTAAACGAGCCCGTCCTCATAGGTTCCATACAGCAAGCCCTAAGGCCTCTATATATACTCTGCGTTTAGGGTTTCCTTTTCCCCTCCCAGCGCGAACGCCAAGCGTCCACAGCCGTGGTAGTTGCCATGGGGAGGAGTAAGCATCAATCTTTCTTTGAAAAATTGATATTTCTCATACGACTCATCTTGACTTCGTTTTGCCATTTGGATTTCCATGGGTTATTTCTTCTTATAATGCATTCATTGTTGTTTTGGTAGAAATGATTCAAATGTTTATGTATTCGTGTGTGGCTTCACCTGCATTCCATCTTTTTTGTCATGTGTGTTTCGTTGCTATCCCTGCCATTGGATCTGTGGACATTTATGAGTTTGAAGGTTACCCAAATTGGTATCTTTTCTGGGATTTTTTTCGACTGTATATGTTTCTGAAACGAGATATTGTGAGATTATAATTAAATAGAGAACAATTATGGATATATAAGATATCAGATTATGGCTTTTGATTACTACAGATTATGAAATGTCACCTAAATAAGTTGCGTATTGAATCATTTATTTGAACTTGTTTAATAATTTGGTCAAATGTCATCGAAGATAACGGGGTCAATGATTTTGTACGAATCTTAGCGTGGGTTGATAAGTTATTATCTTAGTTGTTTCAATTGGTTTGATTGAAATATTAGCCTTCTCATTTCTGTTTTGTTGAGTCTTGATTCAATGAATAAGATTGCAAATGAATTATTTTGAACGCTATATCTGCTGCAGTGACTTTATATCAAAATAGATTTACCCAAATTTCAATTGCATCCTTCTCCTTCAATGTTTCAAATGCTTTTTAGGTGCTTTAGAATTCCTGTACTGCAGTCATGTTTTTTGACAACTGTTGGTGATCATGCCTGAAAAACATTCCAAATTAATCCGGGAGGAGTTTCATTAATTATACTTGATTGCATCTCCCATTATTGTAAGGTTGCTAATAAAATATCTGCCTAAGCTCAAATTTCTGAACTGATGTGACTAGGTTTTTAGTTGGATGATGCTTCAATAACTCATCGTAATTCAGTTCTTTGCATTGTCTTTAAAATGCACCAGCAAATCATGCTTTTTGGAGTATTTTCTTCTGGCGGCTTTTTTAAACCAACCCCTGTATAATTCGTTATATTTTCTTTTTCAGTGTTTTATGTTGTGAACTTTGTAGTGTCAATATCTATTTCAATGATCCTTTTATGTTGATATTATTATATCTGAAATAAAATTCTCATAGTTTATTTATGATCGTTTTATGGTCTAATTTCTATGGGTATGTCATGTTTTGTAATTAATGGAGATGATTTTAAAGGAAACTAAATATTTGATTGTATTGATAAATGATGTAGGACCTGCAAGGTGCTATAGGCAAATAAAAAACAAACCATACCCAAAATCACGCTACTGCCGAGGTGTTCCTGATCCTAAGATCAGAATTTATGATGTTGGGATGAAAAAGAAAGGTGTTGATGAGTTTCCTTTTTGTGTCCATCTTGTTAGCTGGGAGAAAGAAAACGTTTCAAGTGAGGCACTGGAAGCTGCTAGGATTGCTTGCAACAAATATATGGCTAAATTTGCTGGAAAGGATGCATTCCACTTGAGAGTTAGGGTACATCCATTCCATGTTCTTAGGATTAACAAAATGCTTTCATGTGCTGGAGCTGATAGGCTCCAGACAGGGATGAGAGGTGCATTTGGAAAGCCCCAAGGAACATGTGCTAGAGTGGCCATTGGTCAGGTCCTTCTTTCTGTCCGCTGCAAGGACAGCAACAGCCATCATGCTCAGGAAGCCCTCCGTCGTGCTAAGTTTAAGTTCCCTGGCCGCCAAAAGATCATTGTTAGCAGAAAATGGTATGTATGTTTATCATATTGCCGTTTTTTATTTTTGAGGTGGCTTGAATGTGTGATATAATAAATTGAATTTCACAACAGTCTTGCTTGTGTTGTTTTGCGTTCTGCATTTCTAAGTTGTTTGGAATTTTGAATTTATTTATCTAATTAATTGACTTCTGAGATGAAATTCTGGCTTTTTTCTAAAGATTATTTTCCAAAATATTTTGATCTGAGGTACAAATAAAGAATAATACCTTGTACCAATTAATCCGTGAATTGTTTGATTAGTTGGTTAAATGATTTGAAAGTTTTGAATAGTTGAAGGGTGGAATAATACTTTGTACCTATTAATAGAAAATATTTTGATTTGAGATACAAATGAAGAATAATACCTTTTACCTATTAATTCATGAATTGTTTGGTTTATTCATTGGGTTATGTTTGATAGTTGAAGGATGGAATAAGATTTGCTTTCCTTGTGGTTTTTACTATACGTAGAACTTATTATTCTTTCAACTGCTTGCTCAGGGGCTTCACCAAGTTTAGCCGTACTGACTATCTGAAGTACAAATCAGAGAACAGGATTATGCCAGATGGTGTAAATGCTAAGGTAATGTGGAATATGTTCTTGTACTGTAGTTGAAACTTTAGGGATCCGGATGATGTCAAGGAGATAGGAATATAAAAAATGAATAAATAGGTGAGATCTAAAATGATATTTATGTTATTTTTAAAAAGATAATTTGATGGTTAAAATAATAATTTGATTGATAGAGTAATGATTACAAAAATATAACAGACATTATGTTTGCATTGCGATGAGCCTAATGGGCTGCTAGAATGCTTTTTTTTTTTTCTGTTTTTTTTTCTTCTTCCTTTACCCCCATGCTAAGGAGTGAAAAGTTCGACAATAGTGCCAACTTTGATCTCGGTCTGTGTTGCTATAAAATATTGTCAAATGAGCTGTCAATGGCAAGTTGAGAATATATTGGAGCATATTCTCCCTAGAGTTTCATTTTACCTTTTTTTTTGGTTGGGTCGAGAGAGTTCCATTGTATTGTTATTCCCTCCTACGTTTGGCTTATTGGATATTGTAGCTTACCCGTTCCTTCTTTTCGATTTTCCAGCTTCTTGGATGTCATGGACCTTTGGCTGACCGTCAGCCTGGAAGAGCCTTTCTGCCTGATGCGACTGCTTAGGCCGTCAGTTATCTGGAAGTAGTATTCTTTTTGTCTGGAACAGGATAGTTATGAAAGACTGAATTTGAGTTTTTTATTTGTTCTTCGTACTGTAGTAAACTATGTTGAGAGATTACTTTTGTTTGTGCAAACCTTTTGGTGGAATGAATTTTGTTATATTTTGTTCCGATGCATCATGTTCCTCGTTTTGTTGGGGATTTGTAAGTCGATTTTTTCTCATAAATTGAAGATTTATTTGCTTATTTATTCAATAAATAACTAGTATCGTGCAATTGAATCCACCGTCTTATCTTGTTTATACATGATGTATGGTAAGAGTTAAGCTGCATGGTTTGACAATGTAGCTGTAAATTGCAAGGATCGTAAATTATAAGAAAATCTTATTAATGGTCGGCTCTGGATTAAATTTAATTTAAGTTTCTAATCAGTACCTTAAGAATTTGCAAAATTAGTTAACGATAAGCTTTAACTTGGTCCTTTGGCAGTGATTACGATGCAGTCCCTGTTCTTTCACCAAGAAATAAGATTTCTTTGCGTTGTGACGACGGGATAATGCCTACAAAAACTTGTGATTCTTCTACCAAATCATACTCTTCTGGTTATAGCCTTGTACGTTGAGTGAGTGCGAAACAATACCTATCGTTTTTGGACCGCCGGGGGAGGCATCAGAGTAGACCATCTTGTTTCCTCTCTTGCAGCTTAATGAAGTTTAAAAAATGAAACATAATAATATGACCAAATAACGTAACAAATAAATGATAAAACCACCATGGGCAGTTCAAGATCCAACGGCAGGACCTGTCCTTGAAGGTAAGGACAAAAAGACTGAATATTTATTTCCACCGCTCTTCGCTCCCGTCTTAGTGGTGGTTGGCGGCGGAGTTCCAGACCCAATGTCAAGAGCTATCCATGGTCTGCTCAGGCGACGTGACGGGATCAATCACCATCTTCATCGGTTGAGTTCCCTGTCCCCAGTATGCAGGCCAGCTCCTCAGCATCCATTCTCAATCGCTTTCTCTTCTTCAAGTTTGCCTTACCCTTCACATGACTCCATTTTGTTCCTCCGGACACAGTCGAAGCTTTTTTCCTCTCACTCATTTGCTGCAAAACCCACCTCCTCAATTGGGACCTTTTCCCGATTTTTCTCTTCTTCGGAGCAAAATCCCCTTTCTTCTATGAGTCGCGCTTCGTGGAAATACTACGCTTCTGCTAGCCTTACTCCTCGGACATTCTTTTCCAGGAAGCTGGCAACTCCCAAACAGGGCGAGAACTATGCTGGGTTTCGCTCCTTCTCCTCTAAATCTTCAGATTTCAATAAAGCCAATGGAGGTTTCGCGAAAAAGGTCATTGATAGACCAGTAACTGCAGTGCGTTCTGCTTTCTCCCGATACAGGGAGGCTATTGGTTTGCAGATTGAGGCATTCTTTAAGCGAAATTACCTGTTTCTGTTCGGCGCTGCAGGAGTTATGGTTTGTGCTCTGCTCTGGAGGGTCATGTTTGGGATTGCAAATACCTTTATTGGGCTTTCCGAAGGCATGGCTAAGTATGGGTTTCTTGCCCTTTCATCTGCTATCGTTGCATTTGCTGTAAGTTCTTTTAATTGTCCTATATACTGTATTTTGTTGAGTTTGTGTTGCCTGAACATTCCTGGTCATTCTGATGGGATCTATTCCATTACTGAACGCTTAATATACCCGCTACTTAGGTTTGTGTCATCAACTTAGATAAGCATTCTTCCCGCATATGTAGTTAAGGAGCAGATAAATGTGATATGTAGAACTAAAAATCTGGGACTCGATCCGTTTTATGTTGCGAGATGCCTACAAGCTTTTCCTGAATATGTTACAACGATTAGTGTAATTGTTCATACGAACAAACTGGAGCTTCAGAGCATGGGTCAGTTAACAGAGGAATAACATAAACAATAGGAAAGGTAACATCCATAACCACCTATTGTGCTAATGATTGGTTCTCACTTCTCAAATTATCACTCAGAAAAATGTTTCTTGCTGACCTTTGCTCAATTGGTTGATGGCAGCAATGCTGTGTTCATTTGTTGTATACCTGTATTACGTATAGAAATTATAATTTAATGTTTGTTTTCCAGGCTTTTCAACTCTGAGACATCAAAGTCTAGGCTACAGAACACTACTTCCTAACCTGTTAGTTAGAGGTGCTTGTTTATAACTAACATATAGAAAATCATGGTATGCTTCCTTGTAACTGTTCTGCAGTTCGGCACTATTCACACTAGTGATACCACATTGTTGACTTCATAGTTTCAGAGTCAAGCTGCTTGTTATTTTCCCTTGCTCCCCTTTCGAACTGTTGAACAAAAGCACATTCCTTTGACTTAGAAAATAGTCACTATGCAATAGGTTGTGACTACTCCTTATGTAAATTTTTGTGCATTGTGATAGCAATGGTGTTTATTGATTTAGAAAAAGCATATGATAGAGTGCCAAGAGGAGTTCTATGGAAGGTTTTGGAGAAAAAAGGAGTTCGTATAACTTATATTCGAACAATCCAAGACATGTATGATAAGGTTACAACTAGCGTAGTAACAAAAGGTGGACTTACAGAAGATTTTCCGATAACTATTGGTCTACATCAAGGGTCAACTTTGAGCCCTTATCTTTTTACCTTAGTTTTGGATGTGCTTACTGAACATATTCAAGAGCCGATGTCACAGTGCATGCTTTTTGCAGATGATATTGTCCTAGTTGGAGAATCGAGAGAGGAAATGAATGAGAAGTTGGAGAGGTGGAGACAAACTTTGGAAGTTCATGGCTTTCGTTTAAGTAGAAGTAAAACGGAGTATATGGAGTGTAAGTTTAGTAAGAGGCACACTACTTCTAGCGTAGAAATAAAAATTGGAGAACATATCTTACCACAAGTCACACGATTTAAGTATCTTGGATCCATCATACAATATACTGGGGAAATAGAAGAAGATGTAAAGCATAGGATTCAAGCGGGGTGGATGAAATGGAGGAGTGCTTCGGGTGTTATCTGTGATAGAAGAGTACCACTCAAATTTAAGGGTAAATTTTACCGCACAGTTATAAGACCTGCAATGTTGTATGGAACTGAGTGTTGGGCAATAAAAAGTCAACAAGAAAATAAGTTTAATGTTGCAGAGATGAGAATGTTGCGGTGGATGAGTGGACACACTAAACGAGATAGGATTAGAAATGAATGCATTAGAGAGAAGGTGAAAGTCGCACCTATTGTAGAAAAGATTGTAGAATCGAGACTTAAATGGTTTGGTCATGTGGGAAGGAGACCTATAGAAGCCCCCGTTAGGAGAGTAGATGAGATGGAGAATAGTCCAATAAGTAGAGGTAGAGGAAGATCAAGAAAAATTATAGGAAAAATTATTAAGAGAGATTTAGATTTAAATGGTTTATCTAGAAATATGATTTATGATAGAGATTTATGGTGTCGATTGATCCATGTAGCCGACTCCACTTAATGAGAAAAGGTTTTGTTGTTGTTGTTGTTGTTGTTGTTGTTGTTGTTGTGATAGTACACTCCTTAATGGACTTTCTCAGAAAAATTTCAGAACTGTGCATTTTCCTTTTATTGTAAATATGGATCACTGCTGATGGAACTCGTTTCTACTTACTAATAAATCATGCATTGACATATGGATCATTATCTAATTATTTGTAGCACTTTGTATGTTTAAGGGCTTGTACATTCGCTCAAGATTCTCAATCAACCCTGATAAAGTATATAGAATGGCCATGACAAGACTTAACACATCTGCTGGGATTCTTGAAGTAATGGGTCCCCCCCTTTCAGGAACTGATTTAAGAGCCTATGTGATGTCGGGAGGTGGGTTTACATTAAAGAAGTTCAAGCCAAGTATTAGGGGCAAGCGATGTTTTCTCATTTTCCCCATAAGAGGTTCTGAGAGGAAGGGTCTAGTCAGCGTTGAAGTTAAGAAAAAGAAAGGCCAGGTAAGTCCAAGTGTCCTATTATATCATGAAATTACTGCATTGAATCTCTTAGTCTGGCTTACATAAACATGTATCATATCTCCTATACTGTCTATACATTGTCTTTCAACATCAAATTCTATTATGGTGAACTTAGGTATATTTTGTTGTTCCATGTTCTTGAGGCTTGAGATTTGCTAGCCCCATGGTTGGTTTCTTGAAAAAGTAATATCTGGTATTTGGTAGTTTTGCTTTCACCGGTGAGATATATCACTTGAGTATTATATCTTTTTCAAAGCACATAAGATGTTCCCAGCCTATGCATGGCAGTAATAAACCCAAGTACTCTCTTTCGGATCTAGGAAAGAGCTCTCAGAGATCTTTCTTCCTTTTGGAAGATACAGGAGCGAAACAATCAACCCCAAGATTCTATGCATGCAGCCACCAAAAAGAGAAAAAAAAGAAAAAAAGAAGAAGGTACCTGATATCTTGCTTTGAGCATATGCATAGCAGAAGAGATGCAAACATTGCCAGGACCCTGGGGGGGGGGGGGGGGTGTTGTTTCTTTTGCATATCTGTAGATTTGGGTCCTTGGACCTACACATATGCATATCTGTATGTGTAGAAGGGTTCTTTTACATATGCAAAGGGCTGTAATATATGGATTGAAAATATGGTCGCTGCCAACTTGCTTAAAGCAAGGCAGGGTTAGACGGTGCTGGCTGTGCAAGTAAGTTATGGAGATTGGTTTACTATTACTTGAATTACCATGAAGGCATGACGCAATAAATAGATTTTGTTACCAAAGAGAAATGCAAGCATGCTTTGAGTCTGAATCTTGTGTTACGTCCAGAAAGAATTAAAAGCTGAAGAATAGAGACCTTGAGATCATGAAATCACTAAGAGTTGAGAAGCCATATATTGGCCATGAGTTCATGATGTACACCATTCTTGGTGGTAAATACTACTTCAATGCTCCTTTTTTTTTTTGTAGGCAAATATCAGGATATATCTTAGAGGTGATAGAGCAAGAGATTAATGTGAAGGAAAGCCTTTGAAAGTTGAAAGAGGAAAGCACAACTAGATTTTCGTTTTAAAATATTTCCAAAGGAAGTTTCCTCAGTTATGAATGACTTGTTATTTCAATTGATGGTTTGGTATTGAAATATATACTTCTTAGAAGTACAATGCTATGTTCAGTGTTTTACTGTTGATTTTTGCTCGGCCTAGCTTACACATCCTCCCCCTCTTCCTCCTCCTCTCCCTTGATACATTCTAAAAGGTAAACACACACTATTCAATTCATTTCACACACATTTCATCTATTTCATCCTTTATTTAACAGAATTAACAACTTCTATTAACAACTAACTAATCCAACTAATCTCTTCTTAATCCCATGTAACAATATACCCCTTTTGAAAATGATCCTTGTCCTCAAGGATCCATACAAATCAAAATTTTTAATTTCAAAAATTCATTAGTACAAAACAAACAAACAAAAATGATAATCCATTGGATTGGCCTTCTAATATTTCTAATCCATTAGAGCTTGGGCCCTTGTTCTGTGGTGAGTCTTCTCCAACCCATAGCATTCTAGGCCCAATTTATTGGTGGTCAGTTGTATTGGGCCTTTGAGCATAATGCTGTTTGTATGTAGTTGCTAAAATGTCCAAGGCCACTTGATGTGTCTGGGTTAGAGCTAAAGCAATAGAATAAGTATGTTTGACCAATTTTATGACCATGCTTTGCTTCCTTGTACAAAGAAACCCGTCCCAACCTTGGAAATGTACGAATAATTGTGCCAACTGCCTTGCTATCTTCTTGAACAGTGTAGCCACCTCTGTATCAATTGCTTCTTCATCATATAGCTTCATCAAACCCAACCACATATGCTTAAAAGTACACCAGGGTGGGTTCAAACATTGAACTAATTCCTTAATAGACTTCCAAGCTTGGCCGAACTTTGATGGCCCTTCTTCATCCTCTTTGACCTTTTGCTGATTCTGACCTTTATGACTTGATAGAACCTGAAACCAAGAGGAAAAAGACAACTCTTGTGGTTCTGATTTGAGTTTAATCTTGGGTCCATGAGGTAAATTGGCATCTTCTTGTGTAGTCATTGTGAGGTAAAGAATTCTCTCCCTGTTTGGATACACAACTCTAATATCTGAAGTGGAAGTCAGTGCTCTGATTCTCCTTTCCTTTATCGTAAATACATTCTGGTTTTAATTCAGAATAGGGGGCCATGGGACCTTGGGAACCATCGTGCCCCTGAAACTCAAGGAAACCTGAGACCAAGAGGAAGAAAACAGCTCTGATGGTCTTGGTTTGAGCCTACTCTAAGTTGAATCGGAACTTCGGTAGCTATGAGGTTCTGCATTAGTAATTTCAGTTACCTCCATGGCATTCATAGCATTCTCATTCTTCGTTTCTACGACTTTGCGAACGATGTTGGTCCAATTCTTCATCCTTTCCATTTGATCATCAACAATCTCATTTGTGGGTTTCATGTTCCCTTCAATTAGTAGAACTTGGGTTTGGTCATGGCGTTCTTGTTCGAAGTCCTTCTTGACCGGCAGAAAGTTTGCGTCGGTTTTAGCACATCTTTGACTAATATCAAAATTTTTTCTTCTTTGCATTTTTCTTCTTCATTGTGATTGTCGTCGTTATAATCACCTCGCTTTACTTGCATCTTTTGGATGTAGACTTCTTGGAGATAGACTAGGTATATGGTGTTGGCTAAGTTAGATGAGTTGAATAATTGAACAGCAGTTTGAAGCCCCCTTATGAAACACCTGATAGCAATCTCCTCTCATAAATCTACTTTTGTCAATAGTTCTTGAAGCTTCTTCTGGTACCGTTTAACAGAGGCCTCTTGCTTAAGATTTTTAATCTCTGTTATTGCTGCCATTTTCTTGAGATGCTTCTCTATTCATGTTACTGATTGCTGCAAATTGCCCACCTCTTCAATGTTCTGCTCTAGATGTTGCTCAAATTCCTTCAGATGATCTTGCATTGATTGATCTTGCAAGAGGGATCAGGTTTCTACTGTCATGGTGGGACAAGAGTAGCTCTGATACCAATTGATACATGTTAAAAGGTAAACACGCACTATTCAATTTATTTCACACACATTACATCTATTTCATCCTTTATTTAACAAAATTCACAACTTCTACAAACAACTAACTAATCCAACAACTAACCTCTTCCTAATCCCACATAACACGCCTTGCCCCAAACAAAATAGTCAAAGGAGATAATTTTATGAAATTAAACAATCTTTATTATGCACTTATTTGTGTTAGAATTAGATCCTATATCAAGTTGGATCTATTGAAATGGATAAGAATGTGGGTTCTCATAAAAAACTGTTGCTGAAGCCGTCATTTGGGTCCTTGGACCTACACATATGCTCAAGATCTTTTGCATGTCTGTAGATTGATGAGTGTGCGCTACTGTATGTCTAGAAGGGTTCTTTTACATACACAAATGGTTGTAATATATGGGTTGAAAATAAATGGTTGCTGCCAACTTGCTCAAAGTTAGGCAGAGTTAGAAGAAGATGCTGGCTGTGCAAATAAGTTATGGAAATTGGTTTACTATTACTTGAATTAGCAAGAAATAGATTTTTTGTTACTAAAGAGAAATGCAAGCATGCTTTAAACCTGAATCTTGCGTTACATCCAGAAAGAATTAGAGGCAGAAAAATGGAGACCTGGAGATCATGAAATCACTAAGAGCTGAGAAGCCACATATTGGCCATGAGTTCATGATGGACGCCATTCCTGGTGGCAAATATTACTTCAATGCTCCAATTTTTTGTAGGCATATATCAGGATATATCTTAGAGGAAATAGAGCAAGAGATTAATGTGAAGGAAAGCGCAACTAGATTTTTGTTTTGAAATATTTTCAAAAGAAGTTTCCAAAGTTCTGAATAACTTGTTATGTCAATTGATAATTTGTATTGAAATATATTACTTCTTGGAAGTACCAATGCCATGTTCAATGTTTTACTTTTGATCTTTGCTTGGCCTATATAACACAATCCCCCCCTTCCTCTTCTTTTCCCCCTCCCTTGCCCCCCAAACAAAACAGTCAAAGGAGATAATTTTCTTAAGCAATCTATTATGCAGTTATTTGTGTCAGAATTAGATCCTATATCAAGTTGGATCTATTTGAATGAATAAAAATGTGGGTTTGATAGAATCTTCTGCCACTTCAATTGAAATCAAGCACAGAAAACTAGGAAATTTGGTTGATGTCAACACTGGATTATAACCTTTCAGTCAAGAGCAACAAACATAGATTGAGACAAAACAGCCAAACAATCACACGCGCATAACACAGAAAATGCAGAAATGAGAAAAGGAAACCAATGCTAGCATTCGAGAGGCCAGCTCTCTCCCGCAGAATCCTTCACCAAAATCTTCACACCTATCCACCAGCAAAGCACCCTCAAAATAACCGTTCTAACTGTCTTATTCTCACTCCTCCAGCTCACCATACCTCAGCAGCAGTAGCAAAGTTAGTTATCACCCTGAATTTCCCTTTCTGCCCTCCTTCCTCACCTCACTTCCTCTGGCTCTTCTAGAATACACTTTCAACCCCTTATTTGGGCCATAACCTGCAGGTCCAGTCTCCCTCTTATCCTCCTCCCTCTTCTAATAATGTTGCCTACTATATATTTTAGTAGTATTGGCAGCGGCAAACTCATGAGGGTTATCATAAAAAACTGGTTGCTGAAGCTGTCATTTGGGTCCTTGGACCTACATATATGTTCAAGATCTTCCCCCAGCGAGTTCTATGACTAATATGGGGTCTTGGCCACCCTTTGCGACATACCCCTAGATACTTCAGAACAGTTTGTGCTAGACTTTGATACCATTTATGGTTGTCAGAAAATAGTTTTTGAATGAAAGTGTCTTTTGGGTTTCTTGGACCCACCCAGATCTATGTTTATGGTTTCTCTTTTTGCTTGGCCTGAAAATATTAACTAGAAGTGAAGAGTTTTATTAGCAAATCTGTGTATATAGAACAGAACTGGTAAGGGGAATGCACATAGTTGAGATGGACTTCTGCACACCCCTCACTCCCTGGTTGAGCATCCTGTGAAACCTGTGGTTTCAGCTTGGTGAATTCAGCGTTCCTCTTTTGCACTGCAAAGAAGGCAGCTTGGGTGCTCTCAGTAGTTAGTACTCTGCTATTATTCAGTTTTGTTGCCCCTCTTTTATCCAGATAATATCAAGATAACTGCAAACTAATTTTTTGTGTCTGTGTCTGTGTCTCTATTTTTTTATTTCTTCTCAGCAAAACCTGTCCTTTAGATTATGTTGTGGTAATTTGCCAAGGACAAAAGGAAATGTAAAATGCAAAACTTATGTAGCCTTTGCTGTAATCTTCATGTGCAGTATGATATGAAGTTATTGGCTGTCGATGTTCCCATGGCCTCAGGCCCAGACCAGCGGTTGTTTCTGATTGGGGATGAAGAAGAATACAAAGTTGGCGGGGGACTGATATCTGAGCTAAGAGATCCAGTCGTGAAAGCAATGGCAGCAGCCAAGGAATTTGATGATCTTGACTTGATTGAAGAAGAGGAGGATGCTGAAAGAGAACGACAGGAGGCTGAAAGAAAGCACCGTGAAGAAATTGAAAAGCTGGAAAGCAGTGGCACCCAGTAATAGTCCCATGTCTAATTTCTGCTTATAATCTATTCTTCGGTTATGTGGAGTTCTTTGAAGAATGCTGAGGCTTCAATTTTCTCAGTTGCATGGTTGTGGTTTAGAACACATTTTGTATCAGTTTGAGTTTCAACCTAGGTTTACCACATCTTGTACCGCAAATTGCCAATTTTATCCAAACCAAAGTTGAGAAAATAAAGCATACAGGAATTGACGTGCTTAGCAAAGGAGCACTTGCTGGTTTTGATGTTTGCCTTGTGTATCAACCTTTGATGTTTGCCTCATGTTTATCGAATTAGGTGCCCAGTTTTTTTGTTGGTTGAAAAGTGTCCATCTTTGAAATGTCAGTATGATGGTTGTTGACATAACTGAGTTATGACAGCCCACGCTGCTTATAGTGATGCCATGAGCGAGGAAGGAAGGATCTCAAATTGGTTTGTGACAATAACTACCTTGTTGCTTGATGGGTAAATCATTAAACGATTGGCCCCATTATGGTCTACTCACTCTTAGAAACATAGCCAATGTGTGCCAATTTTTAAATGGCGCTTCTGCTCAACATCTTTTTCCTACTTGTCTGCATAGGCTAGCACCCCATCAATGGTCGTAGTCTTCCTATTCTTCTCAAGTTGAACCTCGTTAGAAACCGGTTAGGAAGAAGAGAACTAACCAAGCATAAAGAGAATGAGCCAATGCCCAATGGACTGCATTAGATTTTGGCAACTAGGGCCAGTTGCTAGCTTATTCCTTCATAAATCCAAATTAAATTGACCCCAAAAAAAAATCCAAACTGAGGGTCTTTACTAAAGTATGCAGAGTTAGATGAATGCTGATTTGCCCACCACGTCATATCATGACTCATTTGAATCCTTATGCAAACCATTACGATGGGTTTTGATGTTGAATCTGAAGTCAAAAGACTCAAAACAAACAATAATGTCGGTCATTTTTCTCTTTTGAATCTGAAATTACTCTCTCACAAAAGGTTCCAACTTCATCATAACCCATTTGGCTTCCACTGGTGTTTCATATATGTTTTGAGGATTTGGCGCAGCACTTTGCATCTTTGAGGAACCCTTCATCCTAGCCCTCGTCAGGCTTATTTACAAAATTGTGGTCGCTTCACTTGAGGGTCACGGGAGTTGGAGTGTAAGTTCCAAATTTTAAAAGCTGATTAATTCAGCCTACTGACACCAAAATTTACAAGTAATGTTTTAATAAGAATATAAATTTGTCGACGTAATTATTTAAGGGGTAAATTTCACATACACACTTATTTTAATTTTTTTTATTGATTATTTTATAATAAAAGAGTGTAGAAGGAGTATATTTAAGAAGTATTCCCGAGACAAGATAACGGATAGTCGGCACTTTGAAGGGTCCCTCAGTCATCTCAGAGACATGTCAGCAACACCCACTTGTGCTCTTGGACTTTTGGGAGTTAGAGCTATACAATACAACCCTTGTATTGTTGTTTTCAGCAATCTTACATTGAACTTCCTGTCTGTTGGCTATTTTCAACAGCAACAGTTGGATACTAATAGTTGTACTTGATAGTTAAAAGGCTTTGTTGCTAAACTCACTGTTAGTTATTATTGCTGTCATTGTAGTTAAGGACAATGGTTTTCGGTTTCTTCATCAAGTGTGATGTTCAGCTAACTTGTAACTCTTACTCTTTATTTCTCCTTGTGTGTGAATGCTGGTTTGGTGTATAAAAAAATTAGGAATAAAAAATTTTAAAAAAATATGATTTTATGAATGAAAAATCACTCTTGTATTTTTATTTTAAAAAAGTTATAAAAAAATAAATACTATTAAATGATAATTACAAATATATAATAAATATTTTTTAAAATTTTCATTTTTCTTTTCCTTTTATAAGTTACCAAATGTGCCATGAATATACAAAGAAAATGATGGGTAAGGAGAAGCAAAAAGGATGGGAAATAATACAAGTCTTGTTTAGTATGTTAAAACTATATTTAAAAAAAATTATTTAATGAAATGTACTTTTTAAGTCATGTGGATGAAATCTCAATTTTTTAAATTAATTTAGAAATTATCATTTTGTCGTTTATTTTCATTAATCAAACACATTTTATTAATTTTTAAATTAGAGATTTTTTTTAACTCTTCCTTTCTATTCTTATATTATTCTCATTTAATTAAACATAAAATTAAAATAACATTCTTATTTATTTTTAATAAATGTATTCAACATAATTTTAAATCACAAAATCCTTATTAATTTTGATTTTGATTTCCATAAAAATAATTTTTATGTATTAAATGAGCCTAAATCTTTTGACAATAGAAGATGTCAGATTTTTATTTAAAAAAATTGTAGAGAAAATTACAATTATTTATTTTAAAAGATCTATTATTATTAGGTTTAAAAGATTTTACTTAAAATAAATAGTAATTTATTTTAAAACAATAGGATCAGATTTTTTATAGTAATTTTTTTTAACTTTGATCCCAACTACAATTCTCCCAAACTGTAATTGTCAGTTTCGTGCCACTAATCCCAATGGTGCTTAACAGCAGTTACGCCAGCAAGTAATCAGGGGAAAATCACCAACTTTCTTGTTCATGATTTCATGCCAGCCAATTTAGATTGAGTTACATTTTTTTTCTTTTTTACTATCACTGTTATTTTTACTTCAAAAATTAATATTTTGGTATATATTATAAAATTTCTTCTCTAATTTACATTTTTATTAAAAAATTAATTTTTTTACAAAAAATAAAACTATAATTTTATTCCTGACTATTAAAATTGTTAAACAACTTTATTTTTATAAGAAACACATATTATATAAACATTGAGTTTTATTGATACAAAATAAATTGGTGGAGTGTTGAGCTTTTATTTATTTAATTTAACCAAATTTTAAATAAAATGTAATTTATTTAATTCTTTAAATACATATATAATACTGAGTAATTATATAATAATCCAATAAAATTCTAAAATATTTGTTCCAAATAGTAAAACTTATTGACACATTTAAATAAGCTTTTATTAACTCCTGAGCAGATAGTGCATTGAATGATTCTTATGTATTTCTCGTCAATAATTACAAACTTAGCTATCATCTGATTCTAATCTTTACTTCTTGGAAACTGTGGGGTAAAAGGGAAAGAGAGGAGGGGGTTTGTTTCATGTAAGCTAACACGAACAGGAAATCAGCGCTAATAATTTAGGATTTAATATTAGGATAAGGAAGGCTACTCTTGGCAAAGAATGCTTTTTCTTTAAAAAGAACAAAGCAGAATGAAACATTAGCTTTTTCTTTACAAGTTCTATTTTATCTTGGATTCTCCAATATCACCATGCTTTTTTAACGAATAAATTATACTATTTTTTTTAATGTAGTTAAATTACATTTGATACCCTTTTGTTTTAAAAATTATATTTAATTTTCCTTTAATATATTTGCTGTCAATATAGTTCCTTTCATACAATATGCATTTTATTCAAATATAAAATTATTTTATTGTTTTTGTATAAAATGTTTTATATTATATAGAAAGTTAACTTCTTGTACCAAAAAAAAAAAGAAAGAAATATACATCAAAATATAAAAGGAGTTGAATATACTTTTTGAAACAAGAAAAAGTGTCATCTGTAATTTAACCAAATTTAAGAGAGATAAACCGAATTCACTCTTTTTCTTTGGGTCAAACGGGTTGCTTTTATTCTTCTCCCTACTTATTAATGTTGAAAAACACAAACGCACCAATTTTATGTGGAATTTCTTTACTCTGTAAAAGGAGCACCATAGTCCCCCATTAGTTAAAGTTCACAGGCGACGCTTTTCCTTTTTTGCTTTCTCTTTTCGAATGGAAGGGTCAGTATAACACTGTCGTTATGGAAATAATGGAATTACCACGATTGATGCATCTGAGCGAAGTCCCTTCCCCACCTTCAGATCCTGCCTGAAGGTAAGCATGTGCAAGACTCCCTCATGTTCTTGTTCGTTCTCTGCAAATTTGCAACGAGTGATGTTCCTGCGTCAACAAAATTTACAAAAACAACCTCATATTAAATATCAAGTTTTCAGAAACAGTATTTAGTTCAAATGGATTGAATTGATTTATGCACAATTTCATAATCCTCAGACCGTTCTTCTTACCATTTCAATCCAGCAAACTAGTCTCAACTGTTATTTTTGTTTGAAAATGAAAATCAGGCATGTAATTTCTTCTTCACTTTCAAAATGGAAAATCATTATTGTTCACAGGTTCTAGTTAAACCCAAGTGTCTTAATATCTCTTTTTTTTTTTCCATCAAAAAGGGGTTTGGGGTTTTTTTTTATTTTTTATTTTTGGGGGGGGGGGGGGGTGGAAGGAAGGGAGAGGGGGTTATACTGAAAGATTTCTGCTTTCCTAATCCTAGCTATGTGATCAAATCCAGGAAGGGAAAAAGAACAGCTAAGGTCAGAACTTGGAGCTACCACTTGCCTCACTTTTGCACCAAGCAAGCACCCATGAAGTTCGAGTCCTTAATTTTTGCACTTGTTCTGCTAAGCTTACTATCTTTCTATGGCTTGGCTGTAGCTGATCTGAACTCTGATAGACAAGCTCTCTATGAGTTTGCTTCTAGTATCCCACATGCCCGAAGACTCAATTGGAATGATTCTGCTCCAATTTGCACCTCTTGGGTGGGTGTGACTTGCGGCTTAAATGGAACCCGGGTCACTGCTATCCATCTTCCAGGGGTTGGCCTCAAAGGCCACATTCCAGAAAACAGTATAGGAAAACTAGATGCACTTACGGTCCTGAGCCTTCACACCAATGGCCTTAGTGGGAATCTTCCTTCAGACATCCTCTCCATTCCTTCACTCCAATATGTACACCTCCAGCAGAACAACTTCTCAGGTCCAATTCCTTTCTCTGTCTCTCCTAAACTCATTGCACTGGATATTGCTTTTAACTCCTTCTCTGGCACTATCCCACCTACATTTGTGAATCTCAGAAGACTCACCTGGTTGTATTTACAAAACAATTCCATCTCTGGACCTATCCCTGACTTCAACCTCCCAAGGCTCAAATTTCTTAATTTGAGTTATAATAATTTGAGTGGCTCAATTCCAAATTCCATCCAAAAATTCCTTCCCACTTCTTTTGTTGGAAACTCTTTTTTATGTGGGCCACCTCTGAATCATTGCTCTGCAATCACCCCTTCTCCATCTCCATCTCCTCCGCCTGCTTACCGGTCACTCTCTCCAGCAAATACCCAAAGTCAAAAGGCTACCAACCCAAAGAAAAGACTTAGATTAACTTCCATACTTGTTCTAGCAATTGGGGGCTGTGCATTCCTCTCACTCCTAGTTTTGGTAATCTCTTTGTGCTGTTGTAAGAGGAAAAATGGTGAAAGTAGTGGCATACTGAAAGCAAAGGCGGCTTGCGCTGGAAAGTCTGAGATTTCAAAGAGTTTCGGGAGTGGAGTACAAGAGGCTGAGAAGAACAAGTTGTTCTTCTTTAGAGGTTGCTCTTATAGCTTTGACCTTGAGGATTTGCTAAAGGCCTCAGCTGAAGTTCTTGGAAAGGGAAGTTATGGAACAGCTTACAAGGCTGTTTTGGAGGAGGGAACAACAGTGGCAGTTAAGAGGTTGAGAGAAGTTGTGGTCGGAAAGAAGGAGTTTGAGCAGCAGATGGATATAGTGGGGAGAGTCGGAAGGCACCCCAACGTCATGCCCCTTCAAGCTTATTACTATTCCAAAGATGAGAAGCTTCTCGTTTGCAGCTACATGCCAGGCGGCAGCTTATTCGCCTCGTTGCATGGTACGTTGTTCACCTAATCATCCTGCTTGCTTCATTAGTCCATGCACTGACCCTTCTAGTAGTCAAGAGAGTGAACAAAATCTTCTTTCCTTTTCTCCAAATTTGCAAATTGGATCTTCCATAGTCAATAACTGACTGCATAGCATAAAATGAAAGTGTGTGTGAGACCAATTTCTCTTTTGATACCAACTCAGTCTTTTCTCTTTATCTCTCTCTAATTACATACTATGGAGTCAGTTGACTGTTGAAGATCCAGACTGCCAAATTTGCAAATACAAAGGGAGCACCGCATCCCAAACAATAAATTAAGTTGACTATAGAATTTTTCATCTCGAGGAAAAATAGCTTCTACCAGCTAAAATATTCCCTGAACCATGAAGACTAAGAGACATCATTAGGAATAAAGCCTCTTGACATTCAGCCTGTTAAAGAAATAGAACTCTGGCCCTGGGCTTTCATTGAGAACTGAAATATAAATTCAACAACATCAAACATTTAGGACCAGATTAAGTTCTTTGCTGTTGTCATTCTGCCACTGCATTGGATTTATTTATGTACTTAATGTGGTGAATGTCAGCCGAAGCCTTTGAAGGAGGAGTCACATGACTCATAATTATGCTCAGTTTGTTCGAACCTAAAACTTTCACGATTTCTAGAACAGATTTAATCATCAAATTAGGGAAAGTATAATCAAGTTCCTCAGCACTCTTAACTAGGGTCGCAACTAACCTGCAGTTGCCAAAAGATCATTTATAATTAAAAGCTTAGTGCATCTTCTTATAATCCAAGCCCTAATCCATTGATTGAATATGCAAGCAGCTTTACTAGTACTACTACTAGTAAACTGATTGAACATTCGCAAAATTAAACTTTTAACTCCTAAAAAGAATCTTCTCTTAGTTTTGTTTTTAACAGTCTTCTATCTATCCACCATTGTCAATTGTGATAATGCTGATATATCTGCTTGATTCTTCTCTCCCAAAACAACAATAGGAAACAGGGGTGCAGGAAGAACTCCATTAGACTGGGATTCAAGAATGAAGATCTCACTTGGAGTTGCCAAAGGAATCGCTTTCATCCACTCTGAAGGGGGTCCAAAATTCACACACGGCAACATCAAGTCCTCCAATGTCCTCCTAACCCAAGACCTCGATGGCTGCATCTCTGACTTCGGATTGACTCCTCTGATGAACACTCCAGCAACCATGTCCAGATCCAACGGCTACCGCGCCCCAGAGGTGACCGATTCCCGAAAAATCACTCACAAATCCGATGTTTACAGCTTCGGGGTACTCGTCCTTGAAATGCTGACTGGGAAATCCCCAATGAGATATCCTGGCCATGACGATGTGGTGGATCTCCCAAGGTGGGTGAGGTCCGTCGTTCGCGAGGAATGGACGGCCGAAGTTTTCGATGAGGAACTATTGAGAGGGCGATATGTGGAAGAGGAAATGGTGCAGATGCTTCAGATTGCGCTGGCGTGTGTGGTGAAGACGCCGGATATGAGGCCCAAGATTGACGAAGCTGTGAGAATGATGGAGGAAATCAGGCAGCCGGAGTTGAAGAACCGGCCTTCCTCTGAGTCCGAGTCCAATTTGCAAACACCATGAACGTTGCATAGAGAAGGAGCGAGAGACAGAGAGAGAGCATTTTCAACGTCTCAGGGACAATGGGGGCTGTGAGGCTGAGGCCCTTCCGGTGTTCTGTATCTTCTGGCAATAAGCATTTCATTGTAAAACAGCGTCTAATTCCACTTTTCCGATTGATTCGAGTAAATCCTTACTTTTGATTGCTGCATTTTTTTTTTAATGACAGTTGGCAAATTAAACCTATTTTGATCCTAAAAAAAAAATAAAAGACTAAAATTTTATTTTTATCTCTGACAAAATATTTTTGAATTAAAAAGAATTTATATGTTATTTTATATTTTATTATCAAATTTTTAATTAAAATATGATAAATATATAATAAGTTGAATTAGTATGTTAATCCCTTAACTTTGAATTATTTTAAAATAATCTCTTAATTTTATTTAATATTTTAAATTGATCTTTTAATTTTGAAATGTTTTAAATTAGTTATTTAATTTTAAAATATTTTAAATTAGTCCTTTAACTTTTAAAATTTTATTTCATTTAATATTTTAAATTAGTTCTTTAATTTTAAAAGTTAAAAGACTAATTTAAAATATTTCAAAAAATATTTTAATTTAAAATATTTATTTTAATATCAAATATTTAAAATAAATAATTTGAAAGTATATAAAAAAATTTTACAAATAAAATTATTAAAAAAGTCATGTAAAAGTATTTTTTTAGTTTAATCACTTAGAACCAAAAAAAAATTATTATAAAATTCTAAAAACTATAAAATACTTAAAAAATTCACTAAAAGAAAATATTTTAAAAAATAATATTTATTTTGATATGAAGTATTCTTAAAAATAGTATTAGCAATGTATTTTTATGTTAAAATAAATATTATTTTTAAAAATATTTTATTTTAGTAAAATTTTTAAATAGTTTTTAATATTTAAAATTTTATAATAAGTGTTTTTTTATTCAAATGACTAAATTGGGAAAGTGTGTCTGTATGACCTTTTTCATAATTTTATCTGTAAAAAAATTTTATATATTTTCAAAATACTTACTTTAAATATTTTATATTAAAATAAATATTTCAAATTGAAAAGTTTTTTGAAATGTTTTAATTGGTCCCTTAACTTTTAAAATTAAAGGACTAATTTAAAATATTAAATAAAATAAAGTTTTAAAAGTCAATAAACTAATTTAAAACATTTAAAGTTAAGGTACTAATTTGAAATGTTAAATAAAATTAAGGAATTATTTTCAAACACTTCAAAGTTAAAGAATCAATTTGAAATATTAAATAAAATTAAGAGATAATTTTGAAATACTTCGCAATTAAAGAAATAATTTAAAATATTAAATAAAGTTAAAGGACCAAAATACTAATTTAACCTATATAATATTTTAATAAAAATATGATAAGCATATATTTTTTGTAAATAATTATATAATTATTCAATTAAAATATACAATTATCATGTTTTGATTAAAAATATGGTAATAAAGAAATAAAGTATTATATCTAAGTCTAGCCTAAATTTAATTTTTTATAAAATCGCCTCTCATTTTAATCTTTCATATATCAATTATTTCTCAAATTGAATATTTATAAAATTATCTTTTTAATTTGATGCCTCACAAATAAAATAATTATTAATAGCATTCTTTTGTTAATCTATAGTTAATAAAACTAGTTGTTAATTTACATATTATATAATAATGATTAAGTAGTAATTTATTAAAAAATATATTACATGTGATCATAGTTTGTTAATTAGCAATAGATTGATATAAGAAAAATATTATCAATAATGATTTTATCTATAAATAATCAAATTAAAAAATATTTGTATATAGAGTGTCAAATTGATGACAAAAATTTATGAAGAATTAAATTAAGAAATATCATATTTATAAAAAAAAATTAAATTAAAACAATTTTATGAAAAATTATACTAAGTCACTTTGTGAAGATAAGCAAAAGATAAATTGGCCATGGTCATCGTTAAAACATGTATGGAGTGATTTTTCAATCAAACTCTCTCAAAATCAACATAATTAATTACAAAGATCATTGTTTTGGTTCCTAATTTTACATGTGCAATTAATTTGTAGATGAAGTTTGCACAAGTATTTCCAGTAAAAGTAATTTTACATGTACAGTGAACAATTATTCATTACCTTGTGTAACATTATCTTGAGTAATGTTAACAAAAAAATAATAATTTGAGTAACACTATCTTGTGTAAAAGACTAATTTTATAATTTTTTAGTTTTAAACTAAAATAAATAAAATATAATACTCTGTCTAGATTTATTTAATATATTGACTTATATATTATTTCATACCTAACACCTAGTGCATTCAAATTGAATTCTTTACATTTATACATTTATATATTTAAAAAAATGATATAAAAAGATAAAAGTATGTATATGATTTTTTTTTTAATCTTTTTTTCTAAATGCATATATATGCATATTCTTGGATGGAAAAATAATAGAAGAAATTAATTATTACCAAAACGCAATAATAGAAAAAATAATTGTTTGAAAGGTAACAAAAATGCCAAATTAAGGGTGGGAGTCTGAGTATAACGAAACTCAGACTATAACAATTCGAGTTTCGTTATATGTAAATTGAACTTGGATTAAATCAATTCGAGTTCAATTTACATACATTTTTTTTTTCAAAAAATTGAACTCAAATTGAATCAATCTGGGTTCAATTGTTTGGCATTTTTGAAAATATAAATTTTTTCAATTTGAAATATTTGTTTAATTTATATATATTTTTAATTTGTAAAAAGGAATATAATTTTTTTTAATCTGAAAGAGTTAAATTTATATATTTGTTTCATTATTTTTTTAAAAAAAATATTTGAAAATATAAATTTTAAAAAAATTGTGACTGAAATTAATTTGTAGATATAAATAATTGTAAAAATAAAAAATAAATAATTATCTCTTTAATAAATATATTTTTAAAAGAAGAAAATTATAAAAAAATAACAAAGATAAAAGAAAGAATTAAAAATAAATAAAGATAAAAGAAATAAAACAATATATAATAATTTTAAGAAATTTATGAAAAATGTGATAATAAATTATGTAAATATTAAAAAATAAGAAATAATACTTATAATTACAAAACTAAATTATTAGTAAATATTAGATAAAATGGATAAAGATAAAAGAAATAAAATGACATACAACATTGCTAAGAAATTTATAAAATATATGATAGTAAATTACATAAATATTTTTTTAAAAATACTATAAGAGATTACTTTCAATACCACAATAAGGCCTTCTTCTTTGACGTTGTGGTTACTACTATCTCATTTCTTTGGATTGTTGTTGCTCAGGTACGATGGGTGAAGAATTTAAATTAAAATTTGGAGAATTAGCTAGAGGAATCGGCTCAGATGATGTCACAAATCCTGCTTGCGATAATGCCTCAGGGTCAAAGAAGCTACTGGCGTATGTGGCACTAAATATAGATGTATCAAACAAAAGGGTCAATGAATGATCCTCCTAGTTGCTGCTCAAGGTGGATAATATGAAGGGCCGAGTCCTATAAAGTTACCAAATTAGCTGGTTGGGATAGAAGAAAATGGATCGGCTATACCAATATCTTGAGACATTGGAGTCAAAATATATGACGAAGGACTGGCCATACTACTGCCAATATCCTATTGCACTGGCTCTTCTATTTGCTACCTATGTCCTGTAATAGTAGGCTGCTGGGATGACAAGTAGCCTTGACATCATTTACCCAGTCAACCAATTGGAATTTGAGGTCAAGGCAAATCAGGTGCCAATTTAGCAGGTTAGGAAAATAACGAGAAGCATTGTTCACCAAAAGCCAATAATATATTTCTAGTATCTCGGCCAATAATCTCGCAGAAAGTCGAAGGCAGAGGGTCTTGCAAATGCATTCGATAAAAGGCATTATGCTAAATTAGCCTGTAGAAGAGAATTGAGCATTTGAATATCAGCATAACAATGAAGTAATATATATATATATATATACTAATATATATAAAGAAAAGTAAGAGACCAAATGTAGTAGTAGCTAAAAAATTTACTGTATAGCTAGTTGCAGTGCTAAGGGGGTGGATCCATCGCCGAGTACATCGTTAGTATCATCTCATGTACTCAGATGTGTGATCAAATGGCTGGTCAATAATAGGAGACTATGTTATAACATTTTGCCAGTTATATCATTATTGGATAAATGTATTATGCTCTTTTTTCCAATTAGTTTAAGTTCTTTCCTGAAGTTGTAGAGCATAAAGAGAATCTAATCTAATCAGCGCTTGAGGGATTGGTTGTTGTTGACCAAACTGGCAAAGGACGCAGTCTAGTTGATGCCATTTTATAATATGGAAGCATATCACGAGCAACGAAGCAATCTAAATATCTACCGAAGCTAAGCAGTACACCGAAATTAAGTCAAGCACATCTTGGGGTTAATATGGATGCCAAACAATCTATAAATAACACAGATAAAAAGATAAAGTATGAAATATAAAAAAAAGAAGTTAAAATTATAATGAAGAAAAAGTTAACATAAAAAAAAAAGAACAAATAACCTCATTGTCTCCCATAACATCCAGTGAAGCTCGATACTGACTAAGGGTTCGCATACTTGGACGAGGAAATCGTCCAATATTCTTTCATCTATAAAGATTTTCAAGCACATTAGAAAAATAAAAATAAATATAAAGACTTATGTAAGATACATTTACATATATAAGTGTGATGCAATTTATACCTGAAGTCTAATTGAGGAAATATAGGATACTCCTCTATTCGAGAATCAGGGGTCAACGCCTTCTTTGGTGTAAGCATTGGAAATCGATCCCATGCCTATAAATGTAATAGTGTCAAGCAACCACATATCCCCCTCTCATCCCTATATGTTGCATTGCATAGCTCGCAGTATAAGTATGCCAACACTATTAAAATCCAACTAAACCTACCAGCTTATTCAAAGTCCTCAAGCAATGGGGGATACATTAAATATACTTTATGGCTAGATCTATCTAACAGTAAAAAGTCTCCAATCTACATAAGTATGTAGGCTCGTGCAAATCGACGGACGACTTCCTTATCAGCATCATCTTATAGGTGAGCAAAGTTTTCAATCAACAAAGCAATAATGAGCTGTTGACCATTAATATTCTTTTTTGGTGGTCGAATACCAAGAAGTCACTCACATTTATCTACTCACAACCAATTTGTTGCTCCAAAAACAAGGTCTCCATCGTATGATAAGTCTAACTATACAGTCACGTTCTCAAGAGTGATCGTACACTCACCCCAAATAGTGTGGAGTGTATGTATCTCTGGGTGCCATTGCTCTACAAGTGCACTGACAAGCGAAAGATCGTACTCAAAGTGACCAAATTAAGCTACGACATAAAAATCAATCTATTTTAAATAGTCTACTATAGCCAAAGGTGGATCACCCAAACGATCATCGTGTTGAACACTTCATGGGCGAAAAATACGATCATCTTGCAAAGATACACAAAAATGAGAAGGCCTATTAGTTAACGTAGTCAATCATCAATAAACATATTGATGCAAATAACAAGGGCAATGAAAATTATCTAACCTGACCATTCCAAATGGCTTCAAACACATGCAATCCCTGTAGATATAATAGTGAATTATCCTCAAGCCCTGGATACACAATATGCTGTGAAGCGGCCATAATATCAACGTACTTATCAATTTTGATAGAATTTAAAAAAAATACAGTTTATGACCAAGTTCAAATATACAAATTTAATTGAATTTAGAAAAACACATACAACACACTAAACTGATTCTATTTGATTTTTTTATAAAATTTGAGTGACATTTCATCTAGTACACATTGATTTCTAGACATACAACTTGAATTATAAATATTTAGTACAATTTAATTATAAATATTTGGTACAATATTAGTTTTCTCCTAGCTATCACGTTAGCGATGTGGATAAGTTGCTTAATTATGTCTTGATTATCGGCATAACCTACATCGAACTAGTTATCCCGATACCCTAAAGTCTATTTTATTTCGGTAGGCAGAGGTCGTGGTTGACCCCTCTCACGAAGCATCGATGGATCAAGAACCAACTTCGGATCGCCAAGATTTAGCCAATATTCTTGTCCTTCGATTGGCTAAAAAATATTGTTATAAGTACAACGTATGGTGTCTCAGAAAAAAAACAGGATCCACATATTAGAATAGGTCTAGGGAAACGATAGCACAGGCGGCAAGAACATGCTGACAAGGATACTTCACCTGAAATTTATCACAATCACAAAAGCGATCGATCAGGCTAACCTTGCAGTACCGATTGTATTACCGATTCGTCTAATCATATGGTTCCTCCACCTCAAATGATTGAGCATTTCTATCAAATGCTCACATAAAACATGTAGAAGTGTGTTGCACATTTGTCACCATCCTTTTAATCACGGTTTGGGAGTAGACATTGCCTACAAACATCTGAGCATTAACTTGTTTAGAATGTTGTACGAAGTATTAGTTTGACCCTGTAATATATTGCCTTAGTTATGCCTGATATAGGTAAGGATCTGATTCTTTTGAAAATACCATTCATGCATTCGGCCAAGTTTATTGTCATATGGCCAAAGTGACGTTCTTCCACATCATATACCTGAGTCCATTGTTCTTTTTAGATGTTTGCAAGCCATTTAGTTACTTCTCTATGTATGGTCGTTAACTCAGCTAATTTCTCATCAATGTAACGATACTCATATACATAACCTATTGAGCATAAGAATTCTTATTGCAATAGATATTAAAACAATAAGGTTGTATTCAATCACTTAGAAAGAAAAAACATACTAATATTTTTTAATATTTGCTTTAAATCCAATAATCTAAAGTGTGTATGTTACTAACCATATGACGAAGACATAGCACATGATAACCATATGGTAATTGCCACCCAATCTAGGGATTAGCAACAACAGTTAGAATTGACAGATGTCTATCAGAGATCAAACTAAGTCCACACCTCCCTTGTACTACTCGTATATGTAAGTTCAAAAGGAACTATGACCATGCTGCTTGTGTCTCTCCCCACAATCTATTGATTACCATCTTATGTTGTTATTATCAAAAGAGTTTATTTGTATTTGCTATACAGAAATATCTCATCAATTTGAATAATTGGTTTCAGATAATCAAATTCACTTATACAAAGTTTAAATGCCCAAAAGACAAGCTTGAACATAGCAACTAGCTCACTAATAAAACTGCTAACTTAACATTGTTTGGTTGCAAACTCAACATAAGACCCAAGCATGAAATATTGAATCGTAACCATCCATCTAGGTAATATAGCGTATGAGCTCTCCCAGTTACCAAAAGCAATTGCAATGTTTTTATACTTTGCTTTCTATGCTTTCCTGTGTGATACTGTATATCGAAATAAGTTCTTTATCCACTCAATAATAGTTATAATTGAAATATCATGTGTTTCAATTACAAGTCTTGCATGCTCAAATTTGTGATATCCCTCAAATCCATCTCCATTAGCTAAGGCCATATTAATCTAGGAAAAGAAAGTAGCAGCACGGTCTACATATTAGGCTTTTGATCTAACCTCATTTTCTAATTCATCAATCTCATCATCATCGTTATCGTCATCACTATCATCCTCCTCATCATCATTATAGTCGGGGTCGAGTTCAACATTATATTCATCTTCATTTTCAAAATCCTTTAACACATTGTCTTCAAAGTCATTCGAAAAAAGAAGTTCAGTAAAGTAAAGAGTTAGATAGGAGGAACTTTGTTGAGAATTAGTCTCCATCGGTATGATATGATACTATTGCAAAGAGGGTGGCTACATTTCTAAGCTCACCTGTGAGTTTGTAAGTGAGTTTTTCGCATATAATTCGATTGCATTCAATTACTCTGAGAAACGTAAAAGAGCTTGCCACATCCTCTGAACATCAAAATCATCTTCTAAAATAGCTAATTGGTATCATGTAGGATTTAGTAATACTGGAAGTCTATATATCAATTCAGTCACAACTTGATTAGAGGGAAGGCGTAGTTTTCTGACTCACTGCATCTTTCAATGCATCTAATGTGATTTCGGTGCTAACTATTATATATTTTGAGATAGGACATTGGAATATTACACCTTAAACACTATCAAAGATTCTCCTGTTTGGATAAATGCAAACAAGTTCATTTCTTACTGCGATTTGATTTCCTACATTCACAACTTTATTTAATAATCCCCACATTTAATTTCTAATATATATTTCATTACTTATTTATGTATCATAATTTTTTAAATATGATTATCTTTTCTTACATTTTTTTTCCTTTTTAATATTTCTTTACCTCTAACATATTTTCATACATTTCCTAAAATCATACCAATATAAAAATAATAACAAATAAATAATCTAATATAAAAAAATTAATACAAATAAATAATAAACAGTGATAACTACTTTTGCCAAATAAATAATAAACAGTAATAACTTAATTTTCTAAATAAATAATAAAAAAATTATCTCTCTTCACTATAAGTTAATTTTCAATATGCATTACTTATTTATTTTTCCTAATTTTTTAATATAATATTTATTTTATTTATTTCTTGTAATTTTTTTAATATGATTATTTTTTCCTACCAATTCTTAATCATTTTAGATATTTTATTATAAATCTATATAGTAATTATTTGATCTATTCTCTTTTTTTTTTTTTTTTTTTTTGATTATTATTACATACTTTTTTATTTACTTTTTTCCATTTCACCCTTTTTTTTTTTTTAAATATCTTTCCTCTCTGAGCTACAATTTTTGTTGATTCTCTTTTTTTTTCCTTAATAAGTTTCCATTCCTTTATTTCTTTATCCTTTTCTCTTTTTATTTTTTTTGCCTATATGCAGTTTTTATTTTCCACATCTATTAGAAAAATAGAAACTGCATATATAATTAGTATATTTTCATCCATTTTGGAAAATGAAAACTACCTATCTTATTTCCTAAAATTTTCTCTTTTCACTATAACGTAATTTTCAAGATGTTTTATTTATTTATTTCTTCTAATATTTTTAATTTAATTATTTTTTCATTACCTATTTGTTTCTCCTAATTTTTTTAATATATTTATTTTTTCTCATAATTTCTTCTTTCTTTTTGGATATTTTATTATAAATATATACAATTATTTGATATATCCTACTTTTTAAAATTTACTTATTATTTCTCTCTTTCTTATTTATTTTTTTCACTAATTATTTATAAAATATCCTTCTTCTCTAAACTTCAATTTTTTTTTTCATTCTTTTTTCTTTACCTCAATCATTTTCCATTTCTTTATTTCTTCATCTTTTTTCTCCTTTTATTTTTTTTATATGTAGTTTTCATTTTCCACATATTTTTAAAAATTTTTATCATAATTACTTCTTTACTTTTTCCGCCAAAATTATGTTTAAACTCTCATTCTTTCATATTTTCATCTTTCTTTCTTCTTAAATTTTTGGAAATTTTTTCTTCTTATATTTGTTTATCATTTTCAAATAATCCTTACTTATTTTTTTCTATTTTTTTAATATATTAACCTTTATATTTTTTTTCACATCTCTTTTTATCCTTTTCCTAAATTTTTTCTCTTTTCTTTTCTTTTACTTTATCTCCAAAATATTTTTATACCTCTCCTAAGATCATCACAATATATAAACAATACCAGATAGATAATTTATTCTAATACAAATAATAGAAGTAAATTTTAAACAATAAAATGTAAAATCACTTAAATGATCTAAAATAGTTCTCCATATTTTTCCTCCATTGAAAAATAATAAACAACCAACATAAATAACTAATAAACAAATAATGTAAATAATTTTTTTTTCATTTATAGCAATATTTTGTTCTTTCTTTCATTTTTTTATTCAATTGATCTTTTTTTAAAAAAATCATTATAACTAAATTTAACATTTTCTTTCATGTTATCTAATATAAAATAATATAAATAAATAAATAAATTATATTACATACCTTTTATTTAATCTTCTTCGAGGCTTTTACTGGAATCATAACAAAGAAGATGAAAAATTTTCTCTTGAAACTGGTGAGCATGCCATGCCAAAGAAGTGAAGTTTGCATTTGGAATGAATTGAAGCTGAAGCCGTTTATAAGGAAGACGTTCAGCCCATTTTTGTAATTTTTTTATTTTTACATCATCTTTTTTTTTTTTTTATTTCTACCAATTAGATTTCTTCATCATATTTATTAGCCAATCCTCTTGCGACATGTGTCCTGCTTTTACCCTTTTTCATTCGACGTGACTAATCAAATTAACCAATCACACTAACCATTGGTGTCAGACTAAGCTTGGGCTAACTTGGCAAGGCTGAAACTCAAAACCACTGAAACTCGAAACCAGTGGTTCTGAGTTTCTGCATAGCTGCCATGTGGTAGTTTGGGGAGGAAGCATACAATCAAACACGAGTTCATTGACTTTGAGTTTCTAAATTTATTGTTTTTTGGTATTTACTTTTTCCAATGTTTCTTTTTGGAAAAAATGAACGAAGGCTGTTGCTGCTCTAGCAAATACCTCTATATATGCATTCATTTTATAAATATTGAAAATCCAAATTGAAGTCTATTTGCATTGGAAGAAAAAATCATAATTAGGTAATTCTAATTTCTTATTATAAGTTCTATAGTGCTAAAGTTGACCCATATAGTTACCAATTACTTGAAATTAGGGTTTTTTGATAGATTTTTTTTTCTTTTTAATATGATTAGGATTGTATGTGTGATTCAGTATCTAGTTAATTTGTACATCAATTTATATATAAAAAGAAAACAAAAGAAAAACATTAAAATATTTTAGAGAATAAGAAAAGTTAAAACTAAATGAATGTGTACTTATATAAATAATTACAAATAATATATAACAAATTATACTTTACAAAATTAGCTATGACCATAAATAAATATACAGAAGAAAATAAAATATAAGTTGTGAAGTTTAAAAACTAATTAATAATCATAAAGATAATAATTTTATTTTGGAAATTGAAATCAAGTTGTTTTGACCTTTGCTTGCAACTCACAGACATTACTTGCCTCTGTAATAACAAATCCAATTTGACTAAGGAGTTCTGCAGTTATAAAAGGAAGTGAAATTATTAAACAAATTTGGTAAAATTATTTACTATCAATTTATAATAAAATATAATATATAATTTTTTTAAAATCTAATTATAAATTGTTAAAATATAAAAAAACACCATGATGTATCATGTTACTATGAGAAATTTAATAGTTAATATCAAATATTTAACAATTATATTTACGTTTTATCTTATTCTTAATTATCTATTTACTCTTTCATTAAAAAAATCTATTTACTCTAATCACCAATTTTGGGAGGACTATGAAAGTATTTAAATAAATTAAAAGGGAATGAGTAACTCGAAGAAAAGCATTGCCTCTTTGTCGTTGAGCCCTTCCATAATGAAGGAAGCAAGTTTTTCTTCCGCCGACACCATTAATTTTCTCAATCCTCTTTCGTAACCTTCTGGATGAATTCTGGTTACTTTATTTTGATAAAATCCGAGCCTAGAATTATGGCATTTTGAATAGAAAGCAAACTGTGTTTTGAAAGAAAACCTGGCTATGCACATGATCAAAGGTAAACTTTCTGATTCACCCTTTTTCCTTGCGGTAAAATTGATCCTTCCAATTCCCCTTTTCCTTTTGTTTTGTTTTGTTTTTTTTTTCCATTTTGGTGGGAGCACTTGGAGGCATTATTTTTTGTTTCAATCTAATATATATTACATTTGTGTCGTCACCATCTTTGTGTTTTTTCTTTTCGGGTTCGAAAAGACTTAATCTTTATCAGTGTTTCGCCAAAGTAATTAATAACAGAGGAGATAAGAAATACATTTCCTTTGCTGCAAAAAAGACATCATTTCAACAATGCAATGTAGATACTCATATTGATCATTTCACATTATGGATATTCACGTCCTTTGCATTTTCTTGCCAAAGGCTTATCACAATATTTTCATAATAAAACGTCCCGCTTTTCATGTGTTACTGACCTTTAAATTTCTTGTGTTTAGCATGCTAATAAACTTCTCTTCTGAATTTCTGAACAGGTTACTGTTTTCCTCTTTTCTGTTATTCTTAGATGAAATCAACAAGCTGCAAGACAGCAAAGTAATACCAAGAAATCTTTTACATCACTACTTTATTCTTTTTGCAAGTATAACCTGTGACATAAATTCATTATTTTCTGTATAAGAAGTTCTTTGACAGGAAAGCACTCTCTTACTGTATCTCTAGTCATACTATATTTGTTTTGATGATATTGAATTTTCTTTCTTTCTAAATGATGTTAAGGAAAGCAGTAACAAGTGACCATTGTAGACGACAAAGGATTTCCTTTTACTTGACCTTACATCCACTTTAATTCTTTATACATGGAGGCATTTGGTACAGCGATATTTTCATAATAATATGGAGATTCTTATTATCTTGAATGCCTACGTTTGATATGTCAGCATCATGCGAAATTAGGAAACGTAGGCTGTATGGCACTCCAAAGCCTTCACATTCTTTGGATATCCCAGGAATATATATATGTGTGTGTGTGTGTGTGTGTGTGTGTGTGTGTATGTATATATTTTTTGATTATCTTTTTTAATGTGGTTTCGAACATAGGATCTTGAATTTGCCTACCAGGATATATTACATACATGTGAAATTGAAAACATCAATGTACTAACTTCCTCTCAAGACTCTATAGGAGTAGATTAAATCTACCAAAATCTTCTCCTAAATGCTGCTTGAAAAACTTCTTTTGTAATGGAAGTCGTGTGTGACTGTCATGATTACTTGACAAAAATAGGCATTCTACTTGACCAGTGTATCCCATTGAAGTAATCTATCGCTTAAAAGATATCCATGTGGTATATCATGCCAGCTTATAAAGATGTGGTTTGGAATGTGATGTTTGAAGCAGAGAATGTTCAACCAAAAAACTTTGTTTTTCCTTTTTTCAAAGCCTCCCAAGTCTCTAAACCTTTTTTTTTTTATTTCCTTACTGAAGTAATAGTATATTTACTAATTACTATACTATATTCCATACATATGACATTCTATAAACTTTGAGTAATGTGAACACATGTTTAAAGCAGGTTCACTTGCTAGGTACATTGCGACTATCTGTTAGAGCTTCTTCACAGGTATTGTGTCAGAGACCTGTTATAAGCTGATAAACATTCCCTTGTGGATGCTCAATGGGCTGTTGTTCACTTAAACTATCAAAGCTCAGTTGTGTATGCTCAGTGGGCTGTTTTTGGCCTAAGGTAAATTTTGCTTTGGTTGCTTTTTCTGTTTTTCAGCTAACAAGTAACAAAAATTGTTTATTAGAATACCATTTTCCTTTCTATATATATTTCCTGCATGGCTACTGTTCTTACATGTATTGAACTTTCTCTGTATGCTTCTCTTTTGTCTCATAATTTCCCCTTTAGGAACTGATCACATTTTGTGACTGACTTTTGTTAATCTTCAAGACTTAATCGGCATGAATATGCCAAATACATGTCCAACATGACCAGCTAAATGGTCGATTGCTTGTTTAAAGATGCCCTTTTGTAGAAAGCTATTAGAAAATCCTTTCTCATTTTTATTGATTTGATGGGTGTTATAAGCTATTAGCCATAACAAGCATCATTTTGCCTTTTTCTTTTGCGTTCGCTCAGGAAACTTCTTATTGCTAATTTTATGACTTCATTGCGGTCTGTAGTCAAGTGTGGTTACAATGTTTCCTGTAGTAAGCCTTTCTATTTGCTTTTAACATACGAATTATGTCCTGATTCTTGAATGTCCTGTGGAGACATTTCGCCACTTTTCTATTAGATATTAAGAATACCATGAAGTTTTCATTATTTGTGTTTCCTTCCTATCCATTAAATCAAGTAGTAAGACAATCTCCAATTAATTTGCTATTCCTCTAGTTCAGCTTCTCAATCTCAACAATGTCTATCTATAGCAAGAATCCTCCGAAGAATGTTTCTCTCCTTTTGTTGTCTTCCCTTTCGCAAGGTTCTTTGTCCACGGGAAGCCTGAAAAGGTTGATAATGTGGCAAAACCATAATATATTCACGGAATAGCATCTTTCAAGTATATACTGAGCGTTGCCTTACAAATCATGGAACCATATACTCTGATCACTTGTATATATTAAGTATTAACCCTTGAGATACAATCAGATACTGAAGTAGTTGACATCTATGTCAATTCTAGTGATTAGTTAGTTGCCATTGTGACATATATATAGTTACTTATCCTGTCACATCATCTCACAGTTGCATGATTCTTGCAGTTCTGTGGAAGTAATTGTAGGGATCAGAGTTGTGATAAGCTACATCATTCTTCCAGAAATGTGCACCACATAACTAGTATGCAGAGTTGGGAAGCAAAGCTATTACAAGCCAGCCAGGATGGCCAGATTGTAAGTTTATAGTGCAATGTTTGATTAATAGGGAATGATAAAGGAATCTTGTCGGGATTAATGCATCAGTAGCTTCATTTCATACTATTGCTACTCAAGCAATTTAGCATTCTTGTCTGTAGTCTCTCCTTTCCAACATACCAGTGTTTTTAAAGCAAGCCAAAGTGCACTTCTCAAGCAACCTAAGTTCCCGCAAAAGTGCACTGCTGTTGTTGCTAGCTTATTTTATTAGTTACTTGTTCCTAGACTGGCATAATTGCTGTTAGACCTAGTCAGATTCTAAACATTGTTGTACGATTTCCAGTTATGATTTTTAATAGCTAAAACAGTTTCGTTATCCTTCTCTAACAAGTTTTTTTTTGGTGTGTTGGATATCTATTCAATAGGTTGTGGCAAATTTTACGGCATCCTGGTCTAATCCTTGCAAAGATATAATGCCAACCTACTTTGAGCTTGCCGACAAATATTCGAGCCTTGTATTTCTGACGGTGGATGCCGATGGGCTTGCTGTAAGTACAGATTTTTCTTATGCAGCGTTCTGTGACTAGAACTATAAGAACAGAGAACCATATTACTTTCCCCGTAGTTATATGCCCTTTACCTTCAAATGCAACCAAATTTTACAGACTCTACAAACGGAGCTATGTCTACCTTTACTTTGCTCTTGATGAGATTTAAAAAAATATATATGAAGAATTGTTATCTGCACAGCTTTACGTTTGAATATGGTCTAAGCTAATTACTTATTGGAAAATATGTGTGTGGGGTGAATGTAGGAGTTAAGTAGTTCATGGGATATCAAAGCACTTCCAACATTCTATTTTCTTAAAGATGGACGACAAGTAGACAAACTCGTTGGGGCCAACAAGTCAGAGCTTCAGAGGAAGACAGCTGCGATGGCTATGTTAACAACCAAGTCTCCTAATTGGGTGCATCATCGTATGTCAGCATAATTGCTCCAAATATGTGTGACTGAGTTATATTGGAGAACCAGTAAAAGACAGGAGGAGGAGGTATTGCTTTTTCAATGCAATCATGGATTCGCATAGCTGCACGGCTTTACATATTTGATTTTCCCTTTTAGCGCCATAAATACCATTTACATTGAACATTATCAGAGAGAAGTATAATATGTGAATTTTGCAGTCTCTTTTTTATTGAGCAAGTGAAAAAGCTAGCTTGTTGTCAAGCCTCAAGCTGCTCATGGGTCACCTGTTTTGCTGGTATAATAGTAAATTAAGTCTAAATAAATAGACTAAGCCAATGAGTAGCAGCCATATAAGCATGTCCCATAACTTCAAAATAAGTTCTATCTCTGACATGTTCATTTGACTAGTACATATTTGTTCAGATTATTACCTATCATATAATTTTTTAGCACATCAACTAATTTGAGGGGATTGTTCAAAAAAAAAAAAGGATAAATTTGATTGACAAAAGATAATTGAACTAATTATAAATATGCTATTCATATTTTTACTTCTGAACCAGAAGCTCCTTGGGATTCTGTAATTACCATGGATTAATATTATCATCCTATTAAGAGGATCATGAAACTATTTGGACGGTGCTGACAATTTTGAATCATATTTTGAAAAACTTTATGGGATTTATTCGTCTTTGTTCCCATGCTAGCGTATCCAATGTCAAACTCGGATTCCTCGTATTTACAAGGCAGTTTGCGATGTGATATCCCTTCTGTAATTACCAAAGCACCACTAGTCATACTCATGAACAATTCTCATGCATGTGGCGTCTAGAAAACGATGAAAAGAATATATGTTCTCACTTCATATTGTTCTTTCTTATGCCTTGAGGTGATTATCAAAAGTTGACCAGGACGTGGATGCTCAACGAAATTCGAATTCGATTCTCGCGAGGTACACACTATATTTCGGAAAGTGAAGTGTAAGTTTGCAACTATTGATTAAAAAAAATAAAAATTACTTAATTCTCACAGTCATAAATAATTATTATTCATTCTCTATAAAATCTAAATCATTTTTATCCATTAATTTACTCTCTAATCCGTAGAATGTAATTTAGAGGAATCAGATCTTTGAAAAAAAGAAAAAGAGATTGATAAAAAAGATATTTTTTTAAAGATTTCTACTTTGGAAGCTTCTTTCCTTTTTTTTTTTTTCCCTTGGAAAAGAAGATAACATAATAAATAATTAGCTTTTTGAAGCAACTCCAACTTATGAGTTACTACTTCATCCCATCTGACTTGTCCCATCTGGGGCATAAGACAAATATGGTTGTTGTTCATTGGAATTGGATGTCAATTATTTTAGAGTAATCATCTCAAGTTTTCGAAGATATTATATTCTTTGGGTATGACATAAATATTAAACAATATTGAATAATTATTAAAATATTAACTTATTTAATGATTAATAATTCTTTAAAGGAATAATTTCATTTTTGTGTAATTAATAAATATATTAAAATAGACCAAATATTATTTTATATTTAATAATTATTTCTCATATGTAAAAAAATTCCCTAGGATGAAAGATTATCACTCATCATTTTAATCCAGTCTAAATTTATCCGTAGACCTTTTCTCTTAGTTGAAAAGAAGAGGAGGAGAAAGATGATAAACCGACGCATGAATCTTAGAGTTAAAATCAGGAGATGTCCATTTAATGAATGGAATTACTTATTAGCCAGCAATTGGAGAGATGTTTTAAGAGTTCCAGCAATGATGAGCGATGATTATTATAAATTTGGTTCTATAAATTTTAATTATGACATGATAATCATTAAATATAAAATAATATTCTATTCATTCTACGAGATATATTACAATAATTATTAATCACATATATTAAACCGTATAACTATTTAATTATTAAATCAATTAATATTTTAAGCAATTAAACACAAAACATTTAATATATAATGAATGACATATTATTTTATAAGTAAAAGTATACTTTTAGTTTCTTAATTTTGTCTCAAATTCTTTTTTCATTTTTTTAAACTTTTCCTTATTTCACTTTTATTTTTTGATTTTTAAAAATCGCTCAATTCTTACCCCTAACATCATTAGTTTGTTTAATAGAAAACGTTGATTTGAAAAATCCCACGCCAAATCACCCTGAACACCAACGACTCATTTTTGCTTTTCAAGTTCACCACTCAAGCGACCCACGTAAACGAAGATAACCAAATATAATGTTATTATAGATTTGTAGCGATCAAGTAGTTCTTCTAAAATGTTTATACAGCTTGGATGTACTTTCACAGTATTTAACAACATTTATAAAATCATTATTTTTTTTAGAACCATGCCTTAGTCTGATTTAATTTAAAATAAATGTTAATATAACGACTTTTAACATCAATTTATGTTTATATATAGTTTGTGTGAAGAGATTTTTTCTTCTAATGTTGAACAATGCTTTTATATGTAATTAATGCAAATTTTCTTTTGGCTCTTTTCATAATATTTTATGACAGATCAAACATGAAGTAGTTTGAGGTTGAGGTGTACTATGGAGGGTCGACTCACCCAATGTACAATGTTGTATGTATGTGGGCAAAAAGTCATATATGATAAGTGCAATATAGGTAAATAGAGTTACTTTGATATCTTAGACTATCTAAAAGAATTAGGGTATCTTAAAGTAAATGAAATATGGTACAAGTTGTATGGGCTTAGTATGAATGATGGGTTGAGACTTATTTCTTATTGGTGTGTTGCCATGGACATGGGCAGCATAAGTATTAAGCATGGAATGGTGGAGCTATATATGTAATAAATGCTACAGAAAATGATTGAGGGAGTGCAAAATGAAGATGTTACATTGGTGGATGAAGAAGAGGACAATGCATTGAACATATGCTTCGATGGTAATGAAAAAAAGTGGTGTATGAATATGATGACTTTGATTAAGTTCAAAAGGGACCCACTATTGAAAGGGGCCAATTGACCAAGACTTGCCCATTGTTGGTGCTAAGAAAATGAGAGAAAAACTACTTGCAGATGGTGAGCATTATGACTGTTCTAAGAAATGCAAAGATGTTGAACACGAGGCAATGACAATGATGAGGTCAATGTGAAAAGTAAAAATGTCATCAAGAAACAATCTAGAGTAATTTTAAATGATAAGTATGAGAGCAAGAAGTTAGACATCCTTAATTGTAAAGAGGACAATGATGAAATACAGATTAAAAAAAAAGGTTTTCTAACATATTCATCATCATTACATGGATATGGGGGTGTGTGTGTATATATATATATAAGGCCAACTAATACATGGTTTAAGTTACAACTTACAAAAATCCTAAAACATACAATCCTTCCACAAATAATCAACAAAAGTGGTTGCCAATGATGCTAATACATAAACCTAGTCCGCCACAAAACATTCAAAGATGTGTTAATTCACTTTTGTAGGCACACATCCACCAAGGATAGCAAAAATTCTAGAACCAAGGCATGTCGGGGTAGACGGCATGCGTTCGTCATGTGAATGGGATAAGGCTTGTGTGTCATCCATATTCAAACTTGAACTAATTTTTTTTAGAAATCTTAGGGGTTTTTTTTTTTTCATGATTGAACAATCAAATATAGAAGCTCATATCTCCTTAGCTTCTCATCCAAATCTCACATATTATATATTATAAGAAAGCTTGTTGAACGAGCTTTCTAACCATATATAGTTCACACACAATTGCATCCTATGGAGAGAACGATTGACCTCAAGAGATGGCTAGTTCATCACATTTTTACTTTTCACAATCCCAAAAATTTATTTTCTCTAATGTTTTTATCCAATTTTTACTAAAATTTAACCATGAGTTACAATTCTTACAAGCAACATGTGGTGCAAAAATTAGAACCTAAGATAGGCTTTTTGTTATCTCACCACTAATGGTAAAGGTTGCTCTAAAACTTGAAATTTGATAAGATTTAGAAATCTAGATGTGATGAAAGGAAAAAACCAAGCTTCATAACAAAAGATAGGAAGCATATTTAAATACAAGAGAATAGAAAAATTAAACCAAATTAGGCTCTAATGCCAATGAAGATTTTAAGTACTTATTTGTATCGGAGTAGTGGATCTGTAATTTTACTATCCCATACAGTTTGGATCATGATCATTATAAGAATAACGATATCTTTTTCATAATAAGTGCACCTAAATTCTTATAAGAGAAATCATTATCTCTTTTTGTTCTCTGTGTTCTACAACCTTTGTAGATACATTGTTATTCATGTACATACTTTTTTTAAAAAATTTTTTTTAAGAGATCAAATAACAAACTGATATGATAGAATTTTTTTATAACTCCTAAAAACAATCTATCTTTAAAGTAATAAGATATGATAACCCATCTTAAATTTAAAAAATTCAAGATCTAAAATATTTATTGGATAATAAGTAATTATCTCAATAATTTTAAATAATAATTATCCCCACAATTTAATTAATCAAATTAATTATATTAACAAATTAGATTGGGTTATCTATTGAGTCAACCTATTATGAACACCTTAAAATCTAAAATACCATGTGTAAAAAATTATCTTAAAAAAATTCAATCATGTGATGTTGAGTTATAAAAATTATATATTTATTTACAAAAACTATATACTCGACATATTTATTATTGAAAAATCATATACTTATTGCGTTTTAATTAGAAAACCTGTTAATAAAAATATAAAGAATTGTATCTAAGTTTTTTGCACTTATTTTTACATGCTAATTAATGGGTAGTTGCAATGGTAGTGGTTAGGCAAGGAGGATAGCCATTTTAGATCCAAATTAGCCTTTTTTGTTAAGCAAACTAACAATGTTAGGGGTAAGAAAATTTTTGAGTGATTTTTGAAAATTAAGGAGCGAAATTAGAACAAAACAAAGGTAAAAGATGAAAATAAATTTAAAGCAAAATTATGAAATAAAAATATATGTTTTTTATTTTCATTGATTCATTGAAAGATTTATTTTCAATCGATTTGGCAATAACAAAAGCATTTTGCATAAAATTGAAATCTATTGGATTTTTTTTAATCTTTTTTTTTAATTTAAAAAAGATGAAAATGTGGGTTTTGAATCTTTAGCACAAATCCATGTACTCTTTTATTTAATAATTAGTGTATCATTATTAATGTTTATGATAGACCTAAATTGATGCCCAATGCACAATTTATTGCACGGCTAATATATCACTCAAGGGAAGAAAACCTTCACTTTCATGGAAACTCACCTATAGCCAACCATTGAAAATTGTTAGATTATCCTCCTCTTTGTCTATTTCCAATTCCTATATAAAAACTCTTTCTCACGAAATAAATAATCTTATAAAAATTACTTATATTTTTGATAAAACCTAGCTCCAAAAACCCTCCCCCTTTATGCTCGATCTTTGTAATCTGTAGCATAGAAATAAATTTGTTACCAAATATATTAGAACCCTAATGTCTACCAAAAGGCCTCCTGTTAAATAATACATTCAAAGTATTTTTCTTTATTAATGTGGCTTGCAATCAACTCAAGTTGAATAATATATTACTCTTGAAATTTCACCTTATCTCATTATTCATTGGCAACACAGGATACACTTACATCCATAAAAGAGTTATTAGGCTTATCCTGACTCTTCATGGTAGAAATGAATTCCAACTACCATAAAAATTCTTCTTTTTGATATAAATTATACAAAGTTCTAATATGCTTTGGCTGGTACAACTATGACCATTTTGAATGTTCGAAGCTTTACTCTCATAATAGTTCCATATTTCAATATTAACCTTCCAACCAGATTGGAACTTCAAATCCAAGTGATAAGCACTAAATAGGTATCTACAACAATTTCAACAACTTTTTACTATCAAATGATCTATAAACTTGGACATCATGCCTTAGATGTGTGATTCCCAAATTCCACAAAAAGATGCATTGTTCTTAATAGTTGAGAAATATGATATGCCTACTATCCTTCAAATCTTTAAGCAGATCTCAAAGACAAATTGCTTGAGCTCGTACCCTTAGAATGGATTACCAACTATTAAAAAAACAAATGTTTCCTGCAAATTGCATCATAAATATTTTATTCCCTTTAGTACTAGATTGCTTTGTAATTAGCTTTAAAATGAATTGTAGTCACGCTTAATTTTATTTGTCTAATTACCTTAAGTTCTAATACTAAAATCAAGCATGTTCTATAATGATTTGACATACATTTGCACATGTTTTATTCTTTGTTTAATGTAAGAGTTAACTCTTACAAGTTTTAAAAGTACATGCACATGCTTTTTCATTAAAGAAATAATTCATGAATCTTTTTATCCACTTAAATTAACAAAAAATTAAGAAAAAAAATTAATTTAAAGTAATTTAAAAATTATTAGGTTTAATTTAGTAGTGAATTGTTTAAGTAATTTACAAAATAAAATTTAATTTCAAAATTTTCTATTATTAGTAAAAATGTTAAGATAAGGTATAATTTACTCTGTGATTTGATTCAAAATTAGTTTACCTCTTATAGTTTAAAATGTTAATTTAACACCCTTATTATTTATTTAATTATCATTTAACTACTTTGTGATACTTAAAATAATGAATAGTTTTATTATTATATAAATGTATGTTTCACTTATATTTTAAATATTTTCATAATGTCATAAGATTATTGATATAATTAAATGGACATTTTCAACTTCAAAATATTAACTTCATGTGAATAATAACTTCGAAATAAACTTTAAAATTGTTTAAAATATTACAGATGATTAAATGTTCATGAAACAAATCAAAATAAAGTTATTTTTTATCAAACAAATCACAATATATTTGAACGAGATACTTTCAGTGGCACGAGAACTAGTTCATTTTAGATTAATCTACAAAGAGAATTGATTATAATTTACCCAAAATTTTAAAGTTACACTATTAATTTTATAAATAAAAAACCATAATTATGAAGAAATACAATTAATCCTAAATTTTATTTAGATAGTAGTTATCATGTGGAATGGATAATTGATAATTTTTCTTGGTAAATAGGATGATTGATAATTTATTCACAATAGTTAATGATAATAAAATCAATAAATATCTTTGCTGGATATTTTTTAGAAAAAGTGATGATTTTATATTTCTAAAAATATTATATTCTTTCATTATGACCTAATGTATTAAATAATTATTTAAATTATTAACTTATCTAATGATTAATATTTTTTTAAAAAAATAATATAAATTTATTAAAATAAATAAAATATTATTCTATAATTAATCATTGCCATATCATAATAAACAAATGATGTTCCCACAACATCGTCACTCTTTCAGAAAATGTATACCAAATTGCTTTTCTCTTGGCCATTGCTTGAAGATCAACCTAGCAGAGGAAAAAGGAAGCAGGGGTCCCTCAGTAGTTGCATCCAACGTGAAAAGCCGCAGCTTTCACCAGCAAGCCGAAGAGGACGAATGGGGTGGAGAAGAAGGGGCTATGGTCGCTGTCCAGTTCATACACAGCACATGGCGGCCACTTCTTTATCATGGCTTCCTGTTGCTCAGCCTTCACAACCTTATCGTGCATTGTCCTTATGTAGACGCGCGCTACCTTCTCCACTTCGCTCTCATCGGCAAATCGCGCACAGGTTAGAGCTAGAATCGGCCCAGGCTTCAAAAGCATCGCAGCTAAGGTCGAATCCTGAACCACAAACAACATTTCTATGTGTGATATTAGTGAATTGATAAATCTTTACCATATAGATACATGATCTAGGTTTTCATGTTTTCGCAAGAAAATTGGGGGCATTTCCTATAAGTGGTCCTACTTGTAGAAAAAGCAGATGAAGAAATTGAGGGCTGAATAGAAGTACATGGCATGTGGGGTATTCTACAGCTAAAGGCCTGAGAAAGTAATAAAGGATTAAACAGTTTTATAGAGATTGCATGGATGCCCTAGCTTCCTTTTTTTTATTTTTGAGAGAGATTTATACTTCGTGAGGGCTCAAATGGTAGATGATTTTGCGTTGAAGCTCTTTCTTCACCATAGCACTGGTAGGAGGCCTGTCCTGTCCCAATCCAAATCCTAGCTCGTACACATCCCCAAACTCAGATAAGTCAGGTATTCCCTGCTTGACACATTTTGGAAACACTTGTAAGTATCATTGTATCTAGAGTTTAGGAGGCACAGAAAATTAGCTTTCTAATGTCAAGAAAAGCAAGCAATTGGGGTTAACTAATTCTTTGTTCCTGTTCAATCGTTGGAGCTACATTGGACACAGGCACAGTAAAATTTGCTATTATCAGGGGAGGACAAAGTAGACCTGTGGAACAGGGCTGTCGGATATAACTCCCGTTCTGGTTAAGAAAAGGAGGAAAGCAAGAGATTTGGCAATTTCTTGTTTCCAAACAGGATAGCATGGCTATGAAAGATGCTTATAATGATTAACACAATTTGTGTTGTAGGGTTTAGATGGCACAAAATTATTTGATATAAATAGACAAAGTTCGAAATGAAAAACTTCACTAGATTCAAGATGCTAATGATTGTGAATGGGTTAGGGCATGGGGTAGGGAAATTTTGCACAGGATTTTCTCTGTTTAGAGTAGACTCCACTTCATCATTGTTCAGAATCAAAGTCTCCCCCATAGGTTACGAACGATATATGCACACTGGGTCAAAATGCATGAGGTGAAATAAAGAAGATGACTTTTAAAGCCATTTTTCATTGACCCTGGTAAAATAACCAGAATAGTTTACTGTCAATAGATAAAAGATTAAAAAAAAAAAAGGGCAGGCTAGACAGACATTGTAAGTGGTCTAACTTTTGAAGTCTAAGACATAAAACGTTAAAACGTCTCCTAGATAAGGACAAGAAGAAGGGGAGAAAAGAGAGAAAACCCCCATTTTTAAACAGCGGCTAATTTGTTTGTATATGGGCTATTATTCTTATGAAAAATGTGACAGAGTAGGTAAATGCAATGCGTAAGGGTACTAGTGAACCTCAGAGTTGCCTAAGAGCTAAATAATTTGCAAAGACCAAAGACAGTTGGAAGCCAATTATTTCAACATACCATCAACATCATCCTTGCTGGAAACCATCAAGATTCAAACATCATGCAACAATGGAAGCCCAGTATATAAATCACTGATTTACTTAAATCCCTCTCCGAGACCAGGTTGAAGGGGGAGAGATAGATACTTTTCTCTTTTATTATTGAACTATGGAACGGAACCTATTTAATACTATATTTCAACACAAAATCTTAAGCCATTTAGATTATGGGTTATTTCCACTTATACTCTTCTCAAAATCTAATTTTATCCGATGTAAGACTTTCTTTCTCATGCCTATCCTAACAATTTTAAGTTTACACTTGAAAACTCAGTTATCTTAATATTCATATCCTTTGAGTGTGCACATATTTATTCTTGTTAAGCTAAACTAATTAAAAGGAATAAGACACTAGAACAAGGGAAACATAAGAGGTTTAATGAAAAGGATTTACATCTTTTATATCTTCTTCTGTCTGGTAACCCAGCTTGAGCATGGTTGCTGCTAAATACACTGCTAAGCGGATCTTCTTTGAAAACTTGTGACAGGCCTGAGTAATACTCAACCCTCCTGCGCTATGTCCCACCAGTATCACCTATTTGATATAATCAGCAGTTTAATTTGCTGAAGAAAGAGACAGATAAAGAAGAGAGAGAGGGGTTAGTGGTGACCACAACCTGATCATTCTCAGGCAAGGCAGACATGAAATCCATGAGAGGTTTATTGTAATCATCAAAAGAAAGAATAGAATCGACATCAGATCGATCAATTCCAGCACTTTTGAGGTCTATGCATGAGACCTTGTAGCCAGAATTCTCCATAAGGCACCGAATTTTGTACCAGCACCAACTTCCTCCTCCTACGCCATGTACTAGAACAAAGTGCTGCTTCAAGGGAATCGTTCTTGTTTCTGTCATGTCAGCCCTTTCCTCTCTCACAGTCACAGGCATGGCTTTCTCTGCCCTCGCCAACATTTTACTTCTCACCTCTCAGTTTTTTTGCTTTCGACTCTGTTGGTGAGGATATATGTCTGGCATATATAAGATGAGATCATGGGAATAGTCTCACAGGGTCGTAACGTTGGCTTTTTACTTACGTTATTGATCATTTTTGGGGAATATTCAAGAGTTACAGATTTCTTTATTGGGTTGGGGGTCATTTCCATCATAAGTTTGAAAATGTCAAAATACTAGTAGACATCTATGGAGATGACTCAATTTTGCTATCAAGGGAGGCTAGCTAAGTTAACCTAAGCATCATCAACTGGTTCTAAGGGCTCCGAATTGCATTATTTTTTAGCATTCCGCATGATGGTTAAAAACAAAAATGTAATTAGACATTCGTGCGGAGAAAATATAACTTGGAAATGAATAATTTTCCTTGAACAGGAGAGCGGGAATTTTTTTAATTTTTTTCTCCTTACAGACTTATTGATTATTGGGCTTGAAAATGAAATTTGTTGGGTATACCACGTTAATTTGCTTCTAAATCATATTGCTTTACTTTGAAAAATATTCAAATTATTCAGTTCTTTCTTCTATTTTAAAAAAAGAATATATTACTTATATATTTTTTAAAATTTTATTAAAATTACACTGACTTATTTTTTATTTTAAAAATATATATAAGCTTCCTTTAAAATAAAAAATTATACTATACTTTGTCTAATTTTAAATTTATTGACTAAAATATCTCTAATTAACCTAAATTTAAAATTGGTTAATAGAAGATATTTTAGTCAAAAAATTTAAAATTAGACTAAAGTATATATTTTAAAAATAGAAGATAAATTCATGTAATTTTAACAAAATTCAAAGAAAGTCCTTATGATATACTTTTAGCAATATACACAAATTTTCTTTAAAATCATAAGACGACCAAAATACTTGCAAAAATAATATTAATTTCTTTTATTAAAAACAAAACTTATTATACCATATATTTCTTAAATTTTTATTTCAACATTATTTATTTTGTGCTTGAAAGTTATAAATTTAATTTATTATAAAATTTATTAAATTTTATGACAATACTTATCTTTATATATATATAATATTAATTGTTATATTGCCGGCCAACAATGCCCTTATTTTGTTTTTGATGTGTTGATTCTTTACATATAAATTTTTTTAGGAAGACAATTATTTAGATATTTAATTTTTCTTATTGCTGTCTTTTATCCCTTGATTTAACAAAATAACAACGTATCATGCGCAGCCCCGTATAATAATAATAATAATAATAATAATAATAATAATAATAATAATAATAATAATAATAATGGCATCAGTTTGCAATAACCCTTTAGGGGTTCAGTGTAGAATATATTTCCATTTAATGTCTTGCTTGGTCAAGTCCATATAGAGTATTAAATTAACTACTCTATGATAACGCAAGAGAACTCTTTTGTTTACCCTCTAATTCAATCAATAAACGGAGGGATTCCATCAGCCGAGGGCTGAACTTTTCTTTTGAATATTGCAATAAGAAAATTTCTCTAGATTTTTCCATTGAGAATGTTTGTCACTGAATTCAATGAAGTTAAAGCTAAGTCATTCACAGAAATAGGGATATTATATATTATAGAGAATAATAATGCTCATGATTTCTGAAGGTTTTGAACCTCTTAAAGCCTCCAGGAATTTCGGTGACTTTGCTGTCCCATTATTTTGTAATGGGAGAACTCCAGAAGAAAGAGGGTTTAGCTGGAAAAGTAAATGATCAAAAGTGGTTTTAATAAGTCAATTGGAATGTGTTGATACGCTGTCAACAACCAAGAGCCTATTATTTTTTGCTTACCATCTATAATTTCATACAATAGACAATAGTACTGTACCCGACATAACAGAAAAGTCAATTGACATAAATAATTTGCTTCCAACATTATTTTTCAATTATTCACTTTCTATTATGGTGGGGTTATGTCTGCTTCATAATTTTTTTGAACAAAAATAAATAAATAAATTTTTTTTGTTTGGGCCAGTGCTTTTAAATTTAGAAATTTGGACAAGTTGTATGAAACCTTAATTTCAAAGTTCTCTATAATCATGCATATCATAATTTTGAAAATAAAAAGATTTTTTTTTTTATATACATTAAAAAAGTTTGATCAGGTGAGCTGTTGCTTTCACTGGAGCAAATGAATTCTACGTGTCTGGTTGTTGATAAATATCTAGTCACTATTTTTGGACGGTTCTTATAGCAGCAGGCGTCCGATATGCAATACATTAGATTGACTGCAAAATTGAAAATGATCATAAACCAAGACTTTGATTCTCTTGACCGTGAAAGTGACAAGGACCAAAATCCCAATGCACTGAATTCTTAGCGTCTACTTGCATGCGTATAGTTACGACCGATACGGCACCAATAAAATTAATATACTGTATCGTATTCAGAATTTAATTCCTAATTTTATCTCGTCTTTAAAAAAATAAAAAATAAAAAAGAAGACAACCGTAGTCCGTAGGTGAGGGTAAATTAAGAAAAAAAAGGAGTATAGTTAAGTATAATTATCTAATAATAACATAATAAATATATGATTTAATTAACAAATATATAATTATTTATAAAAATAAAAAGTATACATTTATTTATGTTTCAATTATAAAACTAATGAGAATATAAAAAGGACTAAACTTAGAAGAGTTCTTTATATTCTTAGTATCAAGTAATTAAAATATGACAAGTGTAATATTCTTTAATAATTGAAAATATATAATTATTTGTGAAAATTATATATTTTTTATATTATTATTAGAGAATCACATATATCATATTTTGATTATAAAATTTGATAATAAATATATAAGTAATTTATATAATTTTTTTGAAAAAATATACGTTAGTTTTTTCCCAGAAAACAATTGGCAATGGGCCCAGTGGGCCTACAACGACGAGCGTATGCGACATTTTTGAAGCTCAGCTTTTCAAAATTTACTCCTTTCGCGGGCATGGCACATCCGGGCCCATCCTTTGAAGGCATTACATGTTGCACTACGGAAACACCGCTAGCGAGGGAGGGGGAAAAAAAAAAAACCTCATTCGTACACGTTACTTTCATAAATAACCATATTTAGTATATATATATATATATATATATATATATATATATATATATATATATATATATATATATTGTTTTGGTGAGAATATTTAGTACATATATACTCATAACACTTTTGTTTAAGATATTATAATATGAAAAAAAATTATATCTAAAAATCAAAATTTTGTAAAATTGACAATAAAAGATTTTAAAAATTAAAATTATTTTTAAATACCACAATTATTATAAGATTCTACACCGAATAATAAATCTTTTAAAATTAGTAGTAAATTTTTTAAAACTTGATAGTAATTATGATTTTTAAAGGTATTTTTAATTTTTAAGATCTTTTATTATAAATTTTATAAGATTTGGGTCTTTAATTATAATTTTTTCTTATAATATCTTAAGGTTATAGATATTTTGTTACTTTCTAAGAGATTGAAAATCTTGCATTCTAGAGCCAAGATTTATTAACTTTAACAAATTAGCAATTGTGTCTTTTTATGAAGTTTTAATTAAAAAAAGATCTTAGTATTAAAATTTAGAGTAAGTTAATTACATATATATATATATATTAATTTTGTTAAAATTATATAATTTTTTTATTTTCAAAATATACATAGGCCTTACATAAAATAAAAAGTTACCATATGTTTTAATTTAATTTTAAATTTTTTAATTTAAATACCCTCAATTAATCTAAATACATATTTTTCAAATTAAAAAAATTTAAATAAAGAATATTTTAGTCCAAAAATTTATAATTAAATTAAAGTATAAGATAACTTTTTATTTTAAAAGAAATTTGTGTATATTTTTAAAATAAAAAATTTACAAAATTCAAAAAAATATGAGTAATTTATTTTAAAATTTATAGATTTTAATATTATTAATCAAAATACCAAACAGTTTTCAATTTTTTTCAGAGAGAGAAAGTGAGGGTATTTTGGGAAAACAGGAGTTTACATGACGGCCCAAATTGAGGCCACGGGGGAACTCTCCGATACTTCACTCGGACTTTTCCCGTTGGCTGGGTTTGGAGGGAAACACGCATGCTTTTGCTTTTGCTCAATTTCAGTTTCAGCTTTTTAGGTGATCCATAGAAATCAGAAAGTCTGTATCTCTTTCCTTCAAGTGGGGTCAAAACTCCGACCTTTGCCATCGGCGGAAGCTCAGAGTTAGCACAGGTCAGTGAACTCCATCATTTAATGAATTATCTCCAATATAATCTCTAGTTTTATTCTAGTTTAGATTTTTCTTTTTTTGTTTTTATTCACGGTACGTGGGCTTTTGTATTGCCGATTGACCCTTATTCCGACGGGTTTTGAGATTCAGCGGATCTGGTTCACGTTTACAATCTCTTATAAAATGAAGCGCCTCTGCTACCAGTTTGGCAGTGCAGGAGAGTTTAATCTCCATTGTTGAATTGGCTGTGCAAGGCCTAAAGTTAATATTAAATTGAGAAAGAGACACAGATTCTGATATTGTTGGGAAGGTGCCTCTAAGAAATGCAGAGAGACATAACTTCATGAAAAAAGTAATATAAAGTCTTAGATACTATGTGGTTTGAATGAGTACTCTGGAGCTACTGATTTGTGCTAGCGAAGCATAAAAGAATATTTTCTTTTGGTCCAATGTTAATTGTTGGAATTTGAAATTTCAGCAACAGCTGGATTGTTGATACTTGGTTTCAGTTTAGTAATGATTATGATATTATTTTAGTTTAGCTTCTTAGCCCTCTTTTTTTTTTTTTGGTTCCACTGGGGCGGAGAATGAGATGACTAGTCGCCAAGTGATTTTTGCCGTCCTGCATTATTATTCATTTCATTCCATTTGTTTGTTTGTTTGTTTGTTTTTAATTCTAATGACTTGGTCCTGGTTGATTCTTGAGATTGTCCGGGTGCAAAAAATTATACCAACTGTTTATAGTATTGAGTTACTAAATCAGTGTTAAGGCAAAATAATAATAGTGTCTTTGTAGTTCTCTAGAGCTTGAGAATTGCTTATCTTCTTGACTCTTTCGAATCTAATGTGTTGTTGATTGGAATGCCCAAAATTACACTTTCAAGGTTTATTATTTTTCTTTTAGTGCAAGGTTCTTGTCTAAGCCTTTACTTTCAGAACTTTAGATGAAGGGCTCTGACAATTCTGAATCAGGCAACCAAGGAACTCCATTGATGACTCCATATTATACTCCCCATTAGAAGCAGGGATTGAACAAGTCTGGCCTTCAAACTGTCGATATGGACTTGTCTCCTGGCTCTGGTGGTTATAGCTCGGGGGTTTCTTTGAAGCAGGCCTCTGGATCGCCTTTCTTGTTGTCCTCAGACTCAGAATCTGAAACTTTCAATTCATGCATAAACCATTACAATGGCTTGCCATTAAATACTGATGGCAAGGGACTCCATCGGGAGATTAAGCTGAATGAAGAATTTCTTGGTCTGGAGTCACAGAATCAAATGGCTGGGGAAGACCATGCAGGTAGTACATCGTGGGAAAATGATAATAGAAGTTATGAGGAATTGCTCAGCAAACTTGTCAAAACCGAGGAAGAGCTGAGAGATGCAAACTTGAAACTTCGACTCTCAGAAAAGGAGGTTATCAATCCAAAGGAGATTAAGAAGTGTGAGGGTCAACTCGATCATGTGCTGAAGGAATTAAAAATGAGGGAGGCTGATCTTGAATATGAGAGAGAAAAGGTACTGAAGTTGCAAAATCAAACAGCTGATTAGGAAACTCATGTTCCAGATTGTTGCTACAAGATTGCAAAGCTGGCGGAAGAACTAGCAGTAGCTAGAGAACAGCTTAAGGTATCAAATGATGAGACTGCGGAATTAAAAAATAAAGTCATCAATGGGTCATGTGATGGTACTCATGAATTGCAATATCAGCTTGAACTGGCACAACAAAATGTCGCCACATTAGAAGCCCAACTTGATTCAGGGACAAAGCAGATTCAGGAGCTGGAAGACAAACTTATATGGTACAAAGAAAATGGAAGTAACCATGAACTTCAGGTGCAAAATTTGAAGGCTGAAATGCTTGACGCCCAAGCAAAATATTCTTTGGAGAAAGAGCTGTTGCAGTCTGATATTTTAAGTTTGTCAGAAGCAAAAACACAGCTGGACTCTACACTCAAGGAATGGGAGTCAAGAAGCCACTTGTTAGAAAATAAATTTAGGCAGTGTGAAGCTGAAAATTTGAAACTAGAAGAGCTACATGCAGCCCAAGAAATGGTTTTGCAAGGTGAAATCAGTTGTTTGAAGGAAGAACTTGGTGAAAGAAGGCAAGATAATGAAGCTTTGAACGAGGAATTTGACAGACATAAGCATAAGTATGATATGCTCGTGGCTGAAAAGGATGGAGCCAATGCCAAGATTCATAAACTCATGGCAGAGGCAAGAACCCGAGACAACCAGATTGAAAATATGGAGAAAGACCTTTGCCAGTTTCATGCCCACCAGGAAGAGCTAAAATCAAGATCTGAAGCTGGACTTAATCTAGTAAATGAGTTGAGAATGAAAGTGGAAGAGCTCGAGATAGAGGTGGCTAGACAGAAAGCTGTAATCTCAGAGAGAGCTGAGGAGAAGAGGGAGGCCATACGGCAACTTTGCTATTCACTTGAGCACTTTAGGAGTGGATACCAAGAACTCCGTCAAGCAGTTAATGCGCAAAAGCGTCATGCTGTTGTAAATTCCCAAATTGCATTCAATTAAGTATCATCCTATCTTGTAGATGCCGAAGGTTTGCTTATTATCTATTTTGCATTCATTTTTCTTATATCTGTGAGCATATAAACATAATATGATGTTGTCTAGCTTATCAAAATATATCAAAGAGTTAGATTGATAATTGAGTTGTGGAACTCCTTTTGTTTCATTTTTGGTAGTATGGGTTTATTGACGCTGACAGTTCACTCCTCTCGAGATATTTGAACTAAGCCATTATGTGCCATTTCATTTGAACTTTGCGCCCAAGTCAAGTCAATTTCACTTGTGGCTGTGGTATCTTGTAGTTTTTCAATAGAGAAGACATGGTTAATCATCAAGCTTGACTTTCTCCGTATAGTCAAGTCAAGCAATCTAATAAATAACATTTGAGGGTCAACTATGAAGCCCAAAGAACACCATTTTTATCAATTACACATGGCATACTTTTCAAAGTAAAAGACAAAATCCAGTTAAAATAGTGAAATGCACGAGATAGCCAGCCACAAACTTGAGCAAGGGAAGTGGGAATAGATTTTTTTATTATTATTATAATTGAGATGTTTTTAGACTTTGTCCTAAATTAAATTATCTCGAAAGGCGATTTAAAGATATATTATCCTATATCAACTTAATATATTTAAAAATTTAATTCTAAAATTATTCTCTCAATGGAATTGAACTTGGTTTCTATCATGGGTTTCAGATAAGAAGAAACATTCAAAACGGAAGCTAGCCACGAATATGTTTGCGGGTCAGGTCAGCTTTTAGTTTTCTTCACGGGGGAAGACATTCTCAACTATAGGCTGAGTAATGAGCCAGACTTTGACTTAGTCCATTGTCAAATCCACAAAAGTCAAACTTCCGTAGCTTCTTTATTGTTTTCCAAGTCTGGTTACCTTTTTTCGCTACAACCAAGTCTTGCTACTTTGAGCTGCGGGTTATATATATTATTGTCATTTTTTTTTATACCAATATATATTATCATCATGCTGAAAAATGAACACGCAGCTAATAGAATCCCTTAAAAAAAAAAAATATCATCTATCAGATATATTATTCTGTCATTAAATGTTTGATGTTTTAAAAGTTTTAATCCACTTGTTTAAATAAAAGAACTTGTCACCATACTTTTAAAATTACTATAAAAATGTAACAACTTTTTCTATCAACTTTTCAGTTTAATTATTTAATACATAATTTTGTTTTCAATTTTTAACATAAGCCTTAGTTGACTTGATTGACTACATAATAGGAATAAATTACGCCAATTTAAACTCTAAAGAAGCTAACAGTTGATATGACATAATATCATCTTTTAAAATCAGAGTGAGATTGGTGTATTTAAAATTTTATTTTGGAGGAAGATTTACATTTGCTAAAAGTATGAGAATATCCTTAACAAAAAAGAGAAAAAAATAATAAATTATTGGCCCAAAAAAATTACTCTCTATTTATTTTTAGAAATAACTTGATTGTCCCTTTTATTTTAAAAAACATATTTTTTCCTGTAAGATCAATAAATAACTTATAACTTAATTTAACCAAAACACCCTTAACAATATAATTGATTTTTTATATTGAAAATGTACTTATGAAATTATATTTTTTTAACTTATGAAATTATATTTTTTAAAATATTTTATTTCAATAACTTTTTCTTTTGGGTGAAGAAACAGGGCCTTAAGGTCTAAACAAAAAAGAAAAACCAAATAGAAATCTTAAAAGGCACATGTAGTCCAAAAATATGGAAATAAAGTAAAGACATCAAACTACCAGAGAAAGAGATCTAAATGCAATGTACATCACCTTGAGAGATACCAAAATTAGCAAGATAATTAGCATAAGCACTTCCTTTTCTGTAAGTGTGATTGAAACACACTCTCCATTATTTGTATAACAAGGTCAGTATAATAGAAATCATTTGGTTCGAATGAGAAAAAAGACTTCAAAGAATTATTGAAAAGTTGCACCTAACTAAAAGAGTCACTTTCAATCTCAATTTCTCTAAAACTCCAATTTCAATCAAGATTAAAGTCATCTAAAATATCCCATAATTCTGCAATGAAAGAAGAACAAAAACCCAAACACTTACTAAAACTCACAACCCACCTCCCATTGCTATCACGAATAAGAATGCCACAACCAACACGATTGAGATTACCTTTGCTAAAAACAATAAACTTAATATGTTCTAAAAGTTTTTTTAACATTTATAATAGTGCTCATGTTCTTAAATATATATATATATATATATATATATATGTAATAAACATGTTATTTCAAAAATTTAATATTATCTTTTAATTGATTAAATTCTTTTAAAAAACATTTTGTGAATATGTTGTTTGCTTTTAATAATTATTTACTTTTTTGTAAAATAATTTTAAATTTTTATAAATTTAAAATTGTGGTTATATTATACTTTGATAAATTTAGAAAAGTAGTTATTTTAATAATTTGAGAGTATTCTGGTTAAAATGAGTTTAATTATAAGTTATTTTTTAATTTTGGTAGAAGAAGAATAATTTTTAAAAATAAAAGCAATAATCCTATCTCTCAAGAGTTATAAAGTAATTAATTGGAAAAACTTGATCCATATTTATAAAAATTTACTTAATATCAACATGGCTTCAAATGTGCGCTTATAAAATTTGGCAGAAAAAGGATAAAGGCTGACAGACGCATCGTATGCTAAAATGTTTTGACTGATAATGCAGTACATCAGACGGTTTCACTTTTCTTTTTTTTGCCCCCTTTTATACCTTTTTGTTTAAGTTTGAATAATAAAAATATGATTAAATTAATGATTTAATCTCTGAAGATTTTTTTGATTTAATTTTTAAGGATTCTATTTAGACACAATTATTTATATTTTTGTTATCAAAATTTTTAATTAAAATTATTGCAAATATATAATTTTTTAATAATAATATGATAAAAAATATTTAATTAAAAAAATATACACTTAGTTGCAAAAATTATACACATATTATTTTATTATTAAAAAAATCATATATTTATTATATTTTGATTGAAGAACCTAATAACAAACATATAAAAAACAGCATCTAAGTTTTTCTTTTTTCTTTAAATAAAAGTATTCTAATTTAGATTCTTAAAAATTACTCGTATTTTAATTTATTTCTTCAATTCTTTTAATTTAGTTTTTCAAATATTTTTTCTCAATTAACATGAATCTTTCATTAAGGAAATATGAGATTACACTTGGTTTTTTATTAATGATATAAACTTACTTAGATGTCTTCAACCCTTATAAGACATTTTTTTTTATATATATTAGAACTAGATTTCAATATACTAAAAACCCACAAATACTTTTTGCATAGACCATTTTAATTGTGAGAAAATATTTAGAGATTAAATTAATAGATTTTATTTTCAAATGACCAAATTAAAAGGATTATACTTTTTTATAGATTAAATTAAAAAAGTTTATTTTTGAAAGACTAAATTAAAAAGAAAATAATTTTTAACTAAATAATTAATTATATATGAAAATATTCATATATATATATATATATTGGACTTTACACTTGAGTCTTGAGGCCCAATATCACCCGAAAAAATTTTTTACATAAAAAGATTATGGTACTTGTAATATTATGTAGAAATATATGGTTTAAAAAAATATTAAACTTTGTCAACTAAAGTATTAATTGTTGCTTGAATTAGATGGGTTTGATTTTAAAATGATTAAAATATACATACCTAAAAAATATTTGTCAAATTTATCTATTTAGATTCAGATATAGAGATAAAGAAATAGATTTAATTTTTTTCAAAAAGATTTTTAAGAATATGAGAACGGAGGCACCTGCCCTTCCCCTAAATTGAGATTCTTAGAATAAAAATCTAGCCGCCTTCTTCGTTCGTTTACTCTCCCCATGTTATTGAGATTAAATAATTTCAACATACGTTAGTTATGTGTTTGAATAATATTAATGGCCGTGATACATTTTTGTTTTGTGTAATTTTATATGAATAAAATTATGTAAACATCCTATCTTGAAAATAAATTGAAAATTTTGAAATTTCTTAGTATATAAGTCTTGGTCCAGAGATTTAAAAATTCAATGAAAATAAAATAGAGATTAAATTTGCTTCCTACTAGAATATGTGTTTGAAGATGAAATATATATATATATATATATATATATATATATATATATATATATATATATATATATATATATATATATATTTCTCAAGATCTAAAGACTGGAACTATAGTGCCATACTTAATATCTTGTTTATAATCATCCCTAATTGACTTCATAAAAATTAGCAAATTTAAAACATTTAAAACTCTTGTTCATTATTATTTTTCTTTTATGCAAGAGGATAGTCTTTTGCTTAAATCTTGATCCCAACCAGCTAATCTCAGGTGACTCCATTCATAATGAGAGTAGTCAGTTGTCTGGTATCAGTTCACAAAATAAAATAATTATTAAATATATTAATATTATTTTTTTAGTAAGATCTTTTTTATATGAAAAAATCCTCGGTCAACCACACAAAAATCTGTTTACATATTTATTTTATTGTAATGAAATCCCACGTGTGAAGAAATAACAGGATACTCAATGCCACGTGTCACAAGACAGCTGGCATTGACCCAGTCAAACATCTCCTACGTTGACTTCGTCCAACAACTTAAAATTTCCGCGCGGTTCTTCTATCTTTCTTTTTCACTTTATAAAAGTACTTTTTTTTTTTTCCCTTTTCCTAATAAAACATGTTACCTCTCCTGTTCCCCAAAAAAAAAAAAAAAACCAGGCACTGATTTTGATAATGGCTTTAAACACCCAAAACTTAAAAAATAGAGGACAAATAATTAAAGGCAAAAATGTATAATTTTGAAATTTTGGTTTGGGAAGGAAACCTTCCAACTTTGTAACTAATATAATGAACCCCTTTTTATTCCGCTTCTTTGACTTATTTTTGGTTAATAAATTCATCTCCATCATTCATTGAATGTAGTGTAGCGTATTCATGTCTTCCAATTCATTTGGAAAATTACGACAGCTCCCGGGAAGAAAGAGAAAAAATTTATATAATATTTACTATATTTTGTAATTGTTATTTAATGATATTTATTTTTGTTATTTTTTAAAATAAAGATACAAGAATTATTTTTAATTCATAAAATTAACTTTAATTTTAATTTTTAACTTTTTTTTCTCTCAAATAATTTTTGAAATCGAGCGATCCATGAGATGCCATGTCATCAACGGGCTTTGCTTTAAATGGCATAGGCGCCGACTCGTAAGTCAGTGTCCCCTTCACGGTGGAAAAACGCGCACAGAGGAGAGAGAGCTGAATATGATCACAGATTGGTGAAGAAACGGAACACAAATTCAAAGCAAAGACAGAGAGAGAGAAGAGAAGCTCTCTTTTCTTTTCCTCGGAGTTGACTAAATTACCTTCTAAACACGAAACAGAAGACTAGTTATTCTGTATTCTAAAGAATCAAGGAGGAACAAGAAAAGGCACTCAAGGAACCACAGCCATCTCTTCGTCTCTCTTTCATATTATTTCTTTGGCCGTATGCTTTGTGCCAAACAAAAGATTTCTCATTTCTTTCAATTTCGTCTATCTCAGAATTTTCTAACAGGTTCGTTTTAGTTCCCACTTTTAATAATTCAGCACACTTCACGTGATCTTCCATTTCATTTCCTTTAACTTCTCAGAATTTGCATTTTGCCTGTGTGGATTTATATTTCTACACCTGCATTTCTGTTTCTCTGCTTTCTTCAAATTTTCTGGGGTTTTCTCCCTCTCTTTTTTCATTCCCAAGTGTCTTTTCTCTCTGTAATTGTGGCTTTTATCATCATCAGCAACTGCGATTTTGTCAGTTGCAAGCTGCTGTAGAAACTGAATATTTGATCCGATCTACCCGGAAAATTAAGGTGATTGGAAATAATTATAATATCTTTGCTTGTTTCTCATCTACTTGTGGATGGATTTTTTTTTAATCATTTTCTTTTTCAACTTGTTTTTCTTCAAAAAATAATTTCTCTTTGTTTGCTACGAGTATGCCATAAATTCAACTTATACTCAGTATATTTGTGGGTTAACTAAATAATAATAAATATATTGAGATATGTCGATCACAGAGTGGCTGGCTGTTAGTACTAATCTATTCATTATCTATGGTAGGTTGAAGGATAGATAGATATATGCCCACAACATAAAAAAATTTTGTTTTCTGTGTGTGTGTGTCTGTGTGGGTGGAATTAAACTTCGTGTTCTCTGTTCTTTTTCTTCTCTTTTTTGTTTTTGTTTGTTTTGTTTTTTTAATAATCTGATTCAATTTGTCTTACAAGTTACACCGCAACTATTTGTGTTTGATTTATAAATATTAGGGAAAAAAAAAAAAATGACATCCTTTTGTAATTGCTTTATGAGTGTTTCACTTGGAGGTCTCTTGTTTCATTGTTAGTGAAGTATAAATGGAATTACCATCTAAGGGCATGTAGTGGTCTACTATCTACTAAAATAGAGTTGGTACGGTTACTTAGCTGAATCAGGACTCATCCGAGTCATCTCTGCTTCAGCTTACTAAATATGTAGGACAAGTTTTCATTCTTATATATTCTCAGCTGCTTATAGATACAAGTATAAAATTTCTTTTTTTTTAAAATTAAATTGTTTTGAAGAATTGAAGCTAAACTTTACTTTGATCTGATGCAGACAGTGAGAACTCCGGGAAGCTTTGTTTTTGAAGCCACAGTGTTTTTTGTGGATGAATGTGGTATTTGAGTTTGACATCTACAATTCTTTGGACTGAATTCTGTTACTTATTTGGAGTAAGATGTCTGGTGAATTAACTCCAAAACTTCGGCTAGTTAAATGTCCTAAATGCCTGCTGGTTCTTCCAGAGTTTCCACATTATCCTGTGTACAAGTGTGGTGGATGCGGTACAACTCTTCAAGGTAACAAATCACGCCATTTTATATGATTTTACTCTTAAAGTTTAATTCTGTTGGGAGAAATGCTACAGAAAAAAATGTTTAAACTGTGAAGTTTTTGGCTGTTGCACTTTTCAAACACTTAAACAATGTGCTTGGGTTTTTCAAACACTTAAACAATGTGCTTGGGTTGATCATAGCCTTCATTTTCTCACTCTTGCGGACTTATTCAAACCATATTAATTTTTGTGATATTCTTTAATGTTTATAGTATTTGCTTGGTTGCTATTAATGTCTTGTTGTGCATATGTTAATTTTTAATGAAAATCCAACATTGCAAATGGGGATGCTGATTCTATATACCTCTTCCAGCTCTGAAGTTGTAACTTAGATCATTTCACTGTGCTATATACAGCTAAGAAACGAAAAAGTGAGGCTGCAAATCCAGAATCCTGCAGACGTGAAACTGAAGCAGCTCCTAGAAACGTGGTGAGTCTTGTTTCAGAAGATAAGGAATGCAGCAATGGAGAGCAGCCTGTTCTTCCTCAGGAGAGGGTTCTGAGGACAAAAACAACTAGCTCTTCCTCAGAAGCACGCTCTTCGGATGGAGATGGCGGAGGAGGTCAAAATGAAAATGGGGAATACAATGAAAAGCAGTTAATTCTTCCTCAGGAGAATGTTGTGAGGACAAAAAGAACTAGTTCTTCCTCAGGAGATTGCTCTTTAAATGGGGATGGTGGAAGCAGTCAGAATGAAAATGGGGAATGCAATGAAAAGCAGTTAGTTCTTCCTCAGGAGAATGTTGTGGTGACAAAAAGTAGTTCTTCCTCAGGAGAATGTTCTTTGGATGTCAATGTTGGAAGCGATCAAAATGAAAATGGGGAATGTGATTTAAAGCAACTAGCTCTTCCTCAGCAGAGTGTTCTGAGGACAAAATCAACTAGTTCTTCCTCAGGAGAATATCCTTTGGATGTAGATGGTAGAAGGGATCATAATGAAAATGGGGATTGCGATAGAAAGCAGCTAGTTCTTCCTCAGGAGAAAGTTTGGAGGACAAAATCAACTAGTTCTTCCTCAGGAGTATGTTCTTTGGATGTAAATGGCGGCGGGGTTCAAATTAGAAATCAGGAAGGCAATGGGAAGAAGCTATCTCTTCCTCAGGGGACAAAAGCAACTAGTTTTTCCTCAGGAGAATGTTCTTTGGATGAAAATGGCAGTAGGGAACAGGATAATAATGGGGAATGCAACGGAGAGGAGCTAGATCTTCCCCATGAGAGCATTCAGAGGACAAAATCAACTAGTTTTTCCTCAGCAAAATGCTCTTTGGATGAAATAGGTGGAAGGGATCAAAATGAAAATGGGGACTTCAATGTAGCTTTTAATTTATCAGATGAAGATCAGGAAAATGAGATGAATGCCAATAACTTGTCAGATATTAGATTTAAGCAGCATAATGTATCCAACAAAGGTTGTTCTACTGAGCTAACTAAGACTAAGATTGAGAACTCATCAGTATTGATGGGAGAGAGTCCAGAAGAAGAGACAACTGACACCCACTTGCAATTAGCAGGAGCAGAAGGGTCAGATAATGGAAGCTTATTATTAAAGGAAGCAGAAGAGCAATTAATTGGTGCTTCAGATGGAGTAGATGCCAATGATGACAAATCAGCTGGAATAGAAGCAAAATCTGAAGTGGAAATTACTGGAAGGGATGATACTGCCAAAAACTTAACAAATGATAACTTTGCATCTGGAAAGGGGAGTAAATATGGTAATCCTGTATCTTCTCCTAATAAACAAATGAAGCAAGCTCAGGAACCTGAACATCATTCATTTGAAAACTCAGAAGGAATGCATCAGAGTTCAGAGCTTAGTGTTGATCTTGGAGAATTGTCTAAATCCCCAACGACAAGAAGCTCTCATGCTTATGATGGCAGTGTCTCTTCTCATGATGGAATGGACAAGCGATTCCCTGACCAATATCTGAATCCTTTTGAGAATACTTACAATATAGCTAATGTTGTTTCTGAGGGAAGGCACAGAAAGGGAAAAGGCCCTATCAATAGTATGAATGTTCCATCAGATTTGCCCAGGGGAAAGCATCATGTCATGAAAGACACGAAAAGGAGTCAATACAAAGTGCCGGAGACAAAACATGATCGCCCTGTTTGGCATGGGGTGAGAGCAGGGACAGTAGAGTACCCACCTAGAATGCCTTTCCATCGAAGTGGTTCACAATCTGGCTATGAAAGTGACATCCCATTAAATCAAATGCATGATGATGAGCAGTATTTCAGCAGCTCAAGCTTTCTCTCATCTGACTACCGTGAGGGCTCTGACCAGGAGAAGATGGAACTGTTGAAAATGATCCATAAACTGCAAAATCGACTCAAAAGAACAGGCTCTCTGAGAGGGGAAACAACTGGAAGACTTTCTGCTGGTGTCTCTTCTAGGGGAAAGCATGTTTTTCCATCCCATAGCCATGACTTTCATGAGGGAAGAAGATTTAGTCATGATCTTGGTGACCCTTGGTGTGATGCAAGATACAGTTATGAACTGATCAACTGGCGACAAAGGAGTAAGTTTTCACAAATACCCTTTTCAGCTGAGGCAACAAGCAGCACGCACCATGTTGATAATTCTTGTTTCCATTGTCGTCACCCAGAATGGCGATACTCAGCAGAGTTGCCTCCACATATTCATTATCAGCATGAAGAATTATGCAGTTATCATCCTGGTCACAACAATTGCTGCTTTGCTCGCCGCTCTTATCCTTCGAGTGCACAAAGGTACATCGGCTCTAAACTCCAATTATATGGCCGTGAACCAAAGTCTGATTGTCAGAGGCATCGGGCTTATGAGATGAGAATGTACTTTAGGGAGATACAGAACATGACTAAGAGACATTTCCGACCAGTTGCAGGTGGAGCCCCTTTTGTCACTTGTCATAATTGCTTCAAGCTGCTTCAGCTGCCTGCTGATTTTCTTCTTTTCAAAAGGGTATGTCATCAGCTAAAATGTGGACACTGTTCAGAGATCCTCAAGTTTTCACTGCAGGATAGAAGTCATATAGTTTCTTACGAACCAAATGAGCTTGAAGACCAAAGCGAGGTGATTAATGGGAGCATTAATATGGCTTCTTCGGCTTCTCTTGCCAATTATTTCCATTCTTCATATGCGGTCCCCATTTCATATTCTGACGATTATGGAAATTATGTGTCTAAAAGCTTCTCCTCAGGGGGAGATCCTGTTTCTCTGACCCCGTTTCATCCTTTACATGGCAGTGAATATGACACAAATGTCTCTTGTGGTGCCTTCGAGGAGGAAGAGAAGATTGCTCCAAGACATTCTGGTACAAGCAAGGTTCCTCTAGGAACATATGAATCAACAGGGGTTTCCTCGAATATGTCTGGGTCAGCAAAATCGTCATCAGAAATGGAGGCGCCGCCGCCGCCGCCGCTACCAAGGAGTTCGCCACTCCATCAACTGATGGGTTATTCCTCACCAAGCCAAGTGATAAGAGGAATTCGGTCATCTGGTGAAGGTAATGACCTCATGAAAAATGAACAACACGATCAGAGTCGAGAAAAAGTGCTATAATCCTCAAGAACCATAATGTCTTGTAGTGTGTCAGCGGAAGTTCCTTGTCAGAATTTGAGAATATGTGACTAGATTTTTTTTTTTTCGTTGGCTTTTGTAGTTACCATTTTGGTATCTTCAATTGGAGCAACTGGATTGGCTTGTTGATCTGACATGTATACTAGAACTTAAATAGTTTCATTTTTCAATTTGATTTATACTATTTGGGCATAATGTGCCTCTGCCCTCTTGTCGTGCACGGGAATGTAGGTTTTTGGTATAAAAAATTGATTTTGGTAAATATATGAAGAGTTATTATGTATTTTAAAATAGTATTTCATAATTATACATTAAATTATTTTGTGCTTACAAATGCCTAACAAATTATTTATTTTAAATTTATAACCTTCCCAGGTTTCCCCTACTTGTTGGTATTCATAATCATTTGGTTAATACTTCATTTATTTATTATATTTATTTAGATTTCCTATTTTTCCTCGTTTAATCTATTCCTCTTATTATTTTCATCACATTTACCCATGTAGAAACAACTTAATGGAAGGCTATATAAGAATATGCAAATAGTAAAAAATAATTTGGATTAAGAATAGAAAGACAGATCTTGAAGTTAATATCCAAGGAATTCCAACGCCCGCGTGTTGTCTCTACTTTGATTTTTGGGCATAAATCCTCTGGTCGTTCTTCCATTTTTAAAATAAGCTACACAGGACTCTTGGCCGCGTCTCCTTCCTCATTCTTAATTCTCAAGGCCTTATACTTAACTTTGTCTCACACATACGCAGAAGTTTTCAGTTTTCACAATGGTCATGGAAACTGCACAGGCTCTTCTCAAGTATGACCCCAATCAATTTATGGACAATTAAACAGAATTGCAATTCAAGGTTTTCTTTGGTCAAATACGAATTATACTTTAACTAAGATGACAATCGTTAAATAAAGAAATTACATTAGTCATAAGATGTAACTTAAGTGCACCTCCATTCAAACACAAGCTATAACAATACACAACAGCACGTTAGAGTGAGAGTAAGTTGAAAGAAGTTTGTTGGAGAAGTTAAAAAATGGCTTCAAAGGGCCACTTTATCAAACAGATGAATTTATATTGCTATTAGTATTAAAATTTTTGACATTTTAAAGTAAACTCAATCTCACAAGTTAGTGACTATTCAGCAGAATCAGCACGCCAATAGGATAAGATCATTCTTCTTTTGCACACCGACCATGTCAGGTAGACATGAATGTAATCTTTTGGAGAAAGGTATCCGAGTGAAGCTAAATGATTCAAGCATTTGTTTCCGAACTGGATTCTGGACCTTCATCAGTTTGCAACTCAAAAGGTCTCATCCTGTTTGTATTGCTTCCAATGGGGGTCGTCCATCATCATCGTCACTGGAGTCCCTCTCATTCTCTTGTTGGATGGTGTTTCCATGCAAATTTTCATTTGAATCATCTACAACCCCAGGTTTAAAAATTTCAGGCCTACATGAAACAATGATTGTCAAAGTATATGATGAATAGGATGAGATTTCTTTTGATGACAAAAGTTATAATATGATATTTCACAAAGGAACCTAGTGCAGGTTTCAAATAGTGGGTGTTGCTGACTTGCAATCTTGGCAGGTATGAGAATGCTTTTATAGAAAGATAATTTGGAAAAAAAAAAGGAGAGGAAAGGTTGAGATAATTATGCAGTATTTCATTCTCGCTTGTTAACAAAATCAGAATGATCAACAAGAGCACACCATTCTGGAGATTTTTGAAGCACTTGAACTTGTTCATGGTAGAGAACTTGGGAAACAATACATGCAACCTTGCTACCTGATTCAAGAGCCTTTTGCTTTCGACTTTTATCAACCGCAACAAAGTTCCCTGCAAATTGAGAAAGCAGCTTGGGTTTGTTGAACAATGAAATGAAGGTGTAATTCAGGCAAGTAGCTTTTAAAACCCATGCCCAGTTCAATTTTGTGATTTCCAAGTATCAAAATCATTGAACTAAAAATTTCATGTTTGAACACCACAAACAATTTAAACCACTGATTCAAACATGGCCCTAATAATGCTCAATTACAACTTTTTATTTTTCGTTTTGGGGAGGAGAAGGTTGACCAGGCTTGAGTGATTCTGTAGAATAAATTTATTATTTTAATGAAAAAGCCAAAATTAAGGCAAGATTAGCTACTGGTGAAAAGAGGGCCAACTCATGAGTAAACTAAGAAGACTGTGATTGAGCTTCTAAAAAATTTAAGCTTTAGAAAGGATTAAATTCATAGTCCTAAAAAAAAACAACAAAGAAACAAAGAAAAAAACAACTAGTTCATCAAGACGAAGATATAATGCAACTAGAAAAGCAATTTCTTTATATATATATATATATAATATAAGTTAAAAACATATGTAAGTAGCTTCCTTGTTAAAGCAAAAAGCATTGAATTGCTTCATACATAGAACAAACCTCGTTTTATCCACGTGCTCTTTTGGAATTTAGTTGGAAATGGAGCTAGTAATTTCTCACCATGTGCATCCATTACCTTATGAAAGATACAAATCAATATGGAATAAGTAATAAGAAATAGGGAGTGTATGTGTGTGTTAGAAATAGTGTCTGTTTGAGAAACATTCACTGATAAAAGATAGTAAGACAGTTGGAGAGAGAGAGAGAGAGAGAGTTTGTGTGTGTAAATATAGAAAGAGAGACTACATCTTTCTCCATTTTCTGTTTCTTATTCATTTTTCTTAAACAATCATCACATTGGGCAAGTTCGCTCCACATATTTATGATAGGACTATGAAAATTGGAGAGAAATAGAGAGAAACAACAAAAAAAAAAGAAGAAAAATAAAGAAAAGATAGAGAAAGAGAAAAACAAAAGTAAAGAGAATTAGGATTGAGCCACACAATACATGCTTCTATCCCTTCATCTAGTGCACATTGATCACAACGTATAAATAAAGGTGACAGTTAGGTAGTTACAATAAAATGGCAAAAATATCTCTACTAAAAAAATACAAAAAGACTAAAGTACCCTTACTGAATAAAATGCTTATATCAACTATCCCCTCCAACATCACCCTTGTCCCCAAGGGTATTGAGATTGAGCAAATTCAGGAAATTTGCATTGCAAGTCATGCCAATACTCCCAAGTAGATTCCTCAAGCAGCTTCCCTTTCCACTTAACTGATACCTAGGTGACAGCTCTATGGTTCCACTAGACAACCTTTCAATCTAAAATTAATTCTGGTTTCCTCTGAGTCACAAATGGATCCCAATCAAGTGGTAATTGGTGTAAAGGGATACAGGGATTAGGACATCTCTTGAGTAAAGAAACATGAAAGGTGGTATGTATCTTTAGGTAAGGAGGTAGCTACAGAGTATAAGCCACTTGTCCTACTCGATGCAAGATCTTATAAGGACCATAGTCTAGGAAGACAGCTTCCTTAGTCCTCTTCTTTTCACCGTGAATTAGGCTAAAGTTTGAGAGAAACCTAATCACCTTCCTTGAATTCATGTTCAAATTGGTGCTTGTCTACCTGTTGCCTTATTCGATTAGTTGCAAGTATCAAGTTTTGCTTTAATTTAGATAGAATGATCTCTTTAGCAGTAACACTTCAATCAATTGCTGCCATGGAAGATTCTTGAGATAGATAAGGTAGATGCAAAGGTGGTGGCTGGCCATACATTATCTCACAAGGAGTATATTTGGCAGAAGTATGAAATGTGGTATTATATCACCATTCAATTATAGATAACCACTTAACCCAATCCCTTGATGACTCCTAGGTGAAGCTCCTTAAATAATATTCCACACACTAATCTAATACTTCACTTTGCTTATCATTTTAAGGGTGATAAATCGTAGATAAACTCTGAGAAACTCCTAACTTGACCAAAAATTCTTGCAAAAAATTGCTGGTAAAAATGGGATCTTGATCACTAACAATATTGTTAGGAGTCCTATGGAGTTTGTAGATGTTGTCAATAAAGACCTGAGCCAAGGCTATTGATGTGACAGTGAAACAAAATGAGTATGTTTACTGAGCCTATCAATTACCACCCAAATAATGTCCTTGCCATTGGACTTAGGCAGTTTCTCAATAAAGTCCATGGCTACACTGTGCCATATTCCATTAGGTATAAGTAGAGGTTGTATAGGACCTGGGTATGCCATTATTTCATATTTGTACCTAAGGCAAGTTTCACAATTCTCCAATAAGGTTTTGACATTGCCATACATTCCCTTCCAATAAAAAAAAAATTATCTTCTTTAAGGTTGCCTTAACTCCAAAATGGCCACCTTGTGGGGAGGAATGTAACCATGACAATAGGGTCTGTTTCAATGAAAATTGGTCATTTCTAATGACCAATTTATTCTTTCTAGTGAGTATTCCATTTCTCCATGCATGTCGAGGATGAGAAGTAGGATCAACTTCCAAATCCTCAATAATATATCTTAGAGTAGCATCAAAATGCCATTGCGCTTTGATGGCTTCCCACAAGTCTGAAGAAACAAAATATAAGCTCATTTGTAGTAACACGCCATGAGAAGCTCAAGGAAGGGAATCAACAGCTTGATTCTCTTTGCCCTTCCTGTATGCAATTTCATATTGTAACCCCATCAATTTAATGATCCAAATATATTGTGAAGGAGTAGATAACCTTTGCTCAAGCAAATATCCCAAGCTTTTCTAATCTTAATGATAGTAAATGGTCTTATGCTCAAATACTAGTATCATTTCTCCATGGCATATACAATAGCAAGCATCTTTCGATCATAAACAGAAAGCAATCTATTTCAAGCACGTTATTAATATAAGCTATGAGTTGATTCTTTTGCATAAGAATAGCTCCAATGCCAAAATTAGATGTATCAATTTCAGTAATAAAAGTTTCATCCAAATCTAGTAAGCCAAGTACAAAGATTATTACCAACGCTTCTATTTTCCATATAAAATTGCCTTTTTTGAGAAGATCAGTGAAAAGCCTAGCAATGACATCATGCCCACGAATAAACCTTTTATAATACCCAGAAAGTCCTAGAAATCCTTTTAACTCCTTAAGAATTTTAGGCATAGACCATTCCTTCACAGCTTGAATTTTTGTAGGATCAGTAACTACCTCTACATTAGATATGATATTCCCCAAGTACTCAATCTGATTAGTAGCAAAGGCACATTTTCTTTTCTTGACAAAAAACTAATGTGTATGAACAATAGCTAAAACTTTCTTTAAATGCAACACATGAGAGGTCAAATCCCCATTATACACTAAGATGTCATAAAAATCCACCAAGATTGTTTTCCTTAGCAACTTTTCAAATATGGCATTCATGATAGCTTAGAAGGTTAAAGGGGCATTAGTAATTCCAAAAGGCATCATAAGATACTCATAATGCCTTGAATGAGTTTGGGAAGCAGTTTTATGGATATCCTCTTCGTGGATTCGAATTTGATGGTAACTAGACCTAAGGTTTAACTTGGCGAACACCTTGGCCTTCCCCAATTCATCAAGCAAATCTTCTATCAAAGGAATAGGGAATTAGTTCTTAACAATAGATTTATTATGGGAGCAATAATCAAGACACATCTTGCAACTACCATTTTTTTTTCTTTTTAAAGAAAGTAGCACCATAGGTTAAGCAAAAATGGATGTGCTAGGTTGAATCACTCCTGCCTCTAACATTTCTTGTATTAACTTTTCTATAACATCTTTTTGAAATGCCAAATAGTGATAAGGCCTAATATTCATAGGATTGATACCTCTTGCAAAATAATTTTATGGTCATATTGACCTTTTTTAGGGGGCAAACCTTGAGGTTCCTTAAATTTAATTAGTAATTGCTGAATATTAGAAGGTATACTATCAGTAGTCATAGACCATATGCTGTAGCTACTCTTATTTAGTAGATAAGGAACTAATTGCAATATGTATAAATCTTATAGTTTAGTGATTAGTTGAAGAAGTTTCTTTTCTCTAATAATTTTGTTTTTAATGTCAACAACAATTAAAATTTATACCTTTCCTCCTTTTCCAAATGAACTCCATGATCAAATTTTTGGCAATCAAAATTGATGGTACCAACCTTTCTTATCCACTACATGCCAAATACCATGTCACAACCAGTGAGAGGAATTAAACTTACATTAGCTTCACATTCCAAGTCTTGTGTCACCCACTTTAAGCCATTACAAGCATGTGTTCCCTTTAGTTTATTGCCATTAGCTAAGGTAACAGTCATTGCTTCAATAAGGTAGGCATTACTTTCAGGAATTAAGGAAGCATCTAAGAAGTTATGAAAATTTCCTGTACAAATTAAAATTTGTATTAGTTATTTCCCATATCTACCCTTCACTTTTATAGTGGGATAAAAGGCAATACCTAGGATAGCATTCAAAGAAAGTATGGGATTTTCTTAAATTCTTGATTCTACCACCTTCATTTTCTCTTCCAATGTTGTCACCATTTCACCAAGTGTGTCCTCCTTACATATTTTCATAAGATACACTTGCATTTTCTTACAATAAGGGCAATCATGATCTAGAGTATACTTCTTATAACAAAAATAACATGAGTTCTTAGCTTGAAGATCTTCCAATTTAACAAGAGCGAGCCTTTGTTTGAATTGTACAAAAGGTTTCCTAAGGATTCCCATTTGTTTTTAATTCAAAGTGATAGGAGGCAACCTAACTTTACTATCCCACCCCTGATTCTTCCCTTTAATTATCCCACTAGTTCCTCTCAGTGCCAAGACGCCACTAGTCTTACTCAAAAACCCTATTACAGCCACAATTCCTTTTTGTAACATTACATAATTCACCTCAACCATCTTAGCTAGCATGGAAGCTTCCAATAGAGTTTGTGGATACAGCAATTTAACACCCATTGACAGCTCAGGCTTAAGAGCACCTATAAAGCAGCTTAACTTTTTATACTCACTTAATTTCACTCTATAGACCAGATCATCAAATTTAGCCTGAAAATTAAAAAGTGATTTTGATTGTCTCAATTGCATCAACTCTTCCATAGGATCATCACAAATTAGGCCAACTATAATTTTCATTGCCTGACGGGCTTGTCGTGCAACCCTCAAAATAAAACTAGGTTGAATATTAAATGCAATATAGGGCACAACCTAGATCATCTCCCTAGGAAATGGAATTCAATGCTTAATTAAGTTTCTAAGTGTTAAAAGACTCTACAAATTTCTAAACTAAGGGGGGGGGTTTGATTGATTTAAACTAACCTAAAATGAAACCAAATTAAAATTCTTAATTGCTACCTAATTAGATTAATTGTGAATGATAATGATTTTGTGACTAGCTTTGGAATCGTCTTTTGGTATCCACTATCCTTATCCTAATCCAATTGTAATTAATTCTGGCCTAAGAGTTCCTAATTATGTTCATTAGCAAATGATCTTGAATAACCATTCAAGATTCAAGAGATTAATAATCTAATATTGAATTGAGACCTCAATCCCGCATTAAATTGTTAATTCTTGTCTTTAAGATCTTTGAACACTCAAATTGATTGATTAACTGATTAATTAGCTTCTGAATCATCATCCAAAAATGTTTAATTAACCAACTAAACACCGAGGAATCCACAAATAGACAATTAGGCACTTAATCTTACTCATGCATTTCATCGAACACCTTCGTGGCATACATAGGAGACTATAGAGAAATGAACAATTCAGAACCAAAATTAATCAATTAAAACAACAATTATCTTTTTAATCAGTACCTAACCAGCTACTAATCAATTACACAAATTCTCAATCTAATATTCTTTAACCAAGTAAATACAAGAAAGAGAAAAAGTGTTGGAAAAATAGAAATTCTTAGCCAAAATTTTGCTTCTTCTCCAAGGATTCAAGCTTCCACTCAAGAGCTTCCTCCCTTGCTAGCCTCAAGGTGGATGAATTAAAGCTTCATTAATGGATGGAAAAATGGAGGAAAAATGACGTGGTATGTGGTTCTGGACGCTGGATGGAGAGAATGGACGAAGGGATGGGTGTGCGTGGTGAATGATGTGGTGTGTGACGATGTAGTGGGCGTAGTGATGAAGGCGAGATTCTCCTTTCACGTGAATGTTTTATTTTTCACGTGCTTGCTCAGCTCATGCTCGAAGGCATTTTCTTAATTCCCTTCACGTGCTAACCTGATGCAAGTACCTGAAGCATTTTCTCCAGCTTTGTTTATGTGAGTGTGGGTCCCACTTTACTTTATATTATAGTTTATTCCACATGCATTCCAGCTCCAGCGTTTTCATTCAAACCAGCAGCTCGTGCCTCTTGTTTCCACGTTACTTTCTTCGAACCATGCAACTCTCCAGACTGCTACATTCATTCGTGTTTTCTTCTTCATTCCAGAGCGTGGCTTCATATTCTCATTTAAGCTATCACATGCTCAGCTCGTGTTTCTTATTTCTACTCGAGCCTGTGACCTTGTGGCTACTGCATGGGTTTATTTTTCTCTGTCAGCACGTTCAGCCCTTCATAAAAACGTGCTCTGTTTCCTTCTTTTCTTTCCTTGCTTCTTCCTCGTTCTGCAGCTACTTCCAGACTTCAACTTGTTGCTTTTTCTTCGCCTCCAGCTCGCTTTTGCATGTGTGTGGAGCTTTTTCATATAAGTGTTGCCTGAGCTTCATTCTCTCTGCTTCTGCGTTGTTCTTCCACGTACGATGCTTCTTCTTTGTGTGTCTCAGCCCAGACTTCCTTTCTCCTAGCTTCAGTCCCCCAACTTGTGGCTGTCTCATGCTTCGTGCTTTGTTTCTCCTGCCCCACATTGCAGCTGGTTCTCTTCTCATTCATTTGCTGGAGTTTCTCAGCTTTTTTTTTTCTTCACACATTCTGCACTTCTAACGTGTTGCTCTTAGTTTTCTTCTCTGTTTTGCTCAACTACTTCACATGCTCATCTCTGTTTCTGCATGAGCTGCTTGCTATGATTGCCACGTCAGTTTTCTAACTCAGCTTCATGGTCTCATGGCATCTTATCTGTTCAGCTCAAACTCCACCTTCTCACGTGGAGTTCTCCTTCATTTTTCAGCTCGTTCCAGCCTTTCTTCTCTCTGTTATGGAGTTGCTTCCTTGAGCAAAGCCATGTGCATCCTGGTCCTTCCTAATATATTCATCCAAAGATCCATGCACGTTCACTTCAACTCCATTCCTTCTTTAAATAAATTTCCTCCTTTAAATTCCATTGTCCAAAATCTGCATAAAAACAAAGGAGAAAAAATCACAAGGTTCATTTAAAATGATTTATGCAATTAAAATCAATTATTTGCACTTAAATTCTTAAAGTGTAGAAAATGGCTACAAAAATCAATTATCCACCTAAGTAAATCCATTAAGCCTTATGTAACTATTAAAATGCTTAAGCTAAGGGAAATAAAATGTATAAAAATCATGCTTGTCACTGCCACAAACATACCTTAGGGAATTCTCCCACTCCTACTCTTCTCAAAATATTGATACCATTTATATGAAGCCTCATCCAGAACAAAGCTTGCCATTATTACTTTACTACCCTTAGGAGGCCTATCCAATAGATAAAAACATTCATACTTTGAGATCTACCTAAAAACATCATTGGTGGTAAATTTAGGAAAGTCTACCTTGGTGAAGTGGGTAGGAATTTGATAATTTTTGGTCATTGAATGTGAGTCGCCAAAAGTAGCTCGACTATCATCACGAGCATGATCTTGTGTGTGCCCTTACATCATTTCCTACATTCCAACTATCCACGATTCCCATTCCCCAATTCTCTAATTAGTCTCAGTATGCAAATGATCTTCCATGTCATGCTAGTTGCTTTGAGATCGTGTTCCTTCATCCATTAGATCACTGCTTTGATACCAAACTGATAGGACTATGAAAATTAAAGAGAAATAATAGGAAACAATTGAAAAAGAAGAAGAAAGAAGAGATGGAGAAAGAGAGAAAACAAAAGGAAAAAATTGGGATTGAGTCACACAACGCATGCCTCTGTCCCTTCTTATTGATCACAATATACAGACAACATGACAGTTAGGTAGTTACAATGAAATGGCAAAGATATCCCTACTAACAAATATAAAAAGATCGATGTACCCCTTATTGAGTAAAATTCCTATATCAATTTATCTACTTAATTATGATTTTTTTAATTAATTTATACACAAAGGCCATGTCTTCTCCAATTTCTATCTCCATACTTAGTTTTTCCTTTTTCTTTCTTATAGAGCAATCACATACTATTGAGTCTTGACTGTCCCTACATTTTCATAGACAATATCTATCTTGGTTTATTGAGTGCTTAGCTTTTAAAACAATGATTTTATAAACTTATGCATGAACATGTTGGTAAGAAGGAAAAGTTTTTATCATTTTAATATAGGTAAACTAAAAAACCTTGAACTTTCACCAAAAGAAAGATAGATTTGTAGCTTCACTTTTCTCTTGCAAAAAAGCATGGGAAAATTGTTTAACCAATGACACATTCACACCCTAACCTAGCTCTCTCTACTGCTATCATAGCTTGCATACTCCCTTTTAGACTTAACTCCTCCCTCCTACCTAAGTAAAATTATTTACAGAGTCAATCGAATCTAATTCACCCCACTCTCTCTTCCCTTTCTTTTTTGCTTACTTTCATAGTTGTTAAAGGAGGAAGAAATTACATTAAACAATAATTGATTATTAATTATGCTATAGTGCCAGAACAAACCAAAGATATACAATTCACAAGAAAGAAGGAAATTTAAGAAGAATCAAATTTATAAAGGGTGGAGTTGATACCTTAATTAGATTAGAACGTCGAAGAGACACCACCTTCATGATGCTTTGGCCATCTGGCAGAGTCACATGCTCTTCCTCTTTTGCCCTTAACAAGTTCTTCCTTCCTCTTCCCATAACACATCCCTTAATCTAACCTAAAACCTTATTTCCCCAAGTAAAATTTTTTTCTTTTGATAGTATTAGTTGTGGATTCAAATCCTTTGGATCTGCATTGAGGATTCCTCTTCACCATATGCAGTTAAACAAAAAGATAGTATTTTGCCATTTTAATTTTGTCTTGTTCTTACCTTATCAAAATGCTAGAGGCTAAGGGTTGATTGAAGCTTCATTTCCTCGAAGGGATTACAGCCTCCATTTTCACACAATTGCTTCCTTTAAGTTCATCAATCCTCTATTTCCACGTTAAAAGTTCACTAATTCATAGGTGGACAGTTCTGTCCTCAAGAACTTTGATTGCTTCCTCTAGGTTCGTCAATACTCTGTCTTACTCTCGCACTTTTTTTTTTCGTTTCTATCCTTAAGAACTCTAATCGCTTCTTTCAGTGATTTCAAGAACCTTGGTTAGTTTTAGTTTTGATGATGGTCATTTCTATCCTGCCACTGTTTGCCAAGGATTCCACACCCTTGTCTTTCTTGCCTTTTGGCCAGTTGAAGGTTTTGGAGCTTAGGAGATCACACTTTGGCCACCAGAGGGTTGCTCAAGTTGAGGCATTCTTTGGAGAAAAGCACTTATAATGATTCCATGGTTTGTTTCCTAATTCCTCTTATTTATTTATTTATTATTTGATCATAAAATTTTTGAGAGCATAGGCTATTTTCCTGGTTATTAAATGTAAGGTTAATTTGTTTCCTAAACAATTAAGTAATGCTTCTGCATTAAAAAGTTGAAAATTCTCTCATTTTATGTAATTTTTTTTTCTCACAATGAATTGAATGTTGGAATTCCCTATATGGTTCACCTTCTACATTTGTCTCTTGTGCATGTAATGGTTTAGTTCTTATGGATGAGTCTTTGTAGCTTCTTCTTGTAATTGAAACACTTAACCTTAGCAGGAACAAGTTTGCTAAGGTAAATAATCTTCGTAAGTGTACAAAATTGAAGCACTTGGAACTATGTTTCAATCATTTGACAACAATTGCGCCATTCATTAAGGTACTAGGTGAAAATATTTATTATTTGGATGATTGCATTTAGAATTTTATATGCAGTGCTATGGAATACAAACTAGTGGCACTTGTTGCACATGTTAATATCTTGTTTGCCTTTAGGTTATAAGTGTGAATGTGAATGGTAAAATGTCTCAATATCATGAAAAACCTAAGGGCCTTTTTATTTTTATTCTCCATTTTGGCTTTTTGGCTTTGTATAGTAATCTTTAAAAATGTTTAAGCTATTAAACAACAAACATTTATGGTTGGCAACATGGACATGATCTAGGGATATACATGGAATTCATAAATGGAAACACACAATTTTATTTAATTTGATAGTATAAACTTGGGATGTGTTTCTTTATTTAATCATTTAAGTTGTTGCAGACCTTGTGATGGATAATCTAGTTATTTAATTTTGAATCTCATATAGTGTGGAATTGGTTAAATAATATGGGATTGACTTGTCATTGGCCGATTATTACTAAATGACTTTATCTATGGTTTTATTTTTATATACCAAGACTGAATCTCACTTCCACTCACTATACATATTTATTGAGAGTATTCAAGGGCTAGCTTGAATGTGTTATAGCGTGAGCATGACCATACTACTGACCATGTGAAACTTAACTTCTAGTTAACTCAAATTTAGCCTATGTATGTTTTTTCTCTTGAAATCCAGAGTTGCAAAACAAGGGCAAGCCAGTGTGGTACAATGCTAGTGATTCAATGCAAAACAACATTAGGAGAAATCCATTGTCGTACAATCTAATTGTAGCATAGGCTAAGTATAGGACAAAGCTAGTAAGGATTCAATATAAGCCATGTGAAGCCAAATAAAACTAATGATGCTTTAGAAGCATGATAAAAATCTCATATCTACTATAAGATTTGTATAGTATACTAGCGAAATTAATAAAATAAATAAAGCTGTTTAACATAATTGTTGTATTTGAGTTGTATAAATACAAGCTAGTGATATTTTTGCATCAAATGCCATGTGCATAGTCTAAGAAAAATCTTTAATATTACCTAATGTAATACTTCAATCATTGCTTAATCTTGATTAGTAAAAATAATCTAAGACTTTTTTCGCTTATGGCTTTTCAAGAAAATTTCAAACAACCACTTGAATAACTCTATTGTCTCATCATATAATAATGTAGCACCAAAATCACCATTCCCCTATGATTGATTGAACCTTAAAAATACGGTAAGTGGTATATTTACATTGTTAGTAGAGTATATAGTGTCAAGAAAGACTACATCATTAATATAACTATAATCAAGTGGCATTCTTGTATTGGCTTAAAATATATTAGTTATTTATTCTTTTATCTTTATTTGATATGCATGGTAAAATAAATGACCTTTTAGCAAATGTCGTTGAAAATATTTTAATAGAAAACTAGCTTTCTATATATCATGCTTCTTTGTCTTATGGACTAAAAATAATTCTTTACATATAATTGGGTGTAATTGAGGTTAGCTCTACTTCCTTTATGTATACTCATCAATTAAAATGATATTTTTTTGTTGAAGTTTGGAGTTCTTAGCCAAACCAATGTCCATTACTTATGTCAAACTAATCTTTTTATAACTATATGTGAGATTTTTTTTTTTGGGCTTAACTAAAAAGTAATGCAACGACGTTTCTTTAATAAATACTAAATTTTTTTAAACCCCTTTTTTTAGGCCAAATTAAACTTTTAACTTTTATTTCTTGTTCTACAATTAAAATTCTACGAAAATCTTGAACTTTCCCGAAGATCTTGTAGATAAGGTCTAGATTTTGTCACAAGGTCCTAGATCAAGCACTAAGGCATAACTAAAGACCCTTCATATTAGTTGACAAGATCTAAAATCCTACTAACAAAGTTTTCTAGCAGTCTACAAGATCCCAAATCAATTTTCAAAGCTTAAATAAGCCAAAACACTAAAGAAAATTATGGCATCACTTAAGAAATCAAGTAGGCACACCTAAGCAAAACTACAATAGGAGTTCTTAAAATTTTTCAAACTCAACCACCAAATTATGCTAAGTATAAGCTTTTATAAGCATTTAAGAATATTTAAAATTCATATAATTTCTATACACTAAGGATCAAATGTAACATTTGATTTTTTAGTAAACGACGGAAACATATGCGTTTTCAAAGCAAGTCCCCTAAAATAAATTAGTTAAGGTCCAAAAAAATTTGAGTAACATTCTAAACTCCTAAAAATAAGAATCCTAGCCTCAAAAAGAAGGAAAAATAGAGTTAGAATGAAGAAATAAATTTTGACAGAAAACTTGTGAAACGTAATTACATTTTTGTAATTTTGAGCAAATTTTAGAATTCACACAAGTGGACTTTTTTAATGAAAATTTTGAGTTTTTTGAGGTTCTCAGAGACCCTGAAAACTATGAAGAGCCCTAGGACAGTTAAATCCCCTCCAGTGGATGTTTTCCAATGTCAATGTGCCCGAACTTTGATGGATTCGTTCGGGAAAGTTTTAGCTCTGATTTGAATGATTCTAAAGGCATTTCACTAAATTGGGAACTTAAATTTTATAATAAAAAAGACAGTTCTAAAAAAAGAGCTAAAACAAATGAGAAACAAAAATGCCAAAAATGAAGGGCAAAATGAAAATTTTTGAAAAGTGTTCCTTCCTCCCATTTATAAATAGGTGGCACCCCACTCTCACACTCATATAGCTTCATATTTTTCTGTCCAAATTCAGAGAAGAAAGCTAGGGTTTAGGAGCACCAAAGGGAAAGAAGAAGAAGGAGAAATCAAAGGCTTAAGTATGGTTTCTTGATAGCTTTTCATGCTTTCTTCCATCCAAACCTCCTCTCCTCCATTCTCCTTTATTTTCTTTGATTAAAATGAAGTTCACAAATTTATTTTAAGGGAGAAATTAAGGGAAAAATTTGGATTTGAAGAGAGGAGCTTGTAAAAAGTAAGATTCAAGTGAGAAAAAGCTAGAAAGCAAGATTCAAGTGAGAAAAAAATAAGAAAATAAGGTAATTTCTTCTTCCATGGTTGATATCTCTTCCTCCCCTTCCTCTACCATTTCTCCCCACTTAAGAAACCCTAGGAGGGTTTGATTTTTAGGTAGAACTAAGGGTGATTCTTAGAAAAAAGGGTGTGGAGATTAAGAATATGCAAAGAGAATTAACAAAAAATCATGAAAATTCAAGATGCAATTTCTAAAATTTTAAGTGTACCTTATAAGATCTAATTTTGTACAATAATTCCTAGGCTGAAATAAGAGCTTAATTGAGCTCCTAAGATCCCTAAAAGTCTCCCCATATGCTTATCCCCTTGAGAAAATAAAGCAAAGTCTATAAAGAGCAAAACCCTCCATAGCCTTGGCCTAAAGGGGTTTATATAGCTAGGGAGAGTTTTAAATTTTTATAAACTCATTTTTAAGTCATATATGATAAATGAATATGAGGGGATGCCTTAGAAAAAAATTAGAAATCATAAAAAGTGAGATGGTGCCTTATGTTCCATAATATGACCTAAAGAAGTAACATATAGTTAGGCTCTTGGTTTTGATTGTATGATGACTCCAAGAGGCTTAAAAGGAGTCAAAAATCATATTTGAAAGGATAGAATGGATCTTAGAATTTATTTGAAGGGTGTTACTTCATTATGAGCATTTATGAAATCATAATGAGATTTATAGATCAAGCTAGTATCTAAGCAAGTTGTGTGGCCTTAGAATTAATTCTATGAATCTAACTAGCTGCCATAAATTGTGTTTAGGCCAAGAGAAATCATCCCCACACTTTTTTGTGTGTGTGGCTGAAGGAGGGAGCCTTGATTCAAGAAGAAAAGTGTGTGATTGTATCTAAGGTAGCTCAGTCCTCCTTCTCTCATGTATGATTGTTTGCTTTACTTGTTTTTGGATGTGTGTATATGTATTTTTAAGGCATGAAAAGTGTTCTAACATGACTTTGATTCTATGGTACCATGATATTATAATATACTTTCATATGATGTTTGTGATGTGTGTTTAGGTTTGCTTGAGTATGGTGAGGCCAAGAATCCTTAGCCATGGTGAGGATGAGCCAAGAACCCTTAAAATTAGTTAAGACAAAGTAAAGAGTCTCCCAAAAGTGAGGTTGAATCCTAGAAACATGGTTGAGTCTAAGAACCTTTTAAAGAATGAGTGAGGCAAGTCTAAAATTCACAAGTAAATGGGTGAGACCATTCCACTTGCTTAGCAAGCCTTAGTATACTATGTTGATGAAAATGTTTCTTGAATGTTTGTACATGTCAATATGATCATACATGTATTTATGAGACTTGTTTACATCTTTTATATATGATTGAATGGGAGATGAGCTATTGGAATTCTTTGAATCTCATTCCCCTCCTCTCTAATATTCTAACATGCTAGGTAGACTAAGAGAGCAAGGTAATGGAAGCCAACTACTTTGAAGATGAGAGCTTGAAATCATAATGCATAGTTTTTGTTCTTTAAGGCCATGCAAATGGCAAATAATGTAATTAATGGATGTATATGTACTATGATGTTATGAACATATGTAATTATGATAATATATCATGTATAAATGGGAGAATGTATCATGTGACCACTAGAATGCAATTTGAGTAGGTTATGGCAATGTGACTTCTTGAATGGTTTTATACAAATGTGTACAAGTGTGAGTGATATGGCCAAATTGGGATGCATGAGATTTGGGATAATTTAGGCAACTCACAGAAGTCCGAATTATACTTTTAGACTTGTCCACGAGGTGTCAAACCCAAGGAAAGCCATTTGGACATTTTAGTATCCTATATAGAGCTAAAATTGACCATAATTAAACCTTATATCACTTTTTATTCAAATGAGCTCTTCTTGATTTGAAATTTAGTATGAAATTAGAGCTTATTGAGAGTTTTTTTGGAAAGCCAAAGAACATAATTTTTAGAAGTCTAGAGAATATTTGATAAATTTTTAAAGTTGGCAAAAATTCTAGTTTTGGTTATGTCACTATTTACTCAGGTCTGAAAATGAAATCTGTTACACAGGGCTCAAATGATATTCAATTACCACAAAATTTTATATAGAGAAACTAGACTTTACCAGTGACTTGTTCCAACTAGAAACACCTCATTTAAAGGTTCAGAGAGGGAGATATAAATTTTCAAAGAATCTATCCAATACTAGGTGCGCCAACTAACCTTAGGGACTATTTGATTGAGTTTTAAGGTTTGGGCGTATCTGAACTGATTTAAAGTTATTTTTTCCCTTTAGCTAACATCCACAGCTTTTCGGATTGGTATCATTTGCATAGATTTAATTTTTGTGAAATTAAATAGATATTTTTAAAATTTACTGCAAAAATTTGTGATAGCACTAGTGGGCAACCTGACCTCTAGACCATTTCGAATGTCAAACGTCTTTTTTGTTAGATTTTAAGTCTGGACATATGTCTAACGTGTAGCTTTCTAGAATAGCCAAGAACGTGTGATTTTGATTTTTCTAAAATTAGTTATGATTTTCCAAAGTTTGTGACATAAAAGAGGAAAATTCTGCTCGAAAATCAAGTATGAATTTTATGTATCTTTTTGCTTTCCACAAGTTGTAGGGTACATTTGATGATGGAAATGAGTTGTATCTATGTAATTAAATATGAGAATATGATGTATGAGTTCATATGATTCACGTGATACTGAATGAAATTTTTATATGTGACGCAACACAAAAATAGTCACTATTTTAATGCCTTTTTCCTTAACAATTTTTATGATTCTTAGAAATGAGTTATTTAAAGGCATGAAATGAGTTAGAAATTATGGTGTTATATTTATTGGTATCCAAGCAAAGGTTCAAGCTCTTGATATGGGTTATGGCTTATGTTTATAAGTTGCCTAGATATGTATAAGCTTGTTTTATGGATGAATTAAGTGTGTTGATGGTGGAAGGGTTCCTTTTTTCATGTTAAAGTTTGCTATGATGTTTCAGCAAAATGGTGAACACTAAGAGAGGTCAGCCCTCTAGAGAGGCTCATGCTGATGATAGAGTCGAGCCTAATGATCCAGTTGCTGGAGCCTTACAATCTATTATGACTTGTCTGGATTAGCAACAGGTCATTATCATGCAGTTATAGGAACGGCTTGCTGAGAGAGACAGTCAGGACCTCACACCTCTTCCTCCACAGCCACCTCACCACTCATATCGTCTCAAGCATTCAGGGGTGACTCATTTAGGTCCGCAGCCACACGTATAGATGGTTACCCCCATTCCACTAGCTCAGACACCTCGAGCCTAAGAGCAGCATTCTATTAGCCAGGTTATCACTCAGTTTAAGAAATTCGAGCTTCTTACCTTTGATGGTGAAATGAACACAGAGAAAGCCAAGGCCTGGATTATGTAGCTAGAGAAAATATTCTGGGTGATGGAGTACACATTTGAGCAAAAAGCCACTATAGATATCTTTCAACTAGAGAAAGAAGTAGATTTTTAGTGGAAGGACATGGAGCTTATTTTATAGGCAAGGAACCTTTTGATTGCATGGGAGGCATTCCTCCAAGCCTTTTATGAATGGTACTTCCCCAGTTCAGTTAGGGATGAGAAAGAATCAGAATTTATTCTCTTGAAACAAACTAAGGGGATGTCCGTAGACCAGTATGTGGCAAAGTTTGTAAAGCTCTCCTGATACTCATCCTACTTACAGAGGCATGATAATGAGAGGTGAAAAGCAAACTGATTAGAGAAAGGGTTGCTCACTAAGATCAGAGATAAAGTAGTGCCATAGAAAATTAGACACTTTAACATCCTGGTTAAGATATGTAAAGTTACAGAGGCAAACCTCAGGACGATGTAGCCTACTTCCAGTGCTGGTCCACTCGTCCCCGAGCCCAAGAGACCTAGAGAGATATCATAGGCTGCAGTTACTAGCCGAAGAGGTGATAGAAGCCAATGGAGCTAAAGAGGCAAGAAAAGGAAGACTTAGTCCAGCAGAGGTAGCTTCACACCAATCACATGTCCCCAGTATGGCAAGAATCACAGAACTAGATAGTGCTACGTGGGGCAGGATGTATGTTTCAGGTGTGGTAGTTCAAGACATATGGCCAGGGATTACACCCAGGCTCCTCCACATATCACAAAGCAGAGGGAGATGGCTCATCCTCCTAGACCTCAAACTCAAGGTAGAGTCTTTGCCCTGTCACAGTAGGAGGCTAGTCGGTCCTCGAGTATGATCTAAGGTACTATTAGAATAAATGAGTTTTTTGTAACTACATTATTTGATTTAAGTGTTAGCCATTCTTTTATATTATATGATTGTGTTAAGAGGTTGGGTCTAAGTATACATACACTTCTATATGATTTGCATGTATCTACCCCCACAGGAAATTGAGCTATTACTTCCCATACTTGTTTGAATTGTATGATCCAGTTTAATCACTGCCTTTCCACCCTTGATTTGATATTTATGCCCCTTATTGATATTAATGTGATCATTGGCATGAATTGAATGTCTGCAAATAATGCCACACTAGATTGTAGCCACAGATGTAATACTCTACCTGAGTGTGGGACTGTGCCTAGTATAAGGACTGAGTTATCTATCATGACCACATCCCAGGTTGAGAGATCTCTAAGGCATGGTTATCAGGGGTATCTAGTTTTCTTTTCAGTTCAGGCTAAGGTAGAAGAGGGTATAGATGAGATTCCTAGAGTAAGGGAGTTCCCTGAGGTATTTTCTAAAGAGATTAGTGGACTACCCCTAGGTAGAGTTTCTTATAGATATTATACCTGAGGCAGGTCCAATGTCTAAGGCCACATACAAAATGGCTCCTACTAAGCTAGCTGAGCTTAAGAAACAGATAGAAGAGCTATTAGAGAAGGGTTTTACCAGACCCAGTGTCTCACCGTGGGGAGTTCCAGTTTTATTCTTAAAGAAGAAAGATGAGAGCCTTAGACTATGTATATATTACCGAGAACTTAATAAGATCACCATTAAGAATAAGTACTCTCTTCTTCACATAAATGATCTCATAGATCAGTTAGCAAGAGCATCAGTATTTTCCAAGATAGACCTCAGGCTGGGATACCATCAGCTCAAAATAAAGGCTGAGGATATTCTTAAAATAGCATTTAGAACTAGACACGGGCATTATAAATTTCTAATTATACCTTTCGGGTTGATGAATACACCCACAGTATTTATAGATTACATTAACAGAGTCTTTAAGCTATATTTAGATAGATTTGTAGTTGTCTTCATATATGACATCCTCATCTACTCAAAAAGTAAAGAGAAATATGAGCATCACCTGAGATTAGCCTTGAAGACTCTGTGAGAGAGACAGTTGTAAGCTAAACTTAGTAAATGTGAGTTCTAACTCACTGAAATTCAATTTTTAGGTCATGTGATCCCCAAACAGGGGTCGCAGTAGATCTCCACAAAGTAAAGGCAGTATTACAATGGGAGAAACCTAGGACAATGACAAAGATCAAGAGCTTCCTAGGTTTAGTAGGTTACTATAGGAGATTCATTCACGGCTTTTCTCAAATAGCGATACCACTGACCTAGCTTACTAGAAAGGATGTACCATTTGTGTGGAATGAGAAATGTGATAGTAGTTTTCAAGAGTTGAAGCATAAGTTAATCACGACCCCAATTTTAATACTCCCTGACCTTAGAGAGACTTTTGTAGTCTATAGTGATGCCTCCAAGAAAAGATTAGGATATGTGTTTATGCAGAAAGACCGAGTGGTAGCTTATGCTTCTAAATAGTTGAAATCTCATGAAGAAAACTATGCCACACACAACCTAGAGTTAGCAGTAGTGGTATTTGCTTTGAAGATATGAAGACACTACTTATATGGGGCAGCTATAGAAATTTACAGCGACCACAAGAGCTTTAAATATTTATTTGAATAGAAAAAGCTCAATATAAGACAGCAGAGATGGTTAGAATTTTTGAAAGACTATGATTTCACATTGAAATACCATCCCAGTAAGGCTAATATTGTAACTGATGCCCTAAGTAAAAAATTTATACACATGGCCTGTATGATGATCTGAAAGTAGGAATTGATTGAGAAATTCAGACATATAAGCCTCTCCTTGAGGTGTATTCGGGGAAATATTAATAAGTGAAACCCAAATAGAAAATGACCTGAGGGATCAAATAAGAGAGGCCCAGTAGATAAATGACTATGTAAGTAAGATTAGAGCTTAGATAGCTTAGAATAGTATTTAAGAGTTCAATTTGTCTGAGAATGACATAATGAGATATAGAGATAGGCTATATATGCCTAGAAATACATAAAATCAAATAAAATATTAGATGAGGCACATAAGAGTAAATACACCATTCATCCAGGCAGTAATAAAATGTACCAGGATTTAAAGAAAATGTTCTGATGGCCTGGAATGAAAATAAACATAGTAGAATATGTCTCCCAATGTCTAGTATACCAGAAAGTGAAAATAGAACATTAGAAACCAATTAGGTTACTTCAGCTCCTAAATATCTCGAAGTGGAAGTGGGATAGTATAGTTATGGATTTTGTCATAAGTTTACCGAGGACATCATCAGGGCATGATGCAATATGGGTAATAGTGGATAGATTAACAAAATCAGCACATTTCTTAGCAATGAAAGCCATTTATACTATAGATAAATTAGCCCAACTATACATCAGGGAGATAGTTAGACTACATGGTGTGCCCTAGAAACATAGTTTCAGATAAAGATCTCAGATTCATATCAAATTTTTGGAGATTATTATAGGATGCTCTAGATACCAGATTCAGATTTAGCACAGCCTATCATCCCTAGACAGATGGACAGATAGAGATAACCATCAAAACCCTAGAGGACATGTTGAGGGCATGTGTGCTAGAAATGAAAGGAAATTGGGATACATACTTGCCTCTAGTGGAGTTTTCCTATAATAACAGCTATCATGCAAGTATACAGATGGTACCATATAAGGCATTGTATGGGAGGAAGTGTAAATCTCCGATGTGTTGGGTTGAGATAGGAGAGCGAAGTCTTATAAGCCCAGAGTTAATGGACTAGACTTTCAAACAAATAGAGACTATTAGAAAGAAACTTCTAATGGCTTAGAGTAGACAGAAAAGTTATGCAGATAAACGTAAACGACTATTATAGTTTGAGATTGGAGACCATGTCTTCATTAGAGTGTCTCCAATCACAGGGATAGGTCAGTCCATCAAAAGTAAAAAGCTCAATCCAAAATACATAGGTCCTTTTCAAATTCTCAATAAAGTAGGACTTGTGGCCTACAGACTAGCCCTTCTCTTAAACTTGAGCCAAGTATACAATGTATTCCATGTTTAATAGCTCAAAAAGTACCAACTCGATCCCTTACATGTCATAGAATATAAGAATGTGCAGTTATAGGATGATCTATCATACATAGTATCACCAGATTGGATTATAGACATTAGACTCAAGCAGTTACAGAATAAGACGATACCGCTGGTGAAAGTGATTTGGAAGGAGTTATCTCCCGAAGAAGCTACCTGGGAGCTAGAGGATGATATGAGAAAGAGATATCTAGAACTCTTTCCATGAGGCATATTATCTAAATTTTGAGGACGAAATTTTTTAAAGGAGGGAGAATTGTAACGTCCAGTTTTTTGTTAAACGACAGAAACGAGCGTATTTTCAAAGCAAGTCCCCCAAAATGAATTAGTTAAGGTTTTAAAAAATTTAAGTAACATTCTAGACTCCTAAAAATAAAAACCTTAGCCTCAGATAGAAGGAAAAATAGAGCTAGAATGAAGAAACAAATTTTACCAAAAAACTTACAAAACGTAATGACATTTTCGTAATTTTAAGTAAATTTTAGAATTTACACAGGATGGTTTTTTAAATAAAAATTTTGAATTCTCTAGAGTTCTCAGAGACCCTAAAAACCATGGATAGTCCTGGGACAATTAAATCCCTTTCGGTAGACATTTTTCAATGTCAGTGTACTTGAACTTTGACGAATTTATTTGAGAAGGTTTTAGCTCTGATTTGAGTGATTCCAAAGGCATTTTACTAAATTGAAAACTTAAATTTTATAATATAAAAGATGGTTCTAAAAAAAGAGATAAAACAAATGAGAAACAAAAATTCTAAAAAAAAAGGGCAAAATAAAAATTTTTGAAAAGCGTTTCTTCCTCCCACTTATAAATCGGTGGTGCCCTACTCTCACACTCATATAACTTCGTATTTTTTTGTCCAAATTTATAGAAGAAAGCTAGGGTTTAGGCACATCAAAAGGAGAGAATAAAAAGGAGAAATCAAAGGCTTAAGGTATGGTTCCTTGGTAGTTTTTCATGCTTTCTTCCATCTAAACCTCCTCTCCTCTATTCTTCTTTATTTTTCTTAATTAAAATGAAGTTTACAAATCTATTTTAAGGGAGAAATTAAGGAAAAAATTCAAATTTGAAGAGAGAAGCTTAGAGAAAGCAAGATTCAAGTGAGAAAAAGTAAGAAAATAAGGTAATTTATTCTTCCATGGTTGATATCTCTTCCTTCCCTTCCTCCACCATTTCGCCCTACTTAAGAAACCCTAGGAAGGTTTGATTTTTAGGCAGAACCAAGGGTGATTCTTAGAAAAAAGGGTGTGGAGATTAAGAATATGCAAAGAAAATTAACAACAAATCATGAAAATTCAAGATGCAATTTCTAGGGTTTCAAGTGTACCTTGTAAAATCTAATCTTGTATAATAATTCTTTAGTTTAAATAAAAGTTTAATTGAGTTCCTAAGATCCCTAGAATTCTTCCCATGTGCTTCTCCCTTTGAAAAAACAAAGTAAAGTCCATGGAGAGCAAAACCCTGTATAGCCTCGGCCTAAAGGGGTTTATATAGCTAGGGAGAGTTTTAAATTTTTCTAAACCCATTTTTAAGTCATATATGATGAATGAATATGAGAGGAAGCTTTGGAAAAAATTTAGAAATCATAGAAAGTGAGATGGTGGGTACAGGTACCCTTTTGTTGAAGGTCATTCGAGCTTTTCCTGGGAGTATGGCATGGGTTACTTTAGCGCCATAGCGCCTGGTACTCAGCCATTGGCTCGAGGCATTTTCTCTACCCCTTCTTACCCTAAAAAAGTAGGGGCACCTTGCATCCTTGAATCGATAACCATCTTTCGGCTAACCTAGCCTCCTTCATCCCTTATGTTCCATAATATGATCTAAAGAAGTAACATGTAGTTAAGCTCTTGGTTTTGATTGTATGATTACTCCAAGAGACTTAAAAGGAGTCAACATTATATTTGAAAGGATAGAATAGATCCTAGAATCTATTTGAGAGGTGTTACTTCATTATGAGCATTTATGGAACTATAATGAGATTTATAGATCAAGCTAGTATCTAAGCAAGTTGTGTGGCCTTAGAATTAATTTCATAAACCTAATTGGCTTCCATAAATTGTGTTTAGGCCAAGAGAAATCATTCTCACACTTTTATGTGTATGTGTGGCCGAAAGAGGAGAAAAGTGTGTGATTGTATCCAAGGTAGTTCACTCCTCCTTCTCTCATGCATGATTGTTTGCTTTACTTGTCTTTGGATGTGTGTATGTGTATTTTTAAGGCATGAAAAGTGTTCTAGCATGACTTTGATTCCATGGTACCATGATGTTATAATATGCTTTCATATGATGTTTATGATATGTGTTTGGGTTTACTTAAGTATAGTGAGGCCAAGAACACTTAGTCATGGTGACCAAGAACCCTTAAGATTAGTTGAGATAAAGTAAAGAGTCTCCCAAAAGTGAGATTGACTCCCAAGAGCATGATTGAGTCCAAGAACCTCTTAAAGAATGGGTGAGGCAAGTCCAAAATCTACAAGTAAATGGGTAAGGCCAATCCACTTTCTTAGTAAGTCTTTGTATGCTATGTATGACTTTCTCAAATGATGAAAATGTCTCTTGAATGTTTGCATATATCAACATGATCATACATGCATTTATGAGACTTGTTTACATCTTTTATGTATGATTGAATAGGAGATGAGTTATTAAGATTTTTTTAATCTCATTCCCCTCCTCTCCAATATTCTAACATGTTAGGTGGACCAAGAGAGTAAGGTAATGGAAGCCAACCACCTTGAAGACAAGAGCTTAACATCATAATGCATAGTTTTTGTTTTTTAAGGCCATACAAATGGCAAATGATATAATCAATGAATGTATATGTACTATGATGTTATGAACATATATAATTATGATAATATATCATGTATAAATGGGAGAATGTATCATGTGACCACTATAATGCAATTTGAGTAGGTTATGGCAATGTGGCTTCTTGAATGGTTTTATGCAAATGTGTACAAGTATGAGTGAGATAGCCAAATTGGGATGTATAAGGTTTAGGACCATTTGGGAAACTCACACAAATCCTAATTATGCTTTTATACTTGCCCAAGAGGTGTTAAACTCGAAGGAAAGCCATTTGGATATTTAGGTATCCTATGTAGAGTCAAAATTGACTATAATAGAATCCTATGTCACTTTTTATCTAAATGAACTCTTCTTGATTTACGATTTGACATGCAATTAGAACTTATTGAGAGCTTTTTGAAAACTTAAAGAACATAATTTTCGGAGGTCTAGAGAATATTTGATGAACTTTTAAAATTGACAAAAATTTTGGTTTTAGTCATGTCATATTCACTCAGGTTCGAAAATAAAATCTATCACACAGGGCTTAAATGATGTCTAATTGTCACAAAGTTTTATATAAAAAAATTATACATTCCCAGTGACTTGTTTCAATTAGAAGCACCTCATTTGGAGGTCTAGAGAGGGAGATACTAATTTTCAAATAATCTGTCCAGTATTAAATGCTCCAACAGACCTCAAGTATTGTTTGATTAGATTTCAAGGTCTGAGCATACCTGACCTAGTATGGAGTTATTTTTTCCTCTATCTAACATCCACAGCTTTTTATATTGGTATCATTTGCATGGATTGAATTTTTGTGAAATTAATTGGATATTTTTAAAATTTATTGCAGAATTCTATGATAGCATCAGTGGGCAGCCTGACCTTTAGACTATTTCGAATGTCAAACATCTTCTGTGTTGGATTTTATGACTTGAACATATTTTTATCATAAAGTAAACATGTGTAGCTTTTTAGAATGGCTAAGAACATATGATTTTGATTTTTCTAGAATTAGTTATGATTTTTCAAAATTTGTAACAGAAAAGAAGAAATTTTGCCCGAAAATGCAAGCATGAATTTTATGTATCTTCTTGCTTTCCACAAGTTGTAGGGCACATTTTATGATGGAAATGAATTGTATCCATATAATTAAATATGATAATGTAATTTATGAGTTCATATGATCCACATGACACCGAATAGAATTTTTATACGTGACGCAACACTAAAATAGTCATTATTTTAATGCCTTTTTCCTTAAGAATTTTTATGATTCTTAGAAATGAGTTATTTAAAGGCATGAAATGAATTAGAAATTATAATGTTACATCAAATTAGTCCATGGTTGAAGCAAGCAAATGGACAGCAAAACCCATAAAAATCACACTTTTTTCTTATCTAAGCTCCTTTGAAACATAATAAAACTTCCTCTCACTCTTCCACCTTCCAAAATATGCCTAAATCAACCTCCATAACATCAAAGATCCATGAGAAAGTGAAGAAAGCTGAGTAAAAAACATAGAACATCAAGAATCACACACATAACACATGACAGTAGCAAAAGTGTATCAAACCACTATAATTCCCAAACTTCTACTCCTTCTTCACTCTAAACTTATGAAGACTTCTCTTAAATATTTTGCATTACCTCTAAGCACCCTAGATAGCTATAAACTCTTAAAATATACTCCAAAGTAGCACAAAACCAAGGTCTCTCTTTCACGATAGTAGAAAAGCCAAAAACTAAAGATATGACACTAAAAAATCTATATGTAAAGGCCAAAAATTTAATCACATCTCTAATTGGTACCAAACCACTTTGAGCAAATTTAAAACACCTAAAGAAAGTTATCTTAATATAAGAGTTTCACACTTAGGTCTTAAATTAGAATTTGACCTCTAAATCACCAAATTTGGTACTCTTCTTAAAAGGTTCTAATCATTAACTTCCATTTTTCTTTCACTAAAATAAAGTTACTCAAAAGGTAAAATCATAATTTTTCCCTAACATAATTAATTGGCTGCATTAACCTAAGTAAAGCTTGTTAATGGTAACAAAGGAGTCAACTTGCACTATATAAGGTCTCATCTTGCCTAACCACCTCAACCACAAGCCTAAAGACTAAATCAAACCTAAGATACCACCTAAAGCCAAAAATTTCAGTTAGGGCACCTCTTGGAAACATAATAACCACTAAGTTTCTAAAGGTACACATTCAACTCATATATGCTTAAATACAAAACTAACTTTTTGTTTCATAAATAATCACTAAAACAAGGATGTCCACTATCAAAATGAAGTTATCATACTCTCAATTCTGAATATACTATAAGGTCATAGCATACACAAAGGAAATTACATAATGTGCCCATAATTACTCCATATACATGCTTTCATCCTAAAAATAGCCATTATGACCCAAAAATAAAACATGTGAAATATTTATATATATACATTATCAAAAGTCATATTTACATAGCAAAGGACCATGCAGAACCTCCTGCACTTCCTTCTTGTAACCATACTCAAGCTTCAGGCTATTTTTTAGGTCTTTTATTTAAACTTTCCTTTGAAATGATGGAGAAAGAGTTCCTTAAAGGGATAAGATACACTCCTAGTAATTGTCTTACCTTTCTAAAGCATATTTCAAAGCAACAAAGCACAAAAAACTATTATGGCATGCAAAGAAACATTTTCATCATGTGTTAGAACATTTGATTGCATATAAGAATTATATGATAACATCGTACAATGCATATCATCATGAAACTTATCTCAATCATGCTTATCATGCATTTCTTATACCTGTAATGAGGCATGGCCTTCTCACTAATATAATTCTCCTACCGTATAAATGGTGCGGTGAGGCATGGCCTTCTCACCGATTTCTAGCATATACATTATCATCAAGTGGAAAGAAATAGCCTTCTCCCTGAACATAACTTGCCACTATAAGAATGGTGTGGTGAGGCGTGGCTTTTTGACTGATTTCTAGCACATGCATTATCATTAAGTGGGGAGAAATGGCCTTCTCCCTAAACATAACCTCCCACTATAAAAATGGTGCAGTGAGGCATGACTTTCTCATCAATTTCTATCACATAAATATTTCATAGGCAATTAAATAGTAAGAAAACTTATAAACAAGCATTTCACATAATAGTTAATAAGAAACATATTTAGAAAGGCAATCAATTACGTAGCTAGCAATTCAAGTACTCCCTAGCCACTTTCTAGTAAGGTAAACTCTAATTCTTGCTACCATTATACTTATTTTGATATGGATACGGTCACCAAAATAACCAAATTAATAACTAAGTTTAAAATGACTATTGAATATCTAAAATAAACACTATACTCCTATTATATTTCTTAAATTCTCATATGAACTAGTTAGCTTTAAGCTTCTATAACTCACTTTTAATTCAAATTTACAAAATTTTATCACTTACACATTCTTAACTAAGAAGTTTAACTAGAATTATACAAAATTCGCTCTCCTTATATCTTCCAAAACTCAATCTAGAACAATAGAAAAAGCACTCTTCAAATAACATTACAATACATAATTAAAAGGTTATACCTTGTTGAAAAATTCTGTTTTTCTCCTTACTTTGAACCTCAGCTGAACCATGAAGCAATACTTTATTTTTCCTTTAAGTTATGGTTTGAATTTCTAACATATACCAAAGACAAAAATCAGATTTGGAAATCCCCCAAATTTAACTTAAATCATATACCACTTACCTTACAAAACATCCTCCCTTCAACTCCTTCCATTTGCATGAAGATATCTCTCCTTCACTTAACCTTCCTTATGCTAAAACTACCACTACATCATGAACTAAAACTGCCCAAGGGAAGTGCACAAGATGGAGATGAATTTTTGTAAAGCTTAGCTTGACAATTCTATCAATTTCCCCTTCATGCAAGAGCTTCAACCTACAACTCCATAGCTTAATGCTTTCTCTTGAGCTTAAGCTTCTTTTGCTACTTTGGTCACGGTTTGGTGAGTGTGAAAGAGTGAGAAATGGTTAGATGAATACTAAATAAATTAGTAAAGACAAGGGCATGTTTGGTTACACATCAATTCCTAAAGTATTTAATCTTACATTAAATGCTAATATATTAATTCATCTCTTTTAATGTATAGAATTTTATTATATTCAATTTTATAGTTTAATTCAATTATCTCACTTTCAAATATTTAATTTAAATCCTCTAAATTTTAATTTAACTTACTCTCTCCTTAGTTTCTAATTGGCTTTATATATTGGGATGTTACAGCTTAAACTTGGGACATGTTATGTTGGGACCTCAACATGTGTATTGTTTCTTAAAGTTGAAAAGGGTGATTATATTCCTCCAAAAATGCATGAACTAAGTGCCAATTTTGCTTTATAGTTTGTTCTAGTCTTGTGCCTAAGATTAGTAGTTAAAAAATCTCTTTTGTCTTTCTTTCGATGTCCCTCTTCGCAATAAACAAATTTGTACAAAGTGATGCAGTTATCTTTTCTACTTTGTTAGAATATTATTTTTTACCTTTAAATCTAACTTTTTCATCATAGACAACTCAAAACTTTCAAGTTGTCTATACGCTATCAAATTCCACTCGAACTTTAGGCTCCCACTCAACGTCTAAGTTGTCATATTCGGTCAATAAAAAAGTATATGCACCTAGTTCCCTGAAATTTATTAATTAACCTTGTTTTAGATCAATATAAACTCTAACTTATTTTTTCATTTAAACTAGCAAAACAATGAGAAACACTTACATTGAAGGATCCATCAACACTTTGTATATCCTTCCCTCCTTTAGTCAAGATTGTAAGTTTCAATGTTGGTCATGAAAAAAGACAAATAATATGAGATAAATTCATAAACCTCTATATTAAGAATTCTTTGATACATGAATTTCTTATGAAGTCACAATGTTTTAATTCACTATTCCTTCTAGATTTCTTTATTACTCAAAAATAAAATAAAAAACTACCTTTCTAACATTACTACAAAGTCACAATTTGTTATGCATTTTTTGGTTATTTAGACAAAAAAATAATTAGCCTTCCCACAACCTTACTATTTTTTCTGGTTTTTATTTTTTGGGGCTTTGTAATTATTCAGCTAGAAAAAAAATCTGTCTCCATATAAAAGCATTCAGCGGCAATAAGCAACTGTTTCCGGTCAAAAAGATAAATATTAACAATGAAAAGCTACCGTCTTTCCATAAACAAGCCTTGGCAATGAAAGAATATATGGCAAATAATACATGACAAGCTACTTTCTTTCCTTGAAAGCATCTTATAGAATGCTCAAATGCTGATACTGCTAGAGTTGTGAACATGGCGGGTGTCTCGCAAAACTAGAAAGCTCAAAGGATTTGGCGCCAAGAAAATAGGAAACTTTGCGTGAGAGTGAATCAAGCAGTAACACAAGCATGAAATCAGAGGTTGAGAAAGCTGAAACAACGGTGTTTTGAATCTCAACAAAGCAAGATGCGATTCCCTCGTGTGTTTTCGCCTTTTTGGCTCTTGAAACATAACATTTTCTAATGATAATTAATAGAAAGTCATAATGGCAAAAAATACTGCTATTTCATTTAAATGCATCACATTGGAAGCCTCAGTACAGTGGATTTGAATGCATTAGTTATCAAGTTTTATTGCCGACAGTAGAGTTCTTTTCCCAATATACCTGCTCAGGGATATAAGTGTCATGATTATGGAGGAGTCAGATTGGAATAAACTTATGTTATCAATTTTTTTAATTAAAATATAATAAATTTATAAAATAATTTAAAAAATATATACATTAATCTGTTAAACTTATATATCTATCATGTTATTATTAAAAAAATTATATATTTGCTACATTTTGATAAAAAAATTTAATAATAAAATATAAGAAATTGTATATATATATATATATATATATATATATATATATATATATATATATATATATATATATATATTATAAATAAAATCTCAATAATAAACGTAAGATTCGTTGAAACAAAGGTACAAAGAAAATAGATAATGTCAATATCTTTTGTTGAGGTGTGACTACGAGAAGTTTTTTAATATAATTAATTTTATTAATTATATTAAAATTTGTAAAAATAACATTTTATAATTACACATGAATCTTACAACATAACCAAACAATTAAAAAATGAGTAATTTTTACATACACCTAGTACACTACGTTATTTGTATATTTAATGGTTAAAATTTACTCTACACGTAAATCTTACATGTACTGTACATGAACTCTACTTATACAAATTTAATTCTGACTTTTGATTTTCTTAACTATATCGTGAGCCTAAAAAAATTTCCTAAAAAAGACTCAAGCTGCAGATGGTTCTTGATCTTTGTACGTACTTGCCTCTTTTTTTAACCTTTTTTTAGGAGTTTATTTTTAGTATTCATATAAATATTAAATACTCAATACTATTATTATTTATATTTTGTTGCATAATCTAATTTATTTTTTAGTAGAAGTCACATATTCTGATTTTAAACTATCATTAAGTTGAATTCTAAATTTTTGACGAAAATTACTTTTCTGTCAAAATAAAAATAAAAATAACAGTTATTTTTTTTTAGTATTACAGCAGTACAAGAAATATTTTCCTTTCCTATGCCCCTATTTTTTTTTATTGATGGCAAGCATTGTGAGGCCCCTCTTGCTGCGGCCACGCTCTTGATTTTGTTCAATTTTTTTTTTAAATCGTGAATTTCAAATTGACAAATTCTTTTCATGTATAAAAATAATTTGTTTTGATCTACCGTACAACTTTATGCTATATGTGCATCGATATAATTGTTGGAAGTAAATTTTTTCAAAACATACTAATAATATCTTTTTAACGGTTAAAATTTACTCTGCACGTAAATCCCACATGTACTGTACATGAACTCTACTTATACAAATTTAATTCTGACTTTTGATTTTCTTAACTGCATCGTGAGCCTAAAAAAAATTCCTAAAAAAGACTCAAGCTGCAGAAGGTTCTTGATCTTTGTACGTACTTGCCTCTTTTTATAACCTTTTTTTAGGAGTTTATTTTCAGTATTCATATAAATATTAAATACTCAATACTATTGTTATTTATATTTTGTTGCATAATCTAATTTATTTTTTAGTAGAAGTCACATATTCTGATTTTAAACTATCATTAAGTCGAATTCTAAATTTTTGATGAAAATTACTTTTCTGTCAAAATAAAAATAAAAATGACGCTTATTTTTTTTTAGTATTACAGCAGTACAAGAAATATTTTCCTTTCCCATGCCCCTATTTTTTTTATTGATGGCAAGCATTGTGAGGCTCCTCTTGCCGCGGCCACGCTCTTGATTTTGTTCAGTTTTTTTTTTAAATCGTGAATTTCAAATTGAAAAATTCTTTTCATGCATAAAAATAATTTGTTTTGATCTACCGTACAACTTTATGCTATATGTGCATCGATATAATTGTTGGAAGTAAATTTTTCCAAAACATACTAAGCATGTGTTTGGATCTCCATTTAGACCCCTGCAAACCACGTTTTCTCTTAAGCAAAAATTGAGAGCTTCTACGCAAACGTGGTTTTGCAACAAAAATCCAAACACACGCTAATAATATCTTTTCAATGGGTTTGTAACATGTAAACTTTACACTGTCAACCCACTGAGGTGCCTTTAACTTTCTCCCAATTTATTAGTAATGAAGTGAAAGATTGTCAACATACTGGTTAAGATGTCAGCTGGTTTCTAGCACATTGAAAAGAAGTTAATATCATGTTAAAAAGACGTTACCAGCACAACATTGAATAACTGATTATCAACATATTGAAGAAACATTGCCAACACTTTGAGGAAATTTTACCAGCACGCTAAAAGGGCATTACCAGCAATTACACCGATATACATAGAACATATAAGAACATAGTAAAATTTAACCTTTTTTTTTTGTTAGGGCAATAAAATACTTGTTTTGTAAATTAATTTGAGAATTGTGATAGTTCCCAACACGAAAATGATTTTTTCTTTCTTTGGTTTTTGGACTTGGCAATCATGGAACTACTGTTATGGAAGGATTTGAAGCTGTTGAACTCTATATTACCAGATGCTAAATTCTTTAAAATCTGCAGATCAGTTATTGACCAAATTTTTAGGAGACTTTGTTTTGAATTTTTGTTAATTATTTTCTGTTATCGTTAGTTGCTGAAGTTTAGGAATATTTGTTTCTTCTATTCCTATTTTTTTGTTGCAAGCTTTTGTATTTAAGCTTATCAGTATTTAATAAAAAAAAATACCTTTAGCCACTATATCTCACGTTCTTTACACGTTCTATTTTTTGCTCTTAGTTAAATTCATTTAAGTTCTAAATACCTTCAGATTGGTATTAGAGCTATACTTCTTAAAGGGACCTGTGAGTGAACTGAGTGAAACCCCACCATAAAAGCCCAACTATCTTACTCCAGCAGAAAAATGAATCTAGAAACACCATTCATAGCATTAGTAGCACCTATGTTTAATGGTGAAAATTATCATGTCTGGGCAGTTAGAATGGAAGCACGCCTAGACGCAAATGATCTCTGGGGAGTTGTTGAGGAAGACTATGAAGTTCCTCCTCTGCCAAGCAATCCAACAATGGCTCAGATTAAAATGCACAAAGAAAACAAGGCAAGAAAGTCAAAAGCAAGAGCTCTTTTGTTTACTGTTGTCTCACCAAAAATATTTAGCAAAATTATGACCATGAAATCACCATTTGAAGTCTGGAAATTCCTCAAGAATGAATATGAAGGAGATGAAAGAATCAAAGGAATGCAAGTGCTGAATCTAGTAAGAGAATTTGAGATATAGAAAATGAAGGAGTCAAAGATAATAAAAGAATATTTTGGTAAACTTATTAGTATTGTCAATAAAATTAGATTACTTGGTTCTTAATTTTTTGATTTTAGAATAGTACAAAAAATACTTGTAACTGTCCTTAAAAGATTTGAAGCCACTACTTCTTCCTTGAAAAACACTAAAGATTTGTTAAGAATTACCTTGGCAGAACTTTTAAATACTTTACAGACACAAAAGCAAAGAAGAATGATGAGGGTTGAAGGTTCTGTTGAAGGAGAAAAAGGGAAGAAAAAGAAAGGCAAGAAGCAAACTTTCAACAAACAACAAGCAACTGATAATACCAATAGCAGCAATGGAGAAAAAAACAAAGAATTTCTTCCTTGCAAGCATTGTGGCAAAAAGGGTCATCCTTCTTTTGTAACACCATAAATTCTAACTCATTTCATAATATTCGTAAACCTTACAATCATCATTTCCATGAGAGCATATAAAAGACAGTTTTAAAAAAGGAGCTAAAACGAAAGAAAAATGAAAATGCAAAGTACGAAGTGCAAAATTAAAATTTTTGAAAAAGTCCTTTTGCCCTAGCTATATATAGGTGGTGCCTCACAATTTTTCTCATTTAGCTTCAGATTTTCTAGCCCCAAATCATAAGCAAAGCCTTAGGAGAGTGGTGCACCAAGAGAAAAGAAAAAGAAGAAAAATTCGAGTCTTTAAGTATGGAAATTTGCTTGTTTTTCATGCTTTCTCTCCACCAATCTCTTATCCTCTTTTTTCCTCTTCTTCTCCATGATTTTTCTAAAGTTTTGAGGGCTGTTTTGGAGGAAGAACAGAGGGGAATTTTTGGATTTGAAGAGAAAAGCTTGGAGAAAGCAAGATTTAAGCCAAACTAACCAAGGAAACGAGGTAAAAATGCATTTTATGGTAGCTATGTTGATGTTTCTTTCTTCTCCATTTTGACCTACACTAAGAATCCTAGGAAGATCTAATTTTCAAGCCCAACCAAGCATGATTCTTAGGTATTTGATGGAGAGGAATAAGAATATGCAAAGAAAACTATGAAATAGGTATTAGGATTCAAGATGCAAAACCTAAGGTTTCTAGTGCACTTTTCAAATTCTGAACTTATTTGATGCTTCCTAAGTTTAATTAAGAGTATAAATGAGTTCTTGAGACACCTAAGATACTCCCCACAAGCTTCTTCCTTCAAGAAAACCAAAAGAACTCCAAGTGGCCCGAGAATGCTTATGGTCTCAGCCAAGGAGGGTTCTATGTGTGGGGGAGAGTTTTAAATTTTTCTAAGGACATTCTTGAGTCATATTTGATGAATGAAAATGAAGGGAGGCCTTGGAAAAATTTTAGAACTCATAAAAAGTAATTTGGTGTCTTAGGTTTCATATTATAACCTAAAGAAGTAACATGATACTAGGCCTTTTGTTTTGATGATGTGATGACTCCAAGAGGCTTAAAAGGAGTCAAAAATCATATTTGAAAGGAAATAATGAGGCTTAGAAATCATTTGAGGGGTGTTGCTTCATTAGGTGCCTTTATGGACCATAATGAAGGTTATAAAGCAAGCTAGTATTTCACCTAGTTGTGTGGCCTTAGAATATGTTTCATGAACCTAATTGGCTCTTATAAATTGTATCTAGGCTAAGAGAAATCATCTCTACTAATTTGTGGGTGTGTGGTCGAAAGAGGAGGCTTGAATTTCAAGGAAAAAGTGTGTGAGTGTACACAAGGTAGCTCCTCCACCTTCATTCATGCATGGATATGTATTTAGCTTGTTTTAGAATGTGTGTATGTGTATTTTCAAGCTATGAAAAGTATGTTAGCATGCCTTTATATGCCATGATTCTTAATGCCATGTTATGTTTTCAAATGAATACATGATATTTGTATGAGTTTGCTTGAGTGTAGAGAGGCCAAGAACTCTTCCTTTTGGTGAGAATGAGCTAAGAACCCTTAAGCTTGGTTAAAACAAATTAAAAAGTCTCCCAAAAGCAAAGTGGGCTCCCAAGAGTATAGTTGAGTCCAAAGCTCTTAAAGAATAGGTGAGGTAAGTCCAAAATCTATGAGGAGAAGTGTGAGGCCAATCCAAACACTTGGTGAGTTCTTGAATGTCTTGTATGGTTTGTTCATATGCCAAGTTTACTTTTAAAATGTCCATGACTTCCATTATCTCCATGTATGCATTTGTAAAACTTGCTTTGTACATATTATGTATGATTGAATGGGAGATGAGCTATTGGGATTCTTTGAATCTCATCCCCTCCTCTCCAATGCTCTAACATGCTAGGTGGACCAAGTAGATATGGTGAAGGGAGCTAACAACAATGAAAGAGAAAGATTGACAAGCTTATGCCTAACTTTATCCATTTTGGAACCATAATTATGTTTCATGATGTATATGATGTTGTAAATGTACCATGACCCTTAAGATATGTGTAAATATGCTATTATGTGATGTTTAAATGTATGAATATGATGTATGACCTCTAGCATTTATTTTGAGCATGAGATGCCAAGATATGCAATGTGAAAGTATGATGGAAATGTACATAATTCTGCCTAGCTTTATCCATTTTAGAACCATAATTATGTTTCATGATGTATATGATATTGTAAATGTACCATGACCCTTAAGACATGTGTAAATATGCTATTATGTGATATTTAAATGTATGAATATGATGTATGACCTCTAGCTTTTATTTTGAGCATGAGATGCCAAGATATGCAATGTGAAAGCATGATGGAAATGTACATAAGTGTGGGTTGAATGGCCAAAATGAGATGCATGAGGTTTTGGACCATTTAGGCAGCTCACACAAGTCTTAAATATCTTTTAGACTTGCCCAAAAGGTGTCACAACCAAGGGAAAGCCATTTGGCAATTTTGGTATCCCATCTGGAGTCAAAATTGACTATAATAGAACCCTATATCACTTTTTAGCCAAATGAGCTAGTCTTAATTTGAAATTTGGCATGCGATTAGGTCTCATTGAGAAATTTTTAGGAAGCTAAAGATCTTAATTTTTGGAGGTCTACAGAATATTTGATGATTTTTCAAAGTTGGTAATTTTCATGATTTCTGGTTTGCTGCACTATTCATTTAGTCTGAAATTGCATTATATCACACAAGGTTCAAATGATGTCCAATTACCATGTTTTATACGGAGAAACTAGATAATCACAGTGACTCATATCAACTAAAATCACCTTATTTGGACGTCTAGAGAGGGAGATATGAATTTTTGAAATTTCTGTCTAGTATTAGTAATTTTGCCCAACTAGAAGTATTGTTCCATTGAATTTCGAGGTTTGGGCTTGATGAACGGATCTAAAGATATTTTTCCTCTATATTTAACATTTACAGCTTTTCAAATTGATATCATTTTCATAGATTGGATTTTTGTGGAATTAATTGGATATTTTCAAAGTTTTCTGCAGAATTCTATGACAGTTCCAGAATTTAGTCAGACCTTTGGACAATTTTGGATGTCAAATGTCCCCTATGATGAATGTCATGATCTGGGCATATTTTTAGTGTGAAGTAGACATCCAAAGCTTTCCATAATAACTAAGATTGCATGATTTTAATTTTTCTAGATGTAATTATGATTTTCCAAAGTTTGCCCAGAAAAGAGGCCAATTTTGGCCAAGAATGAACTCCCATTTTCCATGCTCCATTTTGGTTTCTATAAGTTATGGGCATGATTTTGTGTTGCAAATGAGTTGTTTGGGTGTAATTAAATATGAGAATGTATAGTATGAGCTCACACGATTCACGTGACACTGATTGAAAATTTTTAGTATGATGCAACGCGAATAAACCCATTATTTTCGGTCCCCTTTTTATATACTCTCACGGAAATGACGGTTATAAGGCTTATGAATATTATGAAATGAGCTAGAATTTATGGTATTACATTTATTAGTATCAGAGCAAAGGTTCAGACTCTCATTGTGGGTTATGGCTTGTGTTAATGAGTTGCCTAGATGCATACGAGCTTGTTTTCGGATGAATTGAGTATATTTGATGGTGGAAGTGTTCCCTAGCTTATGTTATAGTTTGTTATGATGTTTTAGTATAATGGTGAATACTAAGAGAGGTCGGACCCCTAGAGCAGCTCTTGCTGATAAAGTCAGGCCTAATGATCCAGTTGCCGGAGCCCTATAGTCTATCATGGCTCGCCTAAATCAGCAGCAGGCCGTTATTATGTAGCTTCAGGAATGGCTTACTGAGAGAAATAGCCAAGGCCCTACACCTATTCCTCTTCAGCCACCTCCACACTCAAATCATCTCCAGCATTCAGGGGCGACTCACTCAGATGCACATCTACACACACAGATAGTTGCCCCGATTCCACCAGCTCAGACGCCTACTGTACAGCAGCATCCCTCGACCAGAAAAGTTATTACCCAGTTCAGGAAGTTTAGTCCTCCCACCTTTGACGGTGAAATAAACTCAGATAAAGCTGAGGCTTGGATCATGGAATTAAAGAAAATCTTCGAGGTGATGGAGTGCACATCTGAGCAAAAAGCCAAAATGGCTGTGTTCCAATTACAGAAAGAAGCAATCTATTAGTGGAAGGGTACTGAGCCTATTCTGAGAGTGAGAAACGCCTCGATTACATGGAAGGCATTCCTCGAGGCGTTCTACGAGAAGTACTTTCCTGATTCTATCAGAGATGAAAAGGAATTAGAATTCATCCTATTTAAGCAAACTGAGGGGATGTCCGTCAACCAATATGTAGCAAAGTTTGTTGAGCTCTTCAAATATTCCTCTTACCTACAGAGACACGATGATGAGAGATGGAAGGCAGACAAATTAGAGAAGGGCTTGCTCCTTGAGATCAGAGATAAGGTGGTGCCACAGAGAATCAGACACTTTAATACCCTTGTAGAAGTATGCAGAGTCACAGAAACAAATCTCAAAATGATGCAACCTACCTCCAGTATCAGACCACCCCTTCTCCTTCCTGAGCCCAAGAGACCTAGAGAGGGTTCACAAGCTGCAGTGATTAGCCGGAGAGGTGGCAAAAGTCAGTGGAACTGGAAAGGCAAGAGACAGAGGACTCAGTCCAGTAAAGGCAGTGTTACACCTATTATATATCCCCAGTGTGGCATGAATCATGACATTAGACCATGCTATATGAGCCAGAACATATATTTCAGATGTGGCAAGCCAGGGCACATGGCAAGGGATTACACTCAGGCTTCTCCACAGGCCCCTTTACAGATCACACAGCCCAGGGAGATGGCTCCTCCTCCTAGACCACAGACCCAGGGTTGAGTTTTTGCCTATCACAGCAAGAGGCTAATCCAAAGTACTATTAAAATAAATAATTTTTCTGAACTGCATTATTTGATTCGGGTATTAGCCACTCTTTTATATCATATGACTGTACTAAGAGGTTGGGTCTAAGTATGCATACATTGCCATATGAGTTACATGTATCTACCCCCACAGGAAACCGAGCCATTACCTCCTATGCTTGTTTGAATTGTGTGATCCAGTTTAATCATTGCCTAACCACCCTTGATCTGATTTGTATGCCCCTTATTGATATTGATATGATCATTGGTATGAACTGGATGTCTATAAGTAATGCCACACTAGATTGTAGCCACAGGTGTATTACTTTACCTGAGTGTGGGACTGTGCCTAGTACTAGGGCTGAACCATTTGTCATGACCACCTCCCAGGCTGAGAGATCTCTAGGGCATGGTTGTCAGGGGTATCTGGTCTTATTTTCAATCTAGGCTGAGGTAGAAAAGGGTATAGATGAGATTCCTGTAGTAAAGGAGTTACCAGAGGTATTTCCAAAAGAAATTAGTGGACTACCTTAGAGAGAGAGGTAGAGTTTTCTATAGACATTGTACCTAGGGCAAGTCTAGTGTCTAAGGGCCCATATAGAATGGCTCTCACTGAGCTAACAGAGTTTAAGAAATAGATAGAAGAGCTGTTAGAGAAGGGTTTTATCAGACCCAGTGTTTCACCGTGGGGAGCTCCAGTCCGTCCTATTTGTGAAGAAGAAGGACGAGAGCCTTAAGCTATGTATAGACTATCGGGAACTCAATAAAATAACCATTAAGAATAAGTACCCCCTCCCTCGCATAGATGACCTCGTAGATCAGTTAATGGGAGCATCAGTTTTTTTCAAGATAGACCTTAGGTCGGGATATCACTAGCTTAGAATAAAGGCTGAGAATATCCCCAAAATAGCGTTTAGAACTAGATACGAGCACTATGAATTCCTAGTTATGCCCTTCAGGTTGACGAATGCACTCGCAATGTTTATGGATTATATGAATAGAGTCGTCAGACCATACTTAGATAGATTTGTAGTGTCTTCATAGATGACATCCTCATATACTCAAAAAGTAAAGAGGAACATGAGTAGCACCTGAGATTAGCGTTAGAGACCTTGAGAGAGAAACTGTTGTATGCTAAATTTAGTAAATGTGAGTTTTGGCTCATTGAGGTTTAGTTTCTAGGTCATGTGATCTCTCAGGCAGGGGTTGCAGTAGATCCCTATAACGTAGAGGTAGTATTACAGTAGGAGAGACCTAGGACAGTGACAGATATTAAGAGCTTTCTAAGTTTAGCAGGCTTTATAGGAGGTTCATTCAGGACTTTTCTCAGATAGCGATGCCACTGACCCGGCTTACTAGAAAAAATGTGTCGTTTGTGTGGAATGAGAAATGTGAGAGTAGTTTTCAAGAATTGAAGCACAAGTTGACCACGGCCCTAGTGTTAGTACTCCCTGACCCTAAAAAAACTTTTATAGTATACAGTGATACCTCTAAGAAAGGGTTAAGATGTGTGCTTATACAGAAAGGCTGAGTGGTAGCTTATGCTTCTAGACAGTTGAAACCTCATGAAGAAAACTACCCCACACAAGACCTTGAGTTAGTCGTTGTGGTGTTTGCTTTGAAAATATGAAGATACTACTTATATGGGGTAGCTATAGAAATTTATAGCGACCACAAAAGCCTCAAATATCTATTTGAATAGAAAGAGCTAAATATGAGGCAACAGAGATGGTTAAAATTTTTGAAAGATTATAGTTTTACATTGAAATATCATCCCGGTAAGGCTAATGTGGTAGCTGATGTCCTAAGTAAAAAAATCCATACACATGGCCTGTATGATGATCAGAGAGCAGGAATTGATTGAGAGATTCAGAGACATGAGTCTCTCCTGCGAGGTATATTCAGGGAAGCTATTAATGAGTGAAACCCAAATAGAAAATGATCTAAAAGATCAGATAAGAGAGGCCCGGCAAACAGATGATCATATGAATAAGATTAGAGCCCAGATAGCCCAAGGTAGTGTTCAGGAGTTTAATCTGTCTGAGGATGACATAGTGAGATACAGGGATAGGCTGTATGTGCCTACGAACACAGAAATTAGAGAGAAGATATTAGATGAGGCACATAAGAGCAAGTACACCATTCATTCGGGCAGTAATAAAATGTACTAGGATTTGAAAAAGATGTTCTGGTGGCCTAAAATGAAAACAGACATAGCAGAGTATGTCTCCTAATGTCTAGTACGCCAGAGAGTGAAAATAAAACACCATAAGCCAGCTGGGTTACTTCAACCCTTAGATATCCTGGAATGAAAATGGGATAGTATAGTTATAGATTTTGTTATGGGTTTACCCAAGACATCATTGGGGTATGATGCAATATGGGTAATAGTAGACAGGTTAATAAAGTTACTGCTCTTTTTATCTATTAAAGCCACTTATATCCTAGATAAGTTAGCCTAACTGTACATCAGGAAAATAGTCAGACTGCATGATGTATCTAGGAGCATAGTATCAAATAGAGATCCTAGATTCACATCGAATTTCTGGAGATCATTACAGGATGCTCGAGGCACCAGACTTAGATTTAGCACGGCCTATCACCCTCAGACGGATGGACAGACGGAGAGAACCATCCAAACCCTAAAGGACATGTTAAGGGCATGTGTTTTAGAAATGAAAGGGAGCTGGAATACATACTTGCCTCTAGTGGAGTTTGCCTACAATAATAGTTATCATGCAAATATACAAATGGCACCATATGAGGCATTGTATGGGAGGAAGTGTAGATCCCCAATATATTAGGTTGAGTTAGGAGAGCGGAGCCTCACAGGCCCAAAGTTAGTGGATCAGACCTCTAGACAGATAGAGACCATTAGAAAGAAACTTCTGACGGCTCAGAGTAGATAAAAAAGTTATACAGATAGACGTAGGCGGCTGTTAGAGGTTGAGATTGGAGACCATATCTTTATTAGAGTATCTCCAGTCACTGGGATAGGTCAATCCCTTAAGAGTAAAAAGCTCAATCCAAAGTACATAGGTCCTTTCTAGATTCTTCATAAAGTAGGACCTGTGGCATATAGACTAGCCCTTCCTCCGAACCTAAGCCAAGTCCATGATATATTCTATGTTTTCCAGTTGAAAAAGTACCAGCCCGGCCCCTCACATGTCATAGAATATGAGAATGTGCAGTTACAGGATAATCTGTCATATATAGTATCACCAGATCAGATCGTAGACGTTAGACTCAAGTAGTTACAGAATAAGACGATACCGCTGGTGAAAGTGATTTGGAAGAGGTTATCTCTTGAGAAAACCACCTTGGAACTAGAGGTTGATATGAGGAAGAAATATCCAAAACTCTTCCCATAAAGTATGTTATCAAAATTTCAAGGACGAAATTGTTAAAGGGGGGAGAATTATAATGTCTAGTTTTTGTTAAATGACGAAAACAAACGTGTTTTCAAAGTAAGTCCCCCGAAATGAATTAGTTAAGGTTCTAAAAAATTTGAGTAACATTCTAGCCTTCTAAAAATGAGACTTGTAGCCTCAAACCAAAGGAAAAATGGAGTTAAAATGGAGAAATAAATTTTGACAAAAATTTTACAAAATGTAATGATATTTTCCTAATTTCAGGAAATTTTTTGGAATTCACACAGGAGGCCTTTTTAAACCAAAGTTTTGAGTTCTTTGGGGTTCCCAAAGGCTCTAAAAACTATAGGAAATCCCGGGATAATTAAATTCCCTCTGTTGGACGTTTTCTAACGTCGATGTGCTTGAACTTTTGACGAATCCCTTCGGAAAGGTTTTAGTTCTGATTTGAGTGATTCCAAAGGTATTTTTCATAATTGGGAACCTAAATTTATCATGGAAAAGGGGACAAAAAATAACAGGTTTATTCGCATTGCATCATACTATAAATTTTCAATTAATGTCACATGAACCGTATGAGCTTATACTATACATTTTCATATTTAATTACATCCACACAACTCATTTTTATCACAAAATCATGCCTAAAACTTATAGAAACCAAAATGGAGCATGGAAAATGGGAGTTCATTCTCAACCAGAATTGGCCTCTTTTCTGAGTAAATTTTGAAAAATCATAACTAAATCTAAAAAAATCGAAATCATACAATCTTGGTCATTCTGGAAAGCCTTGGATGTCTACTTCACATTAAAAATACGTCCAGATCATGAAATTCATCACAAAGAATGTTTAACATCCAAAATGGTCCAAAAGTCTAACTAAATTTTAGAACTGTCATAGAATTATGTAAAAAATTTTGAAAATGTCCAATTAATTTCACAAAAATCTAATCCATGAAATAATACCAATCTAAAAAACTATGGATCTTAACTATAGTGGAAAAATACCTCCAGATCCGTTCATCAAGCCCAAACCTTGGAATTCAATATAACAGTATTTCTAGTCGGGCAAAATTATTGATACTAGACAGAAAATTTAAATATTCATATCTCCTTCTCTGGACCTCCAAAAGAGGTGCTTCTAGTTGCTATGAGTCACTGTGATTATCTAGTTTCTTGTATAAAATTTTATGGCAATTGGACATCATTTGAGCCTCGTGTGACAGAATGCAATTTCAGACCAAATAAATAGTGCAGCAAACCAGAAACCATGAAAATTACCAAATTTGAAAAATCATCAAATATTCTATAGACCTTCAAAAATTATGATTTTTAGCTTCCCAAAAAGCTTTCAATGAGACCTAATTACATGCAAAATTTCAAATCAAGACTAACTCATTTCGGTAAAAAGCAATATAGGATTCAATTATGGTCAATTTTGGCTCCATATAGGTACTAAAATTGCCAAATGGCTTTCTCTTGGTTGTGACACCCTTTGGGCAAGTCCAAAAGCATATTTAAGACTTGTGTGAGCTACCCAAATAGTCCCAAACCTCATGCATCTCATTTTGGCTATTCAACCTACACTTATGCACATTTCCATCATGCTTTCACATTGCATATCTTGGCATCTCATGCTCAAAATAAATGTTAGAGGTCATACATCATATTCATACATTTAAGCATCACATAATAGCATATTTACACATGTCTTAAGGGTCATGGTACATTTATAACATCATATACATCATGAAACATAATTATAGTTCCAAAATGGATAAAGTTAGGCATATATCAATCTTCCTCTTTCATTATTGTTAGCTCCTTTCACCATAGCTACTTGGTCCACTAGCATGTTAGAGCATTGGAGAAAAGAGGATGAGATTCAAAGAATCCCAATAGCTCATCTCTCATTCAAGCATACATAATATGTGCAAAGCAAGTCTTACAAATGCATGCATGGAGACAATGGAAGTTATGGACATTTTAAAAGTAAACTTGGCATATGAACAAACCATACAAGACATTCAAGAGCTTACCAAGTGTTTGGATTAGCCTCACACTTCTCCTCATAGGTTTTGGACTTGCTTCACCCATTCTTTAAGAGCTTTGGACTCAACCATACTTTTAGGAACTCACTTTGTTTTTAGGAGACTCTTTGCTCTGTCTCAACCAAGCTCAAGGGTTCTTGGCTCATCCTCACCAAAGGAAAGAGTTCTTGGCCTCTTCACACTCAAGCAAACTTATACAAATATCATGTATTCATTTGAAAACATAATATACATCAAGAATCATGGCATATAAAGGCATGCTAGCATACTTTTCATAGCTTGAAAATACATATACACATATTTTTAAATAAGCTAAACACACATCCATGCATGAGTAAAAGTGGAGAGAGCTATCTTATGTGTACTCACACACTTTTTCCTTGAAATTCAAGCCTCCTGTTTCGGCCACATACCCACAAATTGGTGGAGATGATACATTCTAAGGTCACACAACTAGGTGAAACACTAGCTTGCTTTATAACCTTCATTATGGTCCATAAAGGCACCTAATGAAGCAACACCCCTCAAATGATTTTTAGGCCTCATTCTTTCCTTTTAAATATGATTTTTGACTCTTTTTAAGCCTCTTGGAGTCATCACATTATCAAAATAAAAGGCCTAGCATCATGTTACTTCTTTAGATCATAATATGAAACCTAAAACACTAAATCACTTTCCATTAGTTCTAAAATATTTCTAAGGCCTTCCTTCATTTTCATTCATCAAATATGACTCAAGAATGGTCTTAGAAAAATTTAAAACTCTCCCCTACACATAGAACCCTCCTTGGCCGAGACCATGACCATTCTTGGGCCACTTGGAGTTCTCTTAGTTTTCTTGAAGGATGAAGCTTGTAGGGAGTATCTTAGGTGTCTCAAGAACTCATTTATACTCTTAATTAAACTTAGGAAGCATCACATAAGTTCAAAATTTGAAAGGTGTACTAGAAACCCTAGGTTTTGCATCTTGAATCCTAATACTTATTTCATAGTTTTCTTTACATATTCTTATTTCTCTCCATCAAGTACCTAAGAATCATGCTTTGTTGGGCTTGAAAATTAGATCTTCCTAGGGTTCTTAGTGTAGGTCAAAATGGAGAAGAAAGGAATATCAACATAGCTACCATAGAATGCATTTTTACTTTATTTCCTTGGTTAGTTTGGCTTGAATCTTGCTTTCTCCAAACTCTTCTCTTCAAATCCAAAAATTCCCCTCTGTTCTTCCTTCAAAACAGCTCTCAAAACTTCAAAAAAATTATGGAGAAGAAGAGGAAAAAATAAGAGAAGAGATTGGTGGAGAGAAAGCATGAAAAACAAGCAAATTTTCATACTTAAAGACTCAAATTTTTCCTCCTTCTTCTCTTCTCTTGGTGCCCCACTCTCCTAGGGCTTTGCTTCTAGTTTGGGGCTAGAAAATCTAAAGCTAAATAAGGGAGAGTGTAAGGCACCACCTATATATAGATAGGGCAAAAGGACTTTTTCAAAAATTTTAATTTTGCCTTTCATACTTTGCATTTTTATTTTTTCTTCATTTTAACTCCTTTTTTAGAACTGCTTTTTCCATTATAAATTTAGTTCCCAATTAAAAAAAATGGCTTTGGAATCACTCAAATCAAAGCTCAAACCTTTTCAAACGGATCCGTCAAAGTTCGGGTACACTGATGTTAGAAAACATCCATCGAAGGGGATTTAACTGTCCTGAGGCTTCCCATGATTTTCAGGGCCTCTGGGAACTCCAGAGAACTCAAAACTTTGGTTTAAAAAGCCCTCAAATGTGAATTCCAAAAATTGCCTGAAATTAAGAAAATGTTATTATATTTCGTAAGGTTTCTGTCAAAATTTATTTCTCCATTCTAGCTCCATTTTTCCTTCCACCTGAGGCTACAAGTCTCATTTTTAGGAGGTTAGAATATTACTTAAATTTTTTGGAGCCTTAACTAATTCGTTTCGGGGGACTTATTTTGAAAACGCGTTCACTTTTGTCGTTGAATAAAAACCAAACATTACACCTTTCAAATGTTGGAAGAAGCCTGATGTCAAGTGTGATAAGTGCAACAAGCTTAGGCATCATGAGAAAATATGCAAAAGTTATTATTAACAAAATAATAAAGCTCAAGTTACAGACTAACAAGAGGAAGAGCAACTGTTTGTAACAACCTGTTTTACAAGCAGTAGCTCTAGTGAATGTTAGCTAGTGGATAGTGGTTGTTCCAATCACATGATCAATGATCAAGAGCTTTTTAGAGAGTTGGACAGATCAAAGGAGGCAACAATTAGAATTGGCAATAGTGAACACCTTGCTATAAAAGGAAAAGGAATTGTAGCCATTGAAAGTTGTAATGGTACAAATTTAATATCTGATGTTTTGTTTGTACCTAACATTGATCAAAATTTGCTTAGTGTGGGACAGTTACTTGAGAAAGGATTTAAAGTCATCTTTGAAAATAAGCAATGTTTGATCAAGGATGCAAATGATAAGAAGCTCTTCAAAATCAAAATGAAAGGCAAGAGTTTCTTACTTGAGCCACTGAAGGAGGACAAGTAGCTTATCTAATAACTGTAAGTGATACAGAGATTTGGCATAAAAGGCTAGGCCATTTCCATCATGCAGTAGTTCTGAATATGCCGAGAAAGGACCTAGTTCAAGGCTTACTACACTTGGAGATTGAATTACCAAGTTGTAAAACATGTCAATATGGCAAGCCAGCAAGGTTACCTTTCAAACAAGCATTCTGGAAAACAACTAAAAGGCTGCAACTAATTCACACAGATCTAGCTAGACTTCAAAGTACTCCTTCTCTTAAAGGGAGTAAATATTACATTGCTTTTATTGATAATTTTACTAGAATGTGCTGGATTTATTTTCTCAGGTTTAAGTCAAAGGTTGCAGGTGTGTTTTGGAGATTCAAGCAGTGGATTGAGAATCAAAGTGGCTGTAAGATTCAAATTTTGAGGTTAAACAATGGCAAGGAGTATACCTCAGAACAATTCAATTTATTTTGTAAAGAGGTAGGCATTAAGCATCAAATTATAGCTCCATATACTCCTTAACAAAATGGAGTCAGTGAAAGAAAAAATAGGACAATAATGGAGATGGTCAAGTATATGCTTCATGAGAAAGAGCTACCTAAGGAATATTGGGCCAAGGCTACACACACTGTAGTATTTTTACTAAACTAACTTTCTACCAAAGCAATAGATGGGAAGACTTCTTTTGAAGCCTAGTATGGTTATAAGCCCTTATTAAAATTTTTGAAAGTGTTTGGATGCTTGTGTTTTACTTCTGTGCCATAGATTAAAAGAGACAAGCTAGATAAGAAAGCTGAACCTGGTATTTTTGTGGGATATAGCTCAATCTCTAAGACTTATAAAGTTCTTCAGCCTCCCATAAGGAAAATTCTCATAAGCAGGGATGTGCACTTCATGGAGAATGAGAAATAGAGTTGGAATAATGCTGAAAAGAAACAATTTGTTGTTCCTCTACAAAATCAAGATGAGTTCGTTAATGATCCTCTTATAAAAGGCACTAGATTGCTGTTTGATATTTATCAAAATTGCAATATGGCTATTCTTGAACCAGCAGGATATTGGGAAGCTAAAAAAGATCCCAGTTGGAAGGTTATAATGCAAGAGGAGCTCTTCATGATTGAAAAAATTTGAACTTGGGAACTAGTTGAAAGGCTTAAGGATATAAAAGTGATTGGAGTTAAGTGGTTGTTTAGAAGAAAGCTAAATGTAAATGGCTCAATCAACAAATATAAAGCAAAATTAGTTGTAAAAGGGTATGCTCAAATTTTTGGAGTAGATTTTTTTGATACATTTGCTCCTGTAGCAAGGATAGATACTATCAAAATTTTACTAACTATTACAGCACAGAAGCGATGGAAAATTTATCAACTTGATGTGAAGTCAGCATTCTTAAATAGATTCTTAGAGGAAGAGATTTATGTTGAGCAATCTAAAGGCTTTGCTATAAAAGGGCATAAAGACAAAGTCTATCTATTAAAGAAGGCTTTATATGACTTAAAACAAGCCCCAAAGGCTTAGTATAACAGAATTGATGAGTACTTATTGAAACTAGACTTTGTTAAAAGTCTTAGTGAATCCACTTTATATATCAAAAGTGATCAAGCTGATTTTGTTGTGATTACCTTGTATGTTGATGATCTTTTGATTACAAGTAGTAATAGTGAACTTATTCAGCAATTCAAGGAAAACATGATGCAAGTCTTTGAGATGAGAAACTTAGGAGAAATGTCTTATTTTCTTAGAATGGAAATTAACTAGAAAGTTGATGGGATTTTCATATGTCAACGGAAGTATGCATGGAGATCCTAAAGAAATTCAATATAGAGAGTTGTAAAAGTATGAACACTCCTATGTGTCAGAAGGAGAAGCTACATAAGGATGATGGAGCAGAAAAGGTAGATGAAACACTGTATAGAAGTTTAATTGGGTGCTTAATGTATCTTACAACAACAAGGCCTTGTATGCTTGTATGCTACTATCAAGATTCTTGAATCATGCAAGTGAATCTCACTTTAAAGTAGCAAAAAGAGGTCTATGATATGTCAAAGGGACCTTTAAGTTATGGCATCAAGTTCTGTTAATCACCAAGTTTTAAGTTGCAAGGTTTTTCGGATAGTGATTGGGGTGGGTTTTTAGATGACATGAAGAGCACCTCAAGCTATTGTTTCAGCGTTGGATCAAGGATATTTACCTGGAGCTCAAAGAAACAAGAAATTGTTGCACAATCTATAATTGAAGCAAAATTTATAACAGCAACAACAGCTGTTAATCATACTTTGTGGCTAAGAAAAGTTCTAACTAATTTACATATGGAGCAAGAAAAGAGTACAGAAGTGATGGTAGACAACCAGGCAGCTATAGCTATTTCCAATAATCCAATTTTTCATAAAAAAACTAAACATTTCAGCATGAAATTATTCTTTATCAAAGATGTTCAGAAAGATGGTGAAGTATGTTTGAAATATTGCAAAACTAAAAATCAGCTTGTAGATATTTTTACAAAGGCTCTTCCAAGAAGTAGATTTGAATATCTAAGAGAAAAATTTGGAATTTGCACCTACTGATACAAAGAGGAGTGTTGAATTGTGCATTAGCATATGCTAAATTCTTTAAAATCTGCAGATTAGTTATTGACCAAGTTTTTAGGAGATTTTGTTTTAAATTTTTGTTAATTATTTGCTGTTATCGTTAGTTGCTGAAGTTTAGAATATTTGTTGCTTTTATTACTATTTTTTTGTTGCAAGCTGTTGCATTTAAGCTTATTAGTATCTAATAAAAAAAATACCTTCAGCCACTATATCTCACGTTCTCTACACGTTTTGTTTTTTGCTCTTAGTTAAATTCATTCAAGTTCTAAATACCTTCAGAAGCTACAAGTGACTGGAGCAATGGTGTTATCTTTGGTCTTTACCTCTAAATTATTGTTAACAATGATTATGATTATGGTGATACAATCCTATATTAGTTTTTAGCTTATAATTTGCGTTATGTCTTCGGAGTTATTCTTGCTGGTGGATTCCAAGCTTCGCTACTTATGTCAATTATTTTCTCATACGCTTATGTCAGTACATGATTTTACCGTAGCAATAGTAAGTCATGTATTTTCTGCAGTACTGGTCCATTAACATATTCATGAATTACTGTTTTCAAATTAAATTTATTACATGATAAATAACATATGGAATCTAGGGGCTGCAAGCTTAGCATGAATCTACTGACAAAATTCTGTTACCTATGCAGCAGAAATCCTGTTAACGCTAGTCTATATCCAAACATATTGTCATGCAAGTTGTGATTTGTGAGTGAGCATGTTTTATGTTTGTTTTTCTCATTCCTCTGGCCCGCTTGGGGATTGGGCTGGGCACTACATCACAATTACTATCTTCATACATACTCTTTAGTCTTCACTGAGATCAATTGTTGAATCCTTATTTAAGGTCTCTTTGACAAGGATAAATTAAAAATAGTTTAATGGATCACAAGTCATAAATTCTTATCTGAAAAAATTTACTCAGTTGATAAAAAAATATTACTCTTTAACAATATGGGTTTAATTATTCTAAAAAATATTCTGAAAATGAAATTCTAAATATGCTGTGTCAATATGAGGCATTGTACCCTTAAAATCACCGAAAGCATTGATTTATTACTTCTCCAAACATCCGTCAGTAATTACTGTCCTCAAAGGTCACTCTAGTTAGCCCATAAGCTGCAAAAGAGTCCATGGACCTTATATTTGTATATTTGTCGGTTATTGTTCGCAATTTTTAACGTTAGTTCCTTAAGTTCAATATCTGTGTACTTATTGTGGTGGAAGCAGGAATTAAAGCTTCAAGCTTATGAAATTTTCTGCCTGTTGATTTCATTTTATGGAAAGGGAAGAAAAGGGAGAGGAAAGGAAGGAAGAATTACAAGAAAGAAAAACGGTTACGTTAGATTGGATAGGTTTGAAAATAGAGTGAGAAATCCTCGGTAATAGAAAACCTATATTCAACGGATGATATGTAACACCAACCCCAGAATTACTTTGACACATCATGTTTCACCTCAAATAGCGAAAGTGAAAGCACTTGGAAATTTATTCATTTTGTCCTCTTTAAACTAGCTTTCGTGAATAAAGAAGTGGAAAATTTAGTAGCTTTATCCACAGAATCATCTGACCATTTTGTTTTATTCTCCTCTGTATAATTAGATGTAAATCATTCTTTTGTCTTCTCCATTTTCAGCCCAGTTAAGATCGGTGTAATACAAACTATCCCTTTAAATGAGCATGGTTATTCAATTTGACAAGAAGATTTCCATCTCGGGGACCGAAAAGAAAGGGAGATGCTTTAAGCCAAATTTAACTGTCAGGCACGGATCTTAGGATAAGGGAATCCATATGGCCTTTCTTCCCACGTAATTTCGAACTTTGTGCCTTGCAAGTTACTAACGCTGTCTCTTTGTTGCCGTATGCATCTTATCCTGTTCATGCATTAGCTAAATTCTTCACGTAATATCCTAAGCAGTATGCAGTACGGTTTAGCTTCCATTGCCATTGAAATTTTATTATACTTTCTTTTACTCGAATCATTTATAACCACAGCTGTAATGTATGGACTAACTGTACGGTTTTATGGACTTAATGCACTTATGAATTTTTTAAATTGAGTCTACAATATTCAGTTATGCATGAGTAATATAACAATACTATAATTATTGGTACAATTTTTCAGAGATGAAGATGAAAAATTGGACTTGTGTACCATCACTCTTTCAAACGCGTGCCCCACCGCCTCTCTTCTTCCTGCTAGCAAGTGGAGGGCATCAACCAATGATCTCGAATTCTCTGTCCCTGTGCTATACTGATGCCACGTGTGCATCTTCATAATAGTCCAGACACGTGGATTGGTGGGGTTGGCCTCTCTCTTCTTCTCAGCCTCTTGTGTATATTTATCTCTCCCTCCCCACATCCACATAAGTATTCATTCCGAGCTAGAAATAGAGAATCAAAAGGCCTAGAATGGCAAGTAGTAACATCAACATCCAAATCCAGAGCCTAGGTATGAAAGGGTTTTTGTGTCAGGCTAACCCACACAGCCTCTGTTCATCTCTTGGTTCGTTCTCGTTCTGCCCCAACTGCAACTACCCTATGGTTCCGAGTCAAAGGTTCAAACCTTGTATGAAGGTGAGCCAAGCTTGGAGTTTAGCTCAGCGGAGAAAAGATAATGGGTTAGCAGTGGGATGTGCAAATTGGGGTTTGGAGTCAGAGTTGGAGAGAGAATTGGAAGCTGAGATGAAGCAGCAAGAAGGTGAAGGAGAAAAGGAGAGGAATGGAATGGCGAGGTTCAGGCATAAATGTGGAGAGAGGAAGGGGGTGGTGGAGCTGTTGGAGTGTTTGGAGAGGGAGGCAATAATGGGTGAAGATGTGGGAAAAGAGCCTGGGGATTACAACAGAAGGGCTCAGATATTTGACAGGAGCTCCAGAGTATTCCAAGCTCTCAAGGAGCTCAATAGTGATGTTCCTTCTCAACAGTCTTCAAAATAAAGAAGGAAGTGACTTTGATTTTGATCTCCATTTTTGTATTTGCCAATAAACCCATCAACAAATAAGTGAGTTTTTTTTATTTTTTTCACTCTCCAATGTACAAGATGGGATTTCTCTAGCTTGATTTCTCCATTGTGACAGTCACATAACTGCTTCTGCATTTTGAAAGCTATTCCAGGGGAGTCAATGTGTTCCATCGACCTTTATTCTTGACTCACTATATTCAACCGTCGCAGGTGCTTTCTGATACTGCTAGAACTTCTGTCATAGGTCAGTCATAGTTGCATGAAAACCCTGTTGAGAAAGACAAAAGGGATAAAAACTGTATGGGATTAAGAACAAAAGAAAAGAAACCCCAAACTAGAGCTCCCATGGAACTCCAGAACTCGTCTGTTTCGTTCTTTTCCAACCTGACATATAACAAGCCGTACAAAGAGGTGAAGATGCAAACGCAGGCAACATCATAGTGCATAGCATCGCTGAATATACTGAACATAATCTGTAGGGGTACCATATTTGGGTCGTTCTAAAGCCAATAAACTTTGATAAGGATATCTGGATTTCACAAATTTCAGTGATACATAAAACACGGTAGCAAATCTCTCCATTATGCGAATCATGGCAAACGTTACGTTCAAGCAATACAAAATGATTGACAATGAATGCGTTGATTAATTAGATATTCTCTATCTATCAGAAGAACTCTGACACTTATTCTCCCTGTAAAATAGTTAAAACTAGAAAATTCAGACATGGCTGCAAAGTTGAACTGCTATAACACTTGCAGCTTCATAACCTAATAATGCCGTTGCTAATCAAGAACAAATGCCGACCCCGTAAAGACTCACCGGTTAATACGCTAACAGAACTTCCAACGATGACCGCAGACTCTGCAATTGACATAGGTTGTCATAGGTTCATCCGCACTGCGAGTCTGCATTTGAGTATAGGAGCACTTCCTTTGATTACATCGACTACATGTAAATTGATCATTTGCGGCTTTAGGTTGGGCTGCACGCTCACACTGAAATAAAGCTTTCTTCTTTATTTCCTCAATCTCGTTCTTCCTTTCATCACTAGCCATTTCTGCCGCAGTCATGTTATTCAGCTTCTCTGGCTCAACATCTCCAAGGAGAATTTTTCTCCGATAATATGGGTTATTTCCATCCTTCAGATTAAAAATTAAGGACCTATACTTGACCTTTTGGGCCCCATTAAAAGGACCCAACTTTTCAAATAATACAGACTCCACCGTGACAGCAAGCCGAATAGGGTCACTTGCATTAACTCGATCAATGATTTTTTCATCGGCCTCCCCAGAAACCTTGGAGAAAGCCTCTACGAGAATCTCTCTTATTTTGTCTCGCATTGCATCATTAGATTTAATCATACTCTTCAACATCGGGGGAGCAGCTGTGCCGGGTACCGTTTTCTTCACTCCAGAAACTTGCTTCTTGTCTTTGGCTATTATCTTTTCCACCTTGAGATTTGCAGCAGAATCAGTTTTCTCAATTTCGACACCCGCATTCTGTACTACTTTCTTCATATCTTCTGAACACAGTTACCAACAGTTTTCTCGACTTTGACAGTTTCAGCCTTTACAACCTTCTCAAACTTCAAAGAAGGTGTCTTCTGAAGCTTCCTTGCTTTCGCTGTCTCCCCATTTGCTGACTCTCCATTATTATCCGAGTTCCCATTCTTATTATTGATTGTTTCCTTGATAATAATTTCTTTCCATATCTCAATCAGGTCCCCCCAATTTTCCTCCTTGGATGTTTGGTGAGATGTTTAAGATGTTTGCCCTCCTGAAAAATTGCATTTAAAAGAAAACACGAAAGCAGACATCATGAACCTAAAAGAAATCCAGCTAAAGTAATGAAATCTATACAGATTCAATGCCATCACACGGAAGACTGGACCCTCTTATATTATTGATTATGCCACATAAATATTCCAGCTTTGGCCCGTAAAGATATTTCAAAACTTCTTCAAATATGGTATATAACATCCATTATCACCTTCAAAAAAACCAGCAACTTCTCATTTAATAAAAAGAAAGAAATTCAACATCGCCAAGTTGCTTCAGTCATAATGTATAAAAGCAAATGAACATCACATATTTACTAAACAGAATTACAAAGAGATGAGCACTGGCAAGAAATTTAATCAAATACGAAAGAAAATAGAGTTTAAAGAGGAAGAAAACCAGAATCTGATAATCAAGCTGCATAATTTGCCAATAAAGCTAAAGGAAACTTCTATTAACAAAAACTGAACAAGCTATAAGAGACACAAAGGAACTGGAAAAATAACAAATGATATTGTATCTCTCCACTTAGTTATTCACTATGCTGGTTGGGCCCAATTCTCACAAACATACTATTCCACAACACACATGCTAGAAACCCATCCTAGCACTGGTCTTAGATTGAATGTTGTTTCTCACCATGAACCCGTAACAGTTTGTTTTTTGGGAAATAAACTCCTAACACATTTGACATGGCTCAAAAATCTCCAAATAAGGGAAAAACAACTGCCACTAATGGTGCCCAGCAGAAGAGCATAAGTGGAACTACTATTTCTACATCCACCCCAAATGGGAAAAACAGATACCAAACAGCGATGATGTTTAACTTTCCCTTTCTCAGTTGAAAGAATCGACAACTTGCTCTGGTCAGTTGCCCTATTTGCATCCAGCACAGTCACCCTCGAACTTTTTAAAACCCAATTCATTCTAACATCCACAATATGTCTTTTCAACAATATCATTCAGTTAGGAAGTTTGTTGAGAAACCCTCGCAATTCTTTGTAATTATATATTATCAAAGCTGCAATAAGTTGTGTAAACTTCTTCGCATAGATAATATACCCACCACCCCTCATACGTCAATCGTCCTATCTCTCTATTCAAAACACATTAGCAAAAGCATCCTATAAAATACTGCATACATAGAACACTTTGCATTACAACTCATAAAACTCCAAAAACATAATCCACACAGATTTGTCCAGTCAAATTATTTGCAGGGCCTAAAAGCCAAAACAGCTTATCACAACCTGAAATTTCAAACTCATCGCTTGGAGTGCATGCCACAAAAATAACATTAAAACTCACACTGTCATCATCAGAGTTTTCGATCTTATTTAAGTTGAATTTAGTTTTCAATTGTATCCCTCACTGTTATATAATAATAGCATAATCTGATAATCAATTATGGAGCATCAGCTAATAAAGTTAAAACAAATTATCAACTAAAATTGAAAAGGCTAGAAGAGACACTTGGAAAAAGGAAAAATAACAAACCATCTTGCATCTATCCACTTAATTATTCTCTATGCTGGTTGGGCCAAATTTTCAGAAACAAACTATTCCACATCACACATGCTAGAAACCCATTCTTGCACTGATCTTAGATTGAATGTCTTTTCCCACCACGAACTCTTAACACTTGTTTTTGTTTTTTTTTTTTTTTTTTTTTTGTGTAAGAATACGGTACTCGTCACAGTTTTCAATCTCGTTTAAGCTGAATTTAGTTTTCGATTGTATCCCTCACCTTTACAAGATATATGTATAATTTATCTCACAGTTGTACATTAACGATGAAGACGAGAATACTTGAATGGCCTCCACAACATAATTTTATTCCCTACTTTCTTCTCTGTTATTTCTGATGAACACGACAGTGGTTCAATGTCCTTCTTCATATTACAAACTGATTCGCCACATGATCTCGCATGGAAGCTTAAAAAGCTTGCAGCTCCATACAAAAAGATTAACCATCAAAACCAATCAAACGAATTTTTTTGGTTAAAAGAAAAAAAACGATCAATAAAAAATCAAGAAAGCAAAAGCACAAACAATTAAGAGCTTGAGTGGGAATAGATAGGAGAATGGGATGGGACAATCGTTAATAAAGTAGAGTGGAATCCATTAATTGAAAGTTTAATTAAAAAACAAAGAGATTGGATGTTAAGGTGAGTTTGAAGAGTAAAAATTTTCTTTTTTTATTGTGATGCTAGCCTTTCCAAGCAAGTGGAAAAAAAAAATGATATAAAAAAAATTTAAAAAGAACCCAAGAAACTACCTTAAGCAGTTAATTTTTTCACTTCCGATCAAATATCAAGATGCTCAACCTATCTTCCCCCCCCCCCCCCCCCTCCAATGCCTTACTCCCAAACCATCCTCAGCCCAAAAATAATAAGCACCTGGGTGGAAACAAGAATTTGATAATTAATGGGGAATCTCTTCAGCAGCTCAAGAGCCTCAATGCATCGACTTTCTTCATGTTCGTTATCGGTGGAACTCGCCGCATCCGCCGACTTCTTTACGGCTTCGTATAATTCCATTAACTCCTTCTCCATTGGATACCATCAAAAATATTTTTCTTCTGAAATCAAAAAAAAAAAAAAGGTAAATTACCCAGATAGCCTTTCACAGAAGCAAACCAAAAAAACAAAAAGGAGTGAAACAAGAGCAGGCATTACCTCTTAGAACTCACCAGAATGACGTCTCCTGCGACAGCGTTGTATTGGGAGTGAACGGAAATTGGGGGAAAAGAAGAGAAGTGCAAGGTATAGATTGAGGGCTAACGAAAGAATTAGCGACATAGGATAAGCGTTGGATCAATCTCCAACAATATCGGTGTTACCCTCTCGACAGGATACTTGGAAATTGATCTGGTCGAAGCACCCTGCAAACCTTTCTATTTAATAAAAGAAAGTAATAAAAAATTATTAAATAATTTTATTGAGTACATATTTTATAATATTAAATAATTAAAAATAATTATTATATTTAATTTATGTAAAACTTATTATGCTCTTATCATGGTTACTTTTTTAAAATTCTAATATTAGTTTTAAATAAGAATATAAGAGTTATTTTATATCATTCTTTTGTTATTATTTTTATTCAACAAATTATATAAATAAAATGATATTCTCATTCTTTTTTATATCATAATAAATGTAATTATTCTATTTTATTCACATTATCGTTCCCTTTTTATTTTTATACCAAACAATTCTGTATGCCAAGCAAAATGATAAAATATATTATATTAATTACTTTGACTAAACTACACTTTGAAAAAACTCTCTTAACATTAATATTGTTATAAGTGGCTCAATATCTTCATAGGTTGAAAATGATTTAATTTACTTTAATATGGTTCACATTACAATTTTACATAACCCTAAAAAAATAATAACACTTAGCGCTGGCATAAAATTCCTAGTTATAAAATGAAGCCAAATCAAGAAATCCTTGAGCATTTATTACCTTTACACTAATATAATACACTTAGCAAAAACCATCTCTTTTCTCTTAGTTTATAATGGAAAGAATTTGTACTTCTAATATTTTAAGCAATACATCATCTTCTTATCAACCTAACCAATACTTTTCTTGTCTTGTTATATACTCAACATTAACATTTGAAGTATTAGGTATGGTAAACTCAGATTCACTAATAACTTCAATACCATGGGCACAAATGAGGAGAACCCATTTTAATAACTAGAACAACAACTAGAACACTATAATTCAAAGTAAGGTTCAGTCTCCAGGCCATTGCCAAACAACTTCTTCACCACCTTATGGCAAAGAGGAGCAATATGACACTTAAAACCATCCTAACATGTAAGGTCAAGAAAATCCACCAAACCTAATTTGAGTCTTATAAGGAAGTAATGTCGCCGACACAACACAAACAAGTAATGCAAGTAACCCCTTACCAATGAGTAATGCCTTCAACTCGACAAGGGTGAGTAACACCATCAAACACACCATGGCAAGTACTTTCACCAACCCACAAGTTGATATCCTCAAGATCTTTCAAATACTTTACTAGCAACAATAGTGCATAATTAACATATAAAAAAAATTAACTGTTCTAAAAGTATTAGATTTGACAAAGGAGATAAAATTTGAAACATGTATTTGCATATTAGTATAAATTTTGATTCTTTTGTTATGTTTCTATTGGATTGTGGTATTGAGGTTTAGTACACCATGCTTAACACTAATTTGTAAATATTGGGCTATAAAACAAAAACAAAATTATATAATCCTTAGCTAAGCAATTAGATTATAAATTTGTCAGTGGTTTCTTATTAGTTATCATATATGTTTTAAAGGCAATAAATTTTGTTGTCCCATTATTTCTACTAGAATCATTGAATCTTTTGAATTTGTTTGTTTTGAAAATGACATAGATAGTAAAAGTCCAGTGCTCCATGTTTTGACCTTTGAGAGGAAAGTACTTGTCATGCTCATTCATAACTAAGTTTTTTCATTAGAGTTTGTTCTTCTTATAAAGGATGTTGATATTTATGATACTATTGATAATTATAGAAAACCACCTTTTATTGATATTAAGGATTTTGGTGTTATGGTTAATACTGTTCTTTTAAGACAATCATAAGGAACTTGTAGACTTGCAATTTCTAATATTTATATGGTTTGTAGGAATATAATTTTTGTTATGACTAATATTTCAAATCTGTACTGCTTTCAATGCTAGTTCATTCAAATATTTAAAGGTTATGATGGATTAATTATTTTCATGAATTATCATCATGGTTAAGAACCCATATAGTTAACTATTGGCTATAAAGTTGTTAGTTGTAAGTAGGTCTCTAAAACGTACTATGGAGTTAAACGAGAAGCTATAGCATTTAAAGGTTAGACTAATAAAAATAGCTATAATCAGAAAAAAAAGAATTAGGTATATGTATGTCATTTTACTAGTGTCCACTAAAGACACTTTTAGAAGGATTATGGCATTGATTGAATTTTGTTTTGAAACCCCACCATGTATGTCCTTTTTATGTTGAAATTTATTTGAGGATGTTTACATGGTTCAGCTAGATAGAAAAAGCACTTAGAATGCAAATCAAAGGATTTATCCATGAGCTAAAAAAAAGCTTTTAAGTAATATTATTTGAAATTTGATGAGGTTGTAACCTCTCTTGTTCTTATCAATGTATTTTTAAGAAATTGGATATAGTTATTTCTTAATTCTTATAGTGTATGTTGATGATATACTCTTTGCCTGCATTGACTTTGACCATCGATGTGAGATAACACATTTTCTTGTCACTTTTTACATGAAAAATGTTGTTGAGACCTCTTATGTTATCGAAATATAAATCCATTAGGAGCTTTGTGGTATTTTATAGTTTGTCTCAAGAAAATTTTGTTAACTAAGTATTTAATAAATTTAATTTACACTCTTATGGTATGCTTATTCAAATAGGTGAGAGATTATTTATATCTTAATATCTTTAGTATTATATAGAGATTATTGAAATGAAAAGAATTCTATGTGCTTCCATTATTAGTAACTTTATGTTTGCTTAAGTAAGCACTCACTTAAACATAACTTTTGTTAATAGTATACTTAGTAGATGCCTAAGTAATCTTATTTTGAATTTTGGAAAGCTAGTTAGATAATCTTGTGGCACCTATAGGATACTTGGAATCACATGTTATCTTAGAGTTAATTTGATACAATCATAATAATTGGCCTTCTTAGATTCAAATTATACAATTTGTGTAGATGACTTGAAATTTACATCTATATGCATTTTATGATGTTTTGAAAGAACTATTTTGTTGAAAAGTTCCAAATTACTTATAACTATCCCATTGTGGTTGCAAAATATGTCGTTTGTTATGAGACTATTTTTCAAATATCATTTTTCTTGCTATATAGTTGAAGAAATTAATTTTATGTCATGCACATTGTTAAATGCATATCTTGAATCTTGATCATCTTGTTGCAACAATGATTATATTATATGTTTCTTTCAAAATCATTAGAATTTTAGTCATATTAAATTTTGATATTAAGTTTCTATTTGCCGAAGAGAAGATTTGTATATCTTAGACTTAGATCATACATGTTTTATAAATAACATGTTAGCTTATCTATTAACTATAAGTTTATCCATTGGAACCTTTTAAGAAATTGGTGACTCTTGAATGTTGTGAAACTTTGTTAATGCCTTAGTTTAGTAAGACTCTAAATTGTATTCTTTATAGACACTTTTGTGTATTTTGATAATTGGTTAAACTAAGTATTTTATATATATTTCTTTTGCTATTCTATTTAATTCATTTATGGAACTTTGTTAGCTTTTTAACATTATTTTCTCTATTAGATTCCATATTCTTGGTGTGTCATTTCATTTTTGAATTTTATGATTATTGTGCTTATTGATTTCTTAATGTTCTTGTCAAATCTTTTAGATCTATTTTTGTTTTGTTTGATCACTGCTATCCACCTGAGAGTTTGTTAGAATATTAATTAATTGTGAATTAACATTAATTAATTATTACACCAATTAGCATATTTAATTTTAATAATATCACATAATTAATTTTATATCTGGTATTATATAAATATATTTGGCTTATGTGTCATAAATAACTTTTAATAGGTTACATTATCCATAAATTTATTTAGAGAACATGTCTCAATCCATAGCTTATTTAAAACTAATTATCAAATTTATATTAGTCAGATATTTATTTTTACCCTAGAGGGATAATGATAAACTCTCTTGCCTAATGTGTTATGAGTTGTATCCTATCACAACTCTCTTCCTTTCTAGCGGTTGCTTTCTTCCTCTTGGATGTCCAATCCAACCAAGGATTCTAGCATTGAATTTGGTATGATCTAATCTTATCTCTTAATTAATTTTACATTTTATGTATTGAGACAACTCCATTTGAACTTGACAAATAAAGGAATAAAGGAAATAATGCTATTAACTTCAGCAAAGACTATAGGAAAATCATGTCTTGTTAAACTCCATTCATTTAGCCTTTGGAATAGTCATAGCCCTATTCTCATTCTCCATTTCATTCACTCCTTTTGCTCTCACAACCAAATACAGTTTTACTTTATATGTTTCCATTTAAATAGTCAAACTATAGATGACGTAGCTAAGGAGAAAGGGGCTTGATGCAATGGCACCAAGAGACCTTGTTGAGCATAGAAGTGGACTTGATGAAGAATATGGTACAAAGTTTCAAGCCCAAGGACATGATTTGCAAATTAAAGCCCAAGAGTTTAAGTCAAATGTCCCTAAAGATCCATTGCAAGGCATAGGAGGCTTAATAACAAGAGTTAGGGCCAAAGCAATGAAAGAAGCCTTCAATTGTTTAATTCATAAGCTTCATAACTTAGAGCCCATTCATTTAAGTCAAGAGAAGGCCCAAGAAGATATAAAAGGTGTGATCATGCTAACCATTCTACAAGAGGAGTGCCAAGGCCCAATTAGAGTCCAATTGCAAGAGATTAAGAATCATGTGACAACCATGTGATTTTTAATGAAGTATGAGCATCCCATGTGACAACTTAAAAAGCTGATTAGTTTTGACTAAGATTCCTTTTGAAATTTCATTTTTTATTATTTTATTATTTTTTTTGAACTTGGTCAAAGAGCTTATCTTGAAAATCAAGTTAAGATTAGTATCCTAATCTAATTAGGATATATATTAAGTATTATTTAAAATATTTTTAATCAGATTTTAGAGTTTTACTTTAATTAGGACTCTAGAAATTTTGCCTATAAAAAGCTTCCTATTGTACTCTATTTTGGCACATGAATGAATTTGAGTATTTTTCAATTATCTGTGAGGTTTTTGCTTCTTTGTGTTCTCTGGGAGTTCACGTGACTTATCAAAGGATTAGTCTTCCTTTGTGGCGTCTTGAGGCTAGGGTTCTAAGAGACAAGTTCTCTTAGGGTCTTTCCTTTTACCAACATTCTTGTTTTCTAGCCAGTCTCGGGTAAAGTGTTATCTTGTTGAAGGTTCCTAGGACAAGGTTCCTAGAGGGTCTCTCATCATTTGGTATCAGAGCTTTGGTCGCTAGTACAAGGTATATCTTTGTGTTTTCCCTTTCATTGTTCTTCATACTTTCTCTCCTTCCATTAGTATTACCTTTTCCATCTTCGTCTTTTTTTTCTTTCTTCTTCTGTCTTCCATTGTTGTGTTCCTCCATCCTAAAAAAAAATAATAATAATTAAAAAAAGAAGAAAGTGTGATACTCCCAAAAAAAAATTCAAAAAAAAAAAATAAAAAAAAAAGGGTAAAAAAAAGTGAAAAAGGGGAGTGAAAAAAAAAAAGGAGTGAAAAAAAAAATTTAGATTGCAGAGTTCAAAATTACAAGTTGTGCCAATTCAAAATTGAAAGCAAGTTTGGAGTTAGTTTCCTAATTGGAGTCAATTTCCTAATTGGAATTAGTTTTCCAATGAAAGTCAATTTCCTAATTGGAGTTAGTTTCCTAATTGAAGTCAATTTCCTAATTGGAGTTAATTTCCTAATTGGAGTTTGTTTCCTAATTTAATTGCATTAAGTAGCTACCAAGTTATCTACTTTCCTATTTGCATTCAAGAAAGGATATTGTTTTTTAATTGTTCTAAACTTGAATTGCAAGTAGTTTTCTATTCTTAAGGTTTCTTATTTTTAGATTTTTTTCTTTCCTTCTTTTTCCGTCTAAACCTTCCCTTCCTCTTTCTTTTTCCTTTTGTTACACACCTTTTTTTTCTCCTTTGTTTGATTCTTTGGGAATTTACATTTTAGGATTCTAGTTTTTTGATTGCCATTAGTTTGATCTTTTCATTTGATTTGCTTGTGACTTGCTTAGAACACTTGTAAGAAGCAAATTATTGAGTGGTAAAAGGCAAGAGGGTTAACATTAAAGAAAAAGTCGAAAAAAGAGTTAAATACGAGTGAAATTATCATCTTTTGAGTGTAAACATGTAAGCTAGTGAGTTGCGAGGTCCTATATCTTTCTTTGCTTGTTTTTGTACAAACTAATATTTCAGGATGTCTGGAGAATCTGAGCACAGTGACTTTGACATGAAAGTCTGGGTTAGAGCCGTTCAAAGTACTCTTGAGAAACTTAGTGCCAGATTAGATGATGTGGAGTCTTCTTCCAATAGGAGGACTCATAGGAGGCAAGCTCATATGGAACCTGATGATGATGCTGAGTCCGACTTTGAGGAGTCCTATACTCGGAAAGGTGGACAATCATCATCTAATAAGGATAGTGGTATTGGAAACATCAAGATGAAGATCCCCTCATTCCTCGGGAAAAATGACCCAGACCAATACTTAGATTGAGAAAGAAGAGTGGAGCATGTGTTCGAGTGCCACTCTTACACTGAGGTGAAGAAAGTAAAACTTGCTGCAGTGGAGTTTACTGCCTATGCTAGCATCTGGTGGGATCAACTCTTACTTACCAGAAGACGTACCGGTGAAGGTCCAATTTGTGATTGGCAAGAGATGAAAATTATTATAAACAAACGATTTGTCCCTAGTTACTATTATAGGGAATTGTATAAGAGGCTCCAAAAGCTGAAACAAGATTCTATGAGTGTGGAAGATTACTATCAAGAAATGGAGATTGCCATGATTAAGGCAAATGTGGAGGAAGACCGTGAAGCAACCATGGCCCGATTCATTGAGGGCTTAAATCCTGAAATAGCCGCCCAAATTGATTTATACAATTACCTGGATATGGAGGAGCTCTTACATAGAGCTATCACGGTGGAAAAGCAACTAAGGGCTCGACAAAAGCTAAAAGTAACATCTAGCTCGAGTTCTTGGAGGGATTCCAAAGTCTCCTTCAAGCCAAAGACTGATTTCAAGTCTAAGGAAGAAAGTAAGGTAAAACCCTTTCAGGTTAAGGGTAAAACTGATTCAAAACCTTTATCATCTTCTAACCCAACTGCTTCTTCTTCTAAGGTTAGATGTTTTAAATGTAATGGTTTTGGTCACATTACTTCACAATGTCCTAACAAACGAACTATGACTATTCTTGAGAATGGTGATGTAACTAGTGCTAGTAGTGAGTCTGAGGAAGATGAGATGCCACCCCTAACTGATGACTCAGATTTAGAATTAACTGAAGCTGTAAATGGTGAAGCCCTTGTGGCTAGACGTGCTCTCAACATTCAACCAAAAGAAGATCTCGAGGTAGAGTAGCGTGAGCATATTTTTCATACTCGTTGCTTCATCCACAAGAAGGTCTGTAGTTTGATTATTGATGGTGGTAGCTGCACAAATGTAGCTAGTACTTTACTTGTGGAAAAGCTAAACTTGCCTACTTTGAGGCACCCTACCCCTTATAAATTACAATAGCTTAATGATAGTGGGGAGGTAAAGGTAACAAAACAGGTGCTCATCTCTTTTTCTATTGGTAATTATCATGATGAGATGCTTTGTGATGTAGCACCTATGTATGCTGGTCACTTGTTACTTAGTAGGCCATGGCAGTTTGACAGAAAGGTAAAACATGATGGATATAAAAATTATTACTCCTTTGTTTTTAATGGTAAGACCATTGTGTTGACCCCTCTGCGTCCTGTTCAAGCATATGAGGATCAGTTAAAAATCAAAAGAGAGTGTAAGAATAGAGAGCAAGAAAAGAAAGGTAAAGTGAGTGTGAGTATTGAGAATGAGAAGAAGCAATAGAAAGGTGAGTTGAGTAGAAAGAAAATTAGAGAAAAATATGAAGAAAAGAAAGTGAGTTTATTTTCAAGTAAAAGTGAGATCAAGAGAGCTCTATTTAGTGACAATGCTTTCTTATTGCTTTATAAAAATGTTTATCTTACTATCAACGATCCTGATCACTCTTTGCCTGTTAGTGTTACATCTTTATTGCAGGAATTCTATGACTTATTCCCAAAGGAAATACCTAATAGATTGCCCCCTTTAAGAGGCATTAAGCATCACATAGACTTTATCCCAGGAGCATCTATTCCTAATAGACCTGCTTATCGAGCAAATCCAGATGAGACTAAGGAAATACAATATCAAGTGGAAGAGCTCATGAAAAAAGGCTTTGTTCTTGAAAGTCTAAGTCCATGTGCTGTGCCGATGATTCTTGTGCCCAAAAAGGATGGCAAGTGGCGGATGTGTGTAGATTGTCGTGCCATCAACAAAATAACGGTAAAATATCGCTATCCTATCCCTAGGTTAGATGATATGCTTGACGAGTTGCATGGTGCATGTGTTTTCTCTAAAATTGATCTTAGAAGTGGTTATCATCAGATTAGAATGAAAGAAGGTGATGAATGGAAAACTACTTTTAAGACCAAGTTTGGGTTATATGAATGGTTAGTTATGCCATTTGGCCTGACTAACGCACCTAGCACTTTCATGAGTTTAATGAACCTTGTCTTTAGATCTTTCATTGGTAGATTTGTTGTGGTTTACTTTGATGACATTTTGATTTACTCTAAAAGTCTAGAAGAGCATGTGAATCATTTGCATGATGTGTTTGTTGTGCTTAGAGAGAATAAACTCTTTGCCAATTTAGAGAAGTGCTCTTTTTGTTTGGATTCTGTGGTTTTTCTTAGATTTGTTGTAGGAGCTCATGGCATACAAGTGGACGAGGAGAAGGTCAAAGCAATCAGAGAGTGGCCAACTCCAAAGAATGCGAGTGAAGTAAGGAGCTTCCATGGATTGGCGAGTTTTTATAGGAGATTTGTTAAGGACTTATTTACTCTTGCTGCCTCTTTAAATGATTTGGTAAGAAAGAATGTGGTATTCAAGTGGGGTGAAGCATAAGAGCGTGCTTTTAACATACTGAAGGACAAACTAACTAAAGCCCCTGTACTTGTATTGCCTGATTTTACTAAGGTTTTTGAAATTGAGTGTGATGCTTCTGGTATAGGCATAGGTGGTGTGTTGATGCAAGATTCCAAACCTATTGCATATTTCAGTGAGAAATTAAGTAGCCCTACTTTAAATTATTCTACATATGATAAAGAGTTGTATGCCTTGAAACGAACTTTAAAAACTTGGCAACATTATTTGTGGCCTAAAGAGTTTATTATCCATTCTGATCATGAAAGTCTTAAGTTTCTTAAGTCCCAGGGTAAATTGAATAAAAGGCATGCAAGTTGGCTTGAATTTATTGAAACCTTCCCTTATGTGATTAAGCATAAGCAGGGAAAGGAAAATGTTGTAGCGGATGCATTATTTAGGCGTTACACTTTGATGACTTCCATGCATGCTAGATTGATAGGATTTGAGATGTTAAAAGACATGTATGAGTCTGATACTGATTTTGTTGATATTTGGAAATCTTGTGAAATGTATGGTGCTAATGACTATTACAGGTTTGATGGGTTCCTTTTTAAAAAAGACAAGTTATGTGTTCCTATGTGTTCCATTCGTGAACTTCTTGTTAAGGAAACTCATGGCGGGGGATTGATGGGTCATTTTGGTGTCGAAAAGACTTTGGCTCTTTTGAATGAGCATTTTTATTGGCCTGGTATGAGAAAGGATGTGGTTGCTATTTGTTCTAGATGTATTACTTGTAAGCATGCTAAGTCTAAAATTCAATCACATGGCTTATATTCCCCCTTACCAGTTCCCTCTCACCCATGGACGGATATTTTTATGGACTTTGTCTTGGGTTTACCTAAATCTTCCACTGGGAAAGATAGTATCTTTGTTGTTGTTGATAGGTTTAGTAAAATGGCACATTTTATTGCTTGTTCCAAAACTAATGATGCTATATATGTGGCCGAATTGTTTTTCAAGGAGATTGTTAGGTTGCATGGTGTGCCAAAAACTATTGTTAGTGATAGAGATGTAAAATTCTTGAGTTATTTCTGGAAAACATTATGGAATAAACTTGGCACTAAGCTTTTGCTTTCTACTATAGCACACCCACAAACTGATGGGCAAACCGAGGTTGTTAATAGAACCCTCTCTACTTTATTAAGAGCTATCATTCAAAAGAATCTTAAGAATTGGGAGAAGTGTTTGCCTCATATTGAATTTGCTTATAATCGTGCTATTCATTCTGCTACAAAATTCTCTCCTTTTGAAATTGTTTATGGCTTTAATCCTTTAACGCCATTAGATTTGCTTCCTTTACCTTCACGTGAGTTTACTAACCTTAATGGTGCTAAGAAAGCTAAGTTTGTGCAGGATTTGCATAAGAAGGTGAAAGCCAATATTGAAAGAAGGAATGAGCAAATTGCTAGCCAAGTTAATAAGGGTAGAAGGCGTGTGGTGTTTAAACCCGGTGATTGGGTGTGGGTTCACTTGCGAAAAGAATGTTTCCCAGAACAAAGAAAGTCAAAACTCCAACCTAGAGGAGATGGTCCCTTTCAAGTTCTTGAAAGGATTAATGATAATGCTTATAAAATTGACTTACCTAGTTCTTATGGAAATATTAGTGTTATTTTTAATGTAGTTGATCTTTCTTCCTTTGATATTGCAGATTCAAGGACGAATCCTTTTCAAAAGGGGGGAATGATGCAATGGTACCAAGAGACCTTGTTGAGTATAGAAGTGGACTTGATGAAAGATATGGTGTAAAGTTTCAAGCCCAAGGACATGATTTGCAAATTAAAGCCTAAGAGTTCAAGTCAAATATGCCTAAAGATCTATTGCAAGGCATAGGAGGCCCAATAACAAGAGTTAGGGCCAAAGCAATAAAAGAAGCTTTTAATTGTTTAATTCATAAGCTTCATAACTTAGAGCCCATTCATTTAAGTCAAGAGAAGGCCCAAGAAGATGTAAAAGGTGTGATCATGCTAACCATTCTACAAGAGGAGTGCCAAGGCCCAATTGGAGTCTAATTGCAAGAGATTAAGAATCATGTGACAACCATGTGATTTTTAATGAAGCATGAGCATCCAATGTGATAACTTAAGAAGCTGATTAGTTTTAACTAGGATTCCTTTTGAAATTTCGTTTTTTATTATTTTATTATTCTTTTGAACTTGGTCAAAGAGCTTATCTTGGAGATCAAGTTAAGATTAGTATCCTAATCTAATTAGGATATATATTAGGTATTATTTAAAATATTTCTAATCAGATTTTAGAGTTTTACTTTAATTAGGACTCTAGAAATTTTACCTATAAAAGGCTTTCTGTTGTACTCTATTTTGGCACATGAATAAATTTGAGTATTATTCAATTATCTGTGAGATTTTTGCTTCTTTGTGTTCTCTAGGAGTTCACATGACTTATCAAAGGATTAATCTTCCTTTGTGGCGTCTTGAGGCTAGAGTTATAAGAGACAAGTTCTCTTAGGATCTTTCCTTTGACCAACATTCTTGTTTTCTAACCGGTCTCGGGCAAAGTGTCATCTTGTTGAAGGTTTCTAAGACAAGGTTCCTAGAGGGTCTCTCATCAAGGCTTGTGCCTTGAGATGTTGGAGAGCAATCATGAGATAAAAATAAGTAGTAATGTCCACCATCTGATGCATTGTGACCAAAACTCATGTGAATGAAGCTCATTAGTTTACAAACTAAAATAAGCAAGAAAGAATCAGCCTGGTTTTTAACAAGAGCCCACCAATTTACTCACTTCATCTTTCCTGCGAAGAGTAAAAGGGAGAGGGAATACGTGCAACTCGTATGGGGTGGGCTAAAGCGAGAAATGAGGTGTGGTTTGTTGCGTTGCCATGTGTGTTTTTTGTTGACCAAGTTAGTTAATTTGGATCTCCTAAAATATGAATTTAATAAAGTAACTTTAAACTAAAAAGATAATAACATAAGAAGTGAGAGTGCATGTAGAGCCTATCTCTTTTGTTTTAACTCACTTTCTTTTTTCTCTTTATTTTTTTCTATTTCAAAGATACTTTATAACTTTTACATTTTAAAGGATTTAAATTTCAAAGTCAGCATCTTTTAATAGTAATTAGAGAGTAAGTTATTTAATTAAATAATAATAAATTATACTTTCTTTTCTTTAAAGAGATTTAAATTACATAGTCTTTTCGTTTTAAAAATTTACACTCCTTTGAAATTAAAAGATGTTTTAAATGGTCTATTTTTTAAATGAGTTATAATTATACCCATTTTAACCAAAGCACTCTTATTATATAATGTAGCAAGTATTAATTATGTACTTAACCAAGATAAAAAATAGACCTTTTTTAAAATTTAGAATAAATTATATTTATAGTTTAAAAAAAACATTGAAATACAACTTTAAAAAAAATTAAAAATCAAGTAAATTATACTCTCCTCTATTAAGAGATGTCCAAATTACACTATCTTCCCCTCTACTTTGAAAATTTATACTCCTTTCTCTTAAAATGCATTATATTGATTTTCCTCATAACAAAAAATGAGCTACAATTATGCCTATTTTAACCAAAATATTTTTTATATTTATTATTTATATAAGGCTATCATATGACTCTTTATAAACTTTAAGTCATGCGTAAATAATTATTTTAACTTTTAAAACTTGATAATAAACATCTTAAAATTTTAAATTTGTACAAATAACCTTCCTGCCATTAGTTATTTCGTTATTGCACTAACAAAATATAACATATCAAGAGAGTAATTTGCATATGAGTTAAAGTTAAGAGGAATTATTTACACATAACTCAAAATTTAAGAGAATTATCTGTATAAAAAATAGAGTTTAAAAGATTCGTTGTTACTGACTATCACGTTATATTAGTAAAATAATGTATTAACTAATGACATAATGGTTATTTGCACAAATTTAAAAGTTTATAGGAGTTTATTGTTAAGTTTTAAATGTCAATAAAGTTACCTGCACATGATCCAAAGTTTAAGAAAGTTATGTGTAATTTAACCTTTATATAATATAGCAAGTACTAAATATGTATTTAATTAATATAAAAATAGTCAATTATCTAAATTTAGAATAAATTAAATTTATAGTCATTTTAGTCATATTTTAGCTTTAAGAGGTTTGAATAAATTTTTATAATATAAGGAAGGGTTATGTAGTTTAAGCATTTTTTTTAAGGGTGGGAGAAGTAATTTACTCTTTAAAAAAAAATTAAACTATAAGGATTCAATTCAAAATTTTAAACTATAGAAGCCTATCTAACAATTGGCTAAAATTATAGGGACCAAATGAGTCATTAAACTAAGTATATATTTTGATTTTTGGTTGTGTTTAGCCCTAACACAAATCCTTTATAAAGTCAGAGAATCGGTGAAGTGTCTGAAGTTCAGTAGGTTTCCTTTCTTTCTTTCTTTTTTTTTTAAAATTAAACCCCCATCCCATACATAATGTACATCACTTCAGATAGACTGGAAGGGAATCCATACTTCAGACAATCCTCAATTCATTTAGCCCACACCAAAGGTTACTTTTAAGTGATAATAGAACCCCCTTTTTTTTTCCGAAAGGGGAATAAGAAACTAAAATTTCTCCTTTCAAACAAAAGGGTAGAACATTATTTTTTAAGACAAAAATATCCTCCCTTAAAATCATTAATTAGAAACTTATCTTATACGACTTATGTTTTCTCTTTCTTTCTTTGTCATCAACTATTCACTTAACGCTAACACTTTATTTTTTTTAATTATATATATTAGATATGCATTTTGATTTAAAATCTTTTATACATCTATTGCAATTCATTTTTATATTTTAATTAAATAAAAAATTATAAACTTAATTAAATTAACTATAACTATAACTATTTTAAAATCATTTATGCATACAAATATTGATTGTAAAGTCATTTTCATGTATGTCCTTTATTGACAGTAATAAATACTTTTTTTAAAAATTTGAACAAAAAAAATCATATCAATAAAAATGTTTATCAAATAATTTTTTGAAATATAATACTTTTCATGAAGCTTTTATTTTTTAAAAAATAAAAATAAATAAAAATTTACAGCAATTTCAAATGGCCTTTTAATCTTCCCAACTTTCTTTAATTCATTGAGTGTCGTGAATTCTGATCCTTCAAATAAACATGAAAATTACCAAATATATTCATGTAATATCATTCCTTGTAAAGATTGCTCGACGCCACTAGGGGAGGCAAATGGATAAATTATGCATACTGTAGATTGAATTGTAAGAGACGGATCAAAACCATTTAGCCCGTTTAGAATCCAATAAGAAGGATCTTAAATTATCAAATTCACCCACGATCTATTTTATGGGCAGATACCCATCCAATCTATTAATTCATATATTACGATAGATAGTCGATCAATCTGATCCATTTATTTCTTTAATGTGATATTAAAATGTATATTAATAAAAATATATATTATAAATTTGTTAGATCATTTTTATACTAAAAACATCTGGTCTGTTTGATCTACCTATTATTTAGATATTATATTATATATATGCTTGATAGTTTTTATAATTATAAATTTCGTTCTTGTCTAAGTCTACCAAACAAAATTTCATTCTTAATCGTATTTTCAAATTTTACCTATCCCATGAGAGAGAGAGAGAGAGAGAGAGAGAGAGAGAGAGAGAGAGAGAGATCATCCTGTCTACGAAACCCACTTTCATATATGTCTGCTTCCATAAAGCATCAAGGTACTGTCCAGGAAGAGCCAAATTTCTCAAATTTGATTCCCACAGGTAAGAGCAATAAACAAAAATCACTACGAGGATCACCACTTCAGGCAGAGGAGTATTTATGCCCAATCGCACCATCTTGAATGCTCAAGGCCTTGAACATAGATTAGAAATTTACTTCCAAGGCTCTTACCTGGGTTTATAAACAATTGTCAATAATGAGATTGCTTAACACCATCTGCTCTAACGCCTATTTTATCCACAACTTCTTAGCGCCAAAAGAATTTGTTATTGAAAAAATAAAATAATAATAATGATGCTGTCTAGGTCATGCATGCGATAACAGATTGCCAAACTGTGAATCATGAGTAACAAAATTTGGCAATGCGGTAGCGTTGACGGAATGCGACAGAGTATAGCAGGCAGATGGCAGGGACATTGTTAGCTACAATGCTGTGAGTCCGTTGAGCTCTCAAGTCATGGTTCGTGGGCGTGAATATTCTTAATGGGTCCTGGAGGTTTGGCTTGGTTCACAATGGGTGAATTTAAAGAGATAGGAATGATTATTATATCCAAAATCCATCCGCAACAATCAATTAAAAAATTTGGACCTAATTTGATCCAATATATAATTTTAATAGATCGGATGAATTTAAGAATCATGAATATTTATTGCCACTCCTAGTTACCATAGTGATTAGATCCACAATTGAATAGTTCAACAAAGGAGGAAGAAGAAACTTACAACAGAGTATCAAGTATAAAAACCATGAGAAAAAAACTCATCTAAGTCCATCGCAGAAATAGATGTGAGAAGTTCTCCGCAGGAAATTATATTATTCAACTGTTTTCAAATACTCGTCATTGACATGAAAGAAAAATTTTAGACAATATTTTTTCAGATACCAACTCATTTCTGCTCGGGCTCAGGCTTCTCCAAGAAAGTCTTCTTCAACCAATCCCATGGCTGTAAATCATTTTAAGATGATCCATTAAAATTGCACCAAAAATAAGGTAATAAAGAAGAAATTGGATATGAAGTTACAAAGAAACAACAAGTCACATACTGAAACAATTATCAAAATGAAGAGAACAACGTACAATCACGATACCCAATCAAAAACAGAATTTAAACCAAGTTCTAACATCTTACAGATAGTTAATGCAAAAGTGGCCAAGAATACTGATTACTGAAGAAGTTTGGAAGATATTAAACCCTGGTTACACCCTTCATCCTCATATTTGAAGTGGGAGAACATACCATGACAACAAAAGTCATTGAGACTTTTAGGAATATCACCACTGGTCCCCCCCCCCCCCAAAAAAAAATGCCAGCAAAGTTGGGTTTAAATTTCATGAAACTTTCTTAAATAACAAAAATTGGCTTAGAACCAACTGTTGAACACAGCAACAAAATTTCTTATATTTTTCCCAAACAGATTATATGAAACAGTTTGCTAGTATGCAACTTCTGAACAGAAGGCTTCTATCACTATCACAAAGACACAATGACACGGCCTCAAAACATCTATGCCAAACTTTTAGGGACCAAGTATGTGTGGTCGGCCATAAAGCAAAATGAAAAATTAACATTTATAGTTTTTAAAAAAAGATTGTAATAAATACAGAGTTAAATTTTCAAAGAAACACTAACAAATTTATCTAACATCAAAGTTTGTAGAATGTCACTTAGATATTTGAATATCATGTTGAAATTTCAGAGAGAAAGAAGGAGATGTGGCGATGGCTAAGGATCCTGGAAAATCAAGAAAAATCAAAGTCAGGCAAGTGTTATTGGCATCTCATATTCTCAAGTTTCAAAAAATGATTGACTAGACAGTAGCTTCAATCAACATGTGCTCAGGAAGCCTACTTTCTTGCTTCTTGCACACCCATTGCATTCAAACCAAATTAAAAGGAGTAGAAAGATGAAGCATGGAAACCCATGGCCATGGAAGTTCCTTTTCAGCATTTAGAGTATTACTTCATGCTGGTGCACATAGCAACATGATCCATATAACCCTTGAGCAAACAAGCATCCACTAACTAGTGACATATGATTTGGGTTAGAAGTCAAAATCCATATGTAAATTTAAAAAGAATTGTTAACATTGCATTGATAACATTCTTACGCCAGGCAGACCCTCAAAACATCTATTCATCGTGGCGTAAAAATTTTTAAAAAATAATGGACCCGCTGAAGACAACTAAATCAGATTATGATTGATGGGACAGACCTACATTTTGAATATACTTCTTATACACAGAAAAAAGAGGCCTTCAAAGATCCTCATTACTCATTAAACATCACAATTGATGAGGCTGCCATAATGGGAGTTTTCCAAAAAGTCTGAACGGACATGATAGAATAGGATCTTTTACAACAAAAAAACAGTTACAGAGCAGACACAGCAGGTCTTTTCTGAAGTACTCCGTTGGCGACAAACAGTTTCAAACAGTAAGCAACAAGATCCATTCTACATTCTTTCATATACCAGAAGAATGTGACCAGGACATTACCATGGACAGAATCATTAACATCATAAGCCTAATATCATAATTAGCCCGATTTGCTCTAATTTTTCAACTTGCAGATTATGAGAATTAATTGCCAAGCGGAAGATGCAAAAACAGCGAAAATTGTATCCCAAACATTTTGAAAATCACGGTCTGGTTTACAAATCAAAGAGAGCTTGACAGGCATTAAAATCATATATGATTCCCCGAAGCTTTTAGGACCAGCAATACAAGTAAATATTTATGTTCTCAAAAAAAGAAAATAGAAACATCGAAAGATAATAAAAAGGAAAATCTCAATTTCTTGATAAAAAGAGAGGAAATTAGGACTTGTGCAATACCTGGATTAGATACAGAGCTCCAGTGCCGGCAGCGACGCCCCACATGGCGGCGGCTTTGACGTCAGTTGATTGGATACGAAGCTTCGAAGCTAAGCCGGCCATCACCGAAATCTCTAGTCTCAAAATTCTACAGCGAAAGGAACCCTAGCACGTCAATTAATTCGGAATGGTACGAGAGAACTATTTGATTCCCCGAAGAGCCATCCACAACATTGATACAGAGTTATATCACACAATCAAATCTGGACCGTCAGATCTTCATCGTGTGAGGAAGGGTGTGAGCTCGTGTACCGTCATTCGGTACCATCGTCCAGTTGGACCAGTAATAAGGCGCCATGTCAAAATAATCGTAATTGTGTCAACAGTGCATCCATTTGAGAAACCTTTGTGTAAGCACAAAATATACCTGCGTTTCAGATTTGCCGTACTGTATATTAATAACGAGACAATACATTATTTTTATTGGTTCAAACTAATTATTCCAAAATATTTGAAAGTGACATAAAAAAGAAATTCAATACCTCTATAATAACATCACGGGAAATATATATATATATATATATATTAAGTAAGTCAAATAAAAAATAATTTTTATATTTTTATTTTTAAAAAATGATAAAAATGATAAATATTAAATAATAATCATAAAAATATAATGAACATTACACATAATTAAAAAAAAAAAAATCTTCTTCCCTTTTAAGCAACCAAACAGTGGCATTTTACATTCACTCTTCAAAGTTTACCTAATAACTCCTCCATTTGACAAATACCAATTGTGTTATACTTTCTGGGGCCATATTTCCGATCAGAATTCTCCAAATTTTTTACAAAAAGGTATGAATTTCAGATAATGAAATACATAACATATCACTTGATTAATAAAACTCATTTGTATTATTAAACATAAATTATTAAATGTAGATATATTGTGTCTTTTTCTTTAAAATTGACGCTTAAAATGTATTTTCGGTTACATGCCCTTTTTTTTTGTTTTTTGTTTTTTTTTTGGGAAAGTGGGGGGGGGGAATGGTTAGTTGTCGAGTATCTAACATGGTTGTACTTCAAGGTTTCATTAATTTCTATTTACAGTATAAAAATAAACCCTAAAAGAGCCAAAAATTTGCTTCAAAATAACACAAAAATGCAACATGAAAGCCAGGACCAAAAGAAATAAGACAATAGTGACAAATTTCAGGGTTCACTAGGAAACCAGATAGAAGGGGAGAGTGTGAAATTAAGTAATAATAAAACAAGATAGATAAAACAGTGAAGTTTATCTTGAATGGATCAGTTACAACACAGCAAAGAATGCCAAAAAGTGAGGCTTCTCAGGCTCAAGCCAACAAATTGTTCCTATGAGGAAAAATCATACTAAAGCACTTGTTTAAAAATGCAACATTAATGCACTTTGCAAGAATAAGAGAACACAAAGCACTTGTTCAAAGCAGATATGAAAGTTAATCTCTAGTCTTTACTGTCTGACTAGTTAAACTGAATGTGAAAGATGGTTAGGTTTTCTACCACTATTATCCAGTTTACATGCCGGCCGGCGACCCTTGTCTGGACCACCTATGATTCCCCATCTCTCAAATTGTCTTTGTCGAGCTCGAGCCCTCTCCTTCTCTTCATCTGATTTCTGTGTAAAACAATGTGGGCAAGAAACTCCATATTCAAATTCTGGAGCTTCCATGTCAGCATCACTCACAGGCTGCTTACAACCATAGCATAGCTTGAAATTTCCTTGCACCAAACCATGGTCCACAGAGACTCGCTTGTCAAACACAAAGCATTCACCCTGCCAGAGGCTTTCTATTTTTGGAACTTCCTCGAGATATTTCAGAATTCCACCTTCCAAGTGATAAACCTAGGAAATCTCAAAACAGAAATATGATTTAACTAGTTTCTTCCCCTGCAAGATGCAGGAGGAATTTAAAAAATACCTGTGGGTCCCACACAAAAAAATTCAAAAAAAGAGTGAACAGTACATGTATGGGACGTACACTGTTTATGTACGAAACATCAACCATGTCGTAGCTCGCAGTCAGTGAAAACTGCACTATTCATAAGCCGCAGCTCGCACGGGCTTTTATATAAAATATATTGATTATATAGTATGAAACAAAACAATGTATTTAAAAAATAATATCAATCAACAGAAAAGTTTCTGCATATGTTTAGAAGAAGGTGGATATTTTGATCATATTAATAAAACAATGAAAGACTGTTGCGAAAAAAAGAACCAAGGATAGATCAGAAGCACTAAAAATGGAAGGAGGCACTTACCTTGCTAAATGTTATTGTATTTCAAAAGTACACTTCAGAACGACAGAAACATAAAAGGCAGGTCAAAATTATTTGACATGGTTCCATAATTTGAATAAATTTATTGTTAAATAACAGATTTTTTTATGCCAACAATATGTAAGACCCGTCACTAGTCACTACTAATACAACTGGAGGTGCAAAATGCTGGCCATAGGCAAAAGAGATGGCAATTTATTTTAAGCATAGATATAAATTAAACAAATCTTCAAAGGTAATGGTAACTAACAAACAAGCAAGCAGATTTTGAGCAATTTACTATAAAAAATAAAATAAAATAAAATTTGTCAGATGCTCCACCGTAAAAGAAGTGCATTCATATAGTACACTTTTCAAAAACTCGGTGACAGTGTCATTGAGTTCTTTAAAAATATGTTAGAAAACTTCAAATTCAGAGGCACTGCCACTGAGTCTAAAGTTTGTTTATATTAATTTTTTTATAGAATTATCTTATTGGAATAAAAACTCAATATCAATTAAAATAAGTAAGACAATATGTGATAACAAACAAAAATGATTATATCACTTAGACTAAGGATGTATAACATAAATAAACAAACAACAAGTTTATCAAATTATCCTTCCTAGGTCAGATCCAAATGACAAGTCATTGTTGTACCTCTAAACACGGCATATTTCGCAAGCTATCTGACATGGATAGATAAGATAATTTAATAAACCTGTTATCTATTTATGTCACACATCCCTGGTCTAAATAATATAATTATTTTCATTGTTATCACATGTCGTTTTACTTATTATGTCATTTTACTTATTTTAACTGATACTAAATTTTAATTCCAATAAGATAATCTTATAAACAAAACAGATGTATCATTAACAAAAAAAAATTAATATGAAGGAATCTTCAAACTCGATAGCAATGCCAATAAGTTAGAGCAAAATAATTTAAATTTTATGACAGTGCCACCAAATTTGAAGCAATGTATAACATCTTAGTGGAATACTTTTGGCACCGTAACATTTGACCCATTAATTTTTTGCACTGTAGCCAACAAGCAAGAGTTCTTTCCTTTCAAGTATTTGATAGGTTATGCATTGGCATCAAGTTCCAAACCAAAAAGCACCGAGATATTTAATAAAATATAAACTTTCTCTCCATGTAACATCATAACCAAGAAATATTTAACATTAAATGATGTTTCACAAATAAAGTTGTTTTAATGTACACCAAAAAATAGAATTTAATGGGAGAATCACCTCTTTGAAACCTTTGCTGAGGAGTAGACTTGAAGCTTTCTCACATCGAATACCTCCAGTGCAATACATTGCAACACGTGGCATATGTTGTTCTGGATTCTCTGTTTCCTTTTCAGCACTTTCACCTGAATTGTTCACCTCGACTGTCGGAGGCTTGCAATTGGTTCTGGTAAGCTGGAAATGATCCTCCACCCAAGATGGGAATTCGCGAAATGATGTCGTACAGGGATCAGCTGCTCCTTTAAACTTTCCTATTCTAGTTTCATAATCATTCCGCACATCAATCACCACCTAGACATTTAAATGTTGATAAGAGACAAAATTTTGTACATCTAGTAAATAAAGCACCTATACCATGTCTGCCCCCTTCCAGCATGCTATATTAGCTATTCTAGCTCCCCATCAAGTTCATAATTTCATATAAGATGAATTACTGAAATTGTTACTCAACCACACTGGAGATATACAATTTGCAATCCACATATAGCAGTAATAAAGAAACATATGCACAACTAAGTGAAAGAAAAACTTCTACAAATTCTCAACTTATCCTACCCCCCCCCCCCCTTTTGAGAAATAACATTCATAAGAAAAAACAACAAAAGTTAAACTCGAACCATGCATTCAAAAAGCAAACAAACTACAGAGCCAAACAACTAAAGAAAAGATAGATTGGAAAAGATAACTTTATTCACCCAGAAATGTTACCCCATGGTTATGCAAATGATGAATAGACAACCTTAAGTTTTAACTTTCAAATATTGTTAAAGATGACACAAATACCTCTCCCTCTTTGATAGGAAAACTGAGCCGGAAGTTGCAGTGCTAAAACTTTTGAACATGTAGAATGGAATAAGAAGTCAAAACTCAATAATAAGTAAGAAAAAATAAAAATGTCTATGTTCCTTTGATACATTTTTCTTCACCAGTGGCAGACAAACAGATCAAATGCACAGACTAGGAGCAACTTAAGATTATGCTTGAGAGTTTAGAAAGGAATGGAAAGGCATGTGCCATTCCACTGTTTGAAAGTTTAATGAAGCAAGAGAGGGAGTCACTAATAGAATGGAATGACTAATAAATTATTTTTCTAATATTACTCTTATAACTAGAATGTGATTCTAGCTAGATTTTAGCTAAGGAGAATATAATTGTAATTGTACCTCCTGTCCATTCATTCCTTCCCAAACCCCAAAATTTGTAGGGACAAAAAAATTTGGATTTTGAATGGCAAGGAAGGGCTTTAGGGTTTAGGGTTTAGGGACAAAAAAAATTTATTTTGAATGGCAAAAAAATTTGGGTTTTGCATGGCAAGGAATGGAGTCCTTCCTTTGCCATTCCATGCCATCCTTTGAAAAAAAAATCCCTCAAACAAAGATTTACCCCAAAATTAATCATTCCATCCCTTTCCATACATCCAAACATAGCCTAATATTTAGTGTATTTAAGAATCCAAACAATTTTGGAAAAGCAATCATATTTGATATAATAAGTTCCTGCAGCTTATAAGACCATGTAAAAGACAGCCTAAGAGTGGAGAAGAATAATAATACAAAGTAAGATGCTTACTGTATCTGGATCACTAATCAAAGCATTCCAATCTCTTGGGCTCACATACTTCCCAACCCTTTCAATAGGAGATACAGTAGGCATCCCAAGTGTAACAATCTGTTAGCATCAAACAAAAACAAAAAGAACAAGGACCAAAGCAGATACAAATGATAAGATACTCAAAGTTCAACAAGGTCAGACTCTTTGTAAATCCATATTTGTTCAAGCTCTCATGCTCCAGACACCGTGAATGATTACCTCTTTCTTCAACTTAACCCTCACATGATCCCATCGAAAGGGTGCATCTTCCCCCGCAGCAAGAGGAGAACTGGCACTATGTCCACGATGAATAGCTTCTTCCTCAGGACTTACAGGTGATTCCACTTGTCTTAGCCCCTTTAGGCGGTTATCACTTTGTATAAATGCCAGAACTTTCTCCACTGACTCGCGAGTGCCACATATGCTGCCATTGATTCCTTCAGGCGCAAGAATGATACCCCCTGAAACACGCTGAATAGGATCAGGTTGGTGAGGCACACGAATTACCATGGTTTGAAGACCTAGGCAGACTAATAAAAAATCTCACTATACTATACATATAATCTATGATGAGAGAAAAATTTGCTATAAATAATAACCATAACTCCATACATTAAAATTTTGAGCAAAAAATATAACTTCAAAAAATATTGTTGCCTTTGAAATAAATAGTATAAGCCAGCAAGAATGAAATTTCTGACATCAAGAAGGCATTAGTTCCACCCACTCATAAATTCCTGCACTGTCATATTTTCTAATTCATTTGTTTTGGCGACAAATATGCTTTGCAAATGAAAAATGTGAATGAGGAGTATCAGAAGCAATGAGGTTTCAGCAGTCAAAAACTCCGGATTCCAAAAAGGCGTCTTCAAAATGTATAAAAAGTATGATTAGAGACAACATTATCCGGATAATTGATTCCAACCATATGAATAAACAGCATACTGAGTTAGTCTATTGATTTTGTGCCCAAGAAATTTTCGTGGGATAAAATGAAACCGAATCAGTTGCAATGACTGCATAAATAGAAGAAGAAGAAGAAAAAGAAACAGAAATAAAGAACTATTGCGAACACCCTGAATCCCGGTAGACCCTGAGCTTTCAATGGAAAAGAAAGCAGAAGGGTCCATAAGCATTATAAGCTCGAGAAGAAGAAGTACCAATTCTTCACAGAGTCCCTTCAAGGGTTTCCGCACGTGGGCGTGGTCTGGGAAATCCGCGAACTTGTAGAAGGACACCACCACAAGCGACTGAGGCCCATCAGATTCGGGTTCTTGGTTTTCTAATTCGGGTTTTCCGGATATGGGAATGGGGCTACTGACCCCTGAAAAACTTCTTGAAAGCGTCATTCTTTGAGGGCTATCATGAAAGTTTGAAAACAGAGGAGGAGGAAGATGAGGGAGAGAGATTCTGGGATTTGGAGAAGGGGATCTGAGAAAGCAGGGTAGTCCACTTTCACAGGCAGCAGAAGACGATGGTGACGAAGATGATAACATCCTCAAGGCAAGCAATGACAGTGTCCTGCTTCTAGGCATGGAGGCCGTGCTTGGATATAGCACATTAAGACGGCGGCCCCTGGGGGCGAAATCTAGAGCGTCTAAATTACAATTATACCCTTATAAATTGGGGACGATCATCTACGGGGAGAACTATATTAATTTTCATCTCCAAATACATATTTAGTGGGCAGATGGATTAATATATATATCTATATACTTAATTGGTAAAAAAATATTTATTTTATTAAAATTTTGAATTCTTAGACCTAAGTTCAATTATTTAGAAAAATTTTAAAATAAATAATTTTTTCTCAAATTAAAATTTATTTACATAAAACTTATCTCAAATTTATATAGTTATTGTTATACATAAATATATGTAGAAAATATATATATACACACACTATACAATTTTAAAACAAGGTGAGTATCACATTATCCAAATTTTAAAATATTCATATAAATTTTCGTGCCCAAATAAATTTACGGAAATAAATTGTACCAATAGTGATAGAATTTGAATATTTTGTCCATGTTGTCGCAAAAACTTTTAAGTTTGGGCATGGAGCTATTTTTGTGTGATTTTTTTTTTTAAGGAAAGGAGCAAAAAGTCCAAACAAATAAAAAAAGAAAAAAAAAAGAAAAACTACACTATAACACATCCCAAAAAAAAAAAAAGAACACAATAGAATCCAAAAAAAGAGGGTCTAAACAAAGTTCAATGCTATGATTGGCAAGAAGGTTAATATCAATGTTTTTAAAATTACACCAGTCATTCAACTGGTGAAAACACTGATTCATGATTTATTGGTTGAACTGTAGTTAAGTTGTGATCGAACTATTAATAATTAATTAAATAAATATATATATATATATTAAATTTTAGTATAAACAAATATTAATAAATTTTGAAATATTTTATTATTAACTATATATAAAAATAAATCAAATATAATATAATATTTAAATTCAGTTGACTCTTTAGTTTTAAAATTTAAACCTAAAATAGTTTAGCTATTAATAAATATAATTATCAAATATTAGTATGTTGAAACAAATATTATAAAAACTAACTATTTAATATATTAATTTTTTATTATTAGTTTTCAAAAAAAATTGAATAATAAAATTTAATTAATTCCTAAAAGTTTAAATATAGTGTAAAAAATGATAGTTGATAAATATTTAAATTAAATATTAAAAATTTTAAAATATATATTATATTTATATTTATATAATATTATGAATTATCCTGATTAAAAAAAAAGGATGATACAACAGTTACAATGTTTATTCCTTTAGGTTATAGGTTATTATAAGGTAAAATGAAAATAACTAATTAAAAATATATTTATATAAAAATATGCACACGTAAATTAGATGTGCTTTGCAGCTTTACCGGCAAGGTGCGTTTTGGAAACCACTCGCATGCGAGTTCGAATCCGAGGAAGGACGTACATTTTGGAAGTTAGCCACTAATAAGCTTATTTATATAAAAATTTGTCTATATAAAATAGAAATAGATTGCAGGTCAAAATGTGTTCGAATCCAAGTGGGAGCATGGATTGAAAAATTTTGAAGACAACCGATTCAATGCAATTCATGTGCACCAATTTTAGCCTTATACTAAGTCAAACTTGGTTCTTAAAAGCACTTGTTTGAAGTGCTATATGGATTAGACTAGGGTCTAATTTTAATATTACTCAGTCAAACTTGATTCTTAAAAGCACTTGTTTGAAGTGCTATATGGATTAGACTAGGGTCTAATTTTATACACGATTAAATCGATTGGTTTAGTCCAAATATAATAACATTGATTAATATATTTGCTAGTTTTATAGATGGTAGAAAAATCTGAAAAGTGTAATTTCTAATCATCAATTATTGAATTCATTTTATCAAAAAATTTGAATAATTAGAACTCAAAGTTGCACCATTTAAGATTATAACCATGTTATTGGAGTCAAATTCAAAATAAATCTTATAAAAATTATAATTTTCAAGTCAACTTAAAACCAATAAAAATACTCTAAACTTTAGCTTGCAAGGAGAAGCACCACTCAATGTTCCTAGGTAAACCCCCAAGCAAATGACCGTATGAATTTTTCAAAATTTATATGTATATAATATTAAATTTTAATGTGATGCCTTTATATTTCTTAAAATTTTGAATTCATTGAATTAATTGAATTTACACATATATTTTTTTATTTGATATTTTAACTTAAACTCATTAAACTTGTACATGTATTTTTTTTTTCCTTCATTTGCTTTATTTCATTTCATTTTCCTTTTCTTATTTTTTTCATACATTTCTTCTTCTTTTCCTAACACCCCTTCTCCCCCCCCCCCCCCAAAAATGCTCTATATTCAACCTATACATGCCTTTAATATATTTTTATAAATAATAGTACTACAATAATTGAGTAGAATATATATAAATTCAAATGTTAATATATTTTTTTAATTGAACCAAAAATAATTGTTTCTAAATATATTGCACAACTTTTTTTAAAATTATTAAATAAAATAGTATTTGCAATATTCTATAAATATAGCTTCTTTTAGCAAATTAACAGCTATAATTTTACACTTTACGAGATAAACTTTTTTTCTTTCAAAATAATTTTTTTAAACTATTCATTAAACTATTATGATATTAAGTAATAAAGTATTGTTTAATATATCCTTATTATGCATCATATGAATATTGAGTAAATATAAAACTATATTTTCATGAGTATTTAAATAGTAAAGTAAATTTATATTAATATGAAAAATAATTGTTAATATACTGTTGCTTTTTAAAACTTGTTTCTAGATTTATGTGAGAAAAAGCTAGAATATTATTAGTAAATTAATCTCATTTAATTTAATTTAAAAGTCAAATCAAATTATTTTATTTAAATAATATATTACAAAAATAAAGTTTTTGAAATGAGATATGAAAAAACTGTTTAATGATATTCTTTTAATACCATTATCCCAAGGTCCTGGCTCGGTCACTCCCAGTTGTGTGGGTTGTTTTGTTAAGTAAGATAACGGGTTGATATTGAACTGGACACATTGTGACAAAACTGGGCCAATCAAAAGCCTTATTACTGTGGCCTTGCCCTTTTCGGCCTTCACATTCAATGGATTCACATTGAATGGCCCAAGAAAATGTTCGGTAAAATGAGAAAATGGATATAATAAGGAGGGGTAGGTTCCTTGCTCCTAATGAAAATTTTTTTATACGATGAGTTTTATATTAGGCCTATTTTTGAATTTAATGTTTTAATTATAATTATCGTATTTATAAATTTAAAAAAGTTGACAACAATCCAATATTATTTCACATGCCATCAATAATATTACAACATTCAATAAAAGTTTTAAATGCAACAAGATTTCAACTATTTAATAACATAGTTATTGTGATTCAATTTTTCTAAAATTCGACAAACAAGATCAATATGATTATTACTCTATTTCAGTGATTGGATTAAAAAAAAATTCATTTCATACAATGAAATATTAAGAGGTATAGTGCTTTAATTCTTACATCAGTATTAATTTATCTTTACTCGTAAGTGTGTGTACATGGGAGAAGGGATCAATTGATATTAGTATCCAATTTTGTACTCTTACACTTTTTGATTTTTTTATTATATAATCTTATTTTTCATTTATTCAACTGTTGGATTTAAAATAGTTACTATATTGATCTATGTTAATTTTTATAAAAATCGAATAACTATAAGAATGCAATCTAAAATTTTAACTTCCTCTAGTTAATATATATATATATATATATATATGTGTGTGTGTGTGTGTGTGTGTGTGTTAATGCCTCAATTAGTTCCTTCACACTATATGTTAACTTTTATATATATATATATATATATATATAGGAACATTTTGATTATTTGACCCTTTTTCTTTTTCATTTTTCATTTTTAGCTAAACATGTCAATATTAAAATATTTCATTTTTTTCAATATCAGATTAAATACAGTCAAAATATTTATATTCACTAACGCATTCTCTTTCTTATTTCGTAATCTAAAATTCAATAAACCAAATGAATTTTTACTGTATGTATAAGGTTTTTTTTTGGGGGGGGGGGGGGGGAGGGGTAATGTTTTTCTAAGCAACAAAATAAGTTTAATGTGTTTAAATTATTGTTTTTTCTGACAAAAAAGTGTATTGAAAATTAAAATGCCGTACTATGAAGTGAATATTAAATTGTTGTACTAAGCTGATTGGACAAATTTTCACAAGAAGGTGGGTCAAAGGTTAAAATATAGAGAAGTAAGGTAAAGGGGAGGCTGATGGATGGGCACACCCATTTTAATTGCTATAATGTGGCCGGTTGGCCTTCTCCTTTCTTATAGGTTGCACTTAATATCCCACTGCTCAACTAGTCCCCATGGTTGAATTATTTATTGCACTTAATAACCCACTGTTTGTTGGAATGAATTATCTATTGATCCGAAAAAAGAAAAAAACCAGCCCCATGATACAACACATCAAATATACATATAATGAAATAACAAAGTAAGAGTGAAGTGTACAATTTTTTTAAAATTTATTTAAAATGTATAATTTTTTTATTTTTAAAATATATATAAATTTCTTTTTAAAAAATTATATTATATTTTAGTTTAATTATATTTTTTATTAAAATATTCTTTAATCTCTATAAACTTAAATATATCTTTTTTAACTAAAATATTTATTTATATATTTTTATGAATAACATTTTATTCAATAAAATTAAAACTAGATTAACATATATATTTTAAAAATAAATGAAAGATTTGAATAATTTCAAAAATATATATAGAATGTTTGTGTAATTTACTAAAAAAATTGGTTATATTTGTTTAATTATACAATTTAGTCCAAAATAAATTTAAAGTATAACAATTAATGTTTTTTGGTTTGCATAATTACTACTTAATCAGCAAATAATACTTTATATCCATATTTTAATAAAAAAATTATAAGCATATGTTAAAAATGATAAATAATTTTGTTGTTAAATATTGATATCACTTATATCTTGAATATTTTGATAGTGTTTTGAGATTATTATTAAAATTAAGTGAATTACTTCAATTTTTAAAATATTAACTTAATTTCAATAATAATCTCAAAATATTATAAATTGTTTAAGCTATAATTGAGACATATTTTTTTAGAAAAAATTATTTATCATTTTAATTTTTACATAATTATTTTTGTTAAAATTAAAATAAAAAGTCACAAATTCGATAAGTAATAATAAAATAAAAGCAAACTGAATCTAAACTAAAAAAAAATTGTAATTTATCTTAAAATTTTAAAAATAAATATGATGCACGGAACATCAAATAAAATATATATATATATATATATATATATATATATATATATATATATATATGACGTTTATGTACATTTTAATTAGGATATGTGGGTTTCGGGGTACAAAAAAAAATAAAAAAATTACAAAAAACTTAAGGACCCTATATAAATAACAAAAGGATAAAAAAGAAGTCACATCATAAAATAATAAAAAAATAAATAAATAATAATTAAACAGTAATTTAAAATTATATATATATATAATAAATAATAGATAATAAATACGGTATTGCAATCATTATGCTCCACCAAAGGACCGTACGACTGACTTGTCTAATCCATCACTCATTAAATATCTCATTTATGTTGTGCCTCATTCTGAACAACCCATGTTATCATTGTTTCAATGATGTATCCTTTATGAATGCTACCTAAGACTTTTATGAGTGCATGTTTAATTTTTTAGTGATTTTTTTTAAAAATTATATTCAAAAATTTAAATCTTATATAATTTGTAAAAAAAATTTAAAAATTATAATTATTTTTAAAAATTACAATTATTACTATATTTTAAAAGATTTATTATTAGATTTTAAAAAATTACTATTAAATTTATAAAAGACTTAGTATTGATTGTAATTTTTAAAAATAATTTTAATTTTTAATATTTTTATTATATATTTTATAAGATCTAGATTTTTAGATATAATTTTTTTAATATCTAATTTTTTGAGTGCACTTTTCACTATTTGTTATTCAATAATTTTACTTTTATATTAGAGTGATAAATATAAATGCTGTGAGGTTGATAAATATAAATGTAGGATGGAAAAAGAATTACAAGCATATACACTAATATCTTGATTTATAATATTAAAATAATTCATTATTATTATTTTCATTAAAAAATAACCGTTTATATTTCTTTTTACCAATTCCAATTACAAAGTCACTTCCATCTCATGGTTTCAGCACACGGTTATTTTATTCAAAGTTTAACATGTGACAAATACATAAAATTAGTTTTTTTTTTTAATAAATCAGTTGTTTGAAACACACAAACAGTACATTAACTGTATAATTATTTTAGGGACCTTTTGAAAAAGAAATAAAAATACAAGAATTTGATCTCCTTAGGAGACCATTTTAAAATGGATTCCCTCGTCCAGCATCAAGAATGATTAAATTTAATTAATAAAATTTTTGTGGTATATTTAATACTGAAATCTTATGTATATTATAGTTATTTACTGATAGTTTATCATTGAAATTGAATTTTGAGCCATCAAAATATGGAACTCATAATATTTAATATAATATCAAAAGAGAAAACGGGTAAAATACAGAAAATGATCATTACTAATGAATAACGACGCATGCATCCTATCGAAAATTATTATTCAAGCTCGTTCGTTCTTGTTTTATTTTCCCGTACAAAACCGCCAAGGTTTTGCTCATGTGCGGATAAGTAGATATTAGATTATATTTTAATTTTTAGTTATCAAAATTTGTGTTTTGATTAGTATATATAGAAATGGGTATATATAAACTTAAATTATAGATAATTATCCGCTAAAACAAAACGAATTGATTATAATCCGTCCGCATATAGCTCTTGCAGATCCATGAACCATGACATTGATGGGTCTCATATGTCAGGACTTCGTAAACTAAAGTGGCAAAAGACAATAAATAGATATATATCTATTATTAATTGCTTGTCGGCACTCAGCAAGCAGCCCATTTGACAAAACCAATAGGCTTGCAAACTAAATGAATAAACTCACAGCATATAGGCATAAAGATCTAATTAATTTAATATTTATATGATTTTCATCTATTGAAACAAATTAAGGGAGAGTATGTTAGATTTGAAGTGGAGATGTAAAATAAGTATCTCCTTGCATCGCTAACTTTAATGTTGTTCTCCAAAAGAGATATTTTAAAGTATTTTGTTTCTTTTATGGATGATATTTTTGAGTATTATGAATTTAGTTAACTTAAAAGAACCGAGCATAAGAACCTTTTATTTATAGCAAAACTGAAAGCTACTTTTGCAAAAAAAGTCACATGCCAAAGGTAGTGGAATGATATGTTGGAAGAGTTAAAATGTAGTATCTCAAATGCAAATATTTATGAATGTTGCTAGTTGCAGACATAGTAGCCCATTTATTTCACTTCATGCATTGTTCACGTGTACCCGTACAGCGATGGTTAGCAAGTGTAAGAAAGAAAACCTGACAACTTGAAGTAGAAAATTGAAGAGAACGATCGAGTGAATAGATAAGGTAAACTGTAAAAACTATTCCTAGACGAAAGAAGTTCGGGAAACTACTCCATATATGATGGACAAGCGTGAATTGCAGTAAATTTAGTGGGTACTATAAGAAGCAATGAATGCCCATGTCAGTACGTAATGGGCATCAAATGCTTGGAGATTGTACTGAAAAGGTGATTGAATTGAATTTTGTGGGACTTGCTGTTCTGCTTCATCCTCTTTAACGGCAGAAGCTTTAGCATAGGGAATGCGAATGGCCTTGGTTATGGATTTCATAAAGCAATCTGTCGACAAATGTAAGGATTGTCTCGTCCCCCTCTGCTTCTGCTGCTTGGAGGAGTTTGGGAATTAACTGTGGAGGATATTAATGTCTCTCTGAAGGATAATTTCAGTCCAAAATCTGTCAACAAAATAACTGATTGGCTTGCTGAGGCATGTTTGGTAAAACAAAAAAAAAATAGAATTTTAAAAAAATTATTTTATTCTTTTAATCATTACTTAATTATTATTTAATATTATCTATTAATTATTACTCAATTATTAAAAATAAAAACATTAAAATTATTTTTTATTTTAACTTTTGTTCATCTTGTGGCAAAAATTTTTTCTTAAATTTATTAGGTTATAAATAAAAAAGGCTTATCAAAGTATAAATACTCAAGATTTGATGGTGGCTCAATACATGAATTAATTAACCTTTTGCATGAATAGCTTTACTTTAAAAGTGAATGAATGATTTTGTATTTTTTACTTCCTCGGGACTTTGAATATTGGTTTTTTTTTTTACTTAATTTTGTATTCCATAATTTTCTTGAGGTATGCATAAATTCGAATTTAAATTGTCTCCTATATATTTTTTTTATTTAGAGGGGTAGGCACTAACAACCTGAGGTTATAAGCGGGATTGAACCCATGACCTCCCACTCACAAGGGAACTTACATGCCACTAGGCTACGCTACAGGGCCATTCACAAAACTCCTATATTTTCTTACTGCTCTTTCTATTGTTAAATCTAAACTCTTTAAATTAATTTAGACATTTTAGATCTTTTTTTATTTTAATAAAATTTTTAAAAAAGAAATATAATGTACAATAAAAATAATCTTTTAACTATAAATTAAAAAAATAATATTTCAAATTTAAAAATAAAAAATTAAATCTAAACTATTCAAATTTTAATTTAAAAAAAAGTGAAAAAAAATATAAGGGAAAGCATGCAATTACTAATTCTACCCAAATCCAAATTCTAGAAAATTTTTTTACATGCATATGGTACATGGTGCACTAAGTGCATGATCAGAATTTAATTTGTATTGATAATATCTATGAGTAATACAAGTAAACTTTATATGTAAAATAAATTTTAATTATTGTATGTATAAATAATATAATGCTCTTTGTATATATAAGAACTAGAACATACCTTTTTATCTTACAGGAAATTCAAAAAATGTTTTGTGGGCCTTATAAGAAAAAAAATTTAGAAAAAAAAAGTCATACATAAATTCTATTAATACTTTTGAACATATATATATATATATATATATATATATATATATAGATAGATAGATAGAGGTTGTTCTAAATTGTACTAATACTTTCTAGCATTATTTACAAAGCACAATAACTTCCGAGTAGATCTGGGCAGAGAATTAAATGCCGGTGTTGATGCGTAGCACAATAACTTTTAGCTGTATTAAATGCACTATTCCACCAGTCACTCAGTTTGACATATATATATATATAAATTTTAAGAAATGTCGAAGTATATACCCGTAATTAAGCAGTAGAACTATTAAATATCTCGGCTTAAGCTTATTAATTAACATACTAGCTATTCCTTTATTACCGTTAGAAATTAAAACTATGTATTATTGGATGAACTCCAGAGTATGTAATGACGACTATTGTAATTCGATTGTTAAGACGAGTACAATGATTGGGTAATATTTGATGTAGCATGATAGGACGTGATCTATCCACCCAAAGTCTCGCTCCCACATCATATTCATAATTATTGTAAGATCACAGCAGATAAAATAAAATTTTAAATTAAAGATATTTTTATTTAAAATTTTAAAATAAAAAATTTTAACTAAAAGTTTTGAATTATAATTTTTATACAATTTAAAATTTTAATACTTCAAAATAATTTCATATTTTAAAGTATTTAATATACATATTTTTAACTTTAAATTCTAAATTATAATATTCTCTATATGAAACATATTAACAGTTTTTTTTATTTAAACAAATGGTTATTTTCAATTAACAAATCATTTTGATGAATTGTTACATATATCTACGATTTGAGTTTTGATACATATATATATATATATATATATAATTGTTACAAAAAATAATATTTTAATTGGATTAGCACATTGTAAATATAATTTTTATTGATATTAGCAATGGTCTAACGTACATCACTGTGTAAAAATAATAATTAATCACAATTTAAAGTGCAGTTTAGAAACTTTTTTTTTATTATATCAAGAGGAAATTGAATAATTCAGTGTTCTGGAGACATTAAAATATACTCTCTTTTTATTTTTCAATTCCGCTTAGCAAATAGTTGTCACTTTCACAATTTGAAATTTTATGAAAAAGAAAACGTTTATTATGATATCCTTAATAAAAAAATATATAACATTTTTTTAAAAATTTATCTAAAAATTCAAATTATATGATTATAAAAATCACTTTTCATAATATTATTAAAAATTTTGATGATGAATATTTAAAAATTATAATAAAGGTTTTTTGTTTATTTTATGATATGAATTTTTAATTAATCAGCATGCCACTAAACTTTCTTCAATTTACTAGCATCTTAAAAAAAATTAAATTTTAAAAAATATTTATTATATTCTTATAATCATTATTTAATAATATCTATTTTTTATAAATTTTTTAAAATAAAATCATGATAATTATTTTTTATCCTTAAAATTATTTTTGTTAATTTCTATTTTCATTTCTAACCTTATGTATATATCAAAAGGGGCTAATATCCACTTATTACTAAAATGTTAAGAAGACATTAATAATAATTGTGCAAAAAAAATTATATCTATTACTTCCCTATTAAGAAAATATTTAGAACAGCTGTATAATAGAAAAAAATTATTGTATAAAAAAAAATTACGTAGTAAAATTTATTTTATTTTATTTAAGTAAAGTAAAAAGTCACTAAAGAAGTTTTGTAGAACGTCACTACTGCATCAGCAGGGCAGCGTCATGTTAAGATTTGTAAGCAAAGTTATACAACATGGAAATTGGAAAATTTAGGCTTTTCCCCATCATCTCTCTCCTTCCCGACAGTTTCCATTCAAGTGTTTCTCTCTTTCCTCCCAAAAAGCCAATCCCCTCGACCCCTTTCTTCTCTCATCGATCGCACCCGCAGCCCCTAATACGAAAACAACTTCAAGGAGAGCAAACTTTCGAAAAGTTAAAAAAGGCCAAAAAAATCCCAAGGGATCCCCAAGCCTCAAGATCTACGTATGCGGCATTTCACGCAAAATATGGATACTGTTTGCCCAGAAGGTAGCTTGTCAGTGAAGAGGAAGAAAATAGACGTGATCAGAGAGCTTGTTGAGGGTCAACAATCTGCTTCCCACCTCAAGTTTCTGCTTCAGAAGCCTTTTGGGGTTGATGGGTCTCTCTCAGCGCATGAACTTTTGGCCCAAATTCTTAGATCTTTCACCCACACTCTTTCTGTTCTTACTTCCTCCTCCGACGAGGTTGTTCAGAATCTGGTTGTTTCCGATGAGAATTGGTCGCCGGCGGCAGCCTCTTGCCTTGATCGGAAGTCTCAAGATTCAAGCGAAAGTAGGAAGAGATCGGCGCCGACTACCAATCGGAGAGGTTGCTACAAACGAAGGTCATACTCTTCTATGTCTTCTGATCTGTGTTTCACTGTAACTTCTTAGTTCAGTTCCTTAATCAACGAAGCTTGTGTAGTCAGAGATTTGGATTACCAGGAGGATTCGGTGAATTGGGATTTGTACGGATATATTCTATGATTCTGGGTAAAGCTTCTTTTTTTGAAAAAAAAAAAAAAAAAGAAACTTTGAGGTTAAGCTGACATAATGCTAGAATAATGGAGTGAAATCCCATTGGTTAATTTTGACTATTGTTAGTACATTCAAGAGCTAGCTAGGGTTCCTTTTTCTTAGATAAAATAATTTGTTTGCTTGCAATGAAAAGGTTGAGAATTTTTTCTTTTCCTTTCTTATTTTAGATCCTGATTTCTGAATATCCTTTGCGTTATCCTGGAAAAACATGCATTGAATATTAAAAAGTTGCTTCTTATGTTGCAGGAGGACTGAACAGACACGGACAGTAGTCTCTAACACTGCGGATGATAATCATGCATGGAGGAAGTACGGTCAGAAGGAAATCCTAAATTTCAAATTTCCCAGGTAATCATTATTTTCCTTTTCCTTTTTTTGTCATTTCCAAAAAAGTACATCCATATATATTTTTTATGTCGAAAATATTGCCTAAAACTGAGCTTTTTTTGTCTAATCATTTCCTCTCTTTTGTTGTTTAATGGATGAGTATATAGAGAGTCTGAGTTTTTAATTATTTCATTGACTAACAAAATTTGTATATAATTATAAAATATTAACTTTTTATAAATTTTGAAACCGTTAGATGGTTGCAAGCTTAGACAAGCACATTTTTTATATCCAGTGAAAAAACAAAAAAGAATTTGAGCCTAAGATTGATTTTATAAAAATATCCGAATTACTTTAACTTATTTAAAGTCTCATTTGATACATAGAATTTTTATTGATAAAAATAGAAATAGAATGTTGAATAGAATGCAATTAAATTAATTACATTTGGTATGATAAGAAAAGGAATAAAATATTTTTTCTTTTATTTGTTTAATATAATAGAAATAGTAATAGAATAGAAAGTAAATAATAACAAATAACAAAAATGTTCTTAAGTTAAAAAAATAATATAGGAATGAAACAAATAAGAAAAAGAATGATAAAATTATTTTTTAATAAAAAATGTAAATACACTAATTTAATTATTTCTTTTGTGTGTGCAAACAAATGCCTTTATATTTTATTTTAATTCCAAACAAAATATACTGTATCAATTATTCTCTTTTTTCTATTTTTTTACTTTTCTCTTTTTCTTTCCTTTCTTTTTTCTATTTTTCTTTTCTTCTCCTCCACTAGATTATCCCTTCCCCTGCCCCTCTCTTTCCCCTTTCCTCTTTGCCTTCAGCCAAAACGAGTTATCTTTCCACTGTAGCCGAATCTATAAATTTGAAACAATCCTTTTCCTTCAACTCCTCAAAATCCCTTCCCATCTTCCCCATTATATCCACCACCACCATGCCCGTCTTTCTTCACTCCTCTTCCCTTTCAAACCCTCAATCTCCATTTCTTTCACCAAATTTATTCAGTCTTTTTTCTAAAATTCACCCACACAAATGAGATTGCAGTATGATTATGAGGGGTAACAAGTTCATTTCGTGGAATTGGCACCAACCTCTGGTGATCCACTAGTCGCGCAACAGGTTGCAAACTTCCTTGATTCCTTCTGGCTCACCAAAGTGGAAACAAACAAAAGCAGTTGGAGAGGCTAGCCACTGCAAAAATTAATACTAAACTTGCTGAACATAATGATTTGTGTTTTCCTATAAAGCATAAACAGTGAAAGGAAAGAGTCATATCAATCATTTTCATGTCTGACACTCGTTTGATACTTATATATTAAGCACAACAAAATAGTGTCCGTGTTTCTTTTAGCGTTTTATAACAATTATATATATAATTTGTGTTTTGAAACATTAGTATTTTGATGTTTTGCAGGAGTTACTTGCGGTGTAGTCGCAAGAATGATCAAGGTTGCCGGGCAGTCAAACAGGTGCAACGAATACAAGAGAGTCCTGAAATGTACCAAATTACGTACATTGGGTATCACACATGCAAAGACCTCCTCAAGGCTCCCCAAGTGGTCACAGATTCTGGTAATTGGGAATCATTTCTTGCAGACTCAAAGATACCAAATGAAGTACAGGTCCATACCATAAAACAAGAGCATCCCAAAGAGGAGACACCGAGTGATACGATAGACAACAGCTTGGAACCCGGTTTGTGGTCGGATTTGAAAGATCTACCCGAGGCTGCAATTATGCCCTCAAACATGGGGTCTGACAATGCCGATACCGTGTATTCATGTTCTGGCTCTTTGGATTTTGGGGTGGATTCTCTTCATTTTGACTCTGATTTCCACTTTGACCATCAGAGTCAGTTGATTTAGTTTCGTGGCTTATAGCTGGAGAATAGTGATTTAGATTTTGGGTTTTTGCATTTTCCATGTTTGGTTGAACGTACTATCAGAGTGTTTATCATTATTCCGGCTTTGATAAATAATCAATCTGATGTAACGTAATGTATGTCATAGTTATTCCCACTTGAAAAAGAATTGTGATTAAATATCAGACTCACAAAGTAAACGAACTCTCGGTTGGTTTTACACGTGTATATGTGTGTGTGTATGTATTCCACGCATGGGAATCTGATGGAAGATTTCTATAAGGTGTGGCACAGGTACTATAATTATGGATCCAATAAGCCAAATATGTGGATTGAAAATAGACCTGTCATAGACATGAGAAATCGAGGATTTTGTTAACTGAAACTTGATATGATCTTTTAACTTGGTCACTTACATTTGTTTGTAAAGTCTTAAAGAAAAGGGGCAAAATTGGAGCCAGTGGAGCCCAAAGGACACAAACGTATATAGAGGGTGACCAATGAATTGAAGGCAAATGAGAAAATGACGAGATTTAAGTTTTGCTAAGTAACAACATGGATCTTTTTCAGAATATTAAGCTGTTACCAATTAGTCATTTCTGAAGATCTCTGGCCTTGTATGAAATCATGACTTCCTCTTCGACACGTAAAAGCGATGGCACAATGAGCCCTGCAATAAGATTAGAGAGTTTCAATAGTTTTATTTTATATGTGAGAGGGTTCAATCTATTTATGTTCAAAGCTTAGTGTCGTGCTAAAGAAATAAATTGAAGCCACAGATTTACCCAAAAAATAAAAAATTGAAGGATATATATTGCATTGAAAATTTATATTTAGGTTATAATTAAATTTACAGACTACCATGAAAAAGAACTCCTGACAAAGAGCAAATAGAGTATATACCCCTCACAACTAGTTAATTAACCCTAAAACTAAATCCTTAGGAACTAGTTACATGACCTCTGAGTTATGAATTTGCTCATTGTTAAATTTGATGTTATTAATTTATATTATGAGGCCTATTCCTAAATAATATATTTGAATCCTGTACCCATATATATTTGTTGCCATGGTGTAATAGGCCTGTTCAATATTCGCTCCAGGCGTGCAGATATATGTAATACTCTGTATACATTAAATTGAATAGAATTTGAAAATAATACATATGTGTACTACTAAATTAAATTGTTTACATATATACCTCTCGTCAAGATTAAGATATAGTTTCTTCAATTTTGAAATAGTAAAAACAGTATAACATAAAAATCTAAATACAAAAGTAAGATCCTAGCTGGTAAAATTTTTATAATTAATACGGTTCCAGTTTATAATGGCACCTTCTTTGGCCAAACATTAGAATATAATGGCATTTGAAAGCGCTGTTAAGCTGGAAAAATAACTAGCTAAAAAACGGGTTGACTTTTCACGTTTTAGTGTGAACACAAACATATCATAATTAATAATTATACATAGTTTGGGTTGTGTGTTTAGGTTTGAGTTTAGTGTATAAAATTAATCAATCGAATTTTTTTATTAATGGAAAATTCTAATTCATATACTTATAACTGAATGTCTCCATCCTGATGCAACCATACTTGCTTTATTTATAAATCAAATAAAAGAAGGTCAATATGCTATTATTTGTTAATATTCAATATGTTGGGCTGTAGTACAATAATGACAAAAGATTAATATCTTATAGTTTATCTTCATCTCTAAAATTGGCCACAGGATAGTGGATTTAACTAAATAAGAGATAGACATGCAATTGGAGAGATCTAACAAGACAATTTTCAGAAAGGATCAGCTGTGGTTATCTCTATCTACGGCCGTCATATATAAAATCATTCTTTAATTTCGATAACCAGTTAATAAAATAATGAATTACAGTACTCACTTATTGGTGGATTTCTGGATTACAGAAAACGGATCTTTTGCCCTCATAACAACCCCACCAACATACACATCCAACTACGAAGATGCTCGCAAACGAACTGAGAGAAAAGATTAAATTAATCTTTACATTTTTTACATACTCTCATCTATTCATCACACTCCAAATTAATTGTACATAGAATCAAACTGAGTGGCATGTATGACTGCTGTCTATCCATTTAAAACAAAACATTTATTAAAAAAAATTTGGAAATATTACATTCCAAAATTTTGTAAAGTAGTCCTCGCTAACTATGAATCAGGATCAAACCCTGCAGATGAAACCTATCATGGGTGTGTAACAAATCAATTCATAAACCTTATGCATACTTATTATAAATTAAAAGCCAAAATGCAAATAACTCCTTCACTTGTAGAGGTAGTGTAATTATTTTTTTCAACTTTAAAAGTTAATTATAGACCACAGATTTTCAATTATCAATTCCTTTTTTAATTTTTTTTATCCAAAATCTTTCTTAATCCCACTTGTTCACATAAATTGAAAAAAAGGCTAAATTGGCAAAAAAATATATCTGACCTGTTATCTTAAGTGGCAAAAAAATAATTTTTTTTTTGGTAGGAAAAAAATCTTTGTTTGGCACTTGAGATAATAGATTAGATTATTTACTTTTACACATTTGGATTTCTGTTAGTTTATATGAACAAATGATGTTAAAGTTTTGAACCAAAAAAATAATAATAGAGGAATTATAATTGCACAATACTAAAAATTTGAAGGTTTATGGTTAACTTTTAAAATTGAAGGATAAATTGCTGAACCCCTCTATATATATATATATATATATATATAATGACTGAAGAAAAATAAATAAATTAGTAAAAATTTTTCCTTCCTCTCCCAAATTAATTAAATTTCTTTAGCTTTTCTTGTCGCCCGCTTCCCATTTATCTTCAGCCGAAGGGAAGAGACACTCCATGCTATTACCACTGCTAGAACCTGAATTAAACATGGCATCAGCCATATCCGCCACCGGGTAATCAGCACCAAATCTCGAAGTGGAGGGGCCTGCGCCACCGCTGTCTGCCCCACCTGGAGCCACGCCGCTGCTGCCACTGCCGCTGCCGCCAGCTAGGAGGCTAAGGTGGACCGAAGACAGCCAGCCAGCAACTGAAGTAGAAGATGGAGACAACTGGGACTGGGAGGAAGTAGTACTACTATGGGTGATGTCATGTGTCTGTGAGATATCTAATGGAAGGAGTTGTGGTGGAACTGATGATGATGGAGCCGTGGATGACATATGGCACGTGTGGCTACCTCTGTAAGTTACTGCAAATAGGTTAGGGTTCTTATCAAGACGCTGCACTTGTTTCTTCGCTGGGCATTCATATAATTTCTGGTGGGTGCACCTGTAGTAACCCCTGAAAATGAATTGCATTCGAATTAATTATAATTATATTTAATTGGTTCAATTAATTAATTAGGGCGTTTTAAATGTGATGAGCGTCTAACGTTGGTACTTATTTGAAAAAGAAAGGAAGAATTTGTCTTCGGATGCAACCAACTGGGTGATCAAGTGGGTCTACACGGACAAGGACGAATAGGAGTTGATGTGAGAAACCCAGTCTTATATAACTGAGTCAATTAGCTACACTCACAGAGTGGGAATGAGTCAATTTGTTTCACACTGTATCCCAGAAGAAAGGTAAAAGGGCATAGCTAGAAAATTATGAGTCATTGATAATGCTTTCTGTCGACATGCATGGAAGGAGAAAGGTCTTCGATCTGCAATGCTTTGAATTGAATGTGTCAAACTGTAAGTTAATATTTTTAAGTTTTGCCACCCTAGCATGCATAGACCACTTTGGATATGTTTAATTTGAATTGGTGTAACCAATCATCACCTTGGGTAATTGGAGCCTAGTATCTCTTTCTGGCCATATTTTCTCCAAGTGTAGCCATCGTCCGGTGGCATCTCTGTGTTCCCAAACTGAACTGCTGAAACTATTACTGTTCTCTTCTCAGGATCATCCTTCCTGCTGACAATGGATTAAGACAACAAGCCTCAGCCCCATGCCCAAAAAAACCGCTCTATATAATTAAGGAATTCTACTACTACTATTAGTACTAATTAATGATTTTTCAGAAGAATAAAACTTCCTAAAGTTGTTAAAATGTACTTGCTATTAGATTATGTATAATAAACATATAAGTACATAACACCTGCACATTTTTTACAATTTAGCATTAGTTTTATCAAAGAATCTATAATAAAAACATAAGAATTGCATCTAAGTTTTTTTTTTTTGGAATTCATAGAAATAATTAATTAGACTACTTGATATATATAAAGCGAAAGCCAATAGTACAATATAGGATCTGCATAATTAGAACATGTTGCCAAATTACTAAGAAAGACCTTGAAAAATTCTTTTGCCGCTTTTGAGCAAAAAGAATAGCCAAAATTCAAAAGCTTTGCTCCTTGGCTCTTGTTTTCAATTATGTGGGGTGTGGAGCTACAACACGTGAAAAAAGCGAAGCTCTGCTGCATTTAGTTATCCGAGGAAGAAGGCAATATACCATAAAAGGATTGATGATCGATGCATAAGTCACAATCATCATATATCCATCAATTCATCAGAATTCAGAATATTGCAAGCTAAATCAGAAAAGGTCGTAAATTAATATTGGTCACCTTTTTCGGCGTCGAGAAGGAGATGCTTCCACTTCTCCTTCTGCAGAACCTTCTACATCTCTCCCACCCATTTCACCAATCTGCAGGGTACCCCTAGACGGCGTCGTACTCCTCGGAGCTTGAAGTTGCGTTTGAATCAACTGACTCACTGATTGTGCATGACTAATTCTAGACCTGCTCAGCCATTCCTGCAATAACGAAGGAGTTGAAGCCATCTGAGGCTGCTGTATGATTTCCTGCTTCACAGTTTCATCACGAGGTAGCATCGGTAGCCTCTCTCTGGCAGCATTAAGTGTCTCCACTATCTCATCAATACACCTTAATACCATATCTGGCTGCAGGTTGGGTAGGTTTGATTCAAGGTTTCTAGCTAACTCACAAGCTCTCTGAATCAAAAAAGTAATGCCCTCATCCATGCTTAATTTCTGGGTTTTACGGCTTTAATTTGACTGGCTAGATATGAACACCCTCAGAGAATATATGTATATATATTAAGGGGTGTAAATAATATGGTATTAAATTTCTTGTAAGCTTCTATTTATGCTTGTGGTGTTTGGAGACTTCGGAGAGAGAGCGTTTATGTTTCCTTTTACACGGAACATAAGAAAAAGTTAGAATGGGAATATGAAAGCGAAGACTTGGTCACGGTCTTAGCTACTGGGAATTTCAAAGTATTTTTATTTTATTTTGTTGGGGTCAGGAGGAAGACCTTTGCCCCATTAAAACCGTTTCTTTTAATTTTGGACCTCTTTTTTGATGAATTTTCTTGGCGTTGAAGCTATGACCTAATCAGAAGTATTCTCTTGGCTTCCAATTCTTCGCCTTAGGGATTTGAACGTAATTGAACCGATTAACCCAACTTCTAGGAAAATCATCCTTCATGTAAATTCACTATTCACTATATATCCTTGACTGTGTAGAGGAAATTAATTGGACTATATATGGGGTCAAAATTCTTTGGTCCCATATGCTTACCAAATTATATGACTAGAAAAAATAACACAATATGTAATTCTAACTTTTTTTTTCCAAATAAATATAAATTTATATGAAATGTGTAATTACTCATTTATTTTTTATATGGATATATATTTTTCACTCCGTTTGAATATTATTTAACTATAGAACTTTCGTTACTGATTAAACCCTATGCATGGACATGGAAGTGACGTGGAAGGGCATTTAGTGGCCCCAAACAAAGGCTTTATTAGTTGATATTTGTTTACACCAAGACTTTTCCTTGCCAGATTTAAGATTGGATTTTTAAAATAAAAAAGCGATCGGTTTCACACTATCCACAAATACAATACATTCGTTTGACCACCTCAAGCGATGGAGCTCCGCCAATCAGCGACTGTCTTGTTCTAAACAATTGATGGACTATCTCACATGTTTATTATTATTATTATTCTTATTATTCTTATTCTTATTATTATTATTATAAATACGGAACCAAATGAAAATTAAATTTATATCATTTTAAATTGATTCAATATATTTTTAAAGTAATGTTGTTGTAATATACCATGTTCTTTTTATAGAAAGAAAGAGAGAAAAATTGGTTTAGTTATGTAAATTGTTGAACTAACTAGGGTCCGTTTGGAATTACTTTGGTTTTTTTTTTTTGGGTGTGTTTTTTGACAAATAAAAATTATAAATTTATGTGTCGTTAATTTTTTTGTTACTTCTTCTAATTTTTATGTTACTCCTTCTAATACTTTTTAAAAGTCAGAACATTTTTTCAGAAGCACCCTAGAAAATGCTTTTAAAAATAGCCATGACAATTATAAATTAAGATGTCTAAAAGGATCTTTTTATTTTAGTTAAATTTCAAATTCATCTTTATTGTAGCCCTATAATAGTGTATACTATAATATTATAATGCAAAAAAAAGGTCTTCCAACTAAAATACTTAAATATATATAAATCTTAAACCTAATAAAATAATACAACAGATAATTAACAATTCCCTAGACTCAACACTAATATTGATAATTCCTAATTAGTTTTAAATTGCACACCAATATAGTTAATTACAAATTCATAATTATCCAAAATAATAAAATAATTTCATCTCAATAGCTACTAGTTTGATGAATCATTAACTTTTGTCTCTATACTATTTGTTTCAATTTAACCTTCAATTAGTTTATGATATTTTAAAAACTTATAAAATATTTTGAGCTATTGGTATTGCAAAATATAAAAAATAAAATTATAAAATATATCATCATTCTACGCATTCACAGCATATATTAGAAAATTTTATCAAACATTCTATTAATCAATTGTGCTTTTAAAGTTTTTTAATATATTTTAACTAAACATTATATTTACTGTTTAAACAACAACTGTTTACAACACAACAGTTTTCGAAATGCCACAAGATTTTTAAACAAATCCTAACACATTTTCTTATAATATGTATTGAAGCAAATGCCCAAGTAACTTTGTTAGTCTAAAAGTAATTTAAGAAAGGAGTTGAATTAGATTTAAAATTATTTTGTCTTTTTTGATTAATTATAATTCTTTCAAATAATTTAATTAATTGTAATTCCTTAAGGAACATGATCTTATTTTTTAATAACCATGCTTTAATTATAAAGTAATAAGAGTAGAGAAAAAAGAGTAATATACAATTAATTTATACTAGTTTGAACTAAAATATTCTATGTCCAATTCTTGAACATAGAGTAAGAAATTTTTATTAATTGTAGGTAAGTACTAAGGATACATTTAGTTTTGAGAATTGGATAGAATGGAAAGGAATAGAAAAAAATAGAGAGAAATGAAAAAGAATGTTATAATGTATAAAATATGTTTGGTATGTCAAGGAAAGGAATGGAACTATTGTTATATTTTTCATTTGGTTAGATATGAATAAAGAAAAAATAGTTATTAAAAAGACCAAACTATCTTGAATAGATAAATAATAATAATTAAAAAATATATAAATAAAGAAGAAAAAATTATCAAAAAGACCAAAATACCCTTAATAGATAAATAATAATAAAAAATATATAATTTTTAATATTGCTCCTACAACTATAAAATTCATTATAGTGCACAATGACACTTTTCTTTCCAAAATGGGATGATTTTGGTTTTCTTTGTATGAAGGAAAGTAGGCTTTCCATAGAAAGATTTTTATTGCCTTTCCTACAACGAAACACGTAGCAGTGATGGAATGTGAGCTAATTTTCTATTCCTTAGAGTAATATTCTCACAACCAAACACAACCTCAAAGTATAATCCACCTTACAACACAGGCATAATTCTTTAGCTTTTATCACATATCTTAAGACAATCTAATAGGGTTGAACACTTGATTTTTATAACTTTTCTTTACTCCATAGGATTTTTCCACTCATTTATGTTTTTCTTGAGCTTCTTATAAGCCCTAGATACAAGGCAATCTTATAGATAAAACTCTTAAGCTTCCTACAATATAGACAACTCTTTAGCTTTTACTACATATCCCAAGGCAATCTAATAGGGTTGAACACTTGACTTTTATAACTTTTCTTTACTCTATAAGATTTTTCCACCCATAATGTTTTTCTCGAGTTTCTTAAAATTTTTAGATACATGGCAATCTCATAGGATTAACTTTCTTGTTTTATAACCACACTAGCTTTTTTTTTTTTTTTTTCACAAGGCATCTAAAAACTTAGAATAGAAGAAGGAGATTCGATTTAAAATCACTAACTCACTAAGAATTCTATCAAATACAAAGGATAACCCATATAGAATAATAACACATTAAAACACAATAAATAATTCAGAGTATAAGCTCTCAATGTTCTGTTCCCTCTTTCTATCTTTCTTGTTCAAAAGATCTTCATTATATAGTTCCCCTTTCAACAAATAACCATTAGTACTGTAATTTCATTAAATTATGAAAATATGCTCATTGATAAGAAATCTAAGTTTTTAATACTTCAAATCAAACCATATTCAAATCAACATCTCTTTTCCATTTCAGTCTTTGATATGTAGCCCATTGATTACATTTAATGTATTTCTTATAGAAGTTAAATGGCTTGAATAATCCATTATTGATATACTCTTGTATATGCTTTCTTCAAATAGCTAGTTCCCTTCTTACTTCTTGATTTTATGGCCTTTTGTTTTTTTTGCTCCTAATCAAAATGTATTTCATTAAAAACACAAAGAAATGGATGGATCGCAGTAACTATGTGATATAAAATAAAGTGAAAATCTTTCCATATTAGTCTAAACAAATATTGGCATTAATGCATAAGTTGTATTGTAATTGATTTAAAAACTTATCATATAAGGATTCAAAAGAGTCTCTATTAAATACAAATTTTCCTTTGGCAAATTATATTAACTTTAATTCACAAAATTTTTGTATATTGAAAATCTAACTTAATCAATTTTTCTTTGAAAACTTTTTGTAATGATCATTCCATAAAAGATTAAATCATGCAATATCTATATTAATATTAATTAAATACTCTTTGGCCCATGCAAGAATATTCATTACAAGAAATTAGGATTTTTTTAATGGAATTTGTGTAGTGAGAAATTCTCACAAAATTTATTGTGGAGTTTGTTATAGTTTATAGGATTTTCACAAATCTCATGTTAAATTTTCACAAATTTTTTTGTGAGAATTTTGCAAAAGAATTTTTAAAAAAATACCATGACAAAACTACTATAGTATAATAGGAATAAAGCATAAACAATTCTTGCAAATTTTTTTTTGAGAAAAAAATAACAAATGCTTCTTTAATTCTTGTGAAAAAATATAGTGAGAATTATAGAAAATAAACTCTTTTTTTTTACTATTCTTACAATAAAATACTATGAGAATAGAAAAGAATTTAAAGTTTTATCTATTTTCATTATATTTTTCATGAAAATAGTAAAAAAATTCCCTAGCACAATTGGGTTACTGTGAAGCAAATTTTTTTTTTTTTATCAATTTTCATCGTATATTATTATGAAAATAAAAATAAATTGAAAATTTTATATTATTCACATGGTAATATACCATGATAATAGTAAACCAAATTGTTTACCAATAACATTAATATAGTGGTGATTCCCATAATTAATTACTATAAGAATAAAAAGATTGTATAATTTTTTTTACTTCTCATAGTGTAAGAATAAGAAAATTTAAAATTTTTTAATTATCAAAGTAATTTACCATGATAGTTTCAAAATTTTTTTGCAAAATTTAATAAAAAAATGTGTTTTAGGTTTTACAATAATTTACTATGAGAATTTAAAAAGTGCAAAATGTTCCATTCTTTAAAATTTGCAAATTTTCTTTATTTTAACAATAATTTACCATTAGAATTGAGAGAAAAAAAAATTAGAAAGTCCAAAAAGTGGATTTCACTTAAAATTATTATTTCTCATGACATTCTTATGATCAAATATTGTGAGAATGTTGAAAAATAATAAAAACCCTATACTTAGTTAATTTTTTCCCCTCTCCTATGCAACCTTCCTCCTTTCCTTTACCTTAATTCCCTTTAAAGCATCATTTTTGGCCAAATTCCACCATTTGGAGCAAGAGGCAACTCCTTGGACAGTAGCAAGCAACAATAATGGTGTCCCTTGCACGGATAAAAGTTATTTGAATAAGGTTAGTGTTTTTCTTCTTATGTCTTTTGGATTTTCTCTTTTTTTGTTGGATTTTCATTATGAATATTTGAAGTTATGATATTTTCTATTACTCTTGATACTTATATTGTTGTTAGAAACATTGAAATGGTTAGTTAGTATTGTTATGTGTTCTTGGTCTTTTAAAAGTGTGTTAGTAAGAAGGGCTCCTTAATTATGTGTTTTCTTGTTATATTTTGTTGAAATTTGGTTGAGGCTTTTGATGTGCATGTAATGTGGCTTGTTTTGGGAATTTTGGAATTAGTTTGATATTATGAGATTCTTAGGGAATTAAATATGAATTTAACTCATTAAATTGAGGTATTTGTTGTGAACTTTTGATGAAATTGATTTAGGGGTTTTGTTGCATTATGATATATTTGTTTTGAGTATTTTTTGAGATTTTTTTTGAATCAGTTTGCATATTATTAGACTTTTAGGAAACTAAATCCAAATTTACATAATTTAATTGAGGCATTTGTTGTAAACTTTCAATAAAATTGACTTAGGAATTTTGTTGTATATATGATGTAGTTTGTTTTGAGTATTTTATAAGAACTTTTGGAATTAGTTTGCATACTATTAAATTTTTAGAGGACTAAATTCAAATTTACATCATTAAATTAAGGTATTTTTTGTGAACTTTTAATGAAATTGACTTAGGAGTTTTGTTCTACATGTGATGTAGTTTGTTTTGAGTATTTTTTGAGAATTTTTGGAATTAGTTTGAATATTTTAATTCTTTTCAAGTTTAGTTTTAGTAGATAACTTTCTTGTTTTCTCATGGCTAAATTGGAAGATGATATGTTATTTTACATATGATTTGTTAAATTTGACTTTGTGTATTTAATTTTATGTAGACTTTGTTAACTTCCAAGTTTAATTCTTAAGCTTTGCTTGATTCTTATGTTTAATTAGTTTGATGAAAGAGCATATACTATATGTAGAAAAGGTGGCATGCTTGATAGTTAAGCTTTTAAGATGTTGAAAAATAACCTAGAAATATGTGTAAGAGTTAATCAAATAGATTACCTCTTAAATAGTTCCTTATTTTGATCTGATGCTATTAATTGGAAGACCCATGTTTGTCCAAAATATGATATTGTGGAGGTCAAGGTAAAAAAAACATATAAGGGCACTTTCCAACCTTAACCCACTCATGATAATGATGATATGAAAATAATAATGATAAGAAAAATTCTATTATTGTTGCTGTGATATTATTATGGCTATACAATTTGTAACTTTATTATTTTGAATACATAGTTATTTCAAGTTCAATTTATTTTGTAACATTCTTAACATATTTACTACTTATCTCTATTGATGTTTTCTTTGTGTATAATACTTTGTTATTAGTTGGTTGTACTCATAATTTATGTTTCTTAATTGTTTAAACAAGAGCCATTTGTTTAAACAATGATCAATGGTCAAATGTAATGTAAATAACAAAAAATTTATAGTATTTTCACAAAATTATTTTATGAAAATGTTAAAAATTTAATTTTTTTGGCTCTTATGATAAATTTTTTTTGTGTTCTTATGGTAAATTACCATGAGAATCAGAAAAAAATTTATAAATTTTAACAATTTTTTAAAAAAAGTTTTAATGGTAACTTATTTTGAAAACAAACAATTTTATTTTTTGTGTTTTTATGATAGATTACATTGAGAACAAAAAAATTGTAAATTTTTTTTTTTGTTGCATTTTTACTATAATTTACCATAAAAATGTAAAAAAATTGCTTTGATTTGTAAATCCTTTTACGATTCTTAGGATAAAATATTGCGAGAATATGAAAAAAAAAAATTAAAACTTTTTTTTTGTTTCCACAATAAATTATCATAAAAATTCTGTGAGAAAATCACAAATTTCATCACAACCTTAAAAACAAATTTACGCAAACATTTTCACAAGAATATTATTTTTGTTAAAAAAATTCTATGATAATTTTGATTTTTTATGACTATTTTTTTCAAAGCCTAAAATGTGTGAGAATTCTTGCAAAAACAATAATTCTTATGGAATTTTGAGATTTTTCTCTTGAAAAAATTCCACGAAATTTTTTTGTTATTTTATTTTAATGATTTCTTTGACAAAAATTTTATAGCTTAGAAACAATATTTTCAACACAGGCAATTTTGGCTATATTTTCCAGAATATATATAATTAAAGATATTTGACATAAATCAAAACTAAAGAGTCTAGAAACCTTTGGTCCAACAAACTTGATCAAGAAAGCTTAGTTCAACTAATTTACTTTTGACCAACCTATAAAATTCTACGTTCTTCGTTTTCAATATTCTTTTGAACTTGTGATTGTTGTGTGTGTGTGTGTGTGTGTGGCTGGGTTCCAAGTGGTAGGTACAAGCTGGCCCTCATGACCTAGATTAGAATTCAAAGGCCCCCTTTTGAAAGAGAGTAAAGGAGGTTAATTAGCAATTAAATTATTATATTCACACGAAGATGATTTCACCCAAGTTTTTTTTTTTCTTTTTCAATGACATATCCCACATTAGTTAAGCCATGTTATTTCTTTTAAAATCTTCTAATATGAAATCAATCATTAGTGAATATTTTTATTTGGGGTAGGTGGAATTTTTTTTTTTTCGATGCTTTAAGATTTGAATCTATGACTATTTTTTATGTGAAAATTGAAGGACCTTATTATAAAATTAAGTGGTAAGTTCCCACGTTTATCTTCGTACAAAGATAATTTAAAATAAAACCCTCTGTTTGGTATATGAATATAAAACATTTTTTAACAACTTGGAATGAAACCAAATTTGCAATGCCCGCAAGTGGTTTCAAATACAATCAATCAAACCAGGGAAAGCTGATGGAATTGACTAGCGTTATTACAAGAAAGTGTTTATCCGCGGCTGCTTCGTTTCCATATTTATTATTTCTTTAAAAGTTTTCATATTTTCAAATGAAGAGCTATGCTTTAATTAATACGTTGTCGTTTAACCCAAACTAATGTTAGGGATAAGCCTGAGGTCCATTCTGATCTACTGGATATTCCAAACGTTGAAATTGAAACCCCTTTGTCCACTTTCCCTGGGGCCTGTGTGATTTCCGAATTTAGATTTTTTTTTTATTGAGTAGATAACAATATGTTTTTTAAATGCAAAAAAATTGATATACGAAATAAGAATGTGTATGAAAGTTATGTATTTTTATTTCTTTTTTCTTTTTTTCTCAACCTCTCTCCACTTGACATACATTCATTTGAGAGAATTTATGGTCATTTTTCACTCTAAAACATCCTTCCCAAATCCAATCTTCAAGCGCCTTTTTTTTTAAGTTAGGGTATTTCTCTCTAAGGTTGTCCTTCTATCTCTCTCTCTCTTTTAAATCTTTTAAATTTGCTCTCATTCGCATCCTTCTATCTAATAAATTTAAAACTTTCAAGTGCATTTAGAAAAATTAAAATGGAGTCAATGATCTTTGCTCAACTTTTACTAACTTTAATTCATTTTCTTATATTAATTAATGATAATTAATTTTCATAATTTATAAAAGTCTAAAAAAATTCTCATTGTAACTTCGTCTATCTAAAATTCATTTTAATTATATAACAATAGTAAATTATTTTTTTCTTTTTGAGAGATATTTAAATATATAATTGTTTCTTCTGTTATGAAATATTAAGAAACTCTTCTAAGATAAAATATGACTAAAATATTTTTAAGAATAATATTTTAATTTTTATTAAAAATATAACTTTTAAAATTTTATTTTAATGCTATTTATTTTATGTTAAAAATTATAAAATTAATTTATTTTAAATTAAAAAATTAACTATTCTCATATTAGTCAAATATAATTTTTTAAGAATTATTAATGTATTTACATCTCAATTTCGTAAAAGAAAAACTCGGATTGGCTCTCAAACAAGTAACATTGTTTTCCTTATGTATATTACAATACTTTATGTCCTAAACCATGTTAGTGTCCAGCTACGACAGTCGCGTTCTTTGCCATGTATGTTGCAAAATTAAGGAACCTTACTGCGTATATATGTTTCCCATTCTCAATTCTCTTACGGTAGAAACGGAAATTCAGTGATTTGATTTATCTTTCCTTGACCCTATTACTCCAGATGGTGATTTCATTTGCTTAACCTTAATCTTTTTCACTGTTTCGCATTAGAGAGAAATCAATCAGTCAGTGAGCGAAAGAGACACACAAAGCTGGGGAGAGAGAAAGATGACGCCTTCTTTATCTGATCTGGGATCGAAGAGGCATTTTATTATCGTCTCAGTGATTATATATCTGAGCTGCTACTCATTTGCCTATGTGGGAGCTTCGATCCACGAATATCAAAACGAAACTTTCATTCACCGTGCGAATTCCTTCTTCTTCCATGGTGGCAGTGAAGGTCTCTATGCATCCAGAGTTATCTCCGTTAACGACACGCAAGCTTTGGAAGATAAGTCCCTTAATGGGAAATCTTTCATCAGGTAAATTGGAGTTTTTCTGTACTCATTTTTAGCTTTCTTTCGCTTTTTTGGGCGTACCCGTTTGCTTTGTTAACAAATGGGCAAATTTGATCTGTTTGTTTCTCGGAAAATTGATGGTCTTTCATCATTTTTCTTGTCACCCTCTTCGATAGAAAATACGTTTTGTTTTGTGAGGGTGGCCGATTGACTCATTTTGGTAATGCTAGTTTCTGATTGACTGAAAGCACAAAATGACAGAGAAATCTTTTATCTAAATTGATTGAAGTGATGCGTTGCAATGCTGATAAGAGTTTGTGACTATTGCTATGTCCAATAAAATTGTAGCAGAAGTGAAGATAAATGTTGCTGGAGTCTTTTTAATCAAGGAAATACTTCGGAGGAAGATTTAATTCATCAAAATGGATCTTAATAATTTTTATGTACTATATAAGAATGAAATTTCGAAGTTTTCATTTCCTAATATCATGTGGACAATCAGGTTTGAGTCTATCAGCTTTCGAAGAACTAAAGAATCTGCTTCAAAGAAGAATGATATGCAGCAAAGGACAGGCTTGGTTGAAGCTATTATAGTTAAGGTAAAAGACAGGAAGAAGATTGGTGGCGCTTATTTGAACTCTGAAGCTATATGCTGCACCCCAGAACTTGCCAAGGACGGTTCCTGTAAGGTGGGAGAGGTTATAATCCATGAAAACCCCGATGATCCTAATGGTCCCAAACGTTTACAGACATTCTTTGAAGGGAAAAATGAAGAGACTAAAATGGTTCTTCAAAATGTCCAAATAAACAGTACTGGAATGTATTACCTGTATTTTATGTTTTGTGATCCTGAGCTGAAGGATACAATAATTAGTGGAAGAACTGTTTGGAGAAATCCGGATGGTTATCTTCCAGGGAAGATGATGCCACTGATGACATTTTATGGTTTGATGTCTTTGGCTTACCTTTTACTGGGTCTGCTCTGGTTTCTACGGTTTGTACAATATTGGAAAGACATAATACAATTGCATTACCACATCACTGCTGTCATTGGTCTTGGAATGTGTGAAATGGCCCTCTGGTATTTTGAGTATGCAAATTTCAATTCCACTGGAACCAGACCAATGGGAATTACTCTATGGGCAGTAACTTTCACTGCTGTGAAGAAGACAGTCTCACGGCTTCTTATTCTAGTGGTTTCTATGGGTTATGGTGTTGTGCGCCCAACACTTGGAGGTATAACCACGAGAGTACTTCTTCTTGGTGCGGTGTATTTTGTTGCCTCTGAAGCACTTGAGCTAGTTGAACATCTGGGTAATATCAATGACTTCTCTGGGAAAACAAGGCTTTTCCTGGTGCTGCCTGTTGCTTTATTGGATGCATGTTTTATTCTTTGGACCTTCTCGTCATTATCTAAAACACTGGAAAAGCTTCAGGTAACCTTGTTTTTTGTAACTTTTCCCCTGCTTGCTATGATGGTCTGCACACTTGCTAAATATTGCCTACATTTCTTGTTAGCTTTGTGAGGAAGGCAACAATTTAATGAGCTCAGCACCAATCTATGAAATTTGAGAATAGGCACATGTTGGACATAGTTGTGAGTGTCAATGGGTAAACGCAAGTAAATTGTATTCAATTATGTGAAACACGCCTTTAGCTATTTAGCCAGCTCTAGGTCTATGAAGTTATATAGTTGTAAGTTATACCTTCTGTTGCATTTTATCTCTTTCAAATCTGCAGTTGAAAAATTATCCAAAATTTTAATTGGTAAATGGTTGAATTAGCCACATGTATATTTTCAAAATTCCTAAGAAAGTATTATTCATTTTAACGTAAATTTAAATGTTTATAAAAAATAGGCTTCCTGTGTTTCAGATAGTATTATAATATTAGCCAGAACACAAGAACAGTACCTGGAGAATGTTAATAGCTTCCAAATAAGATCATTGTTTTCCTGTATAGAATGTTAGTGATAGTTCCCTTTGCTTTAATACAATATAATTTTGATTTGATTTGCTTGACTCCTCTTTACTAATGATATGTCCATTTGTCTATTGTATGCCCAGATTCGAAGAAGTATGGCAAAACTTGAACTGTACAGAAAATTTACCAATTCCCTTGCAGTGACAGTGTTACTTTCAGTTATTTGGATTGGTTATGAGGTAGTTATTTGTTCCTTCTTACCTGCATTGCTTATTATTGAACATCAAGGGAGTTAAAACTTGCTTTACCCGTAAAGTTTTCCCATCTCATTTACCAATTTTTAGTTTAGTATAAAACTGATAAACCTAGAGAAAGAAAAGACTGGGTAGGAAAATGGACTTGAGTAAACAAGTTGGTTTGCTATCGAACCTGTCAAACAATTCTGAGGAATTCTTGAATAAAGAGGAGCAAAATATTGCTCTTAGATTATGGTCTTGTTTTCACTTTCATGCTACGTAGTTGTTGATAATTACAACAGACTCAGACTTCTGATTTATTTTTGCTTCAGTTGTACTTCAATGCATCTGACCCTTTAAGTGAACTGTGGCGAAGAGCCTGGGTCATCCCAGCTTTCTGGACTTTGCTTGCATACATTCTCCTGGTAGTAATCTGTGTTCTCTGGGCCCCATCTCAAAATCCTACCAGGTATGTTCTAACTTATTTACCCTTCCCCATCCCACACCTCATGATACACACACACACACACAAAAGAACAGTGAATGAAACAAAAACGGAAAGCGTGAAAACTTTCACATTTTACTGGTGTGGTCAATGCAGAGGTCAACAGCTTCGAAAATGTGATTAATGTGACTCTGATACTTCCATCCCTTTTACCTTTCCTTTGGGATGATTGCCCTCACCTGAAAATTTTGAGTCTATTTTTCTATTTGGATATATTTTGCTGAATTTCTAAATTTTTCATGTCTGCCAGATATTTACTGGTATAATTAAAGTATGATGGTCTCTAGCAACACATCCTGTAAACCCTGTTTTGCAAGTCAAAGCCGCACCACACTTCTGATCTCGTTGTTTCTTGAACCTTTGGACAGTTACTAGTGACTTGTGGTTTTTAGTTTCTATGATACGGTATGAATTCAGGGATGGGAAAAATAGATAAGAATGCAAATCTAGCAATTATATTAAAACATACAGTAAACTAGCATAAAGAATTAAAGTAATTTTGTTATAAAATTTAGGCACAACTTGTATTCTGGGAAATTGTAAGGCTTAAGCGAGTGATTCTCTCTGAAAAAAGGGAGTCTTTAACTTGTCTGTTCAAGTTGTGTAACAGTGAAAAACCTCCGTTCTTTCTTTTGAAAAGGACTTCTGGTGCCAAAATACATTACTGATTATTGGGATCAATATATCCTAGGTTTTTGTATGTCCGTCTATTGGATAGGTATTCCTGTGTACACCATCAGGTCTGAGACAATAACTTATGAAGAGATAGGATGTCTGAAGGCTGACTTTGGAAGATTTACTGAATGCTAACTTGAAATGTCTCATGTCAGATCAGAATCATGGAAGCTTTTCCTTTCTATTTAGTCTTATTACACTTGGTCATATCATATATTACTGTGACATGCTAATTTAGTCGTTAAAGCCTTCTCAATAGTTTTAAAGTTGATTTGGTTTGGAGTTTTGCAGATACGAATACTCAGAGGAGGCAGGGGATGACTTTGATGAGGAAGCCATAGCAGTGACTGGAAGTGCAGTGAAGGTGTCTGGGGAAAGAAAGGAAAGGAAGACAGCAGTTGTGGCAGATCATCATGTGTTCGGGCTCGGAGAAGATCGAGAGGAGGACAAAAGGGAGTGATGGCCTCTGCTTCTGTATTCCATTTCAAGTTCAGGTTATGTGTCAGGATCCTTACAAGGAATTTCGCCTTCCATTCTTTGCTGTGCCTCGTTAAATACTTGGGAGGGCTTTGAAGAAGGGTAAGGAAGTGTCTCCATGAGGAAGCAAAAGAGGAGGGGAAGGGGGAGGGAATTCTTCATATGGTAGAGAAATTTTTAGATAAATATGGTCTGTTGAAAATATGTAAATTAAACCAATAATAGATAAACATATAAACATGTGTTTACTTTAAAATGAAACTTAAAAAATATGGGTATCTATAATTATTTTAATTTATTTATCTTTAATAGATCCTTGTCTACTCGAAAAATATGGGTGTTCGGGGATAGCAACTTGAATACTAACTGTTGGCACAAAAGCTTAGTAATGGGGAGCGAATTTCCTTGTCTGTCAAAATTATCTTGTAGACTATCTGGGAACATGTTTCATACTTGATTTTTTATTGTTATTTCTGTTCTGCAGAGCAACCTCAAAGAAAGAAAACAAAAAAAAAAAAAAATAGAAAAAGGTTATCGGCCTATTTGATTCTGATTTTGTTTTATTACTTCAAAAAATGGTTCTGGAATTATTTTTAAATACAATTTTAAAAGAACAAAACTAAAAAAACTTGTTTGAGTAATTTGTTCCAAAATAATTTTAAAAATAAAAAACTGAATATATCTTTGAAGAATTTGTTTTTGAAACAATTTTTTTAAAAAAATTATTTGACCCGAATTTTACATGATATGGGTGTGTGTTGTATCATCAGTGCTAACACGGGCATGTGTGAGATGTCATATCATGTTAGTCTCAAAATAAATGCGTGCCCAATGTTGAGTTGTGTGTGATTGGTGTCGTATGGTTCATGTATTCCCATGCACATGTGCATATCTAAAGTCATGTCGTGTATGGGTGTGTACATGCACACTCACACTTGTGAATCGTAGGCATTGTGTGTACGATGTCATATTCTATTTGTGGGCATGTTTGTTTGTTTTGTGTGTTTGTGAAGTGTATGTGTTTATACAAGCATACGCGGGTATAAAGTTGTGTCGTGCGTATGTGAGCATATGCGTGCTTGTGTTTGCATGTGTATAATATCGTATTGTGTGTCCGTACACGCGTGTGCATGATGTAGTGTCGTGCGTGTAGTGTCATATTGTGTTTGTGTGTGTAAGCGTGTCCATTCGGTGTCATATTGCAGGCGTGTGGTGTCATGTAGTGGCAAAGTCATGCTTGTTTTTTTTATTGAGGGGAGAGGGGCCATGCCCCTCAATATATATATATATATATATATATATATATATGTGTAATATTAAGTTTTGATGTTATACACTTATATTTCATAAAAACTTAAACTTATTAGATATACACATGTATTATGTAATTTTTTTAGTATTATGTGATATTTTAAATTGAATCCTTGAATTTACTTATGTATCATTTTAAAAAAAACTTTATTATTATTATTTTTTCTTTTTCTTTTTTTAATTTTTTCCCTACTCTCTTTTCTTTCTCTTTGGACGTAAGCTTTAAAAGTGTGATATTCATACATTCAATATTATTAGTTTCTTGAGATAATTTCAAAGCTCATTTAAAAATTAAAAACTCAACTAAATTATTTGAGTCTTAAATGCTAAGTTGCCAACTTATAGGAGTATTAGTTGTGCTATAATTTTATTATTTATTACTAATGTGGAAGTAAAATAATATATTTGTAATTTCAATTTCAATTTTTTTATTTAGACTATATATTATAAATGTATAATTTTTTTTGAATAAGATATGAAATGTTTAAAGAAAAAATTGACATAAAAACAATAATGTGTAAACTTCATGAATTTAATTTTAATCAACAATTTTAAAAGATTTGCCATCAAACTTAAAAAATAAATTAAAATTTTAACCAATCATTCTAATAATCAACATAAGATACGAAAAAAATATTTACAAAAAAACAATGTCAGCTTTGCCCCCTTAATCTAGAGTCTTGGTTCTACACTAGTGTCATGATGCATATGTGTTCGAATGTGCATGTATAGAGTTGCATCGTATTTATGTGTGCATGCTGAATTGTGTTTTATCTTTTTTTTTTCAAGTTTAATGCACTATCTCGTGGTGTGTTTGTGTCTTTAATATCATATTAAAAATATAATCCCAATTGCATGTTGGAGCTTATTATCAATTTAATTGCCTTCATTGTTAGGAAAAAAAATTATTTGCATTTGCTTATATTTTTATTATCAGATTTTTTTATTAAAATATAAAAAAAATGATTCACTAATAATACTATAACAAGTGTATGATTTTTGCTTAAATTAATATAAATGTTCAATTAAACTATATACTTATTATAGTATTATTAAAAAATCTTATATTTGTCATGATTTAATTAGAAAACTTAATACTAAAGATATAAATAATTGCACTTAAGTCTAATCCTTATTGTTATATTAAGAACTAAATAATAGTCCTAAATTGTTTAAGCTCATTGGGAGAAAGTAAATTAAAGGAATATTTTTACAATATATTAAATATAAAAAATATTAGTTGTAATTAACCAAACTTTAAATAAAAAATTTAATGCTTTTTTAAGAAAATTTTTTCAAAACTAATATTTTCCAAGAAAAAAATTTGTTATATAAATTAGAGAAATATAAGGAAAAAATCCTTTTAAAAATCTTAACTTCGTAAAGTTGACAATAAAAAATTTTAAAAATAAAATTTCTCTTAAAGACCAAAGGAATTAAATTTTGCCTTGTTTGGACCAAAATACCCACAACTGTAGTCCACTGAATCAAAGCTTCCATCCTCACCCGTCTCAACCTTCATCTTCCCCCATAATGCATAGATCTAGTCAGTGTCATCCGCTATCACAGCCTCCTCCATCATCGATTGTTAGCTACCATTAGATTCACACTTCTTTGATTTTCCTCTCTCATTCTCTCTTCTTCTTTGTAAGTATTCTGCATATTTTCAATAGAAGTACCTATAATCATCAATGTGAATCCTCACCACAACCACCAAGTATTCTTCTCTCCTTATCTTTTTTTGCATGTTTTCTGTAGAAGCTTCGAATCTATAATCATTAATGTTAGAAGTACGAGCAATAATTGTTGAAAGAATGAATGGTAATTTTTAAGAAGTAGAAGTAATAATTTCAAGAAGCATGAGTGTTAACAGTAACAAATCTAAAATGCTTTGGTAACTTTTAGAATGATGAGTAGTAATTGTTGAAAAAATGAACGGTAATTCCAAGAAGCATGGGTGTAATTATTAGAAGAATTACTAGTAATTTTGGAAAATATAAATGGTAACAAGTAAAAGAATAAGTGATAATTTTAGACAGTATGAGCGGTAAGTTTAAAAAAATACGAATAATGATGACTAAATTGTATTTACAAACTAAAACATCCTTACAACATTAGGAAGACTCTGTTATAGCTTTAGAGAGTATAAATGGTAATTTTAGAAAACACCAATGTTAATTAAATAATAATAATTTTTATGACTCATTCAGGAATAACAACAAATTTGAAACACTTGTAGTATCAAAAAAATATTATTATAATTTTAGAGAATATGATTGATAACTTTGGAAAGTATTAATGGTAACTAAATGATAATAATTTTCATGGCTTATCCAAAGATAATAACAAATGATAACTCATTTTTCTAATAATTATTACTTATGCTTCTCCAAATTATTACTTATTTTTTTAATGGTACTTACTTATATTTTCTAAAATTACCATATATTTTTTCAACAATTATAATATGATCTTTTTGAAGTTATAATTTAATTAACACTCATGTTTCTTAAAATTATCACTCTTATTTTTTAAAGTTATTATTTATCCTTTTAACAATTACTACCTTATGTTTCTTAAAGTTATTAAAGTGATTTAAGTTTGTTACTATCACTTAGTCACTGGCACTTGTGTTTCTTGAAATTATAGTTTCTACTTTCCAAAGTTATCATTTATTTTTTTAATAGTTGCTACTCATACTTCTAATATTGATGATTATGGGTTTGATGTTTTGGCAAAAATATAGAAAGGGAGAAGAAGAAGAATTAGTGGTGGTGGGGATTTATATTGATGATTATAGGTTTGATGCTTCTGCACAAAATATGCAAAATACTTGCAAGGATGAAGAGAGAAGGAGAGGATTGCCGAAGAAGTGTGAATCTGGTTGTAGCCGACAACTATTGATGGAGGAGGCTACGACGGCAGATAACAACGGTTCGACTTGCGAGTTGTGGTGGAAGATAAAGGTCAAAACGGGAGAGGATGGATGCTTGGACTCAATGGATCTGAGATGGGGTTATTTTGGTCCAAATCTGGTAGAATTTAGGCCAATCGAGTTCTTTTGAGAAATTTTATTTTTTAAATTTCTAAATATAATGCATCTTCCTTTCCCAGTCCACACTTTGTTAATTACACATGGATTGTTGCAGCACATGCCACCCCAAGCAGGGCACTGGGCAATTCGAAAGCGAGGCTTAAAGCAAAACCATTAGCTTCGTTGCTAACCCTTTGCGAAACGAAGCCCCAAATTCCAGAACACATGGCCAAGCGAAGCAATCGTCGATGGTGGCTTCTACCTCCTTGGAAGTACAGTCTCAGCTACCCGAAGACATTCTCGCTGATATTCTCAAAAGGCTCCCACTCAGAACCCTGGCTCGTTTTAGGTGCGTTTGCAAATCATGGCGTTCTTTATTCGCGAACTCTTTCTTCGTTAGGATGCATCTTAATTTTCTCAAACTCAATCCCGACCTCAGTACTGTATGATTCTCTCCCGTTACTTCGAGACCCTTTTGTCTGTAGGCCCTGAAGAGTACCCTTCACTGCCTAGCTTTGATTCTGAGAGTGGATTTGAAATTACCCAAGAGCTTGATCTTCCCCTGATTGTGGGGAACACTTATTGCGTGAAGGGTCATTGTGATGGCTTACTTTGTGTGATAATCAACGATGGTAGCATTGTTTTGTGGAACCCTTCCATTACGGGGTATAAGAAACTGCCCCCACCTACTGATGTCACGAGAGCTAGGGAAGTTCTAGGGGTTGGTTTTGATTCCTCTTTGAATGATTACAAAATAGTCAGAGCTCCTTCTGCTTATTGTAAGTACAAGATTAAAGATTATCACCCACAAGTGGAAGTCTTCACGTTGAGTTCCAATTCCTGGAGAAAGCTGCCGGATGAGGAAACCCCACCATTTTTCATCGAACACTATCAGCAATCACTTACTGTGAACGGTGGTCTTTACTGGTTAGCAATGGAGGACTTCAGAACAACCATTCTACGTTTCGACTTAGGTGATGATAAGTTTAAGGTCAGGATGGTCTGGGAAGAAATTTAGCTTGGTTTGGAATACTGAATGGGTCATTGTGTGTGTTTCACTCTCAGAGATTTTTCTATTTTGATATATGGACAACCAAGGATGCCCAAACTTGGACAAAACTCATTACCTTTCCAAAGATTAGGGAGCCAGAACCTAGCATTAGTTCTGTAGATTATTCTCCTTTGTGTTTCATGAAGGGTGGATCATTGCTACTAAGTGTACGAGGAAAGGGTTTGGTGGCTTATGATCCAGTAGTAGATAGATATAGCAAACTTGCAGTACTAGAAGATGAACGTTGGTTACATGAGACTGTCTATACTGAGAGATTGGTTTCACCCCATAGCTGCAACAGACCCTTGGAGCAAACAGGGTCATCTGGTGCTATTACACTTAATCCTCATCGGCTGCTCGTTGGCTTTACAAATGGTGTTGTGTGTCATTTCACTTATTATGGTAGCAGTAGTCGAAGTGAAGGTAACCGTTTGAAATGGCTTGAAATTGCTCTTCCCCTTTATAGTTAATGAGAAGATCTACATTGTGGTTGCTCAAATCCTAGAACACTTCCTAATTGTATTTCAGTTTGTTACTCTTTTGAAAAGTTCAGCATATAGCTTTGTTCATTACCTTTTTACAGCCTGCGGAAGGCTTATTAACTCAAGCAAATTTCTTAGAGATGAGTTCATTGTCCATAATTGAGCAGCTGCTGTCAAAACTGGTATCTTTGTGACAGATTGTTTGTGGACTAAACCAATGATGAACACACGTATCAACGTGTTAGAGGTGCATTTCATGAAAAGTGTGAAGTGTTTTATATTTTTATACATGATTAGCTTGGTTTATTTAATTCTTTTTAGATCAGATTTACTTAGAAAGTTCTCCGTCTCTACATTATGTTTTGTTCCAAAACAGTCACAGCTCCAGCCAGGGGGACACCTGCTGGCTGCACATACAAAGCATAATCTTCTCAGTAATTGCACCATCTGCTAGAATCTTAACTAAAACCTGGCATATTTTGAAGCTTTTGAGAAACCTGATTCATGAAATTAAGTTGCATATTGTCTTTGTCTGTTTCATGAATTGTTTTTTTTTTTAAATTTCGCCAAATTGGTTGGGATTTCGTGTAGTATTTGATTTGTATATTAATATTTAGAATTGATGAAATTGACTTCAAATAGTGTGTCATTTGACACAATTAGTTTGAAAATGATATAATTAAATTAGATTGAATCCTTAATTTTCTAAGAAATTCCAACTTTTCAAACATGTGATCTTTTACTAGATTTTTAATTTTCATGTTCTGCAATTACATGTCTACTCTTCCAAATAGTCTTAATCCATGACCTGTTGAATTGTAAATATATACGAGACTTGATATAGATTTGAGGTACTTGTGAAATCTCTGGCTGCTCAATTTTAAGGGGTAGGGTGAAAGTGAATAATACAAGAAAACAAAACAAGAAAAAATGCATGTACCCAAGAATATCATCACTAAGTAGTGTGTTATTTAACATAATTCGTTTGAAAATGATATAATTAAATTGGATTGAATTTTAATTTTCTAAGAAATTCCAACTTTTCAAACGTGATCTTTTACTAGATTTTTAATTTTCATGTTCTGCAATTACATGTCCACTCTTTCAAAGAGTCTTAATCCATGACGTGTTATATTGTTTATATATGCAAGACTTGATATAGATTTGAAGTACTCGTGAAATCTGCGTCTGCACAATTTTTAAGAGGTAGGGTGAAGGTGAATAATACAAGAAAACAAAACAGGAAAAAATGCTTGTACCCAAGAACATCATCACTAATTAGAAAACTTTATTTAAGCTTTTTGTCCCAGCATTTTCGCCTAGAGTTCCTTTTCTTTACCAATTTGAATCCCATCAAATTTGATTAATTAGGTAATATTTCATTGACGGAAATATGTTATGTACACCAGTAATACTGAAAAGTTCAATAGTATTTTTATTCATATTTTGACAAATAATTCTTGTATGAATTTAAGATTTAACTTAACCACAATTTAAAATTTAAAATTAGATTACGTTATTTTTATAAGAAATAAATAATGTGATAAAATATAATAAAAATAATAATGAGTACTCAGTGCTACATAAATATAAAAGAATAATAAATTATTGATCTTGTTGGGTTGTTATTATCTGATTTGCATTTTCCATATCATTTTCCTATTCCTTAATTTAATCCAAGGCTTAGGCACTTTGAAAGACTGGGCAAACCATCCTCAAATAAATACTAATCAGAATTTTTAGAAAACCGAGGAAAGTCAAAGCACAAATAGGAAACAAAATTGGGCAATTGAGACTTGTTTGTGTTTAATGGCATTAAAACCAAACGCGGGGTATACGCGTTCAAAGGAGCAGCCACAGCTTCAGCTGGACCTAAACGAAACTTGAAACCAACTTTGCTTCCTCCCTCAGAAGAAGCCTCTAAAAAGGAATATTCTTCGTTAAATATAGTTTCCTTACAGAATCAGTCTCTTTTTCCCCTTCATATAAGTTTTTTTTTTCTTTCTCTCCCGGAAACCGCTTAGGGTGCGGTCGATGCTGTTTTTCTGAGCTTTACTGCAATTTCTAGCTCTCAAAGGTAAAGATCCAATTCAAAGCTGGTGTTTTTGGTTCTATTGGTGAAATCTGATTTCTGGGTTCTGCTATTTTTGTAGTATGGATCTCCACGAAAGCAGTGGCAAAGGAAGGAAGAGCAGGCCAAGCAGGCGCAAGAGATTGAAGGCATATTGTGGCTGCCCCTGTCATGCTGTATCAACCGTCTTCAGAGGAATTGGGAGGTGCATGTTTGTGTGTTGTTACCCTGTTGTGCAGTGTTCGGGGTTGGATGAGCATAGACATCGCCACCATCACCAGAAACGCTTCAATTGGTGACTGTGAAATATGACTCCTAATTCGTTTGGGTCTCAACCCCATAATCCAGATTGCTTAATGGAATCCATTGTTTGAATGACAGAATCAGTGTTTTCTTATACTTCCCTCCTTGTTTTTGGCATTTTGGGGAGAGAGATAGAATGGGCATTTTTATAGATGGTTCTGGTTTTACTTGTTCTGTATAATTGTAAATACGTATAGTTTTGTTTGTCTTCTTATTAATATGCAATCTGGAACTTTTGCATATATATATATATATATATATATATATATATATATATATATATATATATATATATATATTTCTCTCATTCCAGCAATTCTGCCACATATCTTGGTTTTTGCCTACTTTTCAGTTTCAGCAAGCGGAAACGTCTGCAATAACGCCTATTTTCTGCAGCAAGGACAAGAATTCCGGGTGCTCTATTTCCATATTTTAATGATCATATAATTCTAACTTCCTAAAAATGTTAGACAGTCCATGAACTGAAAAGAACATAGAAAAATATGTGCCAGGAAAAATTAACCGGTATATAGGTGAAAGAAAGAAAGAAAGAAGACAAGACAACATCCTCAAAACAATGATCTTCAATCTCGTACATAAACAAGCTAAGCCACAGGATTGGACAATGATATGAAGGTAAGGGCCCCTTCTTTTTAAAATTTACCCAAAAAACAGAAAGTTTTCTAGCCTCTGCAATTCATCAGTTGACATGTCAGCTTCTTCACATCAGATTGTTTGAGGGGCTTTTGGATGAACATCTGAGCTCCTTCCTCCAAACACCTTTTCACACACAACAGGAAATGAGTCAGAACACCAATGATATACAGAGACACAAACATCATCTGTAGAATATAGTTAATGGTGGGAATTACTTGTTAACCCGAGTTGGGATGTTTTCAGATGACATGATCACCACTGGAACCTCCTTCATGATTGATGATTCCTTTTTCCAAAGTAAAACAGATTGTGGTTGTTAATATTATAAACTTGTGTCACTGACTCAGTAAAATACCTTTATTTTCTGCCATACCCTCTAAAATACCTTTATTTTCTTAAGTAGTTCATATCCTGTCATCCCAGGCATACAATAGTCTGTGATAATCATATTCACTTTGGATCCCTAAAAGCAGCATTTCATTAGCAGTTTGGTAAAATGTATATGACTTTGGATACTACGAAAAGAGAATATGAGTTACTTACAGTGCCCTTGAAGGTGTTTTCTTCGTCACTGGCCAACCCCAAAAACTCCAATGCCCTCGGTCCATTTTCTGCAGTTGTCACTACAAGCAAATAGCCATCCTCATAAATGACTGAAACTAAACACCAGAAGAGTGTTTTTGAAAAGGAAAAGAACAGAAAATGCTTTGTATATATGTATATACCTTTGCAAGAAGAATTCCTGAGGAGCTTCTCAACTAGTTTGCGGTCAATGAGGTTGTCATCAACAGCTAAAACATGGGGCATAACCCCATTTTCCATGACCCAATTTGGTGAAGAAGAAGAAGCCATACGTTTTTTAAATCTTAAAAATACAGATAATAAGAAGAAGAAACTCTGCTACATAAGGTAATAAACGCAGTTGAGATAAAGGAGGGGCTGCAAGAGTATTAATTGCAGAAAGGACCAAAAGAAAAACAAAACGCTTATTTTTTTTTTTCTGACAGGACCTATAATGAAGAGAGAAAGGAACATAAAAGCAAACAAACTTGAAAGTCACAAGAGATGTATGAAGGAAACGAGGTGGTGGTATATATAAAGAGTAAATGTATATGAAATCGAAGGTGGTTGGTGGGAGAGGAATTTTAGTAAACCACAGAGAGAGAGAGACAGAGATAATATCAAGTGACAGATATTTCGTGATCCTTTTGGGGTATCTATGAGATTTGATTCAGTCCTAACCCACTCTCTCTCTCTCTCTCTCTCTCTCTCTCTCTCTCTCTCTCTCTCTCTCATTCATAGTTTCTCTGATTTCTGTCTTGACGAGATTTCGGTATCAGTATCAGTATCTGCAGTCTCTGCATTCATTTTTGTGAAATGCTCACCCCAGTCACTTCTTCTAAGCTAAGCACTATTAATTATCATAACTTCTTTTTTCATATATATATTTGCCCATTTTCACGTATGGATAAAAGATAAATCTTCATAAACAAGTAAGTTTAGTGATATGATCCAAATAATCTTGGCCGAAATGTATCTTAAGGATTGAACTGAGACTTTTTGTCAGGGTTATGGGAGCCTTGGTACCTATTGAGCAACGCTGTAAAGGGCAGAAATTGAAGATTGGAATGGCATGTTCTTGGAGAAAGAATATACAGCTGTCAACCCCAAATATGAGTATCTCATGCACCCAGAATGCAACTTTCATTTGCAATCAAGTAATTGATTTTCTCTTCATAATCATTCCTAAGATTCGAAAGTTTAAACAAACCAAGAGAAAGAGGGAGAAACAAATGTTGCAGGGGACATCCCGAAAAATTATAGAAATTGATTGATTTAATCTACTTATTTTAAGAAATCGAATCTGGTTTAAAGTATTTAAACAACCAAGATGAAGAAGTGTGAAGAAGAGATATGATTGTATCCAAGAAGATAAACAACCACGTGGTGCTTTGCTTAATCGCCTTGATACGATTGGATTGGAGTAAATCAAACTTTTGGGACATAATACTAAGAAGTTCGATCACACAAATAACAATTTTGCCTATCCAATCAATCAGCCAAAAAGAAAGTCAGATCTTCAATTGCTGCTCTTCACAACTGGACAGAATCTACAGATATGAAAGAGTTCGATTTTCAGACGGAAATTACATCTGATATGATTTTGAGTACAGAGAGAAAAGAAAAGGAAAGTCCACGTGTTTGGAAATCAAGAATTTTCCTTTCCTTTTTCTGATTCGTCTTATTCTACGTGAGTACAAAATTGTACGGATAGCGTCATAAGCTGAAGAATAAAATCTAACTCCGGCATCTTGTGATTGTGTCATCAATACAGAAAGAAAAGATGGCTTCTCACTGATTTTTCAAAAGAAGTTCACTTTACAATCCCAAAACGTGTAGAGAATCGAACTCTTGTTCAAGTGCTCTTTCTGAACTCGTCAGTGCTTATGTCGAAAACAGTCCGGTTGACTTGCAAATCCACGTTTAGATTCTCAGTCTCATCTCTCATCGCATTTTGTATCACGAATAACGTGATAAAATGAAGTTAAAAAAATCTGTATAATAACGAAACCTGTGTGTTTGACTTGGAGTAGAAGTGACCCTTGGATTCGCTTCTGCGGTTGGATTCTGCATGCTTCCCTACATGAAGGTAAAATTTAGCATCGCAAGAATGGTTGTTTATATTTCTATATCAGGAAGAAAAAAACCAGACAGTGTGACGAGATGGGTTGAGTGACATTTTGTGACAGCGGCAAGGAAGTCAAGCTGTAATGCAAGTAGGGAACTTTTTGTACTTTCTGTACAACATGACATGACTTAGGATTCTATGCGGTAATAAACTCTGTTCAATTGAAAAAAAGAAAGAATAGTTTTTTATTAGAAAGTGTTCCCAGAATTTTACACCTTCAATATTTTTATAGGTTTAAAATAATTAAATTTATACTGTCAATAATTACACATGACTTTAAGAAACTTTAACAATAACTATCACAAACGCTGATTCATTCATTATCCCTACAAAATGATCATTTTACTTAAAATGTCATTATACATTTGCAATTACAAACAATCTCTCATTTTTCTTTAATCCTTGTGAAAAAAAAAAAAATTGTCTTTGACATCTTTTAAATAATACAATACATTTTAGTTGGGTTAAGCTTTTTTTTTCTTTTTTGGTCTCTATTTTGTCATACTTTTTACCAACAAATAGCGTGTACAGATTTACCAAAATGAATGTATGAATTATATTACTTCATCGTATAGCTAGTTAGTACGTGTCCCGAAAACTTTCTTATGCAAGTAAGCTAACCCTAAGCCAAGCTGCAGTGCATTATGACAGAGATTCCCCAGAGAGTTTTGGGAAATGGGTATAGTCAAATGTCATTCACAAATTTCCAGTTTGCTTGTGTATTTACTATTTCCAACGACATGACAATCTACTCAAAAGGCTTCATTTTCAGGTCACTCGTATGATGAGTACGCATGGCTCTCAAGTTCCTGAGACATATTGGGACTTTCTGTTTAATAATTTTTTCTAAGATGTCAACATTGTAAGTTAATTTATAATAATTCATACTAGTAACTAAACTCTGCGGGACAGACTGTATAAAGTTTGATTATATACAATATTGTCTATATTTATTAGGTGCTTGATATAGACATCGCATTATATAAGATTATACGGTTAACTCTAATTAATCACACTTTAATATAATATTCGCCGTATAGTTTAACCAGGCCATTCTTATTTTGATTAGACCTGATTGTACCAAAAATTAAAAAAAAAAAAAAAAAAAGGTCTTCATTTTATAGGAAATTCCAGTATTGCTTATTTATTCAGAATCCATTCATGTATTTGCCTGTTTGCACAAATTAATTTTCTTAAAAACTGAAATAAATCAAACTTAATTCATTGTAAATTTTAAAATTTGATGTAAGATAGTGTATTTTTGTTTAAAATGTATAAATTATTTAGTTTAAGAATATATATATATATATCAATTATAAGTGTCATGCGCTATTATTTTAAGGAATTTTTTGGTCAAAATAGCCACTTTTTAATCTTATACCATCTTATACAATTATGCATTAAATACATAAAACATAACTTTTTAACATCATATAGCCTTACATTACATGTTTTATGATAATGTACTAAATATTGTACTGTATAAAAATCTTATACAAACTAATTTTTATTTTATCCTGTCTTTTTTCAGATAATACTATCTAGTCTCATTCTACACAAGGCAATAGACAGTACCTAATAAAAGTTATTACTGTAATATTTGAAGATGAACCCAAATTCTTTGCAAATCCGAGAGATTCACACGGTATGTGCATTCCAATCTAGACCTTTTACATTGGTTCAGGTTTCATAAACATTTTTTTTAATATGAAACATCATTTTATTTGTAGTTAGAGTTATAAAACTGTTTTTATTTTATGTTTTGTATTTTATAAAATAAAAAATAAATTATATATATATATATATATAATTTAAGCTGTATAAGTCAAATACGAACAGTCTAAATCCAAATAAAATGTACATCCTTGGAAATGTGTGGATACCTGCGGATTGGAGGACACTGATTCATAATCATTTTCTTATTTTGCTATTTGCACTTTGGCGAGGGAAAAGATGTCTAGTTTTTTCGCTACGTAGATCTCATCCCTTCAAAACAGAAGGTCATACCATTTAGGTTTTTTTTCTTTTTTTCTCTTAAACAAAGCCATGTTGCGTAATACATACGCTGCACAGCAAGGAGTCCGTGTATGAGGAGGAGGAGGGATGATGAATTATTATCACTTTATTGTTTGTAAAATTGTAAAAAGCTTGTCATTCTCTTTATGATCCGGAATTATAAATCTATTATTCTCTTTTAAGGTTATTTGATTAAAATAAAAATTTATAACACCTATTGCCATTTGGTGGTGATCTTAAAAAGAAAATACAGACACCCAGGACACTAAAATCTTTTTTCCCGATGAGAACAAGCAAACGACTTTTGGTAAAACAAAAATATCCACGGTAAATAAAAATCACAAAAATGCTCTAACTATTAATATTTTGTCAAAAAAGAAGGCCAAGCACTGATTTTTTTTTTGGGGGTTACAGTGCTTTTAGCAAAACAAGAAGCTACAGAATGGCACGACATAACCTAAAAAATGCAGCTCATGCAGTTAAATCTGAAAGATAAGCATGTTATACCCTTGGAAATCTTGGTTTCGCTATGTTGTTCAAAATTTGAAATACCTTGTGATAAATGCTAGGTACAATCTCTGAATCGTCAGCAAAAATATATTAAAAGGGCATTATTTTATAGTTGCCCTGGGAATGGAAGATGTACATGGACCACCCAACGTCATAAAAGGTATTCCCTTGAATGTGGCCACGCCCTTTTCATCAGTGAAAAGATTCTGCATTACAAAATACCCATCATCACCTGAACATCATAACTTCAAGCATATAAATTGCTTTAAAAAAGCTACTCCATGTGTCATAAATTCATTGGAAAACCTTGTGACAGACACTTGAACTCATCCAATTTTTTTCTAAAATTAAAAGGAATAAGAGAATACCGGTGTAATCTTCTCCAGCTGTTTCTTTTTTGGGTTAAGTACATCTTCTGGCTTTCCATCAATCCTAAATTAAAGAAATGAACAAATCAGTGTAAAATAAATAATCTCAGAAGGAAACCTCATCCAAAGCACTATAAGCATATCAATCCAAATTTTTTAATAATCAACAGTTTCTAGAAGTGGGATGCAGCTATGATGAAGTAGTTTGTCAATCTTAGGTATATTACAGAGTAATACTGCAACTTTTTGGCAACTACAAACAAGTTATATTAATACTTCGCAAAAGATCAAATGTGATTATTACTACAACAGGAAAGCCATCCACAAATGTATTCCTTAGCATTATCTGTTCCGTGCCCTCTATTTCTTTCTCATTTGCTAATACCTTGACATAATTCAGTGCATTAACATCACTCCTGTTAAACCCAGTGATTATTCAAAATCCGAAAACAGAAATGGTCAATATATTTAAAAGTAGCCAAGCTTAGAAGCTCTCAATGACTAGTGTGGCAACTGGCAAACTTTAAGCTTCCTCCCTCCCAGCCATGGCATGTTCCACTCAGAGACATTGACTTATAATACTATATCTAGAGAATAAAATATGCCATTCAAGTAGGAAAGGTGCGTCAGCAGGTTCAAGAAACTTCAGCAAGATTACCCAGAAAAAGAAACACGTTCCCCGATTTTAGACCCTTCTGGAGGAAGCAAGGGCTCCACTACGGTATGATCTTCATTAGAAGCACATAAGACCTGAAGATAGGAGTCAAATACATGCACGGTCATTTGAACATCACAGGATATACATGGCAAAATAATTTAACTCTATGCAGCAAAAGATGAGTATGATTTAATAGGACAAATACCAGCCCCTCTGATATAACATCCCGTAGTTTCCCAGGTTTGACATTTGTAATAAGTACAACACGACGATTCTGTGCAGTACAATCAGACAGCAAGACCATAAGATTTAAGACTAAGAATCAACATATCCAACAACCACATAATCACAATTCAGACGGACTAAATCTGATAATATCACACTAGGTCGGGAAACTATATTACCATCAACTCATCAGGGCTACAATACTTTGCCAAACCACTGACAACTTGCCGCAATTTGGCATCCCCAACATCTATCTCCTCAACTAGCAAACTGCATCATTTAAGTTCATTAATTTTAATATTTAAGTTGTAAATAGGTGTCAAAATATCAAACCACAATAGCATGAATAAATCTATCATCAGTTTAATTTTGCTTATTTATAAAAGATAATTTTGCCAGAGTACCTATCAGCAGATGGATGTTTCCATGCTTTACGAATTAGTCCAACCTGAATATTTAGCAAACTGACACTAACTTCTTTGTCTTTCTCAGACACTTCTGTTTCAGCAGGTTTTGTCTTCCCTTTAGCAGCATCCTTGTCTCCTGTTACCTTTTCCTTCATGTTCCAAATAGAAGGGAAAAGAGTTGAAAAGTTAGAGTGCAATAACTCAATTAAGATACAACTCCAACAGTACAAGAAATTTATAACACAAATTGCAATTATAAACAGAAAACCTTGACAAAGGCTTGTATCATAAATGAAAAAGTTACTGGTGTTTTGGATCTTACATATTGATTAATTGTTCTTATTGTGTTGGATTTTTACAAAAATGCTTCATTTTAAAATCATAAGAAATTTTGGTATACACATTGGCAGATGGATGTGGATCTAATCTAACTCTTTAAAGATCCCAAATTTCATCAAAGCAGCATGTACAGAATTCAACTAGCCTATAATTCTTTGCACAGAAAAGATGAGGCTTTTATCACTATTATGGTTAATACTTTACGCTGTCATATCTCCTCAACTAGGTTATCTAGAAGTGAAAAATAAAATAAAATCTGTTGTCACATAAAATAAGTCCAATTTTTGTGATTTTTTTTGGGGGGGGGGGGGGGGGGGGGGGGGGGGTGGTTACTTACCTCAACTTTGCTCTTATCTTTGCTTACTTCTACTTCTGACTTGTTTATATTCTTTGTGCTTTGCTCAGTCCTGTTTGCTTTTGATTCTTTCGAATCAGCTTCAGCATCTCCTACAGGTTTTGCTATCTGCAACTAAAATCAAATAAGGAAAATGAAAAAGTGTCAGCCCCCATAAGATTTTACAAGTAATCAAATACATGTCTTGTGGTGCATAACAGAAAATTTCAAGAAATCTAGTAGATATGCATGGATGTAATCCATAATTTCAAAGGTCTCTACAAGCTGTTCATCCAAAATGCCATTGTCATCAGTCACAATATTTTAGAAATACAGTTCTAAGGTGTATGCCATTAAGTTGAAGTGAAAATTTACGGATTCTCTGTTTAGTGTTTACACTATTTCAAATTTTACAGCAGTAGAATCTGCAAATAAGAAGCACAAAGATTATACTTCAGGGATTTATACACCCAAAAAACTTGAGGCTTAAGCTTTGTTAAGTCTATGGAAAAATGACTAATAAGCAATAAGGGAATGATGGCTCACCGGAGGCTCAAATTCAGGCACCTGCAGCAATATTTTCTCAAATAAACCTCCAAAATCCTCCTTGTGCTGAGGACAGAATGACATTTAGTTAAGAACCAAAAAATATGGTTAAGAGCACAACTGAAACAAATGTATTCCTGATGCAAACTCCAGAAAGCTAGACAACAGCATTCCAATTTCAAAGCATGTCTAATATTAATATATATATATATATATATATATGTATAATTAAATGACTTCTCGAATATTTCACCAGCTTGGCCATATACATTAAATAAAAATAATTGTGAAGAAACTGAGTTTGGCTACCAATCAGATCAGCCACCTCAAGAGCTAACAACTAGGTAACTAGCACTCCACAGGATGGGTGGAAGTGTGAAAATGCAAATGCTTTCATTTATGCAGTAGAAAAGACATCCACACAGCAAACACAGAATGGGCACCCAATCATCCTATGCAATCCTAACCAGCAAAAAGCAGTCTCCAATTATGAACTTCTAAATGGACCAGGGTACATACACATGGTGCCACTATGAAATTAAATACCCAGGAACTAAAATTCAGATTTCAGAAATATTCCTTCCCTTTTTCCTATCACATTCCAAGCAGGCATCAGTACAACTTCCCAATTCCTAGTACCAAGGTTTTGCTATATCTTTCTGTACTATTGCTTTTCATTCACTGTAGAAATACATACGAGAAGACATATCAAGCAGGGTGCAGGGACTTCACTATTGCTACATATTTACTTAACATTATGAATGTTCAAGATATCAAACTACACAGTAAAAAGTAGCACCAATCACCAGCAATTATTGTGAATGATTTAACTGCAAAATAATGTAGTTCCTTACATGTAACCAGCAATGGACATAACCAAACTTAACCCGCAGATCATACCTGAACGTAATCCATCCATCTTAAAACATGAGGCAGTTTTTTCCTGTTCGTCTCTGAAAGGTTGGTCTGGCAATAAGCAACCACTAAAACTTTGTTAAATTTCAACGTTAGTGCCCAAAACTTAAATACTTTTTCCCCATTGACTTTTGCCTTACCATTTGAATTTATTTTGCCAGTAAAATTATCAGTTCCCTTTTTTCTAAGCGAGGGCCAGAAAGACAGAAAATGCCTGACCAACCAATTTCTAGGGGAGGGGGAGGGAGTCGTGTTTTGAAATCAAGGTATGATAAAGATGGCATGGTGCATACCAGGGAAGAATTAATCGCAGAAAACACTATAACATCAGCTTCAGACAGTTTCAAACCATTGCCCAAGAGAACAGATTTTTCAGAGAGTTCTTCATTTAAACTCTTGAGAACCTCAAAGGAGGCTTCTGTGATTTCAGGAAAAGATTCTGCAAATGCTACCCACTTCATCACCTACAAGTGAAAAATATACAAAGGGTAAGAATTAAAATTAAACAAGCCAAAGTGACAAGCATACAACTTCTGGGGAGTATATCATAATTTAGGTTCAAATCCAACATTGGATGTCAATACTCAACCCATGCTTGATGTCTGATGTATTAAGGGCTTCACCATACCCAGGTAATGGCAAGAAGAAAAGAGAGGAGAAGAGAAAGATAAGCGCTCCCCCGCCGCGCCCCTTCCCCCCCCCCCCCCAAAAAAAAACCAAAAAAAAAAAAGCGCAATTTGAACTACTAATAATATTAAGAGTAAGTAAATTACACAGACCTTTCCAAAATTTTATTGAAATTACACAAACCTTCTCTCTATTTTCAAAGTATACATAGACTTCCCTAAAACAAAAAGTTATCCTATACTTTAGTCTGACAAAAAATTGTAAATTAGACTTAAGTGTAGGGTAACTTTTTGTTCCAAGAAAAGTTTATGTATATTTGAAAATAGAGGAGAGATCTTTGTAATTTCAACAAAACTCAAGAGAAGTTTGTGTAATTTACTCTAATATTAATAGCCTATTCACTTAGATAAGAAGCTTTAGATATACCCCAAACTTGAAAGCCCAATGCAAAATTTATCATTGGTCAACATTAAAATTTAAGTAGAGAATGCCTCTGCATTAATAGTTATACTAAATGCAGGAAAAGCCATTTACCTCATTACTGTTATTGATCCCATGTCCTGATGCCTTCGAGATGTTTAAGTAAAGACTTTTAACATCATTTTCTAAACCGTCAGTTTGAATAATAATCTGCATTGAAAGATAAAACAGGCAATTTGCCATAAGATTCATTTGTCAGAATCAAATGAAAAACTTGCTAATATTTCTACTCTCTAGTGATATCTACTTTTGAGCAATGTTTTGCTAGCAAATATACAATGTGTCACACAGTTTACAGGTGTACAGTGAGGACGAGGACCTGGGAGTACAATAACTAGATACTGGAATCCGATGAGGAATATATTTTCAGCAACATGTTCATTTTTAAATCTTTTTAATTTCAATATAATGCAAAATTGGGCCAAAATTAGCAAAACAATATTCTGATGTTCTCGGGAATTTAAGTCATATATGAAAATTCTACTTGAGTATCAAAATTGCCTCAAAGACAACGTAAATCAATGAAAATGCGCAATAGCGTACACATGCATCCCAGTAAAGTCCTATTGATTCATCAAATTGCTTCTGCCTACTGAAGCAACCGCAAATGATTTTTTTGAAGATACGGTCATATGCCATTAATAACTTTACAGATTGCCAGTTATTAGACAAGCAATTAACTACTAAAGGACAAAGTCCATGAAATAAAAGATGTTACTGTACTGAGGTAAATCTTGAAGGACATGATGAGACCCTTTAAGAATCGAAAAAATAAAGTATACAAATTGGAAGTGGGTATATAAAATCAGTCGATAGCAAATGACAGCAGACTGAAAAATTGCAAAAGGAAACAGCGAGTGTCGACTTACAGGATTTAATGAAAGGTGCTTGCACAGAGCAGAGACTATTAGTTTCTTTCTGCTTGCACTAGCAGTGGCAGCCATCTCTGATTATGTGCTGCTATTATCTTTCAAGTACCAAATTCAAAGTTCAAATTTTGTTCTTGGTACTGAAATACTAAGCAGCTATGGTCGTTGCAACTATGAAGGGCTTAGGTCAGGTTTCGTGCACTTGTCCTCTACATTTCTTTCTGAATTCCTTTTTTTTTTTTTTTGGGTGGATTTTCCCACATACGGTGTCGTAATGACTTCCCATATCAAGCATCATTGGGCTTGGTCAGTATACCCATTATATGACCCAACTTTTATAAAATAGTCCTGGCCCTTCCTTATATGGGCATTGTAATTTTTTTAATCTTGTGGTTTGGACAATAACCAAAAGTCCATTGAAATGGACGATGAATAAATAAAAAGCATACTATGATGGGCTGAGATACTGACACAATTGGGCCCATCTTGTTTTATGAATCTTATGAGTTTTGTAAACAAACAGAATTGGTTTTATTATAACGACATAGTAATTTAAAAATCTCTTCTAAATAGAGATTTGAAGCTTGAGAAATAACATTTTTAAGACTACTAATTCAATGACAGTTAAACATTTAATTTAGATATATTTTTGAGATATATTAGAAGTAAATTTTATTGAATGTTGATCTCTTATTAACTTAATGTATGTTCATTGAGTTTTCTTAAAAACCTTTCAGCACACCCAGAAAAATGCATGAGATGATTAACTTTGGGGAAAAGAACAGGCTATAAGAGTAAGGATCAAATATTTTATATCAAATTTATCTCAATCTTTGAAACTAAAACATTGGCTATGGATTTTTTTCCTGTCATAGTTGAAAAATGATATCACTAAATTTGATATACATTATTGTGAATATAACATATCTATATTTTTGCTTAGAGTTGCTATTAGAATTAACTTATCTAAGTTGGATGAAAATTTACTTTTGGTTATTAAATTACCTTTAAAAAAATTTGTATAAAAGTGGCTTTTCTGATGAAGTGATAATACTTTAAATGTATGTATGGACAAATAGTTTAGTTTATTAACGTTTTTCAAGAGTATATATTGATACTGTGTTTTGGATATGACATGCTTATGTTGTAATCAAAATTATTGTTTAATTAATAATAGAAGAAATCTTAAGTGTATTTTTTAAGTGTTTATTATCAAATTTTTTAATAAAAAAAATCAGTATTATATAATTGAGTACTTAAAAAATGTATTTACATAATATATATTTGTTGAGAAATCTAATATAGGGGTGAGCATAAATCAAATTAAATCAAGTGACTGGCTCAACCACCTATCATTGGATGAGAGAAGTACCAATGGAAAATTGACTGATTTTATGTCAATCCTAATTTTTTTTTTTCAATTCGCTCGCGTTGGGTTTGCATAGGTTATGTGACAAATCATGTTTATGTTAATGTATCTCACATTACATTGTTTTAAAAATTGTAAACTTAACTAAATCATACCAACTCAAGTTTTTTACAAAATTATTTTATTTTTAATTTCAATTGAGTTAAAACGCATTGAGGGATTATAACAATCATTTAGAAAATTTTATTTAAGTTCACTCTTTAACAGTAAAACTCAATCAAAAAAAATTGCAAAATATAAATATATTTAAAATTAAAAATTATAATGAAACTAAATAAATTTTTTGGGTTATTAAAAAAAAAAACAAAATTGATTCCATGATAGATTGATAGTCAACAAACTCTAATGTAATGCCTAATTTGGTAAATTCGCGGCATGGATCTCCAAAACCAAAGCAGCTCGCCATTGTATGGCCGAGAAATTCCTATCTGTAAAGCCTGTAAAGATTGACCAATACCCACGCCTTAGAAAAGGAGGTCAGAACAACCACGCGAAAACAAACGACGCATGAGAGCCCTGTCGTTTTACTGTCTGTATGTATCTCACCTTGAAAGACGGGAACAACTATTCTTTACTGAAAAGCCCAAAACAAAAAGCAAAAGTTCAGACAACGACTTTCCCAGTCTGTGTTTCTACTTCGAGATTCTCTTTCGCGTCGTTTCTCTCATTTTTTGAACTTCGCAACGCAAATTCTTTTGCGTTTAATAAATCGCGAAGAGAAAGAAATGGGAGGGCCCCAATGGCACAGAAGGAAGACTTTGGAGTTTACTGTTTGCCGTTTACTCTTCTTTTTCCATTGACATTCTTTGCGTTTTTTACTCCGTCTATTGTGACGGATCATAGCAACGCCGACAATATTATTTTGTTAATAAATTCTTTACTCCATTATTAAAAGTGATTGATTGTGATAATTATTATGGGACAAGTTAGGGGAAATTACGTGATGATGCTTTTATGTTGACTAAATATTAATAACAATAATTAATAAAGGGTTTAGGAATCATTTTATTCCGTAAATTTTTTGGTACATATTTTAAAATAGTTATATAGGTGTAATTATTGCATGGCATACTGACGAAAAGACATCTGATAATCATGTGTCAAAAATATTTACGGGGTTATAACAAATTGAGAAATTTTTAAATATTTTTAAAATATCATATTATTTATACTCTCTTCAAAGAAAAAATTTTAAATCAAATAAAACTCAGCTATTAATCCATTAAACTTTCTTATAATAAATAATAAAATATAAATTCCATACAATACTCTATCTATATTATTATAATTAAACGTAAGATTTAGTTATATAATTTGATATTATTTTATTAATAAATAGCTTTTATTTTATTTGATTTAAATTTTTTTTATAAATAATTTGGCACTTTAAAAGTATGAAAATGAAAATTTCTCAAATATTTTTAGAGTGTTATATTAGTTATATTCTTCTCAAATGAATTATTTTAAGATGACATCAAGTTAACATATTTTAACATCTTATTGGCACATACTTTTATTTTTTTTAATGTGCTCCTTCAGTGTTGTACTAATATAACCACTTTTGATGATGCATTAATGCATTAAAGAATTAACCTTTTTTTTATGAATTGAATTCGTTTTTTTTTTTTTTATGAATTCTTTAATGCTTTCTAAATATGTGGTTGCACTGATGCAATTATTGTGTGGCATATGAAGAGGAAGACACATAGCAATGATGTGTCAAAATATACTAACAAGACACTAATCTAAAATAATGGGATTAAAATGTAAATACAACAAATTAAAAAAAATTATATGTAATCAATTATATTTTTATTATTAAATTTTTCAATTAAAATATAACAAATATGTTATTCTTCAATAATAATATAAGAGATATATGGTTTTTATAGATAATTATATAATTTTTTAATTAAATTATATACATATCATATTATTATTAAAATATATATATATATATATATATATTATATTTTTATTGAAAGGCCTGATAATAAAAATATAAAAAATTATATATAATTTTAATCCTAAATTATTGAGGTTGGCATCCAATCAACATATTTTAACACATCATTACCATTCGTCTTTTTCTTAGTGTGTTATGTAATGATCGCACAATTGCAATCATTTTTAAAGATGCACAAAAAAATTTACTTTATTTTTCCACATTTGGGGGTTAAAATATAAGTACAACAAATTATTTGAGGATAACATCCAAACAATATATTTTGATATGTTATTGTTACGTATCTTTTTTATTTTAAGTATACCATGTAATGATTATATTAATGCAATCATTTTTGAGGATGCATAAAGAATTTTTTTTTTTAATTTTGAGTGAATTTTTTGTTTTATCTTTTTTTTTTTTTTTTTTTTTTGCTTGTTGGATTTTTTCCCTTTGCTTGTGTCAACATGCCTAATTATCCTGTAGCATTGCGCTAGGCTCCACCAGCGTCTTCTCAGAAACATTAGATGGGTTTTGGCTCGAATAGATTTTTTTTTTGGGTCGAATACACACTTTACTTTAAAAACTTTACATATTACAAATTACAATTAACAAATCTCTTAATAAAATACCAGTTATTTATATTATATAATTTATGCAATTATGCACAATTCTAATTATCAAATTTTATATCTACTTTATATAAATAATGGTAGCCAACATGCTTGACTTTATTTGACTCTTGGCAGAAGAAAACAGATTAATATGGTGGAAATGTACTTAAATTATGGAGCTATGGGATATGCAGAATTGTAGATACACCCAGTGCATATAGCATTTGAAAAAAAGTAAAAAAAAAATGATATTTAATATGATAATGGTTACATGATTCATAATAGAAAATAAAGAATAAAAATGATAATAATATATGATAAACTCAAACTCAACTTCAGATCTTTAGATCAATCATTTCAAGGTAACACAACTAAACCCCATTCTTATAATTAACATCCCCCTCCCCCCCCCCCCCCCCCCCCCCCCCCCCCCTTAAAAAAAAAGAAGAAAAATCAAAAGATGAAAGCTCTCATTCAGTGATGAATATTTTTGTGTTGATAACCTATTACTGATATGGACATCCACATGCTTAACTCCATTGTTGAGCATTTATTTTAGTTTTTTTTTAACATTTTATTAATACGTTTCAATCCAATTATAATTGCCTATTCAACTTAATAAATGCAAGGCGTGCAATATGAAGTGAAGGCAAGTGCACATGATGAAGATTACCTGCTTCCAGTGTCGCAGCCAGCAGCTACTAATCAAACTCCAGAGAGAGAGAGAGAGAGAGAGAGTATAGAAACATGTGTGCATGGTGTGAGTGTGTGTGTATGAGTATTGTATAAAATGGATGGGGCTGTGAGTTCACGGGCTTCTTCAATCTTCAGCTAGGGTTCTCCAATCTCAGTGACTTGTTTATCAATGACCGTGGACTCATCCTGCTAGCTTCATGCTTTATTATACTGCTTGTTCAGTCACATTTAATTTCATACCCCTTTTCTCTCACCTTTCCCTCTCTTTTACTATTCCTACATCTACCTTAAATGTGTCTGAATCAGTATTTATCATTGTAGACATTATTTGTTAGAATAAATGGGATTTAATGATAAAAATTACAATTATTGTATAATAATTACTTCATGGATTGACACTGATTAACTATCACACTTATATAAACAATGGTTGCTAAACAATGTGAGATGATCCTTACTTCTCGTGATTAAGTTTTTTATCATTATATGTATTTTCATCCTAATTATTAAAAAAAGTTTTTAAAAATCTCAAAATACATTTGTGTGAAAAAAATTAAACCTTTTTTTTATGTTGCAGATAATTTTGAAAATTTTAATGGTATGTCTAAACTTAAGTGATTATATGCATGTAAACACTTGGAAATGGTGTTTTTGGTGTTTAAAATACTTACAAATTGATTTGTAAGTGATGGAGAGCAAATACTTTACAACTAAAAAGAGAATAGTTGATTGTTTAGCTTATAGAAATCATGAATTAACTGATAAAAGGAGAATTAGTTTAATTGAAATTTCTCTAAAAGTCGGCAATTGACCATTAATTCATTGAAAGTCATCAATTGACTTGTAGCCAAGTATTACCTAACTAATAATTTTCAAAACACCAAAAATTAAAAATTGTTTAGTTATCAATTGACTGTCAAGGAGTATTGGTTGATTGGTAACATAAAAAGATCCATAATTTAATAGTTAGGATGATGGTTGGTCTTAAAAGTAACATATTTTAACTTTTAATGAATAATAGTCAAATGACTAGTGAGACAACCAAAAGATCATCAAAACACAACAAGAATCTAAATTTAAATGGTGTTTTTTTTAAAAGCGCATGATGGTTTAGACCAAATTTGATAAATAATGTCTAAACACAAAGAAAATAATGATGGAAGTTATTCTGATTGCACATATCTCCAAACACACTCTTTGCACCCTTTAGAATTGTTCTTGAAAAGAGAATTCCACAATTGTTAAATGTAGTTCTCTAGAGTGTTTTAGATTACTCTTAAAAGCAACTTGCCTAAATCTTCAACAACATAATAAAGACCGATATTACTTTAAGGATAGTATATCTTACACATGTTTTAAAGCCTTTAGTTTGGGTTTTCTAACTCTACCTACCCACAATTCTATCAATCTTAAGACAACATTTCAATAGAGTCAACAAGTGAGTTTGCATTTGAAGTCATGAACAAAGATTTTTTCAAACTCAACTGATTTGATTGCATTAATTTCAATAAGTGGAAGGACGAAATTATATTCCTACTCATTATGATGAATATTGCTTATATTCTGGTTGAACATACAACCAATTCTAGAACCTTGTGACAAAGACTAGTCAAATCAATGCTAAAAGAAAGAAGAGGATTGAAGATGAATTGTGTGATGAGGTAGCATATTGAATACTCTATTTGATGATTTTATGATCTATTCACTTCAATATCGCCCTATAGAGAAATTTAGCAAGCGCTATAATTCAAGTACAACATAAAACAATAAAGGGACAAATAAGTTTTGTCATGAATTACTTGGTCTATACAATGAGTGACAACACATCCATTATGAATCAAGTCCATGATTTACAAGTGCTTATTTTCAAACTTAAAGATTTGAAAGTTGACATTTTTGAGTCAATGTAAGATAGGACTATTATTGTAAAATTGCCTCAAAGTTGGAATGACTACAAAAAAAAAAAAAATTACATACTATTAAAAATTTTACTATAGAACAAATTTGGAAGCATTTGAGAATTACAAAAATTAAGAATTTACACAAGAAGTATTCAAAATTTAGATCCGATGTTAATTATGTAGACGTAAGTAAGAATTCCCAAAACAATTTTGGAAACAACAAAAGGAAGAATCTTGAATATGATTCCTTTGAAAATAAAACAAAAAATACTTCAAAGTCGTACCATCTGTGTGGGATGAAATGACATTTTAAGAAAGATTACAAATTTTAAAACAAATTGAAGTTGGGCTATATTAATAATTTAAGCATATAAGACATTGAAAATAATGAAATAGTGGCCATAGACTTGCATATTAGTAAGATATTTGAGTTAAATATGGTAATAATGGCCAAGTCCTTGGATTGGTGGTATCACATTTGTGTAACAATTAATATTTGTCATCATAAAAGTCAAATCAAGACGTATGAGATTGCTAAAGAAGGACAATAAGTCTTTATGGGTAATGGTAACATAGCAAAGGTTATTAGGAAATGTGATGTAAATTTGCAATTTGCTTCTAGAAAGAAGTTGGTGCTATTTAATATGTTGCATGTTTTAGATATTAGGAAGAATTTAATTTTTGCAAAATTATTATACAAGAAGAAGGGTTTAAAGATTGTTATAGAGTATGATAAGATTGTAATCTCCAAGAATGGCAGGAAAGAGTTACTTTATGATGAAAGGTTTGAATTAAGTAATAATAATATTTCTAGTTTTGTTTATATTGTTCATTTTCTTATTTCATTGTGATATGATAAATTTGGTCATACTAATTATGAATCCTTGGAATTCATTTCTAAACATGTATTGATTTCAACAACTAGAAATGATTATGAGAAATATGAAATTTGTGTATAAGTCAAAATGACTAAGAAAACTTTTGAAATAACAGAACATTTGAATTTTTGGGTTTAATATGTTTTAACATATGTGAACTCAATTGTACTTCAACTAGAGGTGGAAATAGATATTTTATAACCTTCATTGATAATTGCTATAGATTTACTTTTGTTTACTTGAAGAAAACTAGGGATCAAACTTTTGATATCTCTTAAACTTATAAGTCCAAAGTCGAAAATTAAGAGGAAAAGAAAATAAAAGTCCTTAGAAGTGATAAGGGTAGAAAATATTTTTCCAATGAATTTTCATCTTATTGTAAGGAATATGATATTATAAATCAAACTAATACTTTATATACACTATAACAAAATAGCGTAATAGAAAAAAAAAAAAAAAGACATTAATGGGTATTGTAAATGCCATGATATTAAATGCTAAATCACTAATGAACTTATAAGGTGAGGCCTTGCTAATTGCTTGTCATATAATTAATGGATTTACCTTCAAGAAAATTTGAAATCATCACATATGAATTATGAAAAGCAAAAAAATCAAATTCAAGTTATTTTAAATTTGAAGTTGGTTAGCATATTATAGTGTTTCGAATCCTAAAAGAAACAAGTTAAGATTAAAGGTATTGAGAAATGTTTTTGTTGAGTATGTAGAAAATTTAAAAGCATATAAATTATTACATGTAGATTCTAATCTCATAGTTAAGTCAAATGATATAGGGTTCTTTGAAAACAAAATCATCATTGATTCTACTACTAGATAAAATGAGTAGTTAAGTATAGATTCCTTACTCATCTCCCTAGTGAACCTTAGAGAAGTTAAAGAGCTATAAAGGAGAAATATTTGAAATATAATTTTATATCTTCTTAAGTAATTGTTTTCTTAATAGAAGGCAATAGAAATACAAGTTTAAGTCAAATAATTTCTTTATTTCATGTAAAAGAAGTTCTTGAAACGTATAAGAAAGCTATATCATCAAGAAATGCTTTTGGAAGAAAGCTATTAATGACGAAATGAATTCAATCATATATAGTAATACTTGAATTTTAGTTGACTTACCTTTAAGTTCAAAGCCAATAGGAATTTAGAGGGAATTATAATATTAATAGAACAATTCAAATATTTAAGGCTAGGTTAGTAACAAAAAGATTTAAGCAAAGATAAGGCATAGATTATTTTAACACATATGTACCTATGGTCAGAATAACATTCCTTAGGATACTACTTGCATTAGCATCTATTTACCATTTAAGTATATATCAAATGGATGTAAAAACTGTATTTTCAAATGGCAAATTAGATAAAAAAAAAGTATACATAAAATAACTTGAAAGGTTTGTATTATTAGAAAATGAAAAGAAAATATGCAAACTGATTTAATTATTTTATAGTGTTAAGCAAACACCCAAAAAGTAGCATGAGAAATTTAATTCAGATATATTATCTCGTGGTTTTAAATATAATAATGCAAATAAATGTATTTGCTTCAAGTTCTTGGATAAATATAGGGTTATTATATGTTTATGTATGGATGATATGTTACTATTTAGAACTAAAATGCTTAGTGCGAATGAAACTAATAAGTATTTAATTTCATATTCCAAATCAAAGATTTTGGGAAAGTAGATATTATTTTAGGTATCAAAGTTAAAAGACATATTAGATGGTCCTTTTTTTGGAATTGATTTCATTATATTAAAAAAATCTTGGATAAGTATAAACACTTGAACATTAAACAAAAATAACACTCTTACGATGCTTCTTAAAAATAGAAAAAATTCTAAAAGATCAGTTAGATAATTTTAATATGGTAGTATCATAGGTAGTTTTATATATGCAATGTATTGTACAAGATTATGTGTATCATTTGTAGTTTATCAACTTGCAAATAGTTCTAGTATTGGTCATTGAAAGGTTATTATAAAAATCTTAAGACACTTCAAAAGTATGAAAGATCTAAGACCATTTTATAATAATTTTCTAGCAATATTGGAATGATATACTAATATTAATTAGATAATTAGTGCACAAAATAGTAAAATCAATGTTTATTTGCATGTTTACCATAAGCAAAGGTACCATCTTATAGGCATCGAAGAAACAAAATAAATAACTCATTCTACTATAGAGTCAGAGTTTATAACTTTAGTTTTTGTAAGTAAAGAAATTAAATGACTAAGAAATTTGTTAAAGGAAATATAGTTATAGCCGCAACTAATGTTAATAATCTTTTTACAATGTTGAGATGTAGTAGTTGACTAATAATGTAAAAAAAAATTAAAATTTGAAAGTTAAGATAATTATTGGTCATAGAAGTCATGTGATTTGATAAATAATAATTAAATGATTGTTAAGATAATCAAAATATGAATATAATTTGAATTTAAATGGTGTTATCTAGAAAAGGCATGACGATTACCAAACTTTATAAATAGGGTTTGAACATAAAAGAAAATAATGACGGATGTTATTCTAACTACACATATCTCCAAATATATTTTTAGCATGGGTAGAAAATTACATAATTGTTGAGTATAATTAAAGATATTTTAGATCACTCCTAAAAATAATTTGCTTGAACCTTATAACAACATAACGGAGACAAATATTATTTTAAAAATACTGTCTTACAAATGTTTTAAAGCTTTCAATTTGTATTTTTATTGACTCTAGTACCATCCCACAATCCTGACACCCTAGAAAATGATTTTTTTCCCCTAAAATTACTTTAGAAATATCTCATGCCTCCTATGTTTTTTTTTTAATTACTTTAGAAATATCCTATTAACCTTTCCTTTCTACCAAATCCTCTGTCCATATTTTCATCAAAATTTCAATCTTACATTTTACGAAATCATGATTTCCTTTTGACACTGCGAACGAACGGGGGGATTCTATACGAAGTCATGATTTCAGCTGCTTGTTTCTTACTTTTTTCCAAATGTTAATTTATCTTCGGCTTTGGATTTGGATTTGAATTAAATTAACGAATGCTATTGATAAAATATAAAATAATGTTGGATTGAGGTATGATTAGTAATAAAATTCAAGAGGTTATGTTTCTGCTGACTATTACTATATATCTCAGCAACAATGATACGTATTTTAATTTTCTTTGCAATGATGAAAGTTCCACCAACTTCTTATTTGTTAATTGATCATATTTCTTTCCTTTGCAGTCTCCCATTTTCTTTTCTCCAAAGCAATCCTCATCTATGTCTTTGTGTTATAATGACATTACTTTTGTAAACAAATGTTATTATTGAAAAGATATTCTTCTTATATCGTTATCGTTTATGTCATCAACTTTAAAAGGATGCATGCATGAACTAATCATAATCCCATCTATAATTAAATGAAAATAAATTTGATAATGAGATAACCCACTTCAACATTAACGAGATTGATCAGCTCAATAAATAAACAAAAAAAAAAAAATTTAAAGAAGACAAGAAGCTAAGGCCTCCGGCTAGTGAATAATGATCTCCTATATAGTCTTCAACACTGCAAGAGCTAAGGGAGATTTATCATAAATTGGGTTGCTTGTTTTATTTTTTCAAATGAGTATTTAATAAAATTTGTATATAAAATAATATTAAAAGTTTCACCAATAATCGTGTTTAAATCAAAATAAGCACTACTCTTGTATGTTGGACATTTTCATATGATAGATAGAGTTCTATCTGTTAAAAAAATTAAATATTTTTTTATAATTAGATGAATTTTGAAAATTTTCTTCTTAGTAATTAAAAAAATTAAAGAACCTTAAATTTATATAATAGTAAGAAAAAACTCAACATTTGATTAAAACTCTACATATAGAGTAATCCTCAATAAAATATAGAGGCTTCTAAATAAACTAATCTATAAGAAATAATTAAATTAAGTAAATCATACATAAACATGTAATTAAGTCAATAATAAATCTCATAAAAAACTGTTGAGATTTATTAATATGTTTATTCATAATTACTATAATCTATTTAGTTAATTAAAAATGTTCTAAAATGGAATACTTTTAAAACTCAGTGGGGACCCCAGCTTGCTGAAAGAAATAAGAAAGCATATATAAAAAGATGAGCACCCTCCTTTCAGGTGTAATGCTGTGCTGTGCTATGCTATGCTATGCTGCTATGCTATGCTCCACTTCATCCTATTATTACTCCGGCAACCATAACCCACCTACTTCCCTTTATTGCTTTTACTTTCCTCCCTTTACTGCATCCAACAAACTCGCCTTATCATCTGTAAATGTACTTCCTCTTCTCTTATTTTACTTCACAAACGTATGCTTAATATTTCTCATTTGAATTCATTCAACTCTCACGTCTCGCTAGAAGTTGTGAGTTTTTGTCCTGGCTGTGGATTATGGGGTTCATTAGTTAAGGTGGAGCTTTCTAACGAGTTGAAAATCTGGTTTTTTCTGTTAAGAGATCGATACCTTGAATCATCAGCAATGTTCGATATACTCAATCAGATGCTTCTTTCAGTCAAATGAGTTTGTTGAGCTTGGCTTTTGAATTTTTACATATATAGCTGCATGCTTAGGTCACAACATATATATATATATATATATATATATATATTACTTATATAGGTCTTGCAAGTTTCTAGAAAATCCATGCGTTGTGATTGGAGGCCAATAACCCCAAAGGTTGAATTTTGCTATTTGGGGCCACTCTAAAAAGCTTTATAATTTCTTATCCCTTAAATTTATGGTGTGTTTGATTCTGTGTTTGTAAGACTTAAAATTACGTTTGTAAAAAAATAATAATTTATTATTTCTATACAAACGTAATTTTGAAATGAGATTTTAAACAAGCACTTAGACTCTTTTTTTATGCATTTTTCAAGCTCCACCTTTAGTCCTTCCCTTCAGTTAATCATTGTAAGATGGTATCAACCTATGTTTTCAATTACAAAAGTTGCATTTGAATGGGAATTGGACCATTATGTAGAAAATGTCCATCGAATGCAATTTATATACCAATACAATATATATATAATGAATTATTTTTCTTAAGAGCAATTATTTTTCTTTGACAGCATTTTACAAATCCACCAACTTGCGCATATCATGCTCTTTATTATATTCTGTGGGAAAAGATAATTATTACTACCCGAAGATATTAAATATATCTCAAAATAAAAGGAAAATAAGAGCCAAAAAAACCTTTTCATGTCTAAGAGTTTTTGACGTTGGAGAATGCATCTCACATCTATTATATTATTATTATTATTGTTATTTTATATAAAAGGTTTTTGAAAATGAGAGAATTTAAAATTAAAATAAGATTAAAGTAAAAAATTTTACAATAAGTGCTATTTCTTATTCAATTTTTTTTATAAATAATTAGAAATTAACACATAGTAACATCTAAGCTTTAAGGTAAAAATTTCAAGGAGCAATTAAAGTTAGGTAAAGCTAATGAGATTAAATAGTAATTGCTCAATTTTGTCACCAACAATTGCCAAGCTTAAAGTCAAATGATAGTCAATTGTCGTTTAATTATGTACCCTTCGGTCGAGGAGGGGGGGGGGGGGGGAAGGAAAAAAGAAACGACAAACGTAATTTTAACAACATGGAGGGCTATTTTATAAAATGGTCGAAAGCTGAATACGCCAGGTAAGCACTCCATGTCAAAAGCATAACTGACAATGATGACGCGTAGGACACGTCGGACACATTGCCCCGCATGGGTTGCGCCACGTGGTCACGATCTAATTTATTGTCCCCAGCTACCAAACTGGACCCTTTTGCCGTTAATAAAAACTGAAATAATTATTATTGTGTAGTTCTGCAAGTGCGCTTCAGGCCGCAGAGATAGCGAGGGCGAGAGGAGAGAGAAGAGAGAGACTCTGCTCTGCTCTGCCCCCATCTTTAAACGCCAACTGAAACCCATTTACTCCTCTACTCTGCCTCTGAACTTCCCGGTCACTCTCATCGGAACCCCGTTAGTCTTTTTTTTTTTTACCCTCCGGTGTTGGAAATTCTGGTGGGTTTCCTGGGGGTTACTCTCCGGTGGAAACTCCACAAGCTTTGTTTTCGCATTTGATGGTGTTCGGATCGAACTTTCTGGAACACTCTTCTTCTCTTCTGCAACTTGTTTGCGCTTTAAAGGTTCAGTAAATCCTTTACTCTGGAGTGATTTCTAGGGTTCTGTACGCTTATCATCTGTGAGCTCCTTTTTGTTTTCGTTATCTTTTGGGTTTGGAGAGTTCCTTGCTTCGCTAATGCGAGTGCTCCCTGGTGCTCCAGAGTCTCTTCTATGACTTTTTGAGTTTTTTCCCTGGGTTTAAATCTAGCCGTTGGAGAAAGCTGGTCTTTCGTTTTTCTTGTTTTCCTTGCTTGGCGTTTTTTGTTGGTCATTTTTAGAGCTTTTGAAGGTCAGAGTCAGTAACCTTGTGTCTTCTTCTTTTGGTTGCTGAGCCTAATTTCACATGGGTGTGTAGTTTCCGATAATGCGAGCATTTTTTAATATGAGAGCTCTTTCCTACTTGTTCTTGTTGCTTCTTATAGATCCGGTGTTGGTGGTGATTTCTGTGAACCCATCTCTGAACGACGACGTTCTGGGGCTGATAGTTTTCAAAGCTGATATACTAGATCCGAAGGGGAAACTGGCAGGCTGGAATGAAGATGATGAGAATTCCTGTGGTTGGGTCGGCGTGAAATGCAACCCTAGATCCAACAGAGTCGTTGAGCTTAACCTCGATGAGTTCTCTCTTTCGGGTCGGATAGGTCGAGGCCTTCTCCAGTTGCAATTTCTACGCAAGCTTTCTCTCGCCAAGAACAATCTCACTGGCAGCATAAGCCCCAACATTGCTCGGCTCGACAACCTTCGACTGATCGATTTGAGCGAGAATAATCTCTCCGGCGAGCTTCCTGACGATCTTTTCCGACAATGTGGGTCTCTAAGGGCGATTTCATTGGCGAGGAACAAGTTCACAGGGAAGATTCCTTCTAGCTTGAGCTCATGCTCGGCTCTTGCTGCAATTAACCTCTCGTTTAACCAGTTTTCGGGTTCTCTTCCTTCTGGTATTTGGACTTTGAGCGGACTCAGATCGCTGGATTTGTCGGATAATTTGTTGGAAGGTGAGATTCCAAAGGGCACTGAAGGATTGAAGAATTTGCGAACACTCAACTTGGCCAAAAATCAGTTTTCTGGAAAGGTCCCTGATGGGTTTGGAAGTTGCTTGCTTTTGAAGTCTATTGATCTCAGTGAGAACTCTCTTTCTGGTAGCCTTCCAGAGGATATGAAAGAGCTCACATTGTGTAATTATCTTAGTGTAAGTGGAAATGCTTTTTCAGGTGAGATTCCTGCGTGGATTGGGGAAATGAAAAGCCTTGAGACATTGGACATTTCTCTGAATAGATTTTCAGGTAAGTTGCCCAGTTCTATAGGAAATCTTCAGGCATTGAAGACAATGAATTTTTCTGGAAATGGGTTTTCTGGTAACCTGCCTGAGTCTATGATAAATTGTACAAGCCTTTCAGCCTTGGATGTTAGCCAGAATTCAATGTCAGGTGATCTTCCTTCGTGGATTTTCAAGTCAGATTTGCAGAAGGTTTTGGTATCAGAAAATAAATTACGTGGAAGTCTGAAAAACCCTCTATATTCCTTGAAGGCAGTTGCCGTTCAAAGTCTTCAAGTTTTGGATTTATCTGACAATGCATTTTCTGGTGAAATTACATCTGATATCTCAGTTTTAAGCAGCTTGAAGTTCTTGAATTTATCGAAGAACACTCTAAGTGGTTCTATACCGGCTGCTATTGGAGAACTAAAGTCCCTGTATAGTCTTGATTTGAGTGAGAATCAGCTAAATGGAAGCATACCTTTGGAAATAGGAGGTGCTGTGTCTTTGAAAGAACTGAGATTGGGGAAAAACTCTTTAGTGGGGGAAATTCCAACCTCAATTGGCAACTGCTCTTCATTGTCGGCTTTGTAAGTTCTCTCTTCTTAGCTTCATGTCACATATAGGCTTTTATTCTTCTCTTTTTATTTAAAGTAGGTAATTAAAGGTTGCTTCACTACTCTGATTTGATTGAAGCTTTTTTCAGACAGATTTAGCTTATTTGTATGCACCGGTTTTTATCGAATATTATTTATCACGTCTTAATTTATTTAGATGCATGTACGCTGAAACTAGCATATTCATTCGTGGCTGATATGCTCAAGATGTCTAAGTTCTACTAATAAGAGTTCATTATCAGAGATCGTTATCCTCTTGGCATAAAAATCCATAATGTAATGCATACGTCTACGGATTAAACATATTACTGTTGGATTTCATGATATTTCTCACCCTTCTTATGTCTGTTATTATTGTTTGTCTTTTAGATTTATGCTATTGCAACTTCATGCTTTGCTATTTTTGGCTCAGTTGATTTACTACTATTTTTTAAATTATCAAAATCACACATTTTCATCCTACCAGCTTTACTTTTCTTGGTTCTAACAGAGTGCCTTTTCTTTTGTGTGGGGGTGGGGGCTTCAAATCTGTAGAATTCTATCACAGAACAGCCTGAGTGGATCGATACCTGCGGCAATTGCAAAACTGACTAATTTACAAGTTGTGGACTTTTCTTTTAACAATCTTACTGGAAACCTTCCCAAGCAATTGGCCAATCTGCCCAATCTTCTTTCCTTCAATTTATCTCACAACAATCTTCAGGGTGAACTGCCTGCTGGTCCCTTTTTCAATACCATTTCGTCTGCCTATCTTACTGGCAATCCATCTCTTTGTGGAGCTGCTGTTAAGAAATCATGCCCTTCCGTCCTTCCAAAGCCTATTGTCCTAAATCCAAACACTTCTACTGATTATGCTTCAGGTTCACTACCTTCGAATTTGGGTCACAAAAGAATCATTCTCAGTATTTCTGCGCTCATCGCCATTGGTGCAGCTGCTGTCATTGTAATTGGTGTCATTTCCATCACTGTTCTCAATCTCCGTGTTCGGTCCTCTCCATCTCAAGCTCCAGCTGCCCTCACATTTTCTGCAGGGGAAGAATTTAGCCATTCCCCGACTACAGATGCCAACTCTGGCAAGCTTGTTATGTTTTCAGGTGAGCCAGACTTCAGCACTGGAGCACATGCTTTGCTTAATAAGGATTGTGAGCTTGGCCGTGGCGGGTTTGGAGCAGTGTACCAAACAGTTCTTAGAGATGGCCATCCAGTTGCAATCAAGAAGCTCACTGTGTCAAGTCTTGTCAAGTCTCAGGAAGATTTTGAAAGAGAAGTGAAGAAACTGGGAAAAGTCAGACACCAAAATCTTGTGGCACTGGAAGGTTACTATTGGACCCCATCCCTGCAGCTCCTCATATATGAGTTCGTTTCTGGTGGTAGTCTGTATAAGCATCTCCATGATGGATCAGGCGGAAACTTCCTCTCGTGGAATGAGAGGTTTAATGTAATTCTTGGGACAGCAAAAGCCTTGGCTCATTTGCACCACATGAACATTATTCACTACAACATTAAGTCAACTAATGTCCTAATTGATGGCTATGGTGAAGCTAAAGTGGGGGACTTTGGCCTAGCAAGATTGTTACCAATGCTTGACCGTTATGTTTTGAGCAGCAAAATTCAAAGTGCACTTGGCTACATGGCACCAGAGTTTGCCTGCCGTACTGTGAAGATAACAGAGAAATGCGATGTATATGGGTTTGGAGTTTTGGTTTTGGAAGTGGTCACAGGGAAGAGGCCAGTTGAATACATGGAGGATGATGTGGTGGTACTTTGTGACATGGTCAGAGGAGCTTTGGAAGAAGGCAGGGTGGAGGAATGTATCGATGGGAGGCTGCAGGGAAAGTTCCCAGCTGAGGAAGCTATTCCCGTGATGAAGCTAGGCTTAATATGTACTTCACAAGTGCCCTCCAACCGGCCAGACATGGGAGAGGTAGTCAATATATTGGAGCTAATAAGATGTCCCTCAGAAGGACAAGAGGAGCTCGGATGAATGATGAACTTGCTTTTTTCTTCATGACTAAGAAGGATATACAAATGGGTTATCCGGGGAAGAAGAATCCGGTTTTGTTTTTAAGTTGGAGAAATTTGTTGCTGGAAAATATTTCCTTTTCTATTGTAATTTTTGCAGCTATTGTTAGTTTTCAGTTTGTGTTTTTAAGTTTCTCTGTATGCTAGCTACACCTAGGATACCGGATTCCTTTTCACCGGCTTCCATTTCAGATTCCCTTTGTAAAATGTTGGTCAATTACTAATCTTTCACATCCCATTTTGTGTTGTTGTCTTCCCCTTGTTTGTTTCTGATATCCGTTGTTTCTAGCATATGAAGTAACTTGTATGCCTCTGTATGAGGCATACATTACAGGACAAGAAAGGGGGGAAAAGTGGGTACTACATGGCACATAACAGGACATCTAATGACTTGTGTCGTCTATTCTATCTGATCTTTCGCCTGTCGAAGTTGAATGTTAATTATTTCTCAACCTTAATATTATCTAATTGGCGGTATCTTTTAGTTATTAGAACGTATAGCAAAATTCAAATTTTAGCGAGTTAGGAGCCGAAGAGAAGATTCATGCCCGACCCATTATATCAGACAAAATTAATATCAAAACATTCATTGTCTCAAGTTCGACATTATTTCTGTTTAAGGTCGTCCTGTGTTGAACTGGTCAATGTGCCTGATTAGAGCTCTTTATATTTATAAAAAACTGTGAGCAATACAATACAAAGGCTTAATTATCATTTTGGTACCCTTAATTCTTTTTAATTCGATTTAATTCTTTAACTTTCAATTTATATTATATTCATTTTTTTGTTACATCATCCAAGATTATTTTAAAATACTAAAAAAAAAAAGGATTACTTTGGAACAATAAACAAAAATTAAAGAGCTATTGTGAAAATACTAAATAAAATTCGGAAACAAATATAATAAAAGAAAAAAAGGGGGGGAGCATGTTAAGAGGCTTGGGAATTCGGAGATTCTTAGCACCCAAATTGAAGCACACATGATATAATAATGGAAGGGGAAGATAAGAGAGGCATGGAAAAAGGAAAAAGGAAAAAGGTGAAGAGAAAGAGAGAGCAGGCATTAAAGGTGAGGATGGTGGGATAGTGAAGCTCTGTATTGGATTACAGAATATTACCTGATATGATGCTGTCGGAATAGAAGCTCTTTTTCTGATATGTTGCTCCCATGTTCCCCCTTTCTTTTTCCTTTGTTTTTTCTTTCACTCTCTTTTTCCTTCTCCTTCAACCCAAGAATACCATTTCTTTTATCTCTTGGAATCTCACTTTAAGGACAATTTAACGAATTTGAAAAATATTATTTGTGATTTACTCAAATATTAGAGATAAGCATGTGGCGTTGACCCTAATCTTAGTGTAGTTAGCTGTAAAGCCTGTAAGTTACATATAAGGTGTTGGGCCCAATGGAACCTACTGCATTGGCATTTTCATCAAGCACATGCACATGACATGGATCATTAACTATTTAACTTAATTAATTTCATTATTTGAAGATGGAAGAATATCTAAGTGGAGAATGATATGGCAGAAACAAACTTTGTCATAATGCTAACTGTCATTGTTCACTTGGAGGGTTGACCACACCATCCTTGCACTGACTTACATTATAAACTCATCAAATCCACTCGTATGTTGTTTGTTATATATATATATAAAAAAAAATTAAAACTTTATATGTCTTATATAATATGCAGACAATAATTATATATATATATATATATGAAACTCAAATTTTTCAGAAATAAATTTTTAAATATTTCTTCCCATAGAAATATATGCATTAACACACATTGTAGGCAGTTTGAGTGAAGCTTTTAGAATTATAATTTTCTTTCAGTTGGCATATTGATTATTGATCCACCAGATAAAAGAGCTGTTGAAACTTTATTTTTAATGTTTGTGACAACTTGTTTAATATATAAAAAGTTAGATATAAAAATAAAATTTTTATAAATAATTTTATAAATAAAGAATATTTATAATATTTTTATTTTTAATGATTAAATAATAATTATTAAATAATATTAAATAATAATTAAACAATGAATATAAAAATAAAATTAATATTTTTTTATGTTTCATTAATTTACCAAACATGGCCTTAAAATATAGGTTATTTCCACTCTTGTTGTGAGTGGCGAAAACTGCCCATCAACTTGATTTCTCTTTTATTTTCTTCTTCTACAGGGCATGTGCTGACCCTAAGATTATGGCTGTGGGCTCTCACTCTTCACAAACCAATGATGAAAAAATCAGTTCCAACTGGCCCCGTCCTAGTTACGGAAAGTTTGACCCTCAAAATTGATAAGAAGAAAAATCCATCACTGATCAATCAAATCAGTTAGATTTGACATTAAATTAATCAAAAATTAGTTTTTAATTTATTTAAATACAAAATTTTGACGTATGTGATAAAAATTTGTCACAAAAAATTTAATTTATTTTTATATTTTTAAATATTTACATTTATTTTAAATATTGTTCAACAATATATGTATAAGTTTAATTGCAAAGTAATATATATTTATATTTTTACATATATTTATAAAAACAATTTGATTTCAATTAAATCAAATCATTCCTTATCTTAATTTAATAAGCAATGCGATTTTTAAAATCTTGTAAACTTGGGCGTGAGTCCTCTTAATGCTTAAAACAGAAGGTGGCAGAAACTTCTCAAGAATAATATAAGAAAAGCTTTGGCATTATTATTTATTTATTTTGTAGCTAATGGAATATACTATTATAACAGAAACACCCAAAAATACACACAGTAGAGAAGAAAAAGCAACGACAGAAAACAAGAAATAAAAACAACTAAGCTGAACTCAGCTAAAGCAACATCAGCCATTCAGCCTATTCCTTCTCGATTCCCCGGCAAGTCCAGCCCTCAAAAGAGTCCCAGAATAGGATCTCAGCCAGAGAGGATGGAGGTTCAACAACTCACCCAAAAAGGCACATCCTCTTTGTGGCATTTACTGAACCGCAATATGCAGCTTTGTTACCTTGGTGTGCAGCGAAGGAAAAGGAGACATCAGACAAGGAACTCTTAATGCTAGGAACATCCTGAATAATCGCGGAGCATGACCGATCACAACCATTCAAGTTACCATTCTGAATCAATAGGAATAGCTCTTCACAATCTGCCTCTAAACAAACATGCTTATCAGAAAAAAAAAAAAGGTAGCTAGCATAAGAGCCTTTCTAAGAGCTAAGGCCTCTGATATAAAAGCAGAAGTAGCAGAGACTGATTCACCATGACCATACTAAATCACCATTAGAGTTCCTGCACACAATACCAATACCAGCATTGTTTGTCTTAGAATTAAAGGAGCCATCAAAGTTAATTTTGACTTTTATCAACCATAAGGAAAGACAAGTAGGGACCCCTTTTAAAAACTGCATTTTTTTTTTCCTGTTAGTACACACTTTCAATTCTCTAGCATCCCAAAATTCATTAAGAAAATGCACAGCACCAGTAATGACTCTATAAGGATCAACATAGCAATCTTGAAAAACAGCATTGCACCTCTCCTTCCAAATCCTCCAGCACAAGCAGGCCAAGAAAGCTTTACCATAGTCATCTAAACCTTGTTTATCTAACATCTTAATACATCATTTATCAAACCTTGTTACCTTATCCTTCTGTAAAGTCAATGACAAGTAAGAGCCAAACCAAGTCTTCATAACCCACGGACAAAGTAGCAGAAGGTGCTGAATAGATTCAGAATCAGTTTTACAAATTGAGCACAAAGGGTTAGTAGCACATTTTCTTTAGAATAAAGCCTCTTTAGCTGCAAGTGCACCAGAAAGGGCCCTCCGCATACCACATAAAGTGCTTGACTCTTGGGGGAGCCAATAAATTCCAAACAGCATACCACAGTTCTTTTTTTTTGTGTGTTTTTTTTTTTTGGGGTGGGGGGGAAGGGAGGGGTTAAAGGAAGAGCCTGGACCGTGGGAATGCTTCTTACTAAAATCATTTCTAGCCACATAATATCCAGACTTGACATTATAGATCCCATTTTTAGTTTCAGTCCAGAACAGCTTGTTTCTCATTCCAGTCACTGAAATTGGAACCTTGAGAATTCCATCTCTCTTCAGCAGATAACCTGTCACAAATTTGAAGAAAGCTCCACCCCCCATTCACAATCCGTTTAGACATCAACCTACCTGAATCTGAATCATGAACATCAGAAAAATTATTACAGTAACCTTTTTAAGCTAGGAATCCATTTATCTCCCAAAATTCTCATGGAAATACCATCCCCAGTATGCCGACATAGTTCCTTTATAAGATCTCATTCCTCCAAAAGACTGCACCAAGCCAAGAAACTTTATGACCCCTTTTAGCATCAAGAAAATTAGCGTTAGTGAAGTATAGACCTTTAATCACTCTAACCCACAAGTCATCAGGATTTTGCAATACCCTCCATGCATTCTTAGCAATTAAGGCCCAAGTTAAAATAAAAAAATCTCTAAATCCCAAACCTCCCTCTTTTAGCTTTAGTTAATGAACTCCACTCCAATGGATAGTACTTCCGATCTTACTTTGATTCCACCAGAATTTTAAAATGACCTAGTCAAATTCCTTACAAGTTTTCTTTGGAAATTTGAACATGACATAGGGAACTAAATCCCAAACCTCCCTCAAAGGACAGGAAGACCCGAGTATTTACTTGGGTTCTCAGATTCTTTGATGCCCAAAATGTCAATTACTTCCTCTTTAACCTCCAGGGGAGAATTAGCGGAGAAGAAAATTCAAGATTTATCTAAATTTGCTAACTGACCAGAAGCTTCACAATAAGCTTTCAAAATTGTTCAGTAAAAGGCAGTTTTCTCTTAGCACTCGTAAAGAGAAGTGCATCATCAACCAAAAAAAAAAAACAATGAGAAAGAGTAGGGCTTACTCTAGCTAATTTAACACCTTTCAAATCACCTCTCTCTCAACATGACCTAATACCATTTCAGATAATACATCAGCTACTATGACAAAAAGATAAAATGAAAAAGGGTCACCTTGTCTAATACTCTTTCCGGGAACTAAAGAAGCCACTCCTCTCCCTGATAATTGGATGTTAAACCTCACAGATGAAATGCATTTCATAATCCATCCAACTCATTTAGAACACAAACACAACTTTAAAAGGGAATTAACCTTCACACAGTGAGAGAGAAGTGAAAAAACTCACGAAGAGAGCTCCCACACGGGAGAGAGAAAAGGTATATAGTTTGAGAATTGCTGAAAGGCTTCGGCATTGTAAGAAAGGAAAAATCAGAGAAAAAAATATAAAGAAGGGAAACACGCACATTTGATTAACAAATTCAAACCGAAAGAAATTTGTTTTTATTTACGCAACTTGCATTGTCATTTGACTCACGTCTCAAGCAACAATCGCTCAAAAAATTTTGGGCCCCTTCTGTCTGTTGGTAGTTAGTCACCGAGCAAACTCTTGTGATAATATAACTTGTTCTTCCTATTATGTTGTCACATGTTATCATTTGACAAGATAGTCACAAGTTTTAATCCCACCATCCTAAATTATCAAAATATTTCCTCATCCACCCCAGCAGGAGTTTAGAAGACTTGGGGGCCGTGGCCATTGGCTGATGCATTTCTTCGGTGATCACTCTGCAATTTAACTGACTGTTTCAAGAAATTCTTAGCAGAAGCTTGCCAAAATAGATGAGTTAGTTGGTTTCATCAGTTAAGACACCATTCCGATAAGTTTTCATTGGTTTATTACACCACCAGCTAGTACATGTACATGCTCTTAAAAATTTCTACATTATCTAGTCCCAGTCTCGATCCCACTGTATTGCTGTTTTCTCATTCTGGGCTCTATCAACCTGTCCTACCTTTTTTCCCAGTTAGCAGCAGCCAGCAGGTCCATGTCCCTCCAATGACTAAAGAAATAGCAAATGAAATGCGCTCCATTATGGCTGTTATCATAGTAAAATAAGGTAAATGTTTGAAAATGGGCTCTTCTGGTACTTGTGAAATCCTTCTGGTTTACACACTCACCTTTACCACCAGAGTGATTTGTTATCAGTGTGAACTCTCCACCATCCAGGAAATTGAACTGAAAGAAAGCATTTAAAAAGAGAGAGAGAGAGAGAGAGAGACGCTCACCAGATAAGGTTTGAAGGAAAGTGGCAACAAATTAACCTTATCCATATCCAGTTAAATTTGCAGAGCTAAAGACCCAGTAATCAACCTGTTCTTCCCTCATATCAGACATCTGAAAGTAAAGTATGTCCATAATCAGGAGGATCAGTGAAGCAATAAGAATGGAAATGCACTTTTCTAATTTGGTATTATGGTATATGCGTTTCTTGAGAAATAAACCTCTCCATCATTCTGGACAAGAAGATATTTTTCACCTACCACATGAAGATAAAGGATTAGTTTAGCCTTATCTATCAACGCAAGAAAAATATACAAGTCATGATGCACCAAAATAACATTAACATACAAGCATCAATAAAGGATGTAATGAACCTAGCAGAAAGGTTTAGTAAGTTCATATATTGTTGGGATCACCAAGTTGAACAAGGAAATAGCAAGGCAAAAGAAAGATAAATCAGAGGAGCCCTGGAAACAAACAGAATGATTTGACAGCTCCAGTGGTTATTGTTGAGCTAGTTAAGATTTAGTGTTGATCCCATAATCAGATAAAAACATGCCTAAGCGAAATTAGTTATGAAACTAAAACAAAAATCAATTATAAAGTCCAAATCTACTTAAACATATTTCTTTACAACTACGAGAAAAGAGTTCCAACTGCATCATCACAGGATCAAACAGAAGATGTAAAAAATCTGCCTTGCATCAAAGTACATACCATCACAAAACACCTTCAGAAGCACAAACACATATGCACAAAATAATAATAATAATAATATACCATATCGAAACTAGACAGGATCCATATAAGAAGTAATAAAATTATTTCTACAGCATAAGAACTTAAACTCAAAATGATTAAAAACATGAAATACAGAATTTTGAACAATATTGAACAAAGATTTTATAAATATTGAACAAGTACTTAAAAGAAGTGTTGACAGAAATTTTGAAATAGTAATGCTACAAATACAATGCTTGAAAACCTTACAAATAAACTCTTTCTTGAAAACGGGCACCTTTATATTGAACACTAGAACTATATATAGAATATAATTGAATTATTGTGCAGATTTCAACTTGAATGAAATCCACAGATTTCAACAGGTAATAAATCCAAAACTTATTAATCTGTTGAACATTCCAGTTCTTTTAAAGAGAGTTTTCTTTTCAATCTTGGGAATTTTGTCAGTTTTTTTTAGAGTGTTTGATGATGCTCTCCATATGAAGGAATCTACCCAAGTGAATGTCTGTTGAACAGGTAATGAATCCAAGACTTATTAAATCCAAAACTTATTAATCTGTTGAACATTCCACTTCTTTTAAAGGGAATTTGCTTTTCAATCTCTAGAATCTTGTTAGTTCTTTTCGAAATCAGATTTGCTCAAGTTAACACGGGAATCGGAGAGCTCATGTTACATTCATCACAGCTACTCAACATATCTAACCAACAAGGAGCTGCCACGTATGTTAATGAAACATAGCGTTTTAACTCCATTTTTTCCCCTTAAAATTGTCCCAAATCGCAGCTGGAACATCTGCCATGTCCTTCTCCCTCCTTCTTAAAACGTTGCATGCTAGAGTTGATACAAAACATCCTTCTCTAGCGCTATGTCATTATGTATTTGGTATGAAATGTTCCTCAATCTCTGCAACTTCATTATCAGCAAGAAGCTTTAACATTTTGTGGCTTGGTTCCGTTTTTACCACTACTAGTAAGCTTGTTAAGGTAGGTAGCTCAGTTTTTTCACAACATAGATCTGTTTATGCAACAATGAAGAAGGTTCATTGTCATGGTTGTTGTTTAGCGGGCAGTGGTGGCGTTTGTGTAAGGAAAAGTAATTATTGCATGCTTAGATGTCTGCAAGCTAAGGGAAGTTGTGTATAAGAGAGGAAAAAATGGAAGAAGCCATATCAATAAAAAAAGATGAGTATGAGTGTAGGGATTGAAATATAAGTGATAAAAAGGTTAAAAAGAAGCTTTTCCTATGTGGTTTTATTTATTTGAAATAAAAAAGAAAAAATTATCCGAGGGATTTGTTTATTGCTTAGAATTTGTGAACTAAGTATACAAAATTTTGATTATGGCTTATATTTATTCTAATGAGAATTCATTTGTAGCAAATTTTAGTTGTTAGATATGCAATGTAAAATAATTGGATGTGTTCTAAAATCTAATTGCAGAACTACCTTTTAATAGGTGGTATACACTCTATTAAAATTTCATATGTAGAAAAATAGTTGTGTGCTCTTTGTCATTGGAGAAAAATAATTTAAGAGTTGTGTCCTATTTAAATCATTAACTTGGTTTTTATTTTCTTAAATTTCCTATCTTGATATACTATTTGAATAAGTTGATACCATAATGTGCTTTATTGTGTTTTCATATTTATGTTTTGAATTCATCAAATATTTGGCCTTACCAACTTTAAAATGATTGAATAGTACAATCATACTAACTTGTGTTTATATTTGTAACTTAGTTTTTTTTAATAACAAATCTAGTAACATTGTTCTTCTTCTTTTTTTTTCAAGTACCATTTTGATCTGTTCCTAGTATCTTAAAATGATGGAACCTGTCATAGAGGTTATGTGAAGCCGAAAGTAGGGGTGAAATTTGATACACTAGAGGCAGCATGGAAGTTTTGGTGTGAGTATGGTGCAAAAACTAAATTTGGCATAAGGAAACAATATTTTAACAAGAGTAAAGATGGGTCTATAAGTTCATGCAGATATGTTTGTTGCAAAGAAAGTGTTCGTCGAAAAGACAAAAGATGTTCTATGGTAAAGAATCCTTAGCTTGAAACTAAGACCAATTGTTTTGTAAGAATGAGAGTTCAATTGGTCAATGAAAAATATAAAGTGCATGATTTTGTTTAGGAACATAATCATCCGCTCCAACTAGCAGAAACTTCTCACATGTTGGCATTGCAACAAAAAATATTTGAAGTTCAAGCTTATGAAATTAAGTTGGTAGAGGATTCTAGGATCCGACAGAGAGCATCTTTTGAATTGATGAGTACACATGTAGGAGGAAGAGCTAACTTGGGGTATACATGCATAGATGTGAAGAATTATTTCGGTCAAGAAGACAAAGAAGCATGGTCTATAGAGAAGTAGGGGCTCTGTTGCATTATTTCTAACAACAATTGTTAGAATATCCATTATTTTTTCATATTGATCAGATGGACATAGATAAGTCTATTACTAATATTTTTTAGGCTGATGCAAGAATGCTGATCGATTACGATTATTTTGGAGATGTAGTATCTCTTGATATCATTTATTATACTAATAAAGAAAATAGACCACTTGCCTTGTTTTTTGGATTCAACCATTATAGAGGAGTAGTAATCTTTGAGGCAGCCTTATTGTATGATGAAATAGCTGATTCATTTAAATAGCTTTTTTAAAATTTTTTAAAGGCACACAGGGAAAAAAAGCCCCTTACTATTTTCAGAGATCAAGACCAGGCAATGACAAAAACTTTAAGTGAGGTGGTGCCAAAAATTGCACATAAATTATGCATATGGCACTTGATGAAAAATAGGCTTAAGCACTTAGGAAACGTAATGAAGGATGGATCTAATTTCTTAACTAATTTCAAGAGATGCATGCATGGATATAATGATGAAATGCAGTTCGAAGCATTGTGAAGTAACCTACTATCAAAATATAATGTTCAGGAAAATACATGGATAAATGCCCTTTACAACATAAAAGAAAAATGAGTAGCTTGTCACTAAAAAAAAGTTGTCACTCTAGGTATGCGAAACACTCAAATCAGTGAAAGCCTGAATTTAGACTTCAAGAATTAAAGGAATCTGGACTTAGACATCATTTAATTCTTTAAGTACTTTGAGTGGGTGGTGGAGGACAAGTGATACAATGAATTGCAATGTGAATTTGAAGCACGATAGAAAATGCCAAGATTGAAGAGTCAGAATTCATTTATATTGCGACAACTTTTTAAGATTTACACCATCCCCATCTTTGAGAAGTTTCAGCATAAGTTTGATCTAATACATGCTGCATGTATAAAGCATAAAGATGAAAGTGGGCTATTGTTTCACTATGTTATTACGAGGTTCAGTCAAAAGGGAGAATATAAGGTGTCGTTCAATCCATGTAATAAATTGATTTCATATAGATGTTGTATGTTTGAGTCATTGGTATCTTATGCTACCATACTTTAAAGGTATTTGATATCATAGACATTAAAGTACTTCCTGAATAGTTTTTTCTAAAAAGGTGGACAAGAAAGGTAAGAAGTGGTATGATACATAATATTAAGAGGAAGCAAGTTGAAGAAGATCCTCACCTTGATAGCATGCAATAGTATCACATGCTTTGTCCCAAGCTAATTAGATTAACGATTGAAGCATTTGACTTTCTAGAAGGATTCGAGTTGGTAAATAAAGTTATGGATAAATTAAGCAAGCAAGTTATAGACCTTCATTCGTTACAAAAGAGCCCAATCATTGATAAAGGTGTTACTGCATTATTGACAAGTGATAGCATAACAATACCAAAGGGGTTGAAGAAGAGAATTGGATTGAAGAATAGGAAACGAATGAAGGATTGGCTTGAGCATATACCTAAGCGAAGAATATCAGCTCCAAAGGGTGCTAATTCACAAAGTCCACATGTTATGGTAAGTATAGCTATGGTTGTATTTGTTTTCACTAACCAACATTGATGATGTCGTTAAACACTTTGTATTTTTACATAATTTTTATAGGGCATTGAAAGACATTGTCAAGTGTGAACAGGAATATCTTGTTTAGCATCGCCAGCACAAAGCATGGAATTTAAGGGAACTATGGTAAGAGAATTTGAATTTCAAAATTGAAAAAGATTAATGTTATGTAATCAATGTTCATGTTGTCATATGGATTCCGTGTAATGTAAGTGCCTCTTATTAACCCTACGCCGTCACTTGAATCAATGGAATTCAGTGGAGACTTCTCAAGAGTCAACAACCAAAGAAACTACGTTCTTTTGTTTTGATCATTGATGTTGTGATTAAACTCTTTTATAATGTAAATGCAAAAAAACAATGAACAAAAGTATTATTCAAATGTAAAGAAACTTTCTTATTGAAATTGACAATTTGTCATCTATTACATTTCTCTTTTGATTGCATTCAAATGTAAAAAAATAGCATACAAAAGCCTACCCCTTCATATTACAATCACCTATTAAGCTACATCCTATATTACAAAGATTTCTAGCAAAGTCTTGTTTATAGCACCATTAATTACAGCCTTTCCAATATCAGCCAAGCTCTTCACAAACAATGTTGCAACTAGTCTTTCTCAAGATGATTTATCTGGTTCATCCAAACAAACCTCTTCTATATAGGCATGACATTTATTTGGTTCAGCCAAACAGACTCCTTCTCAAAATGATTTATTTGATTTATCTGGATTAGCCAAATAGACCTCTTCTATCTCCTTAATAACTTATCTGGTTCAACTTCTAGAAGATATATAGGCATAACATTTTAGTTCATAACTCATCTACAACATATCTGCAAGTAACTCCTGCAGGTTCATTAATTAAAAGGCCAAAGAATAAAGATAATAACAAGAGGGTTATCAAATTATCAATGGGTAAATAGGTGTTTGAATATAAACTTTGTAGATTGAGCTCTTGCTTTTGGAGTATCCTTCTATGATCTTGCCTCTTGTATCTTACTTTCTAAAAGCTACAAAATATGTGATTCAAAATTCATGTATCGCAGCTATGATAAATATGTATTATTGATTATAGCAATAAGAAAAATCTTGCATTAGAATATTGAACTAGAATTGTAACTACAAATTGTTACACCTATTCCTATCAATTCTAGAAAGAGTTATATTTGCTTGATTATCTAACGGGGAAAATTACAAGATAAACCTTTGGCTTCATCCAAATATTCCAAATCACTACATAAACCATAGAAATAAATTTAACCAAAATGCTAAGATGACTTGTCCTTTAGACTTAGGCTACCTTGATGTTAGTATGTGCTACATCACATGTCACGCAAAAATAGTCAGCACATAAGCTATTCAGCTTGATGCTTTAAAATATTGTTTTTTAATTAAAAAAATCATTTCAGTATTTTAACTGTTAGAACCAATTCTTACTAAAACCTTAAGCTGTTATAAGACCCATGAATGATTTTATTAATAGCTCTCATATTAACATACTGATAAATGATAATATTTAGCATACCTGTGTATTAGAGACAAGATTGTCAACAACACCTTTTTGTTAATCAAGTTGAACTTTTAAAGCACTAGTATTATCCTGAAACACATTAAAAGAGAAGGTTAATTTATTTCTTCCAGAAACCCTATTGTATGATCAGCATGATAAAGCTTTTATACTTTATTCAATGTCCTAAATCACAATGGTCAAATTACTGGGTAGTGTAATTTTTTTTTTCAACCCAAAACTATCATTGATGTTCAAACTTTTGGCAATATCAGAAACAAGTTAAGCTGTGTAAATGAAGCACTTTGATTAAGTATTCTGAGGTTTGCAATTATATTCTATAACTAGAACTAACTTCAACTCCTTGATACAATTATGACTAGGTACAGGGCAAACTTAATGGTAATATATTTTCACCAACCTAAGAATTTAGTTATGATAGTAAATTTGTTAGGATCAAAGTGAAGATTTTCCATCAAGCTGTTAGTATGCTTGTAGGAGTGGGAACCATGGCAAAAGCTTGTGCCCACTATTTCAATATTTTTAAGATATGGTAATAGAAAGGAAAAACGATATCTAATACCAAAAAAAGAAAAGAGCAAGAACCAAGAACTATATCTTATCAATTAACACAACATCCAGGGCAAAAAAAATCTTCTTTACAACTTGAAGTTAGATGTTTAAAAGAATATTAGCACAAAAGCCTTTGATAAAAATGAGAACATACTGCATAAGATTTGTGCCTCTTTAGAGCTTCCCAAGCAAGTTTTTCTTCACCTTTCTAAAAAGCAAACTGGGCTTTAAGGTACCTATATTAGATGTAAAGAATAAAAAAGATATTTATACACCAAAAGTTACTATCAAATTAAAGTAAAAATGATTTCATATATTAACACTCCTCATAAGTTTGTTGTGTAGATTTGAATTTATTTTCCAACTACTTCTAAGATGCCAATACCTTAAGCCAAACAAAAAAATTTTTGATCTCTTAGTGAAAATAGAAATGAGGGAGAAGGGTAAAAAAAAATATACCATAGATAACAATAGCATAGATAACAACATGCTATACGTTACAGTAAACATGCCAAATAAAATAGCTTTAGATGCATCGTGTGTAATTATTGAAAAATACAAAGAAGCAAAATATCTATAAAAAAAAAATTGATGAGTGAACACAAGACTAATGCAAATAAAGAATAACTTAACTAACTTGTGCTGTAGCTTGCTGCATCTTTGTCAAGTCCTCATTCATTTCAAGTATTGATTGCTCTAATATTTTCTTTGGATCTTCAAAGGAACTTATGGTTGCATTTCCATATGACTACATTACTAAGATGGCAAAATCTAATCACAATCACAATAATAATGAATGATAATTTTAAACCCAACAAAAAAAATAATTTCTTAATGTGATTCCACCTTGACAACTCTGGCAAATCTCTCAAAAAGGTTCACGTAAACACCAAAAGCACCTCTACCTTGACTAGAATAAGAACGACTTGGCTTAACAATCCTTATCCATTTAACTTTCAGAACTTCCACTACAAGCATTAGTTGAAGAAATATGAATTTTGTATGGGTGTTATATATATAAGTAAGAGAAATAGATATATTGGGAAATGGCAACTACAACATTGAATTATGTAATGTTACGTGTACAAGTCATAATATCCATTTAAAGAAAGGGATACTTGCAAGGCAACTACAAAAAATTACTATGAGAATTTTACTCTTTGAATTGTTTTTAAGGATAAGAGTTATGACATCAAGAACCATTAGCTTGCAAGCAGACCTTAAGCTTTTATGAATGCATGCGATCATTAGTTCACCCATAAGTTAAAGTAAGTCTATTCCTTTTGCTATGCACTTCCTCTCAATCTACTGTAGTCCAAAAAATAAAATTGCACAAAAACCAAAAATCATAAGAGCAACTAAACCATACATACCTCCTTTACCAAAAAAACAACGTACTCAGAGTGAAAGGTACGTGGCACAGCAAGATTAAAGCTTGAAAAGGACATTTTGCATCCACTCCAGCACACGGCCTTTTGGGAAGAAGGGAGAGGGACGTAGCAGATCCTCCAGCTGCGATTTGGGACAATTTCAGAGGAAAAAGATAGAGTTAAAATGCTGCGTTTTATTAACATACGTGGCAGCTCTTTATCGATTGGATGTATTGAGTGGCCGTGATGAATGTAATATAAGTGCTCCGGTTCTCGCATCAACTTGAGCAAATCCGAATATGTTCTTTTTAAAGTGTTTGATTATGTTTTCCATATGTAGGAATCTACCAAGTGAACGTCTGCCTAAAGGAATTGTTACACCTTGGAAAGATCAACATTGTAACAATTGTTTTCATTTTATAGGTAAAGCCAAATGTTACCTCATTAATACTCCCTTTTGAAGGTCGTACATTTGATAGTGCCTTGAGTTTTTGTTGAAATACATCTTTTGATATTGCACTTACTAAATCTACCGTAATTCTTGATTTCAATGTTAAAAATTATGAACTTTTTTGAACATTATGTCAAACCTCTTAAGGATGATCTTAACAAAAGGGTATGGATATCCTTTTTTTATATAAATGCATTCTTTTTTTTTGGTTGGTTTTTTAGTGGGGATACTTGAATTGGTTTTTCAATAGGGTATTGTTTTGCTGGTACAGAAGGTCTTGCTAAGGATTATTGATAGGTAGGTTAATGGGAAAAACATGTTTTAAAATAAGATTTTGAACATATTTTTGCAAAATATCTTTAGCTACTTTACAATCCAATTTTATATGGTACAGTTATTATATGTTTCTTCCTATCCTATAATGCTTTAGAATGTTTTGCACAAATTTCTTTTTAGCTTTCTCTTTCAGTTTTCTTCCTATCTCATTGTGTATCAGCAAAGCAACGCTTTATTCAATAATCAATTCAAGTATTGCCCACTCAAAAATCCATGAAAAATATGTTCATACCAAGAAGGATATCCATATCCTTCTATTCACTATAGAATTCATAGAACTTGAGTTGACTAGTTCCAATACATCCCTCAAAGAAATCACAAGAAAAGTATTTCCTCATTAGCATTTTTTTTACCAAAAGACCTTGAAAAGAATAAAATCTTTTATGAACTCATTTTAGTAGACAAACTCAATAATACTCACCCATTAGTATGATCCAACCAATGATAAAAAATAAATAAATTATATTACAAAATTAACATCAAATAAAATCATCTTTACATTACAGTGCCATAAATTAATGTACACTTAACAAGCTTTTTCAATAATGTTCAACCCGCAAAGATTTGATTATTAGGATTATTAGAAGACATGATTCAACATGATGTTCTTAAGGTCTTATTCTCACTCATGGTTCATTTAGTTTAAGAGAGACATTACAGCATTCTCAAATTGGGTTTTAGAACAGTTCTATGTGTTTGAGCCAATAATAAATCTCTTACCTTCATTTGTAATAAAAGTTTATCAATTGTTTAAAAGCAAAGTAAATTTTTAAAAAGATACTAGGTTATTTCATTTCTTTACAAACTTCAAAGTCACATATATAGCATTATCGGGCTATATTTTCACTTTGAAACTTCCTTCACTTCTGTCGCTTTGGTTATCAAGGGATTATAACATTAAATGGTGGTCTGAATTTGATCCACAAATAACAAATAAAGAAAAGACTTTAATTTGTAAAGAGCATCCTCAATAGGTTTAATATAATGTTCAAAAGAGCTCAAGATTTTTAACACTATAATCAAGAATTATGGTGGATTTAACCAATGCAACATCAAAAGATATATTCCAACAAAAACTTACAGCACTATCAAAACAGAGCATTGATGAGGAAATGTCTAGCTTTACCTAGTAAAAATAAGTATAATTGTTACAATTTTGATCTTTTTAACATACAACAATTCCTTTAGCTAGATGCTCACATGGGCATATTCCTTCACATGGAGAAAATCATCAAGCACTTTGAAAAGAATTAACAAGATTCCCTAGACTAAAAAGTAAATTTCTCTTAAAAGAACTAGCAAGATTCTTTAGAAAAATAGTAGCACACATATTCAATAAATAAGTTCCAAATTTATTACTTGTTAAAATCCATGGATTTCATTCAAGTTAAAGTCTGCACAATAGTTTAGTTAGGTTTCTAGCATTCAATAAGAAGGTATCTACCTTTACGAAAGAAAATTTCCTATGTAAAGATTTATAGTATTATATTTGTAGTAGTTTTGTTTCAAAATTTATAGTATTATATAAAACCCTTGTTCAATACTATTCAAAATTTTATGCTTTATGTTTTTAATCATTTTAAGTTTAAACTGTTATGCCATAGAAATGACTTTATTACTTCTTATATGGATCCTAACCAGTTCGTAATTCAGCTCTACAATTAATTATGATTTAACCAGAGTAATTTTTAAACCCAATTTACCTGAAGCAATATACCATGAAACTCACATCTAAAGTAAACATTTTTCTAAAAAATTCGCCAACAAGATCACCTATCCAATGGAGCATTAGGCCAACAACTCCTGTTTAAAATAAATTTACCCTATCAACCTATCAACAATCCTTAGTAAGACCCTTTGTACTAACAAAACAACACCCTGTTCAAAAACTAATTCATGTATCCTCATAATAAAAATAATAATGATAATAATAACATTTATAATAATAGTAATAATAATAATAATAATAATCATCATCATCATCGTTAGATGGATCAAGATTCCAAAAGACTAGATGGACAACATGCTTATCTCACTATGGTGTAGAAGTTATATCATAGGCTGATGGCAAACCAAATGTAATTGGTTAGCTCACTTTGTACTTTTTCTCCCCCTTCGGTTTTCTCTATAATTAATCTTGTTGGCCAGAATATTCAAGAAGTCTCTCCTTTTTCCTTGGATTCCCTAGGTACTTTTAGTCCTTGTTAATTTGCCAAAACCTCCCATTTCATGAATCTAATCCATGAAATAATTATTTCTAATCTCTGTACTAGCATGAAATCCTAAATAATCAATCAAGCAATTTGAGAAAACCTTAAAATTGCATGCTTTTTTTTAACATATAGAGATATATATAAAACTAGAAGAGATATGTAAATAAATTCACTCCTATAATATATATATATATATAACTAGATGAGATATGTAAATAAATTCACTCATACTTATTAAGTATATCCTTTGTGCTTAAAGAATGCATGTTCAAACTATAGGAAAATGGGTTAGCAATTTCTCATGATATTATGGGAGCCACTAATTTTAAGAACATGGAAATGGAGAAAAAACCATCAAATATCCTAAGAACCAATTATGATATAGAAAATGCGGTGTGACATTTATCATACAAGTGAAATGTGAAGCAGACCGCAGATACTGATAAGCGACAGTCATGCAGAGAATGAACTACGTATTTTAGTGTTAAAGAAAATATAAAATTTGACCAAGTTTTTTGCTTGCCACATGTCTTAACTTATTGTCCACTCCATCATTGAGTTATCCACTTATCCATGTTCTACATGTTGTTTTGCATTTTCCCACTTTCTATTTGTTACACCATTTTAGGAGATAAAATGCATTATGGAGTTCGTGTAGTGGCTAAGTGTTGCAAGTCATGTCCTATTATTTAGGAATTATTTTTATTAATTTTATTACTCACGTATCTTCCTATATAAAGGCTTGACTTATGGAATAAAGTGCATTCTTCATTCTCCTACTCTCCTTTTCTCTTTATTATATTCAAAGTTATTAATGGTATCAAAGCTTCTTTGTTGGGAGTGCAAAATATTGTAAAAAAAAAAGGAGTGAGCAATATTATTTTTTCTCTTTTCTTGTTATTATTATTGACATTCTTTGCTATTTTTGTTTGTTGCATCAATATGTCTTTTTCAGATTCTAACTTTGTGCAGTCATCTATTCCACACTTTGATGGTCACTATGATAATTGGAGCTTGCTAATGGAGAATTTCTTAAAATCCAAGGAATATTGGCATGTTGTTGAAAATGGTGTAGCAGCACCTGTGAATGTGCAATAGTTTGAGATAGAGGCATTGAACCTGAAAGATTTAAAGGCGAAGAATTATTTATTTCAGGCAATTGATCATTCCATCTTGGAAACTATTCTTTACAAAGAAACTTCCAAGGATATATAGAAATCCATAAAGAAGAAATATCAAGGCACTGCAAGAGTAAAACGTGTATAGCTTCAAGCGGTGAGAAGAGATTTTGAGACTCTACAAATAAAGGATGGTGAATCTGTCACAAGTTATTGTGCCAAACCATTGGAAATAAGTACTAAAATACGTTTATATGATGAAAAAAATGCAAAATGTTACTATTGTTGAAAAAATATTGTGTTTACTAACTCTCAAATGTAACTATATTGTCTGTTCTATTGAAGAGTCAAAAGATATAGATACACTCTCACTTGATGAATTGTAGAGCTTTTTGCTAGTTCATGAGCAAAAGATGAACTACAGTTTAACTACAGAAGAGCAAGCTTTAAAAGCTTTTACTTTTACTCGTTCCTCAAATTTTAAAAGAAGGGATAGAGGTAAAGATAAAGGTTGAGGTCAAGGTAGAGGCTGCTATAGAGGAAGAGGAGACCGAGGTAATAGAGATGAGGAGGAGGATGAATTTCAAGGCAAAGGTGGAGAACAAAATCAACAATTTGACAAATGTAAGGTAGAATCTTTTAGATGTCATAAATTTGGTCATTATCGTTTTGAGTGTTATACTAAGTTACATAACAATAAAGAAAGAGGAGAGGAGTCAAATTTTGCAGAAAAGAAAGAGAAAGAAAGCTTGTTAATGGCATGTCAAGTTATTGAAACACCTCAATAAGATCTTTGGTGTGTGGATGCTGGTTGCAGCAACCATATATGTGGAAGAAAATCTTTATTTTTTTCCTTAGATAAAAAATTTCATTCCACTGTAAGTTTTAGTGATTGTTCTACTGTGAAGGTAATGTTAAAATAAAAACTAAAAATGATTTTGTAGAAACAATCTCCAATGTTTTCTATGCCTATGATTTGAAAAGTAATCTATTGAATGCTGGTCAATTGCAAGGAAAGGGTTATGTTTTGAATAGAAGTCTTACTTTTGCTGTTTAAAACATGGTGAGAAGCTTGCTAGCAAAAGGAAAAGTTCTAAAGAGTTTTTGGCCAAAAATAGTAAATTGGAGCATTTATATTTTGAATAGAAGTCTTACTTTTGCTGTTTAAAATATGACTTCACATGAGGCGTGGAGTGGGCAAAAGCCAACCGTAGATCACCATAGAATGTTTGGTTGTATCGCTTATGCCCATGTTCTAAATGAGAAAAGAAATAAGCTTGATGGTAAGAGTGAAAAATGTGTTTTTTTGGGTGTAAGGGAAATGTCTAAAGCATATAAATTGTTTAATCCACTTACTAATAAAATTGTGATTAGCAGGGATGTTATTTTTTATGAAGAGAATACTTAGAATTGGAATGGGCAGCAGCCTTCTCTAATCATTGTTGACAATGAAATTGAAGAAGAAAAGCGACAATTTTCACACCTAGAAAATATCATAGTAGATATTCCTGAAAATTCACTTAATCATGTTCCATCTACAGAAGCAGTGGTAGAGTCTCCGACTACTGAAGTAGTAGATGAATCTTGTTCTAATCGTGCTCGAAAGAGATTAGCTTGGATGATAGATTATGTAAGCGGAAATGATTTATCTGATGATGAATCAATAGCTCCTTTTGTTTTATTTGTAGATTGTGATCCTTTTACATTTGAAGAAGTCGTCAAAGATATAAAATGGCAAATTGCCATGGATGAAGAGCTCAAATCTATAGAGAAAAATAACATATGGGAATTAGTGGAACTCTCGAAAGAGCAAAAATCCATTGGTGTCAAATGGGTTTACAAAACAAAGCTGAACAAAAATGGTGAAGTTGACAAATATAAAGCTAGCCTTATTGTAAAAGGTTACAAGTAAGAATTTGGGGTTGATTATAAAGAAGTCTTTTCTCTAATTGTAAGACTTGATACTATTCTATTAGTGTTAGCTATAACTGCTCAAAATTATTAGTATGTTTATCAATTAGATGTGAAATATGCATTTTTACATGGTGAGTTGCAGGAAGATGTCTATGTTGATCAGCCACTTGGATATGTGAAGAAAGGTAGTGAAGAAAAGGTATAAAAATTTAAAAAGATTTTATATGGACTAAAACAAGCACTAAAAGCTTAATATAGTCATATAAATATCTATTTTATTAAAGAAGGTTTTCAAAAATACTCTCATGAACATATTCTCTTTACAAAATTTGAAAAAAGTGGAAGAATGCTTATTGTATTTCTTTATGTTGATGATTTAATTTATACCGGAAATGATAATTCCATGATTCATGCATTTAAAAAGAAAATGATGCAAGAGTTTGAAATGTCTGATTTGGGATTAATGCATTTTTTTCCTTAGCATTGAAGTTGTACAATCATCATTTGGTATTTTTATTTCACAAAAGAAGTACATTCTTCAAATTTTGGACAGGTTTAAAATGGAGGATTGCAATCTTGTTTGTACCCCAACTGAATGTGGCTTAAAGTTGGTGAAAGATGATGGAGGAAAGAAAATTAATGCTACTCTTTTCAAGCAAATGGTTGGAAGTTTGATGTATCTCACTTCAACGAGGCCTGACATCATGCATGGTATTAGTCTAATAAGTCGATATATGGAGAACCCAACTGAGAATCATCTCTTAGCTGCAAAATAAATTTTTCGCTACTTGAGTACCGTTGATTTTGGAATATTTTATAAAGCTAACTCAAAAGGCAAATTTTATAATTTTTCTGACAGTGACTATGTTGGAGATCTTAATGATAGGAAAAGCACATCAGACTTTGTTTTATATTGAGCTCTAGAGTTATATCTTGGTCTTTAAAGAAACAACAAATTATTACTTTGTTGACTACAAAAGTTGAATTTGTTACAGCAGCAGCCTATTCTTATCAAGTTATATGGCTACAGAGATTGCTTGAAATACTTTAAAATAAGCAACAAGGCCTAACAATAATTTATTATGACAATGTTTCAGTAGTCAAAATTTTCAAAAATCTAACTTTATATGAAAGAAGTAAGCATATTGATGTGAGGTACCATTTTTTGCGTGACCTTTGCAATGATGGTATAATTGATTTGGTATTTTGTAAAAATGAAGATCAAGTTGCTAACATTATGACCAAACCTCTCAAGATTACTAAGATTACTGTGTTTGTGAAACTTCAAAAAATGCTTGGAATGTGCTCTTTGAAAGACTTTGTTCAAGGGAGGCTTAATTTAAATCTTTACACTCTTAAACTTAATGTTTGCAAATATTAGTTGAATGGAGGGATTGTTAAGAAAAATATAAAATTTGACCAAATCTTTTGCATGCCACATGTCCTGCATATTTTGCATGTTATCCATTTAAAATTTAAATCTTTACACTCTTAGCTTATTACCCACTCCACCATTGAATTATCCACTTATCCATATTCTGCATGTTACTTTACATTTTTTCATTTTTTATTTGTTGCACCATCTTAAAAGATAAAATGCATTATGAAATTCGTGTAGTGGTTAAATATCATAAGTCATGTCTTATTATTTAAGAATTATTTTTATTAATTTTATCACTCATGTATACCTATATAAAGGCTTGGCCTATAAAATAAAGTGCATTCTCTATTCTTCTACTCTTCATCTCCCTTTATTATATCCAAAGTTATTGTATATGAACCAAATTAAGTCTATTGCTAAATAAAAGTTGCATCAACTGAGCAAAACGACAAAAACAAAATGATCATGACCATTTCCAGAAAATTGCAAGCAGCCGGTTAAAATCATCTTATCATGGCGTGGATTTTGAAACCTTACACCTCTAAGAAAAATGAGATGCTTGGGCATTCTTGGGGTTTCCATTACTGGGTTAATCGTTGCTTCTTGAAACTCAATCGACGCTTGAAACGATACTAGGCGAAGGGAAAATCTGTCATCGTAAGAAATTATCCAATTCATAAAAACATCATGCAGAAAATTAAGGAAATGCAAATACATATTTCTTGGGATAGTTAATTATCTTGCAGCTCGGGAAAAAAAAAAATCAATTTCCGCATTCTAGGAAACCAGATAAATATCACAAGGCATCGCATCTACCAGTGAGAATCAAACTAAAAGGCAGCAATCTGATAGAGGCATCAAGTTCATACTGACGCCTCCTCGTCCTGCCCAAACAAAAGGACTCTCAACTTTCACACAAATTCTGCGTTTACAAGAGGTGAAATAACCTCATTCTAAAGCAGCACCAAGACCCGACACCTGAATGGAGCACCCAAATAAAGGGTGACATGGAGAAAAAAGGCAAAAAAAAAAAAAAAATCATCTTCTTCTTGCAAATGAATACGAAAGACAATGGGACCGTTGGGGTTACAAGGAAGGACACCGCCGTAATCTTCAGGAACCCCAGTTACATGCTCGCATTTTCCCAATCGTTTTCCCAATACGAGGTGCCTGTCTTGCCAACAAAAGAACAGGGGACCACCAACGGGTGACGTTGTCGTTCTCTACTCACCCACCAAACGATGTCGTTTTCTAACTCGCCAATGCATTAGACGACACGTCGTACATTTCACCTTCCAGGGAAGCCCTCGGCATCTGAAACAAGGACTTCCTTTCTGTGTCATTTCAACCCTCTTCTTCCCCAACACCGCGCAAGAAGTGGGGCCCCACTCCCCGATGCCATTCTCCACACAGCACCGTCTCTAAACCCTAGCTGATGCTCGCAGATTCTCTTCACTGTTTCCCAAATTGAACTTCGCAGCGCCTATTATTATGTCGTCGGAAGAAATTGGTCTTGTTCCTGATCAGAGGATCGATAACGGTCTTAATTCACCCCTAGTGTTCCAAGACGACTCCTTGCGTTTCAGCTGCGGTGCTCCACAACGTCGGGTCGGGGACCCGGGTCCGAAAACGAGGGAACTTGGCGGTTTCATTGGTGAAAAGATGTTCGCCGTGGAGCGTGACCGTTTTTTCGCGGCCCAGGGAGTGGAGTTCCGTCGGGATGTTTACGGGGATTGCTCGGACCCGCGAAACCGACCGGACACCCGGAATTGGAACGGGAACGGGAGCACTGCAACTCCGAGCGGCGATGAGTCGGACGGTGAAGATGATGAAGACGATGAGGAAGATGACGATGACGATGATGTTGAGGCCGACGCTGAAGTAGAAGGACTAGTTGGTGTTAACGATGCGAGCAAAGAGAATTCCAAATCAATTAACGATATTAACGATAACAGCATCAGTGGTGGTAACCTGGCTAGTGTTGCAGATAGAATATCGAACGGAAAAGCTCAACATCATTCGTCCTACGGTATGGATGAAGGAAATTTGGCATCTTTAACTTAAAAAATTTGCCACTTATTTTATTCTCGTTGTGGTAACATGGTTTTTTGCTGGAGGATTGAATTGTAGGATCAAGTAGAGAGGTAATGGGGAAGGATGGAGAAATTGGGCCGATGGTGCATAATAATACGAGGGGTAACGATGAAGATCATCGGCAAGAAAGGTTAGATAAATCGCAGAGTGCGGTCACGATTGCTGAAACTGACTGTGACGAGTATTATTCACACTATCTTCAAGGCACGGACGGGTCAGCTTCTGTGCAGAAAGCTATTGCGGGGGAGGATGGTTGCGGATTTAGTGGAAGAAAGGACGTTATCTATTCAAGCGAGTCAGGGGAGTCATTGAGGGCAGTTCTTTCAGATCCTGTAACGTAAGTCAGTTTTTGAGTTCGTTAGCTTTTAACACTAGTTGATTACTCATGTGAAGTCCTGTGTCCAGCTTGTTGAAATCCAGTTCCTAGAGGATTGCATTCTGTTTGAATAAAGATAAAAAATATGGTTATGCAGAAGAAAGATGTCTCATTCGGTGTTCTTGTCTATCTCTCCTTGTTTGCATGTGTGCAAGCGCACAAGTTTAATCTTCTAATATATTGAGTGTTCCTTGAGCTGATATTAATGCTTATATTTAGCCTATACTCGTTATAGTAACTTGATGTCCTCTTTAAAAATTCAGGGGAGCTCTTATGGATGATGCAATGATATTGCCTTGTGGACATTCCTTTGGTGGAGGAGGAATACAGCATGTTATTAGAATGGTGGGTTCTAAGCCATCAAATGCCATAATTTCCGGATTGACCTTTTCTGTGACTAGTCAACTGAAAAATATTATTGACAATGGAGCTGGTGATGTTCAACCTCTTTTCCTGTGTATATGGCTCTATAGAGTTGAATGGCATGACTTTCAGAGCTGCTAGGGACTAAATTGTGAACAAGTAACTGTTTGTGATATAATTTTGCTGAAGCGTAAAAACAAGCCCATCTACTTTCTTTCTTTTATCCTACTTTCATCTAGGTTACATCGACTCAATTGAGGATCTTACACTTTATTTCCTATCTGTTTTCTAGTTCTTTTGCTATGATCTAAACCACATCAGGCTGTTCCCAGAGTACATGCATATTTAAGTTTCATCTAATAATCCGAGCAATATGAACATGACAAGATTGTACAATTAGGAAAGAAAGGAATGATAGCTTCTTGTCATTTACTACAATGTACTCTCAAGAGACCGAATCATCTGCTCCTTTCATGACTGAATGTGAAGTATCAGAGTTGAAAAGAGCTAACCTGCTCCTAACATGAGATTGGTTGAATCCAGATGAATCACCACTATTTTGCATCAGCTCTCCCCCTCCTGCTCATCTGCTTCACAGTTGGCTGTAGATGTGGTGAACAGAAACTATGGCCTCAAGTGTTAAAATTTGCCTTTTGTTAGTTATAGAAGGGGCTATTGGCTAGGTGGTTTTAACTTTAGTCCATTTTTTGTCAGATGTATAAGTTTCAGTTGTCTCATTGGGAATTGCTTTTCTCAGTCGGGAATTACCATGCTGTCAGCTAGCTAATGTAGTGGTTGTGTGATGCATTTTCAGAAAGCTTGTTGGACTTGTTCCCAACCCATATCTGAAGAATCAATATCTCCAAATCTATGTAAGCAAAATTTATCCCAGAAGAATATTGAAATTTAATTCTTGGTACTCAAATATGTTCTGGTCTTCCAAACAATTAATAGAATCATTTTGAAGCTTAATTTTGTTCTCATAATTTCTAGTACGTATGATTGGTTTTGTTTTCATATCCATTATGTCGCAAATAATAGTTTATAGATCTTTAATCTGATCAAAGAAGTCAAACTCCTGAAAAATGAACCTGAATATCTGTCTTTTTTGGTGGGATTCATTAAAATTTCAATAAACAATGTTGTAACTAATTCCTTGAAAATTTTGGATGGGGGTTCCCTGAAAATTAAAGTAAACAATGCTGCAACTTATATTGCATATGTATTGATTTTCTTACATGCTTTTCTTTTGGGGCTGGTTGCCTTGATCAGCACTTCAAGTTGCTGTGCAGGCATACCGTCGGGAAGAGGAGTCACAGTTTTACCGGTCATCCAAAAGAAGAAGAGAAAGATTTGATCAGGTGTGTATGTAACTTCATTCCCTAACCATGTAGTATCTTAATAGAATGAGAAAGAGAGATGAGGAAGTAATCAGGAATTACTGAGGCTGCCTTTAACTTGTATACTTGCCTTGACACTATTTTTTAATATAAAATTTATTTTTACATAGGACAGGGTGGTTATGGTGATTCAGCAGTTATGGAGCAACCAAGAGGTAGAGGTGTTCAATTTCCATTTGCTGTGTTGGACCGGGTTATTATAAAGGTAGTATGCAGACAGTCTTGAGTTTGCTTTTAACTATTTTTTTTTCTTTTGTTTTTTGTTAATCTAAATCTCGAAAGCTAATGATTGGAGGGAAATTGGATCAGGGGAACAAGAGGACACCGCAGCGTTTTGTTGGACGGGAAGCTATTGTAACAACACAATGTCTGAATGGATGGTCAGCCACTTTCTAATTTCTTTTCGTTTAGCAGTTAAATCAAATCTTGGTTGCTGTATGTGTATTCACGAATACAGTAACGTGTTGAAATGTTCACTCACCCAAAAAATATATGGCTTTGATGTTATTAGTGCCATAAGTATTTAATATCAAATAAAACATTCAGAGTCTAATGTATATAAAAGTTTAGGATTTATTGATATTATCTTTGATCGCCAATCTAAGAATTTTCGTGTAATATATCCCACAACGTCCTTGTCAATTTTCCAGACATGGAACAAGATGCCTCTTTGAAGTTGAAATATACAAATTGTCCCCTTCTTGTAAAAGCTAAACGTGCTGAAGGTGAATTTGATTGTGTTCACTGATCAATATATGCATTTTATTTACATGTTTTATGAACTCGAGTTACGAAAGCACATTACTAGGCTGAGCTGTGGAAATGGAAATAATTATGCCTGGTTTTGATTGAATACTTACTTCTAACTTTTAGAATTTAAGATATAATTACAAGGGAAGCATGTTAAGATAGACAAGCAGAATGAGTATTGTCTAATATTGATTCTCATACGCGGGGTACTATATCCCTGAAGCTGTTTTCAATGGACCACCTTAAACTTCTTCTGTTGCTGATCGAAGTCTAAATCTTTAGGTATGTGGTAAAGACATTGGACAATGCAGAGAGTGTAAAATTGCAGTATCGCTCGCTTGCTAAAGTTTCAGATGACCCTACAAAACCTGCCTCCAGCAAGATGGGACCTAATTGGCTTTAAATCTGCAGATGCCATGTGACACTGTTTCTTCTTCTTCGTAATTCCACTGTCCTATTACTTGCAAGAAAAAGTGCTGACAGACTTGGTTAACATAGAAGCGTTGTTAGAGATTGTATCTATGTAATGATCTTCTTGTTACAGTTCTATTTATACATCAACAGCTTTATGTTAAGTGAAAATGATTGTATAAAGTTATGAGTTAGAGTAAATTATGATAATTTCTTCTCAAGTTTGGCTAAATTATACTTTGATACCCTTGTTCCAAAAAATTGTACTCAACTTTTCTGACATTTTAACATATATTGTAAAAATTGTTCATTCAATTTGTTTTGTTAAAGAAGTTAATTCTCTACATAATATGAGATTGTATTTTAGTTTTAATACGGTAGTAAAAGTAATTGAGTTATTAGTTTTAATATGAGATTGTGATTTTATTTTTAATATGATAATAAAGATAATTGAATAATTTTATCTTTGAGAAAAATGTACATTGTATAAAAAGTTAACTTGAGCCATGTTGGTAAAATTTAATCAAATATTATAAATGTTTATTATAATTTACTCATTATATTATGATATTATTATGTGTTGTATACCATCCTAAGGCTTCCTTGAGCAAAAGGCTCGTAAGAAACTTATTTCACTATATAATTGCTTTTTAAAGGGAAAATACTGTCCGAAGATTTTAAATATCCTAGTTGATTCTAATTTCTGATATTATCGAAATTAAACTATATAAACAAAAACAGTAACATCTTGACACAGTTCAAGCACAGTTTGTTCACCTACCGCTCAATTTTGACACCCTGGAAAATTATATATCATAACAAGCAAAATTTACAATTTATAATGATTAGAGTAAACAACGCATTCTTCTGTTTGGGACTGCCTTTCAAGCACATGGAAAGGCAAAATTTCCTAAATTATAAACTTTTGCCAGTTAGACTCAGTAGGATGTTTCGGTTCAGAGTTTTCTTGTTTAGGTTAGTTTTGATAGACTCGTCAATTTGTTAGACATGATTTTTACCATGCAAACATCTTTTTTTTATTATTGATAATTCTCATTTATTTGTGAATAAAATCTAATATTGACATGATAGACTAAACCCTTTAAAAAACAATTCGTCAAAACTCCAGAAAATCCTTACCCAATTGAGAATCAGCAATTTGTTCTTGCTAATAAAGAAACTACTTGCTCCAATAATTCATCTGCTGATTTGTTAACTTATATGCTATCACAACATACAATTTTGCAAGATATGATAGCGAATCACTTATTTATATCACAAACTTAGTGAACCCAGATTAATAAATGATTCACACTTCAACCAAAATGCTCAAGAAACTGAAATCCAAATACTGATACTTGTGGCGTCCACGGAGATTCAGAAACCATGAGAGACACTAGTCGTGATAAGAAATGGTTCAGTCAATATTTAGACATAGCATTACGCCGACAGAGTCAGGCAAATGGTGTGGAAAAAAAAAAATCCACTGCTAAAAGTGCTATTGTTACAATTTGAACGGACTGCAATGAAAAATGGTTCAGTCAATATTTAGACGCAAATGAATGTGAAAAAGGAAAAAAAAAAAAATTCGACTGTTAATGTTATCTGAACAAACCGCAAAGCTTGCTCATCTCAGAACAGTCCTTAGTTTTTCTACATGTTGGTGACAATTACTAAGGCCACCGCTACTCATTGAGGAGAAAAATGAAAGGAAAAATCAGCATAATTAAATGAAGGTAACAATTCTCAACGTCAAATCAGTACCGATTAGCTTTCTGACAATAAGAAATTGCATGTTGAATATATGGAAGCTGCAGCTGCATTGACAGCTAACTCTTTCTCAGAGCTATCTGCTACCCATACTCTGTAAAAAATAAAATACCAATATTATCATATTCATAACTGTGGGCATCATAATTGCAGTTGATACATTACCAGAAAAAATGCCTCATAAAAATGGACCTCCAAGGTATATACGGGTGTATAAATGGAAAATGTAAAAGGGAAATAGGATGCTTAAATACTTTAAGCTATTACAAGGCCATATTCGTATAGAAACTAGTTTTTAAAAAAAAGTTCTGGTAAGAAAATAAATGGAATAAGTTTTTCAATTCCAGCATAAAATGACTGTCCAAGTCAAGGCACTGACAATTTAAATAACCACACTGCCATAGATTTCAAAATCAGCCATCCAATTTTTATACTTAAAAATGAAGAATGTGTTTCAATTTCATTTCTCTATTCCACTGTGAAAAAAATAACAGATAATTACAAAGCAACAAATTAAGGATTTGTCATTCTTAACCATAAAGAAAGCAAGTTGCGGCAAACGTTCAAGGAATCCAATCTATACAGAGAAAGCAAGTATTAAAAATTGGGAAGAAAAATAACTTAAGATACCAAGAAGCAGAAACTAGAAATAGTAGATTCGCTTGAAAATGCAGACTATGCTTCACTGGCAAACAATAGTAAACTAAAAAATTAGATCCAGGAAGATCACAATAACAAGCAAGTCATCAGACACAAACCGCTATGGAATACTAGGCAACCAATTATCCAAGCTTCTAATCAGTGACTAGCAGAGCACAAGACAAAAATTTTGTGCATTTAAGGTACGTGAAGTATGTAACTTTCATAGAGACCTCAATCCTCATCTATGAAATATGATTGTGTTCAAACAGAAAATCTGTTCCAGTAAAAATACGAAAAAAAAAAATCTACTTTCCTTCAGCTAAATATAATTTTATCAAATCACCAAGACTTTCTTGAGCTCCCTCAACTTAAGGAGTCTTGCAGTTTAAACCCCCTTCAACTTTAAAAGTTGATCAAATACACCCAGACGTAGTTTTGTGCAATATACCCCCTCCATTAATATTTCTGCCCAAAACTCGAACGACATTTGTTCACATTAGCAAAAAGATCCCAACAAGTGCTGTTAAGGTCATGTAATTTATCCTTTTCAACTTTACAAGTTGATCAAAGACCTCTCAAACCTTCAACTTTATGCAACATAGCCCCTCAATTTTGCTAATGTGAACAAGTGTTATTAGGGTTTTGCACAAAAATGTTAATGGAGGAGGTATGTTGCACAAAGTTAAAAATTTGTGAGGTCTTTAGTCAGAGCTTTTAAAGCTAAGTAAATTGAATAACTGACAACTCCCTAGGTCAAGGGAGGGTTTATTTTCACTTGAAGAATACATATTATCGAAGAATACATATTCTTATCATCTGATTGCCTAGGGAACCTAATGGGAAATTCTTTTTTGTTTTGGAACAGCTAAAAAAAATTTTCTTGTAAGAATTTTAAGAATGCTATGTACTTCCAGTTTTTTCTTTTCCCCAAATATATAAAATCAATGTGACCATTATAACGTAAATATATGCCTATTATCAGATGAATTGGGCTTTAATTTGTACATTTTGATCTCTCCTAAACCAAATTTTTGGCAAAATCATCAAGAGATTATGGGTTTTAGTTTCAATTATATGCATATGCCATAAAACCAGGCTTTAATAAGGAAGAACCATACTGTAAAATCTTAGCTAGGGCAAATCTAATCACAAGTTCATGACATCAATAATCAATAATCAATAGAAAATACTTAGGTACAATTTTTATATTTTTACTTTTAGATTTTCCAATAAAAATATAATTTTTCAAATTGAACATCACATGATTGGCTATGATTTTTGCATAAAAATGTATCTTTTTTAAAACTGAGCATCACATAATTGAGTTTTTTAAAATAATTTTTGTGCATGTCATATATTTATTAAAGAATGTAATAACAAAAAATATAAAGAACTATATCTAAATCTATTTTATAATTGATACTAGGTAAATAAAAGATGTACCTCGAGTCATTTTCTGAATTCCCTAGCTGTTGCAAACGATAAGCTGTGTTCCAATTTACATGTTGCAGACCCTGGTCACATAGCAGTTGCTTTTCTTTTACTTGGTTTAACCAACTTTCCTGAAATTATTAACCAGGAATAGTGCAGACTTAGATTAAGAAAAGGGAACAAATATCTCACTGTGTAATCGTATCACAAATCACTTGAGTGAAATAAAAAACTTATTATCCTCCTAAGATTGTCAATTCACCAGGGACATATCTAGAATCCACCCTCATGGGAAGGAAGAGCCAGATTCAGATATCAGCTAAATAGACTGGATCCTTAGCTTCGCAGATAATTAACCAAAAAAAGAAAAAGTTAAAATGACATTTTAAGTCATTCAAATCTCACCAAAGTATAACTGAACTACCATTCCTATGAAGACAGGGTGACTGTTTCGAACAGCGGTATTACATTTACACTCGCTGTATATAGGTCACACCCCTGGATGACTTCTTCCAGTGAACCACCACTTAACCCAAAAAGGTCTGTATAAACATTAAGACCAGTAAAAAAGTTGTTATATCTATTTTTTATGTACTCACAAGTTGTTTTTCTTCCTCAGAAAGTGCTTCGTCCATCTGATCAAACAAAGCAGTCCATCTTGTCCGATGCATTTCTGCAATTTTGCCACTGGGGAGTCCGGGTGAGATTTTCATAACATAAGATTCATTTTCTTGATTATTTGAAAATTCCTTTGATGTAAGGAAAGGCAATTCAGTAGTAATCACAGCTCGAACTCTCCTCCTACTGCGACGCAAAGCTGTAGACGCAGAAAAGAGTACCACACTAAATGTAAGCAATTACAATCCCCACAAACTGGCAAAATAAAATAAAAATGGCATTACCCGAGAGGCGCCCTTTGATGTCTTGATGGAGGAGCTCCAACCATTGAGATGCAACAGTAGCAGCTGAAAAAACAAATAGAAGCATCCATATCACTATACCAGCTAAGGCTTTTATTTTATTTCATTTTTTTGTTGCCTAGTCTTGTAAACACAATTGACTAGGTGAAACATGATAGACTAAACGCTTTGCAGAATGCATGATGATCTAAGAAGCATAACATAAAGCATAAATTTTCTCATACATCGTTAATGGCTAGCTTTCAAACAACTAAATTTTTTATCGCATTCATCTCTGCAGCGGGAATGTCTAGACACAAAAAGCCTAAGGAGAGTGGCTTACATCTAAAACTGCCAAAAAAGAATGCAATAGTATGAGGAAAGTGTCTACTAGCCTTTCAGAGAAAGAGACGAAACGCTAGTAAAGTTTGATGATTCCTCATTTGACAAAGAGCTAGAACTCACAGATGCCTTTGTTGAAGAAGACAATTTCAGAGCCAAAATATCATCTTCGGCAACACTGGTGAATTGCGATACACAACTTTTAAACCTATCTTTCTCCACCATGCATGTGTCATTTTCACCAACTTTACCCTCCAAAGTCCAAGAATCATCCATTGTCATAGGACACGTTCTTGCTTTCCTACCACCTGCAGAACTGTGAAGGGTCACTTCTTCTCGATGAAAGGGAAACTGATGCTTTCCTGCTTCAGTTACGTATTCCAAGTCCCTTTTGCAAACTTCTGCACTTTCACTTGCAAGATGTGCTGCTTGCTTGCATCCAGCGTTGGCATTTTCATGCCTTTCAGATCTTACAAGAGCCTCTATAATTGAATGAACCTGTTTTTTATTTCTTACGTGATTAATAATCCCAGGGTTTAATTCATTCAGCAGTCCACTTGGAGCAGCAATCTTTGAGAACCTGTTAACTTGCTCTCTCTTGGCAAGTTCCATCCTTTTTTTGAGTATATCATTTTTACTTTTTCTCCCACGTTGTTTTGGCATTGGAATGCCTCCATGAGAAGATGAAAGAAAACCATTTCGCTTCATCTCCCTCCATATTCTCATAGGATCTTTTTCTTTTAAAGGTCCAGAACAGCTCCCACTCTCAGAAACATCCTTTGACTTAAATTGATTATGTTCTTTGTAAGACTGTGCTGGGCCCAGATTTAAGCAGCTAGCAACATCTTCTGCGTTAAGATCGACGTCAATTCCTTTAGAGTTGACACAAGTACTAAGGGGCTCTCTGTCATGCTTCCCAAGTAAGGATACTTTGGTGGGATTCTCGCCACATTCACCACTTCCATCACGGGATGAAATTCTGGCACAGAAGGCTTCGGAATTAAGATCAAGTGGTCTGGAAGCAGTATTAACCTTAACCGGGAATGTGTTCGTTCTAGTTTTTTCCGCTTGAGAAGCATTGTAGTCCAGAGTTACAGGGACCTCGGTCACTTGCGAAACATCATTTTCACCCGATGGTAATTGAAAACTGTGTTCTTTGTCCTTTGCACACCCTTGAGAATGGGTATTAGTTTCTGTGGCATAAGCGCAAGAGTAAATTAAATTGGATATCAGAACATCTCTGAAACTGAAATAAAACCCATTGGAGAAGTAGACGCATAGTATGATTCATACGTAGTGCTTTTGTTCACAATAAAAATGGGAAAGCAATTTATTGTGAATGAAAGGCAATTAAACAAAATATCATCTCGAATAATACTTGCTCTCGGCAATGCTCAGCCAACTGCAAAGAAAATTAATAATTCTGCAAAGCATTAATTATCTCGTTAGAAACAAGAATGTGATAGTGGCCGAACAACATTTCAACTATAGCATTTACATAAAGCTCAAGTCTTCGCAAAACAAATCGTTAGTCTTTGGCAATGAATACTATGCTTTGCCTAATTAGGAATAAGCAGAAGCATACAAATTATTATTATTCACTCAAAATTACCTGCAAACTGAATCACGGATTCAAGATCTTTCATTTTCACTCGTTTTCCAGCGAGGTCACTATTCTCTCCCAAATGAGTAGTGCTTTGACGCTTCTCTGCCATGGCCTAAAACAGCCGGAGGAATGAAGCAGAAAACGAATAAGAAAATAAGAAGAGAAATTCATTCAGAACAACCTAAGAAGCACCGAAACCAACCTTGTAATCCGATCTGGAGGTTGTCAAAGACTGCTCAGCTACTTTCACCGAATTGCTTTCTTCATCCATGGATCCCCTAAACCCAATTCAAAATCCCAAACACTTTTACCAGAAACAAAGGATTTAAAGCATTAATCAAACACTATCGCTGGAAAACAAATCTCGGTGCTCTCAGTGGTGAATGAATTGGAAATAAAGAGGATGGATAAGATTGAGTGAGTAGGTGTATTAGGGTTTCTGAAATTGCTTAGGAAGGGAGAGAGGGATGGAGGAAGGGAATGGAATCTGTGGGGTTTGTCGATATGTGTAATAGTAGTAGTATATTGGTAAATTGATTTGAATTGGAGAAGAGAGAGAAAGAGAGCGCGCTCAGAGTTTACAAACGTTGTATGATTAATGGGCTAAGAACATTTCGTGTTATTGGGAAGATGCCAAAGACCTGGTTTTATTCAAATTCAAAAAAGGTTGGAGCTTGGAGGGAGATGGAGTTTGCGCTCCACGTTACGCACATTTGTCACTCATGTCGTGTGCCATTTTGCCACATAAACGACGTTGTTCCCTCGCGTTTGGTTGCTTTGGATTGGCAGCCCCTTCTCTCTTCTTCTGGCTGCGCCTCCATCCAGTTGGGTTGGGCTTTTGAGTTGAAAATTCAGATGCACAATATTCATCTATGCTGATAAGATTTCGATTTGCTTCCTCATATTTTTATTATTAAAATTTTTAATTAAAATATAACAAATATATAATTTAATTTAAGAATTTTACACTTTCCTATATATAACTTTTTTATTTTTCTATTCATAATTTTCGATCTATTTGTATCGGTTAAATCTAACATAGAACTTATTATAGGTTAATCAATAAGTTTTAATTTAGCATACTTAATATTGACTTTAATTTTTTAAAACAACCTAGTTTTGTCTCTCTATCTCATTTTGATATATAATTTAATGTTTAAATTTAACTTGTTAACTAACTTGAATACCAAATATGTTAGTGAATTAACAATGTCACGTAAATAAATATGTCAAAGTAAACAAACTGTTAAGTTTGGTATTATATTTCATATGAATTATGTGAAAGAAAGTAGAATTGGATCATTTAAAAAAAAAAAGAGAGAGGACAACATTGTTTATTTTCAACCTAGGAAACTAAATAAAATCTTTTATAAAACAAAAGAGATTGAAAGTGTATTTAAGATTAAGACATTTAATTTTTTTTATTTGAGAAAAATTATATTTGTACCAAAAAATAATATATATAAAAATGCGTTAAGTGAGAGAAATGATCTTATGTGGAATATAAAAAGAAAAAATAATCACCCTTATATTACAAATCAATGTTGGAGATTCATACAAAAATTATTAATGTAAAAAACAATAAAAATATTTACTACATATTTGTGAAAAGTTTTATATTAATCTCAACCATTGAAAGATTAATAAATTATTAAAAGTGATTATTTTCTCCTCTCATCTTTAACATAAGATCACTTTTTTCACTTGATTTGCTCCAATATTTTATATATCAACAATGTATTATCAAATAATTTTTTTAGAAGTTTTGATGTTTTAAAATTTGTACTATTCTATAAAATTATGATTAGAAAATTAATTTTTTTTCATTTTTAAATTTTTAAATTATTTTTTTAATAACATTTTTATCAAACTTCATGTCAAATTTGAGACTTAAAAAAATATTTTTAAAAAAAGCTCAAACTTAAATAAAAAAGAAATAAATTCAAGCTCTATTCGAGCTTAAAACTATGTTAATTAGTTCTTTTTTTTTTTTTTAAGTTTCACCTAAAATTAATTGAGCTTGATAGTTTAATTGAAGAGGGTTGGGTTAAAAGTTTATTTTGGAAGTAATGCTAAATTGGATACATTATTATTTAAAATTTTGATTTCATTCAAACTATCATAATCATAGAATAACATCAATTTGAGTTTCACTTCTTTAAAAGTTACAAGATTTTACATTTTTGAATTTTTATGCTTACTAACTTGTATAAACTACAAAATACATTGTTTCTTTGATTATTTTAATTTTTTTTAGTAAACATGATAAATGATAGACTAAAGTACCCTTGTATTTTATATCTAGCTACTCCTACCATAATATCCAAAATACCACAGAATATAAGGTGCTATTGTGCCAAATGATTGCTTAATTTAGTAAATAATAATAATTAGACTCGCTTAACTTTAATTTTTTTTTCAAAAATTAATGAGTATACAAGTATTATTAAAAGTAATAAACTTATTGCACATATTTTTTGTTAAGTGACTTCAAGATAAATTTGTTATTTTTTGAAAAACTAAATAATTACACATAAGTAATAGATTATAAAATTGTTTTGTTATTCATATAATTAGTCTAATGCACAAAGATAAAAAGTGTGATAATGAGTTAAATAAACTCTTAAAAAGGATGAATTTTGTTATGAGAAGTGCGCAATAATTAAATAATGAAATATTAACCTTGATCATGTTCGTAAGAACTATAATGATACTCATAAAATATAATCTAATTATGATAGAAATCATATTAATTAAGGCTTCCAAAACCAAAAATATTTTCAAAAGTCCATCCAGTATTAGACATATACAAAACAGCATAGTTCACAAACTCAACTAATTTATAATATACAAGTTATGCTGTCAAAGCTCCTAAAATATAGGCTATTAACCATCATTGTAATGAGGTATGCAAAGCAAAGTTTGTGATGTGGTTAGATTCATGACAGATATATAGCAAGTGATTAGATTCATTGTTGGAATAAAAACTATTGTAAAACGATTAATTGATAACTGAATAATTCAAAAGAAAAAAAAAACAATAATACAAGAAGAACGATTCAAGCCAAATTACAAGAAATGAACTATTATATTTAGGTATTTAATAATCTTTGTGGATCATAGATCCCTCTAAATTTTTGGTTATATAAGCTTTTGAAACCATCCTCATATGTGTGGAGAGCTAAGTTAAGGTCCTGTTGTTACCCACACCTAAGGTTCTTCAGATTGCCGAAGATATGATTTCCAAGAACAGACTTTCTTTTTTCTACCCCCACAAATTCACAAAATATATAGGAGAATGCTTTTCTAGATTAAAAATAAAAAATCAAAGCAAACACGTTCAGACATACTCACCAAAACTCAGGAGTCACCTAAAAGTAGAGAGCAAGATCAACAAAAACAGCAGCTACCTTGGTAGTCACAATTAAATCTCACTATTCTCATTAGCCAAAAGAACAAACAAAGAAACTAGAGAATGCCTAGAAATTGGTCCGTGCCAGAATTAATTGAAAAAAATATTTCAGTGTGTCACTGACTCAGTACCCATCCGCAATGTCATGGCCAGAATGAATTTTATTTAAATTTTGTATAATTTCTAAATCAATTATCTAACAAATAAAATAACTTAGTCAGTGACTCTGGCTCTGCACCAGCCAAATATTCTTGAATTGTGATTCCACAGTTTCCATGAAGTTCTTCACTCTTTTTAAGCAATAATGGGTGCAACAGGGACCCGTCGGGCCTAACCCCACCCGAGTCGTCTTCAACAAATAACAAACCGGCCCGCATCCGACCCATCTCCCCTGAACCACTATCCCCCACACTTTCGTCGTCTTTTCTCTCCCTTTTATTCCTTCTTTCTCCTTCTCATCACCCGCCAATTCTTCCACCAATATAAGGCCTTCCGGCAATGGCGTCCCTCCCTCTCTCCATTTCTCCTTCGCTGCCGGCCAATCCTCCTCCATTGCCTTCTTCTTCGTCACCAACATCGCCGTCGTTGTGGTTTCACCACCGTTGCCGTTGTCGCCGTCGCCATTCCTCTTCGGAAAAACCTGCACTAACAATGGCGCTTCCCTCAAATTCTTGACGATCTCCACCACACAATCCCGCATCCACCTATCCAACCTATCGCTCGCATCAACAGCATCTTTTCCTTGTCCCCAATCACTTTTAGTCCCACACGGCTCCAAATCCAAACTCAGCAAGTTCTTCTTAAATCCCGTCGCTGTCAAAGCCGGCACCGTCATCAATACGGCGGCGGCCGTGATCCTCCCCTTCTGTCCTCTCGAACGGCTCTGATCGCCAACAAACATCACAGACATGGGCCGTGGTGCACCGCCTCTGGGACCACACCGATTGTCGATTCCGAATTTGGCAACGCTATGATAATTGCCTGTGAAACCAATATGGAGAGAAGACGCCATCGAGTGGGATGGCGGTGAGAAGGCAAAAGCGGAATCAAATGGAAAGAAGCAAGAAGAAGCTGACGATAACCCAATTGCTTTGGAAGCGTATTTGTAAAGAAGAGAAGCAGAGATACAGCGAAGGCCAGGAAGTCAAGTAAAATAGTGATAGATTCTTGCGGAATATTAAGCGGTCAAGATTGATATGAGAATCCTAAGTGTCCATTGACGCCGTCACTGATCATTAATTTTCTATTTTTCAAATATTATTTTTAACTAGGATTCATGGTCTAACTAGGAAACATTCCTTGCACGAGGGAGAAGGAACAACGCGGGTTTTGTTTCTATACGCGTGGATGTATTAGATTATGGGGCAGTCCTCTTCTTTATTCAGATTGATGTCTTGATGGACGGTATAGATTGATTGTAGTAAAGAAGAAAAGAAAGAGTGAGCGTGGGCGATTGCAGTCTGCGTGGGTTTGTAAGATGGATGAAGAGGGGCACGTGGTTTCACGCGAAAACTGCATGGATTTCGAAGCGGGCACTCATACGTGGCATTGGCCTTGCGAAAATGCTGGCGAACAGAACCAGTTGCGCGGGAAATTCTTATACATATTTGCCGTGATGCATTATTTAGCTAAATTATATAATAAGTTACTATAATAGGTAATAAAATATAAGTCACAGGATTTCATTTATATGATATAGCCTAATGGATAATTAAATATTATATTTAATTATATAATTTAGTATTATTTTATTAATAGATAAACTTTATTTTATCTAATTTAAAATTTTTATTAAAAAACATAAATAATATGACACTCTAAAAATTTCTTTCAATTGTATGACACACTAATAAAAGTGATTCCACCTCAGCGTTAGCGCTCAAAACAAATTGAATTATCTAATATTATAAAAATAATAAAAAATTAATTTTTTACTAATTGTCCAATTGACGTTCTCCTCCATCATTATTTATTTATTATATCTTCTTAAAAAAATTTCACTTTTACCATTCGGATTAAAAAATGAATTAAATTGACCAAAATTAAACAAAATAAAAAAAGAAGACAAATCTAAATTAGTTTTTTATATATAAAACTAATTAAATCGGTTTGCTCATAAGTTTTTAATGATTTTTAGTGACTTTTAATGGAATCAAACTAAACCAAATATTCAATTTTTGTTTTTTTAATTTCTCCCATTAAAGCAAACTTAGTCATCATGTATATTTAATGTGTGGTTGTAATAGGTATAATAAAAGATTATGTAATAAATAATAAATCAAAATTAATTGTTTAAATTTTTATATAATATTTAATTTAATATTTACAAATAATAATTACTAGTGTGATTTTTATCAAACTTCAAGCCAAGCCTCAAGCTATTCGAGACAAGCTCGAGCTTGAATGTAAAAAAATAAATTCATGTTTGAGATATGTTGATTGGTCAAAATTTATATGTAATATTTTAATATTTTTGTCATTAGATTTTTTAATTAAAACATGATAAATATATGAGTATTTAATAATAAATATATATTTTTATAAACAAATTTATGATTTTCTAATTAAACTATACATTTATTGTATCATTATCAAAAAGCTCTTCATTTATTATGTTTAAATTAAAGAATCTAATGATAAAAATATAAGAAACTTAAAATAAGCCTAATCCATGTTTATTTTTTTCTTGAAAAAGCTTTGTCTGAATTCAAGCAAGCTTGGCAGTCTAATTAAATAGGGTTGGATTAAAAGTTAATTTTGGAAGTAATGCTAAGTTTGATACATTTTGTTTAAAATTTTGATTTCATTCAAAATGTCATAATCATAGAATAACATCTGTTTAGGTCTCGCATCTTTAAAAAGTTATAAGATTTTTTAATTTTTATGCTTGCTAACTTGTATAAACAAAATGCATTGTTTCTTTGATTTTTTTTTTTTTCATCAAAGATGACTAATGTACCAAGGTATTTTATATCCAGTGACTTCTACCAAAATATTCAAAATGCCATAGAATATAAGGTACTATTGTACCAAATGATTGCTTAATTTATTAAAACAAATTAATTAGACTCACTTAATTTTTACTTTTTTCAAAAATTAATGAGTATACCATTAATTATTAAAAGTAATAAACTTATTGTATATTAATTTTTTGTCAAGTAACTTCAAGATACCTAATGAATTCATATGCAACATGCAGAGAGGGATCCAAGTTTAGCATTTTAGGGCATCCACCCACTTAAAAAAAAAAAGTTTATATGCATTAATGTATGCATATAGTATTATTTTTTATTAAAATTTTTAAATTTGTCCACCCAAAAATTTTTATTAGCCCGCTTAATGTTTAAAAATATTTAAAGCATTTTAGGGAGAAACTTCAATAACTTCTTTTTACATTGATAATAAAAGTTAATTTTGCAAAGCAAATAAAATATATTAAATTTGTTCTAAAGAACTGTTTATCTCTATTCTCTAAAAATAACAAATAATATGCTTTCCAGTTTTTGATTCTAACTCTTTTCTAATTTTTTTTTAATTTCTTTAACCATACTCTTTACTCAATTCAAAAATAAAGTTTTGTAATAAAATAAAAAATAATTTTCTTTCACATAATTTGGTTGTTTATATTGAAAAAGAAATTGTAAATAATTTTACTATAGAAGAAATTATAAATGAATTCTATTCCATTAAAAATTAAAGAGTATAACCTCATGACTAATACATATTTTATATATATATATATATATATATATTATGTATTAAGATAGTTATATTTATTTTGATATTATCATATTTCTATGATTTTTTTTATTATTATGTGTTTCTGTTATTTAATTTTAATAAATTTTATTATTATATTAATTTAATGGGTACTTAAAGTTATATTTTTGTAACTATTAATGCTTATATTAAATATAAATTTTGTTCCGTACAATTTTTTCTGATTCCCTTGCAACAAGTTTACTATTTTTTAGAATTAAATAATACAAATCATTAATAGATCATAAAATTATTATTTATATAATTGCTCTAAGACCTATGTGGTGCACTAAGATAGATTGAAATAATATGAGTTAAATAAACTCTTTAAAAGGATGAATTTTGCTGTGAAAGTTACGAAATAATTAAATAATGAAATATTAAGCTAGATCATTTTCGTAGGAACTATAATGATACTCATAAAAGATAATCTAATTATGACAGAAGACATATTAATTAAGGTTTCCAAAACCAAAAATATTTTCAATAGTCCATGCAGTGCAAGACATATACAAAACAGAATAGTTCACAAACTAAACTAATTTATAATTTGCAAGTCATGCTGTCAAAGCTCCTAAAATATAGGCTATCAACAATCGTTGTCATATAAGTTACGCAAAGTGAAGTTTGTGATGTGGTTAGGTTCATTGCAGATATATAGTAAGTGGTTAGGTTCATTGTTGGAATGAAAACTATTATAAAACGATTAATCGATAACTGAATAATTCAAATAAATAAATAATACAAGCCGAACGATTCAAGCCAAATTACAAGAAATAAACTATTATATTTAAGTATTTAATAGTCTTTGTTGATCATAGATCCCTCTAAATTTTTGGTTATATAAGCATTTGAAACCATCCTAATATATGTGGAGAGCTAAGTTAATTAAGGTCTTCTTGTTACAACGCCTATGGTATTCCAGATTGCTCAAGATCTGATTTCCAAGGGCAGAATTTCTTTTTCCTCCCCCCACAATATCACAAGATAGGAGAATGCTTCTCTCTCTCTCTCTCTCTCTCTCTCTCTGTGTATATATTCAAAGCAGTCACATAAAAGCAGAGAGCAAGATCAACAAAAACAGCAGCTACGTACCATAGCATTCACAATTTAGTCACACAATTCTCATTAACCAAAAGAACAAATAAACTGGAAAATGAAATGCAAAATGCCTAGAAATTGGTAATTAATAGAAAAAAAGCATTTCACTCTATATGTCACTGACTCTGTACACATCCACAATATCATGGCCAGAGTAAGGTCCCGCATTGCAGAATGAATTTTATTTAGATTTTGCACAATTTCTTAATCAAATATCTAAAAAATAAAATAAGATAATCACTGGCTCTGGCTCTGCACCAGCCAAATATTCTTGAATTGTGATTCCACAGTTTCCATGAAGTTCCTCACTCTTTTTAAGCAATAATGGGTGCAACAAGGACCCGTCGGGCCTAACCCCACCCGAGTTGTCTTCAACAAATAACAAACCGGCCCGCATCCGACCCATCTCCCCTGAACCACTATCCCCCACACCTTCGTCGTCTTTTCTTTCCCTTCTTTCTCTTTCTCATCACCCCCTAATTCTTCCACCAATATAAGGCCTTCCGGCAATGGCGTCCCTCCCCCTCTCCATTTCTCCTTCGCCGCCGGCCAATCCTCCTCCATTGCCTTCTTCTCCGTCACCAATGTCCCCGTCGTCGTCGTTTCACCACCGTTGCCTTTGTCGCCGTCGCTATTCCTCTTCGGAAAAACCTGCACTAACAATGGCGCTTCCCTCAAATTCTTGACGATCTCCACAACGGAATCCCGCATCCACTTGTCCAACCTATCGCTCGCATCAACTGCATCTTTTCCTTCTCCCCGATCACTCTTACTCCCACGCGGTTCTAAATCCAAACTCAAAAAGTCCTTCTTAAATCCCATCGCCGCCATAGCCGGCACCGTCGTCAAGGCGGCGGCCGCCATGATCCTCCCCTTTTGTCCTCCCGAACGGCTCTGATCGCCTACAAACGTGACAGACATTGGCCATGATGCACCGCCGCTGAGACTACACCGATTGTCGATACCGAATTTGGCAAAACTATGAACATTGCCTGTGCGACCAATACGGAGAGAAGACGCCATCAAGTGGGATGGCGGCAAGAAGGCAGAAGAGGAATCGAACGAAAATGAGCAAGAAGAAGCTGAAGATAACCCAATCCCTTTTGAAGCGTATTTGTAAGGAGGAGGAGCGGAGAGATAGAGAAAGCGAGGGAGTATAGTAAAATAGTGATAGATTCTTGCGGAATATTAAACGGTCAAGATTGACGTAAGAATCCTAGAGTCCATTGACACCGTCACTAATCGTTAATTTTTCTTTTTCAAATATTATTTTTAATTAGGATTCATGGTCTAAACTGGCAACAATCCCTTGCGTGGAAGAGAGGAACAACGCGGGTTTTGTTTCCGTGCGCGTGGATGTCTTAGATTATGGTGAAATCCTCTTCTTTAATCAAATTGATATCTTGATGGACGGTATAGATTGATTGTAGTAAAGGAGGAAAGAAAGAGTGAGCGTGTGTGATTGGAGGCTGCGTGGGTTTGTACGTGTGGCGATGGATGAAGAGGGGCACATGGTTTCACGCGAAAACTGCATGGATTTCGAAAGCGGGCACACATATCACATTGGCTTTGCGAGTATCCTGGCCAATAGAATCAGTTACGCATGACACGTCAGTAGACGGAATTCCACATCAGCATTAGCTCTCCAAAACAGATTGAGTTTTCTGATTTTATAAACAATTAATGTTTTCCATCAATCATTTTTATTTATTTATTGGATCTCCTTTTTTTTAAATAAAAAATAAAAACTCACTTCTACCGGTAGAAGAATACTACATTTACATTACACTTTTTAATATTTTATTATTACAACTGATTTTTATGGATCCGTTAGTTATATTGATCTTTCATTTTAAATTTTATGAAAGTCCAACAACTATAAATATATAATTTTGCCATGCGTCAGCGCTGCATCCTATATATCTTATAATGATTGTTGCTCTTTACCAACTTCTCACATACAAGAAGTACTAGATTTATTTGTTATGCATTCACATCTTGTCCAACGTGGAACTTTGTTTTGTGCATTTACACCTTGTTCAACGTGGAACTTATAACTTTGTTATGTTTTAGAAACGCCTTAAAATGAGCGTCCAACAACACTTAACCCCCGATCGGTAGAACGAAAGAAATGAAAAAGAAAACTAATTCCATTAATTCGCGCCATCTGGTAGCCAGAAAAATAGATAGAAAGAGCAAGTTGACTTCCATCACATTTTGCCACACTGTAGCTGACTTCCATCATATTTTGTCACATTTTAGCACGAGGAAGGGAGAAGGACTAGAGAAAATCTGAGAAATCTCCAATTTGCTCATTGTGATTATATAATTTCCTGCCTCAATAAAGAATATATCTAGATATTTAATTTATTAAATTAATAACCATAATAATGCAAGTAAAAATATGTTATATTACATACTATGCTCTTAATTTTTACAAAAATATTTATTTAAAAAATTTAAATATTTAACCATTTTTTAATCATCTAATTGTAGACAATTCACAATTTAGTAAGTATTCTTGTCATCAAATTAATTTAATAGTTTTTTAATTAATCATAAAACCAAAAATGTAATAATATTATATGATACATATTATATCATATCTTATATTACTTTTAAAAAATAAAAAATAAAATATTTTAATATAAAAATAATTATATTCTACAAAATAATAAAAAAATATTTAAAACTAAAATAAAGAAAAAGACCTACCTACTCACTAATTTTCAGTCAATAGGTGTTTGACCAATTGGCAGTCAGACAGCACATCCAACTGCTAATAGGGGTGTTCATAAGTTCAATTTTGTATCAAACCAAACAAAATTGTTATTATCGATTTATTATTTTGTTAGATCTTATCGATTTTGACTTTTAATCGGTTTAGTCTGGTTTTGTTCATATTTTTTTTATTTAAAAGTGATTTAATTTTTTTTAGATTTTGTTTCTTGTAATATGTAAAATTTGACTTCTAATATGATACATCTCATCACATTCTAACCAATAATAATGTTAAAATAATTAATTATTATATATTACTTTTTCTAAAAAAAAGAGTCATTTATAATTATGTTCAATTATCCTACAATTATAATTAAATATCATATGTAAAGATAATAAAATAATAATATTTTTAAAATAGCTTATTTGATAAACTTATCTAAATATAATTAAAGTACAAAAATCACTATTTTTTTTATTTATAAAAGGCTTATATATGATTTGGACTTAGTTAATAGAAACAAAAAAAATTATTGGTTCGATTAAAAATCAAACCAAATTTAAAAAAATCAAGAATCGAACCAAACAAATTAGTTTTATAATGTTCAAAATTGATTTTAATTTTTTTTATTTGATTTAACTCAACTTTTATTAGTTTAGTCTAGTTTGATTCAATTTGTTTGGATTGATTTTGAACACTTTTAACAATCAGTTAGACAGTGTTGTGGCAATGCTAATAACATTATATATATATATATATATATATATATATATATATATAACTTTTTAATACCTATTATTTATATGTTAATATATATAATATTATAATATATATCAAAATAATAAATATACAATTTTGAAAGAAATAATTATTTTTATTATATATAATATATGTAATATTATATATATCATGAAAATAATTATTTAACTTATATATAATATATAAAAATAATAGTATATATATTAAAATATATTTGTAAAATTATAATATAATATATTTATAATTATAATATATTTATTATATTTATGTCAATTGCAATGATATTTTTGTCCTTTTTTTTAATTATTCTCCATTCCATTCCTATTTCATCTAACCAAACAAACAAATACAAATATATAATCTTTTTCATTTTCCACTCATACCAAGCATAATGCATTCCATTACATTCCATTCAACTTTCTTTTTCCATTTCCATCACTAAATTTTCTACATAGCAAATGAAGATTTATACAACAATTTTTTTAAAAAAAATTAAGTCTATTAATAAAAAGTAAACATACATAGCTTTTCTATTTTTGGGCCAACTGAAATTCATCAAACATAACAAAAGAGAGTACAAAATAAATTTTTAAAAAAAAAAGTAACAAAAGAGACTAGTTACAATAGCCAACTTTTTGTCCACAAATAGCTAAATCCTTAGAAAGAATTGATAAAAGAGGGATGGGGAAAAAGATTCCCATTCAGATTTAAATGCTTAGCAAGCCAATATGGGACTTGATTAATAAATCTTGGAATCCAAGAAAAAGAACAAAAGGAAAATTGTTTACGAAAAAATTTCACATCTTCAACAATTTACAAAGGAGACGAAGTGTTGATGGCTATAACCAAGTCTTGATAATTTGATTCAAATTCTACTTGTTTGAGGTTCAAGTCCAAAGCCACTTGAACACCCTTGAAAAGAGCAAATGCTTTTGCCATAAAGGAGGAAGTGACAACACAAGGTGTACCTAAACATTTTACAAGAATACCATAATAGTCTCTCATAATAATTTCAATACTAGCATGACCAGAATCTACATGAAAACTACCATCAACATCAACCTTAAAATTACCCTCCTTAAGGGCATTTATAATAAATATTAGATTCTGTAGAAAAATTAGGTGCACAATCCATAGATACCATCTATTTATTTGCTAACCAATATTTCATGTATTGCTTGCATAGCACAGATAGTATCAATTGGATCTAGGGGTATGATATAAAGGACCTAACCACACTTTGCTTTATAGATAAACCATTAAAGCATAATAATCTCAACCTTTTCAAAGTTTCCCAAAACCAAATTTATCTACATTTTAAATAGCCAAGTCTCAATTCTTGAAATATTATAACATTCACTTTTAAAAGAAAAAAAGGGTAGAAAACTAAACCTTTTTTAGCCTACTTACATAGTAAGAGAAGATGTTCCATAAATTTATCCTCACCATGATAGTAAGGGCAAATAACCTACATTTCCTCTTCGAAAGATTAACTTTGATAGGTAAGGAACTAATACATCCCTTCCATATAAAATTATCCTTTAGAAGAGCCTTTAGCTTCCATATAAATTGACATAAGCCTAAAAGAATACAAAAAGATGTGTTTAGAACATTTATACCCAATTTGTTAGTGTTATTTACTACAAAATGATAGTAATTTTTAACAGAATAACATCCATCTTTGGATATAGGCCATATCCATTTATCATCAGGAATTTTATTAATTGCTTGTATTTCAGAATTAGATAACCATTGCTCAACACTAGATAAATCCTAATTTCCATTCTAGATTAATTCAGCTATAACACAATTTTAAAGGTATGAGGAGAGGAGGATAATTTAAAACCTTCTAAAAATGGTATCCATAGGTCATTTTATGTGTTAATTTGCAACACATTCCCCCCAAATAAATACAGATGACTAGACAATAAATCTCTTACTTCTAAAATGCTAAACCACAGGTATGAAGCCCTTAACCTTTTTCTCACATATAAGAAATGTAAGTATGGGAATTAAATACCTTTTGAAATTCACACCTGTAAATCATTGGGAGATAAGATAATACGTTAAGCTTCTTTTGCAAAAGTGCTATATTAAAAGAAGAAAAATCCTTGAAACCCATTCCAACATTTTGTTTTGCCATTGCTAGCATCATCCAAGCTTGCTAGTAATGTGGCCTTCTTCCTTGGATTACCCCCACTAAAACTTAGCCAATATGTTATCAAGTTCTTAGCAAGTTTTATTTGGAAAAGTAAAATAGAACATAAAATAGGTAGGAATAGCATTCATCATTGCTTTAATTAGTTCTTCCTTTCCAACCTAAGAAAGGACACTCTGCTTCTAACCTAAACTAGTGCCTCCATTTTAGATCTCCCCTAAAGAATCACTAGGCCTAAATATTTTCTAGGAGAATTAGCCATACAAATACCCATTATACTATATATCATCCCTCAACGACTCTAGTGTAAGAATAGAAGATATAAGATTTGTCAAGATTAATCACTTAGCCAAATGCTCTACAATAATCATTAAGAAATTTTTTTATAAGCTAGCAATTGATTGTAGAAGCTCTTAAAAATAAGAATGAATAATCTACACATAAATGGTGTGAAAGAATATGACATTTGTGGGCTAATGGGATCCTTCTCACACTTACTACAAAAATATGAGAAGTAATCATTCTATAAAGTGCATATACAATAATAATAAAAAGAAAGGGAGACGAAGGATCTCCTTGTCTTAAGCATCTTTAGGGAATAATTTGAGCAATTTTCCTTCTTAATCATAAAAGATTAAAATCTATAAATGCTATGCATTCCATTGTTTTCCCCACCCATAAATAATAAAATCCCACTTCTAGGAGGACTTATTAAAGGAAGTTTCATTCTACTATGTCATATGCTTTATTCATATCTAACTTAATAGCCAATTCATGCTTTCTACCTCCTCTCTTATCTTTCAAAGAATGAAGAGCCTTATGGACAATGAAAATGTTATCTTAAATTAACCTCTCTAGGACAAAGGCTTGTTGGTTTTATGTGATCACCCTTCCTAAAATATATTTCATCCTTATAGAGATAATTTTGGAAATGACCTTATAAGAAAAATTACATAAATTGATAACCCTAAAATTTTCAATATATTCAAGAGCATTAACTTTAGGAATCATCACTAGATTAGTGGAGTTAAAACTAGCCATAGAAAATCCATGGGAGAAAAATTCCTTCACAAGTGAATCAACCTATTCCCTAATTATATCTCAAGCATGTTGATAAAAGAGACCAGAAAAGCCATCAAGGCCTAGAGCCTTCAATGGCCCAAATGAAAAATAGCCACCATAAGTTGATCTCCTTTGAAGTTGTCAGTTGTAATAACATGTTATTGTCTTCAATAGTCACCACAAGATTGATATGGTTGAGCACATTAGAGAAATCCCTTGAGCTTACTAAAGAAAATAAGTTAGATAATAATGTGCAAAACAATTATTTATTTACATATGATTTTCTGACCATTGCCCATTATTTATCTTCAACTTGACAATCTTATTTCTTTACCTTCTTTGTGCTATAGTACCATGAAAAAATTTGGTATTTTTATCATCACAAGTTAGCCATCAAACTCTAGATCATTATGCCCAATTTTTTTCCTTCCTATCCTATAGCTTTTCTATTTTCCTTGTAATATCCCTAGCAAGAAAGGCGATAAAATCATTCCACACACCTGTGTAACATTGTTGAAATTGATAAAAAAGTATACCAATCTAAATTCTGTCTTACTTCTTTTGAGTAGAGCATTCTTCACTTTGCGTAAATTGTCAAGAAAAAGTGAAAGAGTTGTTGCATCTGAATTTGCTGTATTAAACCAATTCCAAGATATAACAAAACCTAAATCTTTATAAGTTATCCATATTAATTCAAATTTGAAAGATCTGGGAGTGCGAACATCTGAATAATTGAATACTACAACTAATGGGGAATGGTCAAAACCTATTAGCTTTACATGGAAGATCTAATCCAAAGGAGATGCTCTTTATAACAAGAATTACAAACAACCTTATCAATTCACTTCTTTTATGTTTGTAGTACATATCTTGTTATTAAAACATGTAAAAGAAGGGCCTTTAAACTCAGGGCCAATCATTACTTATTCGCATGAAGTCATGGAAATTTATAAAATTTGAAAGTGCTCTCATCCATTTACCTTGCTTTTTAGAATTGTACAAGAAGTCATTAAAATCACCAATACAAAACTATGATGCCTTGGACTTAAGGTCAAGATAGTGAAAACCCCTTTAGAAAATCCATCCACTTTTGGTATCTAGGAGGGCTATAGATAAATGTGTAAAAACTAGCAACATTACCTAACCCCCTCACTAACATAGATATAGATTAAATTTCTTTGTCAATAATAGCACATCAATATTAACTTTTGAATTTCACCAAAGAGTTCAACTGCCAGTAAATCTTACTAGGTCAACAGTAATAATATTCTAGAAATTCTGAAAATGTTGATGAATTTTTTTATTTTTTGCATATGCATTATGGTATTCACAAGAAAAACTAGAGAATGCATGGATTTCTTGGAAATCTCCTTAAGATATTGACCTATTAATGCTGCCCCTAAACCTTAATAGTTCCATGAAGACCTATGGTGATATGGTGGTTTTTATAGGGCAGCCACTAATTCTATCAAATTGTGACTCACTATCACTAACCTCACAGGGAATAATATAACAGTTAAACATGAACATAATATCCTTTTCTAATTCATGAACAATAAAGTCTCTTAATTGAATGGAGATCTCTACCATGTTATTTTTCTTCCTAATAACACCACTTTTTGTTGGCCTCTTTTTCCAAAGCTTGATGAATGACCTTCCTAAAAAGAACCACATAGCTTTCTTGTTAAACTAAAAGATTGCTAAAATTCATGATGATCCAATTTCTAGGATGAAAACTTGTTACTAGTCTTAATGTTGTAACAATTGTATTACGCTTATTTCCTTTACATATCATAACCATAAATTTCTTAATTATCATAAAAATCTTGAAATTTATTATTAAGAGCTCTCTAAAATAAACCTCATGGGGTGACATAAGCACCATGGTAGGAATAAAGATACATTTTGATCTGAAAAAAGGATAAAACAAAATATTAAAAAACATTTTGATCTTCATGGTAACTTAAAAGACTAGATAGACTTATAAAATAAAGCAAGTTTGCAAAAAAAAAAAAAAAAAAGATCTAAGAATAATTATTTAGACAATGACAATAAGAAAAAGAATAAACTACCATTTTGGTCATTGAAAGATATTGCTGCTATCAATTTAGTCCTTAAAAGTTTAGTGGCATCAGTTTAGTCCTAATATTTTAAAAAGTACTTCATTTTAGTCTTGACTTATGACTAAATTGATGTCATTGAAATCTTTCAAAGAATAAATTAATGGTAGTAAACTTTCAAGGACTAAATTGATGTCATTGAAATCTTTCAAAGAATAAATTAATCGTAGTAAACTTTCAAGGACTATATTGATGTCACTAAAACATTTTGAAGACCAATATGATAGTCAATTCAAAAAATAAAGATTCTTTTAAAGTTTAAATGAAAAGTATTTCTAAAAAAGTAACTTTGTCTTTAAGGACAATTAATTTTATCATCGACTTATCGCTATTAATTAGCACAATTATTTTGAATAAAATAAAATTATTTATACAAAATAAAGGCTAATTAATGCATTCTTAATTGATACTCCAAAGGATGTTTGGTATGCAAAATATTTTCTTATTTCTAAGGAGGTCTAGAATGTTATGTTCTCACATTTGGTACAAAAATGGAAAATATACTCTAGAAGGGTAGGAGTTTACTCTTAGATAATGAGAATATTTTTGTTTGGGTGAAAATACTCAATTAGGTACTTTTATCACTTCAAAAATCATAACCTCAATTTATCTTTCTTTTACCATTATTGCCAAAGCCAATACCGCAATTATAAGTTTTGCTATCTCCACTATCACCACCACCACCACCACTATCATTATTATAAATTTTGGCTAAAAAAATATTGAGGAATGAGAAATTGTATATTTCTCAATAAAAATATCAAAGATATTTTCAAAAATTTATCTATGACACCTTAGAATGTTGTAATTAAATAAAGTACTAAAATGTAATATTTACAAAGAATGTATAAAATATTCTTAAAAATATTTTGAGCAAACTAAACAATTTTGATAATTTTACATGAAATGTGACTCCAAAGAATAAAAAATATATTCTTATATCAAATGCTCCCTTTGGATTCTAGTTAAGTTGAAGTTTTCTATAAAACTATTATAATAAAGTTTTAATCCTAATTGAATTTGAAATTCTACCATTATTAGTAAATCAATATAAAATTTTGGATATATATTCAATATCTATAATTTCATTCAATTTTAAATAGGTCCATATAATTTTAAAAAATTTAATTAAATTCTCAAAATTTATTTTTTTCTAATTGAATTGTTGATATTAAATCTTCATTCATAGATTATTAATATATGCTCACATGGCCATTGACTTCACACATAGCAACATTAGAAGAGAATTTCTTATCTATATATGGTGTATGATGTCATTTATATATTATTTAATAAAATGGAATCAAATCACATAATTGGCCCCATATAATATTCCATTTATGTGATAGTGCAAGAAATTCTTACTTACACTAAGTGGACCACATCATCTATATATTATCTAATAAAATAGAGTCAAATATATAATTAGGCCCCACATAACACCCTATATATACATGATAGTACTATAATATGTAATGAAATGTGGGTCCCATACAATACTTTATTTATATGATAGTGCTTTGCAGTGGGTAATGAAGTGTGTAACCTAATTATATAATTTGACTCTATATTATTAGATAGCATATAAATGACATGATGACATGATATATTATGTGCACATAAAATTTTTTGTAATAATACTATAATGGATAATAGAATGTGAAAGTGAATTATGTAACTTGATTTTATTTTATTAAATAGTGTATAAATAATATAAACTTAACATTTTTCACATCAACAACTAAATTAAAAGCCACTTCAACCTATCCATATGAAACTTTTTCTTTTCCCTCCCCTTCCCCTTGACATTTAATTAAGGCCAAAATAAAACAAGAAATAGAAAGCTCTACCATTGTCTTTCAAATAGGCATACTCATGATGAGATATCATAAAACATTACTAAAGGCACTTTAACTAGTTTTATGGGGATTTTTTATAGATTTTTTTTAGCCATATCCTTTTGCTCATAAAAAAAAATTCTTTAAATCTATATCCATGCACATATCTTATAAATTTAATGAAAATCAGACCCTATGACACCAATTTCTTTAATTTAATTTTTTAAAAAATTTTACATTGAAGTCAAACTCTATGAGTGCAACTTCAAACTTGTTATGGTCACAGGATAGCCTATCGCTATGACTGGCAATATTGAATTTAGACTTTCAACAAAAGTTGGATTCCATGATGGCCTGTCACCATAACAAGCCATAATAGCCTTTGCAGACTAGGCATGCAAACTATGCTTAGTGTGCATGGTAAGTTAAGTCATGGTCTTTTTAGACCTTGATTGAATGGTCATGGGGTGAGGGTTTGAAAATTTGCTCATTTTTAGACTAAAAATGCCCCTTTAATAGCATGTTAAAACCATAAGTGATCCTTTTTCCTCTTATTTCATTTTCATCTTCCACACTTTGCCGCTTCTATTCTCTACTTATATTTTCTAAAACTACTCAACTTTCCTTCTCTTCTTTGCTTTCAATATTTTAAGGAAAAAAGATTAATTAAATTATTATATGTCATATGTATTTTTTGCTAGCATGTGTTATACTCTATGGAAGTAAATTTTTTTTTGTGCAACATTTGTTATTTCATGTTATTTTATATATGTTTGTTAGTCAAATTATATGTTTACATTTATTTTTGTTGTTATATTTATTTTTCTTGTATTCATTTTTTTAAAATATGTATAATATGCTATCTTTTTTTGTTATATTTATTTTGTTTAATTGATGGGATGTTTACATTTTGCATTTATTTTGTTTGATTTATTTTGTTATTTTACTTTTTTTATTATGTTTGTTAAACAATTTTTTTTGTATGTAATAAATGATTTTTGTGGTATTGCCAAAATTTATAATTTTTAAATAAGTAAATTTAAGAAATATTATGTATGATGTTTAAATTTAAAAAAGAAATAATATAGTAGGAAATAATTAGGTCTATTAGATTTGTGGGAAAAGTGTACTAGTTAAATTATTATTAAAATTAATTAAATATTATTATATTTTGTATGCTTTATATAAATGTTAGAAAAAAGAATTAAAAGATGTTTATATATTTTTACAAATTCTTATTTACAAATCATACTATAGGCAAAAAAAATGAATAATAAGAGTGAATATATGTACATATTTACAAATAGACAAATTTATGATCATCCAGACAATGTGACATTTGAGTGTGCCGAAATGAAAATAATAAGAGTTGATTCACACATCACTTTAAAGAGATAGAAGTAAGTGATTAGGAAAAAGTTATTCCTTTCCTCAAATTAATTTGTGTTTGAGCTAGTATATAGGTACCTAATGTCTTTAAAACTAATGTGGTACTAGGCATGCAACTTAAAGGATGATTCTAATGTCCAATAAATATAGTAAGTGAACTCACAATTACCGTTCTAATTGACTAATGCAGAGTTGTACATATGTATCTCAACCAATCAAGTGGATCTTAATCTCGAATCACAATCAGTGAAGGAATATGTTGCATATATACTTTTGTCTACTAGCAATATTCATGAGCTAATTAAGCAACCATCTCTGTTCAGTTCATATCTTGGAGATATTCACTAATTTGATCCATAGCCAAGTTATGCTCAACAATATAACATCTCTTCCATCAACCACATGTCTCAGTTGAGTTCATCATATAAAACAATTGCAATATTCTTCCTCAATCTCCCTTTGTTGTAATAGAAAACTTAATGGACGAATTTGAGAATGAGGATGTATATGATTTTGTTATGAATGTTAATTATGATGAGAATGATGATGATGATGGCAATGAGTCTGATAAGGAAGGTAATAATGGTAGAGTTGATTTGACATATCCCAATTTGCATAAAATTATAAACAAATATGATGAGTTAGCCACTGCCTTTTTCTCATGGGTTAATACAATAGTGGCAAGTGGTCCTAAGTCTCTTGGAAGGGGCGAGCCTTGGAATCTAAATGACGACTAGAAGTCAAATGTTGGCATACAGTATAAAGATGTAAAGGCACTATGTCATGCAATTAAATTATACTCCATTCAAGTGTATTATACGTTTCACATGTACAACTTATCTTTTTTTAAAAAAAAGAAATATATCAATGTGTTAACTATGGCCACAGTTTAGAGTTAGGGCATGTAAAAAAAAGAAGAAAAAGAATACATTAGGAGATTACAAAATATAAAGGACTATATACATGTCTTTATGCGTTATTATCCCAAGATCATCTTAAGTTAGATTTTGATGTTATCTGATCTTGTATTATGGCAATGGTAGCTAATGAGCTAAAAGTTAAAATTTCCCAAATCATTGAGTGGAAGTAAATCTTATTTGGCTACATTATGTCCTATAAGAAGGTGTGGAAAGCAAAACACTAAGCCTTTACTATTACTTTTGGTAAATGAGAAAGCCTAAATGCTTTATTGTCAAGTGGTTAGCCATTGTTTAGCATTTTATACTTGGCTCAGTTGTAGAGTTTTCTAATAAACAATGTTCACAAAATAATTTTGATGAGCAGCCTATAGATATGTTTCATCATGTATTCTTGGTATTCAAGACATGCATTGACACATTTGACAACCAAAAGCCAATCATTCTGGTGGATGAGATGTTTTTATATGAAAAATACAAAGGCACATTACTTATGGTTGTATCACAAGATGGTGATAAGAGAGTAAAGCTGGTTACATTTGCTATAGTAGAAAGAGAAAATCAATCAGCTTGGTTATGGTTCCTTTTAATCTTCAAATGTATGTTATAAAGGATAGAAGGGGATATGCTTGATTTTAGATATATATTCTTTAATTTTATCTATTGTCTCTATTTTACAAGTTTAGTGGTAGCCATTATACAGACATCATGTTTTCTATCTTTGACATATAACAATGCAATGTCTATAAAGCACGTAGGATGAATTGGTTAAAGGAGAAGTTCATAAATATTGGTTATACATATAAATGTCATATGGTTGGTGAAAAATTGGCTAAGCTAGCAATTTTACACAAGGATGCAGTCACTTAGATATCTGACATTCCTAAGAAGCAATAGTTATGAGCATCCGATAAGAAAGGTCGTCGTATGGTTACATGACAACTAACTTAGCTAAGACTATGAACAATATCCTTAAAGGCATCAAGAGTTTGCCCATAACTAGCCTTATAAGGACAGCCATGTATAGGCTAAATAAATACTTTTTCAAATGGACTTAGTAAGTGCATACGTAAATAGCAATTGGCTAGGTATTTTGTGAGACATTTAACAAGAAGCTAGCTCCAGTTACACAAGCCACCCCTATATATGTTGTACGTGAGTTTGATAGGAAAGCGATGTCATTCGAGATTGAGGAGCCCTATTATGTCTGAAACCATCAATTTGATCAATGTTGTAAGTTTAGCTTGGTAAAGTGTAAATGTGACTGCAGTAAGAAAGTACCTGTGTCAACATGTTATTATAACCTATACCAAAGTCAGCCTTGACCCTTTTGATTTATGGACTACATTTTATGATTAAAAATGAAACATAGTATATATAACAATGAGTTTTAACCTATTAAAGTCAAGATTCATTAACTACAGATAATTCTGTAAAGTTGATTTCTAATCTATCAATGATTCGAGTGAAATGGCACCCTTGCTTGACTCGCATATGCAATCAAATGAATTAGACACCATCTAGAATAACCTAACAAATATAGGTTATATAGGCAAGTCAATTATAATCATTCCACTTGTTTAGACTATTGCCCCACTAGCCAATAGCATGACCAAAATACTATTTGTATATGTATAAAGATCTATCTTGATTATATATGAGCAGAGACCTATGTTGATTGTACCCTATTTGAACGTACAAGAACCAATTATTATATTGATTGTCCCTTAATTTGATATGTTGTACAAATTATCTAACTTGATGTGGATAGATACATATTTTTATAAATGAACCTAATATGTATACTCATGTTGTCTTTGACATAAAATAGGCTATAAAAACATTAAAGTAATAGTGCATCCATAATAGATTATCCAACTGAAGCTACAAGATAACTCGTTTATGTACTTTTAAATGTAGCATCTTTAGTAGGTTATGTGGCTTAGCCATGTAAGATAATCTCATTCATATATGTTTCATATATACTTTCTCTAATTCAATTGTATTAATGCTGCATAATGTTTCATCCTATTTTGCAAGATGATTGATTGCTTCACCTATGACATGTCATGCATGATGATTGTCTACCTGTTGCTCTACCTATTATTGTTGACTGTTTTTAATAGGTTGGATTTTATGGCATTGCCCAACAAGGGTAATTTAAGTATAATTTGTCACTAACGTCAGTGCCTGTGGAGAAATGGCTGGCTAAGCACTTAAATCATCTAATAGACTATACAAACGATGAAAACATGTAATGGTTTACATGTGCATATATACTAAGGTTGATTGGTGGTTATATGTTACTAGATAGGTCTAATCACAAGGTGTACTTGAGGTACCTCCCATTATTATGGGATTTTGAACAAACTAGCCTATACAATTAGGGATTTACACTGTTAGGGACTTGTTGTACATTATAATTATGAGAACAAACCTTAACAAATTGGTAAGAAGAGTACAATGGCTTTACTAAGGCATAGAATGCATGGTAAGATGTTTTAGCTTTGGTTCCCATAGCTTGGATTATAAGTTTGAGTACATGCAATAGTATTTGACATGTACTCAGCAGTAGATCCACCTTACAAGTGCTGTTATTGTTTTCGCAGTAAAATTTTAACGCTTGTCACTTTTGTTATTTTTCTTTACTTAATTCATAATATCTCATTGTTTAATGACAAAAGATTTTGCCTAGGTAGATATAGCTAATGACCTCTACAAATTGAACATTGACCTTTCATAAATAAACACCTTATTTGCTCTTAGGAAATAACACTTCACGATGGTATCCCAACTTACTTTACTAACACTTAATTTATTGCAATAAAAAAATTTAGAGGCCCGATTAAGTGAAAAATGTGAGGGTTACATGTTAGCTTGATTGCCTATTGCTACAAAAGATGAACAAAATTATGATGGCACCAATATAATGACATAATCTACATTAGTTGCAGGTATTATGGCACAACAAGATGTTGGCACAGTTGGTTCATCTTCTTTTATGTTCACTGGCTAATATGCAAATTTTAGAGGCATTGATCTCTTTCTATTATATGCCCCTTTCGCCGTTGTTGCAATTGGGATCTCCCGATCCCTTCCAGTTTGGTTTATTTATGCCACTATCTGATGATCTAACAATCTTTAATGCTAAGTATAGTGATCAATTTTTTGAAATTGGAGATTGTTGTACTAGGGGTTCGTGACCCTATAACAATTGATTCTTCTAATGTATTCTCTCGCATTTAATTTAAATTCTCTATCGACTAATCTTATTAACAACCCATCAAATCAAGAACATAAAAAACCTGTGGGCTAAGAGTAATTGCCACATAAAAGGTGAATGGCTCATTATGGCATTAGAAGCTAGTATATAATTAGATAAATTAATTTTTTTATATTGTAGAAAATAGACTCAATGCTATTAATTCACAAAATATTTTTGTTTAATTATATTTTTATACAATTTTCTTTATTATTCTATCTTTATTTATTTAATACATCAATAATTACTTCAATCATTGTTAGATTTATTATTATTATTATTATTATTATTAGTACCTTACTAAAATTTATTAAATAATTATTATATAACTAACATTTATTAATAACTAACGTTTATTACATATAACAAATATTTATTATATCTAACAAACCAATAAATAATTAACTCTTATTAACATTTATTAACAACAAATCAATAACCAACTTCTATTAACATCTATTACGTCTGTGAATGCCCTTGGCATTTGAATTGATGTTTGATCTTTATTTAAAAAAAAAAAGAAAAATTGAAAAGAAGCAAATCTATCATAAAAAAAATATTAAAACAAAATTAACATGATGGAAACCGGCGACATAAGGTCCAATTTCCATCAAAAGGATGGATTTAGATGCCTTCTCCTGCAAAATGCAAAGGGATTCAAAAAAATGTCTCCATGGACCTTACAGAGAAAAAAAATATAAAAAAAAAATCAGTGTGTAAACAGTGTATATACAGACATATACGAACGTGAGCAATATATAAACAATATTTGGCACGTAACCCCATGGAACTGCACAGCTTAGCTACAATACAGCCCCATAGGAATTTATATATATATATATATATATATATATATATATATATATATATATATATATGTAGATTATTTTGCTTAGTACGGATTTGCCTCATCTTTTATATAAATAGTAGCATTTGTCCCAAAAAAAACTTGTTTAAATAAATCTATAGAAAATTTTCCTGGTTATATATCAAATTAATGTCCAAGTCTTAATTAGAAAAAGAATATAAAGACTCAATAAAAAATTTTTAAATTATAACATCTTATTTGAAAATTGATTGAAATTAGAGTAATAAAATGTATAATTAAATTTGAAGTTTTCCAGTTGAGTTGATAATTTATTTACTGATTTGATGATTAATGTTTTTCAAAGACTTTGTTTTGAATATAAAAATCTTTATTGTAAGCAATTTAACCATTTCGATTAAAGGGCAATTATATATATTGGTTATTGTATTTTACGTTCCAAGCCTACAATACATGTTAAAATTTGATTTCTCAAAAAGGATTGGTGCACCGCAGACAAACACAAACTCATTCCTACAATTTTTTTTTTCCTGAATTGAGGATTTTGCCGGCGTTAAATTTCATTTTCGAATGATTTTTATGGTGTATTTTTTCACTTTTGCCTGATACAGTATTACAAGTTCAAATTCTAATATTATTAATTTTTTGGGTTAGACAATAAAAATTTTTCCAGGATCAATCTCTGATCTGGATATATATATAACTAATTTTAACCAAAATATAAAAATAAATTAGGCAAAAATATATTTTTGGTCTTTTAATTTTATTTAAAGTTTCATTTTTATCCCTTAATTTTATTTAGTTTCAATTTGGTTATTTAATTTTATCTTAGATTTTGCTTTTATCCCTTAATTTTATTTGATTTCAATTTTTTTCCCTTAATTTTAGTTAATTCCAATTTGATTTCTTAACTTTACCTTAGGTTTCAATTTCATCTCTTAATTTTATTTTATACTAATTTAGCCCTTAATTTTAAAAAATTACTCAAATATTTTTTTTGCTCTAATACTATCAAATTAAAATAATTTAAATATCTAGGCTTCATATGAATTATGTGTTAAGACCACCAGAAAACAAATTGGGCTAGTAATACCAAAATGAGAAAAGCAAAGATAAAAATAAATTCAGCTCTTGAGTACTAATCAATTTAGTTTGTGGAAGAATAAGATATAGAATTGAACCTCTAAATACAAATTACTATGTTTCATGCATCCATGGGGTTTGCTCATATCAATAGACAATTGAAAAAATAAAAAATAAAGGAGGCAAAAAAAAAAAATTGAGTAGTTTTTGAAAATTAAAGGCCAAGCGAGAATAAGATAAAGTTAAGAAATAAAAATAAATTTTAAGGTAAAATTAAGAGATTAAATTGGAACCAAATAAATTTAAGGGATGAAAGTGTAATATAAAATAAAGTTAAGAGACCAAATTAGAACTAAATAAAGTTGAAGGACGAAAATGAAACTTGAGATAAAATTAAGATATTGAAAGTATGTTTGTGCTAATAAATTAATTAAAATACACACAACTTGACTTAAATAATTACTAAATATTACTACCAAAAAAAGGAAATTTTGTGACTGTTCCTTTGCAGCAGTTGTTACAGTTGCTACAAAAAACAACTACAGCAAAAAATAGACCTCGTTATGTTTTGGCCAATCACTGCTAAATTGTAGCAATGGATGCCAACGACAGTAAAATAGCAGCGATTTTTTTATAATTGTTGCTAAATTGCAGCAGTTACTTTAGCAACAGTCGCAACCACTGCTAAAGCATTTAAAATAAACCCCACTCCCAACAGTAGTAGCAAAACTGCGAGGTAAAAAAAAAGGTTTTTCCCTTGCAGCGACGCAAACAACTCGAGCCCTTTTTGCTTAGTTGCACCACCCATTTCTAGACCCTGTTGCCACCCTCTGGCCGATCAATCCCACCATTGACGTTTATCCAACGAACCGTCCATTAGATCTCCCATTGGTAACTATTTTTATACTAATTAATTGTCATAAATTGCAAAAAAAAAAAAATAGGTTTATGAAAAAAAATGTAAACCTAAATTACAAATTAATATAAAGATGTTAATTAATTAGTCCACTAAGACAAGAGGAGACAAAACCATTTGGATTCATTAAATTTTAGGCTTTGATATTTAATATCATACGAGTACAATATGTATATATATGTGTGTGTCTGCGCGTGTAAAAAAGTTTTTCCAATGTGAGTGAATGACACATATTATCATTCATGAATTAGAATGCAACTTGATTAAAGATTTTGAATGAAGATACGTGCTTTTCCTTAAGAATCATGATATAGTAAGTTGCCATCATTTGAACTTCACTTGATAATCTCACACATTTTGATGCTAGAGTGCCCAATAGATCTTTGTTGTTCATATAGTTCAAAGTCTATCTCACTCTTAAACTTCAACTTTAATGCTAAATTTTGAATATATGGAGAAGAGAAAGAGACTGGTGGAGTGAGTCAGAGCAAAATTCGAAGTTTTATTTGGATTGTGTGTATCTCTTGCTCTTGACCATTACGGATTTAATGAGATGTGTGAATACCGTATTTGTCCGGATAAGCTCCAAAAATAATAAAAAAATTAAATTAAAAAAATATATGAAAATAAAAAAATAAAACAAAAAGTTTGAAAAAGAAAAGAAGTTAGAAAAAGAAAAAAATAGATAGAAAAAAAAATTAAAGGGTAAATTCAAAAACAAGATAAAAAAAAATTAAAAAAAAAGAATCAAGAATATTTCACCCATTGAGCTTAAATCGAAGAAAGATGTCCAAGAAAATCCCAACATCCTTAAAACAATATCAACCCAAATTTAAAAAAAAAAGATAAAAAATGAAAATCAAAGTTAAATTAAAATTAAAATTAAAAAAAGACAAAAATAAAAAAAAAATAAAAAATAAAAAAAGAAGAAAAGAAAAAAGAAAGGAGAAGAGAATAGGGGAAAATAGGAAGGGAAAGCCTAATCTAAGTCCAACCATCGGGCCCAAACAAAAAATATCATAGCCCAAACAAAAAAAATATCAACAACCCGTCCAATATCCACTTTGATCAAACCCTACCCGGTTGTCCCCCCTCCATTTGTCCTCTGACAGACACACACACACAAACGAACAAACGCAGAGACACACTGAGGCACAAAAAGAAACGAGGCTTTCGGGGAGAAAAGGCATGCGAGACTGGCAGAGAGGAAGAGGGGATTCTCCTTTTTGGATAAAAAGGGAGAGAAGACACCAAAGGACAAAGGAGGGAGAGATGGAGAAAGAAGAAAGCGAGAGGAGGAATAAAGTGAGTCTGCGAGATTGGGGATTCAGAAGGAGGGGATAGAGAGCACGAATGGGGCTTTAGAGTGTTTTGTTTGGAAAGGAAGCCAGTGAGGTTTCGAATTAGAGAGAGTAGGAGAGAAGGAGATAAGGGAGAATTTCTGGAATTCGAAATATGGGTTTCAGGTCTGAGGGATTGAGAGGGGGATCCTCGAGTGGGAGAGTGGAGAGCTTAAAAGAAATCTGAAACTTAGAAAAGAGGGAGACGAACGAGAGCGTAGGGAATGAATAGAAAAACAGATGAGGCTTTTGGCTTCGGAAGGAGGGGATTCGAATCAGAAAAAAAAGGAGAAATTGAGAGATTGAAAGGAGAGAAACTAAGAGAGGTTGGAAGAGAATAGGAAGTGACATGGAGATTCAGCAGGAGTATAAGAGAACCAGGGACGCATGCAGAGAGGCGCACTAAGGTAACCCACAAAGAGAACGACGGGGAGAGCTGAGAAGAGGATTTACCGTCTCGATTTTCTTAGAGGTAAATCCTTTAACTGTTCTTCTACTGGGTATTGGTTCCTTTGAGTTTTGGTTAAGATTTGATTTCAGAATGTTTCTTGCCTCTATATTGTCTGGTTTGGTTTTATATTGATGGAAGCTTATCTTGCTATGTAACCTTGATCATTTGCTGTGTAGTGTAGGAGGAATAGAACAATCTATATGTTATTGCATATATACTCATGAATGCTTAGTGATGGTTCTTGAACTAGTATGAAAGTTCGGATTTACATCCAAACAGAGTTTGCCATAGTTTTCTTTTTTTTCTTTGTGTGTGTCTTTACATAAGTTTTGCATTTGGATTCTACTTCTGTAGGATTTATTCCTCATGCTTGAACCACAATGAGTTTTGTAAATGAGATTGGCTCTATGACTCTACACAGCTATAGGGTGCTAAGCGTTTTCTTTATGCTTACTATCGTGTTTAATGTTCAGTGATAGGAAATGTTTTTTTTTTTATATAGTTTGCTTGTTTCCAAATGGCTTCATTTTTGTTACTTAAAAAAACAAACATGTGTGGATGACAATTGATTTGTTGTTAGTTGGTATTTGATTTTGCATTAATAGTGTTAGTCACTGCGTCAAGTCATGAAGCCAATGGGATTTTGGCATATTGTACTTATGGTTCCAGTAGATTCGTTGAAGCACAGTGAAATCCCACTTGAATTGATGCTTGCACACTGGCTTTAAATCTTTGCCTCGAGTTTGATCTTTATGTGATTACTCATTGATTGCCCTAACATAAAAGACGTGGGTTTAAAGTTCCAATAATGAATTTCAGCTGTCTTGCTCTGTTTGTTGATTGCTTGGGTTGTGAGTGGCTCATTGGAAATTTGGTCAAGTTGCTTAGTTCGTGGTTTCATATTTTACCAGCTCTGTTTCCCACATGTTGATTTTTTTTAATTCCATCCTCTAGTCGAATCTTTTACTGGGACCCAACATAGCTTTGAGCCTAGGCTCAAGCTCTGAATTGGTTCCCTCTTGTTACATATAACAGATAAGGATTCTTGTACATAGAATTGAATTTGGACTTCCTGTGATTACTTATTTTCTATCTCATGCTCATATTAATTGGGGTTGCTCTTCCAATTGGTCCGCCAATCTTATATGATTTCAACATATTGCTGAAAGATGGTGGCTACTGTAGTTTCTCTTCTTATTGGAGTTTGATGCAAAATGTATTATTAGACATGATGTTTGTTATTCCTTTTAAGTTGATATTTCTTTTTTAACGCCAGTTTATTTTTACTGTTGAACATGTGGAATCATTCGTGGAGAGTCTCTCATCAATTCAATCAAGGGAATGAAAAGGTGGAATCACGTAAAACTTGGCAGGACAGCACCTACGGAGTTAATTATCAATCCAATCAAAAGGATAAGAGACAATTGAGTTATAGCTGTATAATTTCTTCTTTTACTCTTGTAAATATGTTTAAGAGTAACACAGTGGATCATGGTTTAACACTAAACACCCACTCTTACAAATTACTTGTTCTAATTTTTTTTTAAATTTATTTTATTTTGTATTTCGTCGCGCTTTACTTTTAGAATAACCGTGTGGGATCTTGTATTCCCTCAGGCACATAGGAATATACCTATAAGTTATGTGCGGCAACAAAACTTTCTTGGTACCTCTTTAAGAGGGAAACAAAATACAAACGAGATAAAAATAAAAATAAAAGAAAAGAAAAAGAAGAAGAGCAAAGCAACAATAAGTGAAATTTCAAATTTAAGATTTAATTTTAGGCAACCAAGTTTTTTTAAAAAAGATTCTCATAAAAAGAAGAAACTAAACTAAGCAAAACAAAAGAAGCAACAAAAAGTTCTTTTCTTTATAAAGTGAAAAAAAAAGAAATTAAAACAAAAGTTTAACAAAACAAAAAAAATAAAGAAATTGAAAAAAATAAGATATTAAATAATAATCCTTAAAAATGTCATTTCAAAAATCAAAATTAAAAAAAATAAAAATAAAAATATAACAAAATAGAAATAAATATAATATAAGGAAAAAATAAAATAAAAAAAGAAAAATTGATCATAACAAAACAAGAAAAAAATCAATAAAAAAATCAAAAATAAAAAAAGAGAAGATGGTAAAGAAAATGTGATTATTTCAGTTTTCACAAATTAAGGCATACAAATCAATTTCAAACTTGTTTTCTTTGTAAAAGTCTAAAATGATTTTTATTTTATTTTATTTTCTTCTATAATTATAATAATAATAAAACAAAAAAGAACAAAACAAAACAAAAAATAAAAAGAAAGAAAAAGACAACAAAAAAAACACAAACAAAACAAAGCAAACAAGAATAAACAAAAAGAAAAAGGAAAAGAAAAAAATAAAATAGAACACAAAAAAAAAATTAACAACAAAAAAAGAACAAATAGAAAAACAAAAAAAAACAACAATAACAAAAACAAACAGAAATAAAAATAGAAACAAATAAAAAACAACAAAAATAATAACAACAAAAACGAAAAAAGAAAAAGAAAGAAAAAGACAAAAAAAAAAAAAAAAAAAAAAAAAAAAAGAGAAAACGAAGAGGGGAGAGTAAAATTAATCATATTTTTTGTAAATAAAAATATATCAACTAATCTCAAATTCATTTTGTTTGCAAAAGTCTAAATGATTTTTATTCCCTTTCTTTATAAAAAAAATCAAAAATTAAAAATCAAACAAAAACCAAACAAAAATAACAAAACAACAAAAAACATAAACAAAACATAAACCAAAAGACAATTTTTAATTCGAACTACGTGGATTTTGATCATTTTCAGAGGGTACGTAGGCCTTAGACTTTCATCCTAGGTCAAGTCCGCTTTTGTAAATAAATATTTTCTTTCAATTTTTATTTTCTTAATTTTTTCCTTGTTTTTGTTTTTAATTTTATTTCTTCAATTTTGTTTCCTTTTACTCTTAATTTTATTTCCTTTAATTTCTTTATTTTTTGTTTTGCATGTGATTTATTAGGGAGAATTGAAATAGAATCGAAGTCATATTAATTTTGCACAACTAACTTAGGGTAACCATTCTTAGAAATGGGTGTAGTAGAGTGCCTAACACCTTCCTCACTCACAATTGACTCTCGAATCCATTATCTAGTTCGTAGATCATTTTTGTTTTTCAAACTAGAAAGGCCTTTCCAAAGTTTTGCCTTTTCAAAAAATAAAATTTTGGTGGCAACTCCTGAACCCTTACTACTCCTTTTTACTATTTTGATTTCGGTTTTCGTTTTCTTTGAAAATTGAATTTTTCTTTTTTAAAGGCACAACGCCGTGGCATTTTCGGGTGTAACAGTTTGGCAACTCCACTGGAGATTTATAAGAGAGTCAAGTCCAAATTAGGTTAGTTGTACAAAATATTATAGCCTTCCTTTATTTTGATTCTCCTTCTGTTTATTGTTTGTCTCACATGATTAGGAGTAGATAACATGTCATTCACATGCTTGCTTTATTTACTTTATTTTATTGGTTGTGTATATAATATATGTTAGGATAAATAACATGAGAAATAAAACTTTAGGGTAGAAGACCATATTTGTATATATTTTACTTCTTTTGCTTACCTTTGTATATATTTTTCTCTCTTGTTCTATCAATCTGCTTAGCAGATGAGGGTTGAATAGTTTATAAGATGAAAGGTAAATACTCTTCTCACACATACCACCGAGACACAAATATCTCACACACATTATGGGCTTTATACCATGCTCTTCCTTTATTTCAATTTCCTCATTTATTGAGTTATTTACATTTTTTCCCTCTGTTTTATTAATGCTATGTGTTTAATACAGAACTATTTTTTTTTGTTGATAAATTTTATCAATTAGAAAATAAATAAATCATTTAAATTAATCACAAATAAATTTATAAACAATTTATAGGTGAATTTCACTAAAATTAAATGTGTACTTAATAAAATTGTAGTCAAGTCAAATTTTAGTATATTTAAATTTGTTATTAAAATAAATCAAAGTCAAATTAAAATCCAAATTTTAATCAAGTCAAAATTATGATTATACGAGTTCAATATCAAAATTTTAAATTTTACTCATTCAATTTTATTTAAAATGTATAGAATCTTCTTAAATTTTGGATCATATATAGACAAGTTTTTAACTTTTATAATTGAATAATAAATATCTTAAATTTTTGAATTTATACAAATAACCTTTATTATTAATAAATTTATTAATTTGCTAATGGAAAAGTAATGTGTCATATCAAACGATCATCTAAAACTAATTGTGAGATTTAATTTTGAGTAAGAGCCTTACTCAAAATGAATTCATCCTTCGATGTGCTACCTATTTCTCATTTTATTTTGGCTGTTAAATTTGTATCTTTATAAGGATAAATTTCTCTTTCTAGGAGATATCTAAATTGCATGGTCCTCTAATTTGTTATGCAAATATTCACTTAACCTCCAAAACTAAAATATCTTAAAAATAATATTTAATTTTTTATTAAATATATAAATTATAAAAAATATTTTTAAAAAAATTATTTTGATGCTATTAATTTTGTGTTGAAAATCATAAATTTATTTTATTTTAAAATTTTATTGAATTTACATCAATACTTATGTTTATTATAATATATTTAATACAAATTTTATTCTTGAAATTAAATTATCATAAGAAAATTATATTTTTAGTCTTTATAATTTCACTCAATTTTTAATTTCATTCATGGTATTATATTTTTTTTAATATTATACGTGAGTTAATCCTAATTTATTATTTATATGTTTATCCCTTTTATTATTATAAATCATATATATTTAAAATGTCAAAATAATATATAATTAGTTATATTAACAAAATTTAACAGAATACTAACATAATTTTTACAATATGGACTAAATTGAAAAAATTGTAAATTGTACGGACCTAATTACAAATATTTAAATTATAGAGACCAAATTAAAAATTAAATAAAATTATTGGAACCAAAAGTATAATTTTTCCAACTATTATCTATAAATTAATTAAATTTACATAATTATTTTGTGTATATATTCTTTATTTTTAATAATTTTCCATCAAAAAATTTTACAATTTGTTAAATTTAGACAATTGATTATTTTATATTAGTCAAATATATATTTAATGCATTTTTATAATATATAAATAATAGATATAAGGATATTTTGCCCAAAATAAGTGTAATTGTATATTATTTTTTATTGTAAGAAAAATAAATGTAACACGTCTTTTAAAGAAAAAAGTAATTTTTTTTTTTTTTGAATAAGAAGCCAATAGATAGCGGGAATTGATTATCAATTCTCATACATACCCATTGTTTATTTTCTTGTTTACAAAGTCAGAATGTCAGCTTCTACATTTTCATTTCCAAGAATCAATCTCTTTACAAGTGCTTAGGAGAGATATTTTGCATTTGCTTTCACAGTTTATATATTTCAAATACTGCAATTACCTGAGGATCAACAGGCTTCATTTTGACAATATTGGAAAGAAGAAATTAGTTTCTATTCTTTTGGTTCCTATAACTTTTGTTTGTAACTGTTTTTACTTATTATAATAAAAAAAAGTTATGGCAATCAATTTTGCTTGAGATTATAAATATAAAGATTCTATAATTTAATTTAATTAATGATAATTTTGACCTGATTTGGGTCTATATCAATTTTATTATTAGCAGTTGATTTTTATGTCAGAATATTGAATATTGATACTGTGAAATTGATAAATGTAAACATAAAATTGACACGAGATTTGAATATGTCACGTTGTCCTATCTAATAATATTCAAGTAATCTATTTATGTTACAATTTTCCCCCTTTAACAATTCTAAAATGCTATGTTTATTGCCAATTTCTCCTTCGCAATATCTATAGATGTCATCTTTATCGCCGTATGATTTACTTGATTAATACTACACTTAATATAATCTTCATCATATAATTCCAGAATTTGCTTCCCATCTTATTCAGATAGCCAATGCATTCTTTCCTTTGTTGCATAGTTTCATAAATGAAACCTTGTCTTCTATTCTGTATAAACCCCTTCTATTGATAAATAACCATAATTTTTATTTACTTAAGTCGCAAAAAAGAAAAAAGAAAAAAGAAGGATACAGCTTTTGGCCTCATCCTAACTAACCAACGATTAGTTGATGATAATCTTTCCATGCACCTTCACTTCCCCAATGCAACTACATCAACACTGTCTAACTTTAACAACCCTACTACTATTTTTATAGATTCTAGCTTTGTATGCTTTATTGGAATTGCTAATGGTTTGCTTTGCTTCAAACAATGTCTACTGTGACACCTTTACTTTAAGGAATGCTACATTTCTTAGTTGTTTATCAAAGTAACCAAAATTTGAACATTAAAATTTTTGATTGTATGTCAAGAAAACTAATTTCATAAGTTACATAATTATAAATGGGGTCATCATAGTGTTTAGTTACTAAAATAGAAAAGTACAATTAATTCCTAAATTAAACCACCGAATATATATTGGTGTATTATTATTATTATTATTTCAAATCTTTTAAAATAATCATTGTCTAAATATCTTGGCTTGCTAGAGTTTGGCATTGATGACTATGTTGACTTAACTCTTACCTCTCTTAATCAAACTAATCTATTGTCAATACAACATTATTTAAACTAAAGTTTCCATCTGAACCCATCATTAAGTGGAGTGAGAATTTACATTCTCAATAAAAGCACAATTTAATTTTCAAAATAGTGATAATCTAGTTACTACATGTGTAGAAAATCTTTTTCTTTTAATTCCCCTATCTATGGCATATAAGAATCATAAATACAATACAACAAATAAATACAGATACAAAAACATTCATGTACAAGGATATAACTATATGGTTAACATGTTCAACTATATTATAACAGCAACATGCTAAATTAACAATATTACAAAATAATCAAACATAATACATTGCATGGCGATCAATATATCATGTAGAATTACAATCAGATATAACAACATGGTTATGACAAAATCTTTCATAAGTACAATTTCAACATAATCATAACAAACTTAATTTTTCATGTTTGTTATCCATGTATTGCATAAAACAATTAGGCATTACCATTATCATCACTTCATTCATAAAGTTTGAATAGTACTTCAATGAGTATCATTTGTACATATCCTTATAAAGAAATGTAGATAATCCTGCCTTGAAAGCGCTAATTATTGAAAAAAACATATCTATAAGCCTTGTATCACGTGTCTATACCACTTATACAAGCTTAAGTTTTTTGTAATCATAAGTAATTTATTAAGCATCCCATACTAATTGGTATAAGATTTAAGTTGTTAATGTCATCAAGGAAGAAGACTATTCTCTTTAGTCATTATGATCAATATGAGCAAATATGAATAAGGCATCTCCTAAAGTAGATTTACAAGCTTCAACCTAAAACCTAAAACTTGAAGTCACATGGGGGCCTTCTAACCCTCTTGTGATCCTTGTCATAATCTTGTCCATGAGAAAACAACACTTTAATTTTTGAGGGGCTCTAACCCTCAGGTTGATTCTAGATAATCATAGTCTTCCTTTCATATAAATAGTAACTATGCCTTTGTAGATAAAGATCATTTCCTATTGAAATTTCCTCCTTTAAAAATCTTATATTCTAGAAGTTTATTATAAAATAGGAAATTTATATAATCCTATTTCCAAAGACTATCTTCTAATGGGAGTCCATGCTTAAAAGCCCTATCTTTATCTCAAAATTTCTTTTTACATGTAGAAACTCATTCAAGCATAGCATATAAACAAATATTTATCACAACTAATATTCAAATACACAGAATATAACTACATGTATAATTATATTATTAAATTTTTACATTCTAAGTTATCCAGGTCATATATCATAATAAGGACTAATTATTTTCTGTAATATAAAGTATTAGTAGTTAACAAAGGCATAAATCGTCATCAATAAATAAGAGCATAAATTATAAATAGATAATTTATAAGATATTATTGCGTGTTCATAAAATAGGCTAGAAATCATTAGTTGCTTGTAATTTTTTTTTCAAATTCTGACAAAAAACTGTGAGAATTACAAAGAAATAAATTCTGAAATTTTTTACTATTAAAACAAATTACCATGAGAATAAAAAAAATTTGCAATTTTTTAAGTCTTATGATAAATTATAATGGAAATTTTTAAAATTACAAATTTTTTTATTCTCACAATAATTTATCGTGAGAATTTCAAAATTTTTTGCAAAATTTAAAATAGAAAATGTGTTTTAATTCTCATGATATTTTATTGTAAAAATAAAAAAATTACATTTTTTTAATTTTTTTCAATTCTCATTGTAAAATTTCATGATAATAAAAAAATTACAATTTTTTTTAAATTCTTATTGTATTTTATTGTAATAATTGAGAAAATAAAAATAAAAATTACATACTATCCCAAAATCCCCCTATGTCAGAAAACCTTCACCCCCCAAATCAAAACACCCTATTGCCCTACCTTCCTTTATAGATTCCCCCCTGGGGCTGGGGCCTTCTCTTTTTTCTCTTTTTCTCTTATCCGACAATGCCCTCTGTAATGGATCCCTACCCTTTACAATGACCCATTTCTTTATAGAAATTCATCAACGCTGCAACTAAGCTTCATCCATCTCCTTTTCCACCAGATCTCCATCTTTGTCGACTTCCCTCCTTTTTCCAAATCAAGGTCCAACTTTCCCTCCATTGTTGTAAGTTTTCATTTCCTTTTATTTGGAATAGTAGTTTTAACTGGTTTGATCACTCTATTTCTGCAATATTTTAGTTACATAAAGCTTTGTTGTTTAAACCAAACTTCAGCTATTTTCTTCTGAAATTTTACTACTGTCCTAATCGTGTAGCTGTGTAAGGAAGCGTTTTTGCTCCTGGTTCAGTTTTAGGTCGTGTTTCTTTCTTGGTCACTATACTTTTGGTTATGAGTGGCACTAAAATTTGAGGTGAGTTAATTTGTTGCTTCCATATCTCTATTTATACTTTGATTAATCAATACTTTGAAAATTGGTCAATCAATAGAGGGAGTGGGTTAGGTTAACTTATCAATTATGGTTAATTTGATACCATTCATTAATATTAATTTGATATTAGTTAGGATCAAAGACCTAGGAGATTCAACACTAAACTGGCCAATTAACTGAAAAGTATTGTAAATTGATCAGTTATTAAGTTGAACTTGTTTAATTTTTTTTTAAATGTTGGAGCATTTTTCTTAGTAAAATGTTGTTGTTAGGATATGAACCATAGCAATCAATTTATTGAGAAATGATTCTTCCACTAACTATGTTGTGTGAATTTTTATTCGTATTGAACAACATCAAGTGAGAGATATTTTTTTGAAGAAAAAACAAGACGAGAGAGTGGGATTCAATGGGACTCAATCATATAGGCTCTACTTCTTTTGTGGTTATGTTTCTTTTTAGACACAATCCATTATAGGTGACTACTAAGATTATGATTTAATACATAAAAACTTATATATATATATATATATGATTTTGGGTTTCATTTTAAGGGAGTGTAAAGAGATGATTCACAAAAGTCCATAGCAACTTAAAGGAAACTTTTCAAGTTAGAGTGTAGCAATGTAAATTAACTCTATATTAAATGGTTCCCAATAGAATCTAACTATAGTAGGCTATCCTAGAACAAGTTATTTATAAGCAAGAAGCAGAGTTAACTCTTAAAGATAATAAATGGAGGTGTTTAACAAGTACTTGTAAGAATAAATTGAGTTACAAGTAAGTCACTTGACTAATTCATAAATAAAATTGTTATTATATGATGAGTATATGATTAATTTATTTGTATATTTAATATTGACCTATTCTTAATTGATATAGAGTCAATATGAGTAGATAAGACAAACTTAAAAGTTAAGATCAGATAATACTAACTCTTTCATAGGGCTCAAGGTTGTCAATGGAAAGAATTAGAGAAGTTGTATATATGAGTATAGGACAAAGGCTAGTCTCTTTAGTTTTGATAGCACACAAAACTTTGGATACATCTTTAGCGAACTTTCTCAATTGAGAAAGCACTTAAAGGCCTTTTTTGAGAAGAAATTGGAGAAGAAGCTTTAAAAAAAAATTGACTGAACAAGCCCAAATTTATAAGATAAGTCTTGCCAAGGTTGTTGCTAAGACGTAGAAGGCCCATGAAAACAAGATGGATGTCTTTGTAAGAAAGATTATGTCTTACATGAAGATAAATACTAAGAGAGGTGACCCTTCTCAACCTCAACCCACTTATGATGATATATGATTTAAGGGCTATTATTTATATGACATTATTATAGCTTTATAATTTGTAACTTTATGATTTTAAACACATAATTATCTAAGGTTTAATTTACTTTAACATTCTTAACACATTTACAATTTATCTATTGGTTGGCTATAGCTTTGTTATTTGTTGGTAGCATTTAGGTATTGTGTTTTTTTGACTATCTAAACAAGGGTGGATAGCTAAATGCAATATAAATAACGAAAATTTTGGAACATCTCGCCAAATTTTTTTCAAGAGAATGCTACAAATTCAAAATTTTGCTAAAATTCACAAATTTATGTTCTCACTATAAAAAATCATGAGAACATTGGAAAAATTTGCCAAAATTCACAAAATTTTAGGTTTTCTCAATAAATTACCATGAAAACAGGAAAAAAAAAACTTGTGAAGTTCTTATAGTAATTCATCGTGAAAATAAGAAACTTTTTGTTTTCTCATGATATATTACCACAAGAATAAAAAATTGTATTTTTTTTATGTTCTCATAATATTTTACTATGAGAATTAACAAATATTGTGAGAACCCAAAAATATTTAAAAGTTTTTTGTTCTCTTAAAAACTTATCGTGAGAAAGTCACAACGTTATCACAACTTTTGACCAAATTATTCTCACGGATAATGCTCTCTCAAAAAATTAATTTTTATGAGAACACTGTTCTCACAAACAAATTTTAAGAATTCTAAATTCCTACAACTATTTTTTTATGACTCAAAATCTATGAGGATTTTTGTCAAAATAGCAATTTTCACAGAATAATTTTACAAGAATTTTGTTGTTTTCTTATAATGTCTTTTACTATTTTTTGTATCTTAAGTAAGCTCATGTCAAATCCATGTCAAGGTACTCCCAATGCTGAAATCATTTATGCATAAGAATTATTCTAAATTGAAGCATCTATGCATAGGAGTCAAGATAATTTAGTATCACGATCATTTATACATAAGAAAAATGTTGAGTTTGATCTTCTATGCATGAGTTTTTAAATATTCTTATTTACACAAATAATTAAGTGACATATTATTTAAATTAGATTTGTAAGGTTCTAAGAAAATTTATTAAAACAAATAATGACTTTAAATTAAACACACTAAAAATTATAATAATTCTTAAATTAAACATACTAAACATATAATAATAAATTTTCAAATAATTTATATGTGACAATAAAATCCTAAATTATTTTTAATATAGTTATAGCTATAAGAGAATCTCAACTTAAGCTTAAATCTATAATTTCTCTTAAATTTTATTACTACAAAGAAAAAGATGATGAAGAAGATAAAAAATGATGAAAAAATAATGGTAAAAGGAATATAAATTAGCCTTATATATTTAAATAGAATTATGTTTTCACCTAAAATCCCTTTAAATCCCTCGTCTCCTTCTTCCTTTCTGTATTTCAAGCTCTCTCTCTTTCACGTCTCAGCGTCTCTCACGTCTCCTCTCTCACTTTCTCTCTTCACCTCACTGCTTGCTCTCTCTGTTTCAAGATGTCGAAACTTGAGGGAACGGGGGCAATAGGCAGTTTCAGGATGCCGAAGCAGGGAAAAAGCTCGCCTGTTTATACTATATCCCGCCCAATTGCAATTTGCCATTTTAGTTTGCGAATGATAACTTGATTTAAATGCAGGTGTTGCGCTGGCTAGGTGGGAAGATGAAATGTGGATTGTGAGGACTCTTCCCAATAATGCATAATGACATTATCATGGACTTGTGGCTCCTTATCCACAGGTTGCTTCTTCAATATATGTAGTTTGTAATTTTATCCGTTTTACATATCTTCTTCTGTAGATTTTATTCTTTTTAGTATATTTCTTAGTTTATATATATTATTTTGCTTATAACATGTGACGTGAATTAATCAGGCTTCGTTATTTTCTTTTCTTTGTCGAACTGCCATCATATCCTATTGCATCTGCTGTAGCATTACTTAACGTTAGAAGCATTAAAATATTATTTACATACTATTTTTTTGTATATATTTCCATATTTATATTACTTTATCATTCTTCTTTAATTAAATTCTTTAGTTATATGAAATTTTCTTATTAGTAAATTTACCTTATATTACATTTTCAATATCTTAAAGAAACCATTATTATTATTATTATTATTATTATTATTATTTTGCCATGCATGCAAGTGTAAGGTTGAGATTGCATGTTCTGCGTTTTCTAAGCAAGAAAGAGTCAAAGTTTCAATTTTTAGCTTTTGGCAAAAAATTATATTTTGGCCCCTAATAAAAACTATATATTTTTACTTTAATTTTTAATAATTATATTTTAACCTCTAATTTTTACCTAAATAGTTTTATTTCTTAAATAATTTCCTTATATTCTTAGAGTCCTAAAAGTCTAGAGAATTTACTCAAATTCCTTTCCTAATTGTTTATTATTTAATTATCTATTATTTAATAGTTTGTAAATAATTCCTAAAAATTCCTACTAAATCCCTAATTGACCCTATAAGATTTTGTTATATTATTAATAAATTTATCAAAATTTTTCCTTGTAGCTAGAACTCAAAAAAATCTCGTCTTGTACCATATAATTATTAATTAACTATAACTAAATAATTTTTTTAATTCGCCTAATATTAAATTTATTAAAGGCCCAATTTTGGAGTTGCTATATTTACCATCTTACACCACTTTTTACACTGTGTTTCACCCCAAAACAAATGAAGTGTAGAGAATCCTTGACCCCCAAACCGACATCCCTACAAGTAAGTTCTTAATTTATCCATATCCACATTGTTTTATTCTTATCAGCCTTCTCCTTTGTATTACTCGTCAATTTCTATGTTTTTTAAATATCCTCAGGAACCACATCATATTCATTTAGCTACAATCCCACTAAACAAGACCATTTCCTATTCGCATTGGTCATTAAGAGTGATGATTCTGACAATGACGTCTAGAAGAATGTTTTTTATCTGAGAGAGAAAATATATGGTCACCATTTCACCGCTGCCACTTAGTTGTTGACAAATTCCTATGTTAGCAATTGGAGACACATTAGTTGTTGACAAATTCCTATGTTAGCAATTGGAGACAACATATCGTCACACTCCTATACTTGAACGCAGTGTTGTCTACAATCCTTCAAACGATTCATTTGATAAGATAAGGATACCCAACTTCACATACAACGTCAGTGCGAAGTTGGTTAACTATAATGGAAATGCAGCTATAGTCTTCTACAGCATTCACCTTGAGGTTATGTGCACCATGCAACTCTGGACCTTCAATGTAACTACCTGCTTCTTTAGTTCATGGTCTCTTATCTCACAAATAGACAGCCTACCAATAGCTACATTTGCCCCTTTGAGTGTTACAATTGATTCAATGATTGTTACCAGTGATGCACACAAATGCCATGGATATGATGATAACAGCCATGATCTTTACTCAGTCAACATGCTCCTCGAGTGGTTGACTCTGCCGAAATCCTTCAATCCTCACCACCAATTTTATTGGTTTGACAATGCAAACCATTATCTCCCTTGATATGACTGCAATTCCATTTTTATTTTGTTACTTCTATCCTAACAAATAGTCCTGCTTTCTGTCATATTTTTTCTCTCTATTTCTCATTTTAAGTGCTATCATTGTTTACTATCTATACTATTAACCAATATTTTTAAAACTAGGCCGGTCATTGAATCGGTGAAGTCACTGGTTCACGATTCATTGATCGAACCGTAGTTGAATCGCAATTGAATCGGTAATAATTAAATATATATTTTTAAATTTTATATATTAAACTTTTAATATAACAAATAAATATGAGTAAATTTTAAATATTTAATTTTTAACTCAATATTTTTTAAAATATTTGAGAGATTATTTTTTAATTGAAAAATAAAAACTACTTATAATTAAAAGTTAATAGTATTTAATATTAAATTTTTGGAGTTCTAAATTGTATTAAAATTCTATTTATCATTAAACAATAATAATTTTAGCCAAACATTTTTATATTTAAGAGAAATACTATCAGGAGATGAGATATAATGAAAACAAAACATCGAAAATAACTAAGTATATGTTTTTTATTTATTTTATATTTTATATATTTTAATTTTTTTTATATTTCAATCTCCTCTTCTTTTTAGTATCTTTTATTTTTAATTTGTCAAATTTCTGTAACATAAACTATCCTATTATATAAGAAAAATACAAAAAAAAAAGGGATTGATCAGTTCAAACCGATATTCAGCCGGTCCGGTTTGACCGATTCAGCCACTTTTTAACCGGTTCTTTGCTTGACCAGTTTTTTGGATTAACCGGACCGGACCAGGGATCGATTCCCGGTCCAACCAGTCAATTGGCAGGTCCGGTCCAATTTTTTGATCAATGCTATTAACTTCTCTTGGGCACTTCAAACAACTTGTAGTTTATGTTCTCAACTTTTAATTAGTGCTTATGTTCATCCTTTATATAATTGTAACTACAAACAAAAAATCACATCTTCTAAATGTTATATTAATGCTTCTTTCAATTCTTCATATACACAATCTTATCTTTTATTATTTATTTATTATTTTTTATTCTCTACCTTGTGCATCGCACCGACTTAATTCTAATTTAAATCAATACAATAATTACTCAACTACCCAAAGTGATACCACTTCTAACTATAGGTTATGTCCCATTTAATCAAAACAAGAATGGATAGAAAAACTAATCAAATAATGACAATATTCTTAATAAGAAAGGTAAAATATTCAATTTTATTTTTTAATTACCATTAATAGAAATATTTTTAATTTGTTTCAAATATGATGGCTTTATGTTTCTTAGGGGTATTTTTGAGATTTTGAATTACTAATGGGGCATGATGATAATTTTCAAATCCATTCCTAAAAATGGGAATCCCATTCCTCCATGTGAATGAAGGAATCCTCATTCTCATATACATGAGAATGAGCTTTGTCTAGGAAATGAACATGAAGTATACCAAACACATTACTTCTTTCCTTCTCATTCCCATGTATTAAAGGGGACATTAGGGATTCTAAATTCTCGATGCATGTGAATTTTGTGTTTTACTCTTGCTCTCCTCCTTCTTGTTTGATATTGGAACTCAAACGTTAGACTAGCAATTAAGACAAAAAATGTGATATATTGTTAAATGTATTATCATAAGTTTCAACGTTAATTATTGTAATTTTTTCGAGTTTTGTAAAGAATTTTGTTATGTAAATCTTATAAAAGCATTGTCGATGATCAAACCTGATAGAAATAAATTAATAAAAATTTTAACATTTCTTTATTTTAAATTTACAACATTTGTTAATATTAACAATTACTCTCAGGAAAGGACAAAATAAAGCTGAGCAAAAAACTGTATTTCATTGCTTATTCAATAGTGTGCACAGTATAGCTTAAAATGAGCAACAACAGGAAAGGTAAAGAACATGTGTATACATCTGAGAGTACAAGCCAAAAATTCTAGAAAATTCTTTAGACTAATACAATCGTAAATCAAGCAGAAAAAATCTACAAAATTGATTTTTGATTTTTCAAATCTGATGGCAATAGATGATGATATATAGGCTTTAACACCCCCCCCGCGAGTTAAATGAGTGAGAAACTAGAGTGAAGCTCGACCTTAAGGTAGCAAACCGAGAAGAGGGGAAAGGTTTAGTTAAGAGATTTGCCAATTGATCCTTGGATGAAATAACAAAAACTCTCAAAAGTTTAAAGGCTAATCGTTCTCTAACAAAATGAAAGTCCAGTGCAATATGTTTAGAACAAGAATGCGTCATAGGATTTGCAGCAAGATAAGAAGCACCAATATTGTCACAATGAATAATGGGTGACTCTGCTAAAAAGACACCTAATTCCTTGAGCAATGATTGAAGCCAAATAAGTTCTGCAGTAATGAGAGTAAGAGATTTATATTCAACCTTAGTACTAGATCTTGTTACTGAGGTTTGTTTCTTTGAACTCTAAGAAATAAGATTGTTACCAAAATAAATAAGATAAGCACTAGTGGATCTAGCATCATCAACATAGCCACCCTAATTAGCATCACTAAAGGCAATAAGCAACCGAAAAGAACATGGACGAATAAGAAGACCAAAATGCAAGGAATGCTTAAGATAACGCAAAATTCTTTTAATAGCCTGCCAATGAGTATCACAGGGACAATGCATAAATTGACATACTTGTTCATAGTAAACAAGATATATGACCTTGTAAAATATAAGTATTACAAACTCCCAATAACACTTCTATAAAGTGTGGGATCATGAAACTTAACACCATAAAAAATAGATACCTTAGTCGAGGCAACCATGGGAGTAGAAACTGGTTTAGCATTCAACATATGGGTTTTAGTTAACAAGTTTAGAATATATTTTTGCTGACATAGAATCAAACCAGCTCTAGTGAAAATTGCTTCAATACCCAAAAAATAAGAAAGTGGACCAATATCTTTGACAGGAAAAGAAGCAAATAATGCAGTAATAAGATTATAAACAAGTGCAATAGAGGAGCCGGTGATAATAATATCATCAACATATACCAAGATATAAATAGTAGCCACAACAGAGCGAAGAATGAAAAGGGAAGCATCAGATTTAGAAGAAACAAACCCTAATTCAATGAGCCAAGAGCTGAGTCTTGAGAACCAGGCACGGGAAGCTTGTTTTAATCTATAAATAGCTCGCTAAAGATGACAAACACAATTAGGGTGGGCAAAATAAAAAAATCTTAGAGGCAGAGCCATGTAAATCTCTTCATTCAAAGACCCATGAAGAAATGCGTTATATATGTCAATTTGTCTAATGGGCCAGTTTTGGGACACAACCAAGGAAAGGACCAAGCGAATGGTAGTAGGCTTGACCACAGGAGAGAAGGTATCATGGAAATCAATTCTCGGCACTTGGTGAAATCCCTTTGCAATGAGACGAGCCTTGTATCTGTCAATCAAACCATCAGGTTTTCGCTTGACCTGAAAAACCCACTTGGAACCAATTAGATTTTGAGAAGATAAGGGAGGGACTAGCTTCCATGTCTGAGTAGCTTTCAAAGCTTGAAGTTTGATGTTCATGGCATCACGCCACTCAGGATAACGGAGAGCCTCGGTCACTATGCGTGAAGCCTCGAGAACAAAGGAAACAGAAGCAACATGAGCAAAGGGCCAGGGCATAGTACCATCAATAGCAATTTTAGGACAAAAGATATTGGCATGAGCACGAGTAATCATAGGATGATGTGGTGGGAAGGGAGACAACAGTGGTGGGGATGGTGAGGGAACAGAGGAGTCTGAAGAAGTGGGTGTAGATAAAGGGAAAGATGAGGAAGGCAGAGAGGGTGAATGGGTTGAAGATGGGACACGTGAAGAGAAAGAAGGTGCGTCATGTGAAGGAATAGCATATGTGGGCCAAGAAGATGATGTGGCAGATTGAGGGGAAATATGAAGGGAAGCGGGAAAAAGTAATGGGCCAGGTTCAGGTGTGTGGTTTGGGCCTAAAAAGGACTATTGAAAAGGGAATAAAGTCTTATTAAAAGTAACATCATTGGAGATGAAAATTTTATTTGTAGACCAATCTAGGCAAAGATAACCATGATGCATTGAACTGTATCCAAGAAAGACACAAAGGCGAGAACGAGGCTACAGCTTGTGAGTAGAATATGGTCATAGATGTGGCCAGCAGGCGCAGCCAAAAACACAAAGGCAAGTATAATATGGACTTTGTTAAAAAAGCACTTTAAATGGTCATTTATTAGATAACACAAGAGTAGGGATTCAGTTAATAAAAAATACTACAGTTGAAAATGCATAGTCCTAATAAGAAGGTAGAATAGAGGAGTAAGCTAATAAAGCTAAACCAGTCTCAATAATATGCCTGTACTTGCGTTTAATAGCTCTATTTTGATAATGAGCGTGTGGGCAACTGATATGATGGATAATGCCAAGTTTGTGTAATTTGGTATTAAGAGATCGAAATTCACCTCCCCAGTCACTTTGAATTTGTTTGACTTGAAGATTGAAAAATCTCTCTACATAAGATAAAAATTTAAGAAAGATAAAGACAACAACAGATTTTTGTTTGAGAGGAAAAATCCAAGTGTATCTAGAGAAGTCATCTACAATTGAAACATAATAATGAAAACCAGACTTTGAAAGAATTAGGGAAGGTCCCCATAAATTAGTAAAGAACAATTCTAAAGAAGCAATTGTTTTCTTAGGAAGAGTAGGGTGAGAATGAAAATGACTTTTGGCAACTTGACAATTTGCACAAACTGAAGATAAAGGCGATGATGAAACTGGAAGGGAGTAAGAATGGAGTACTCGACGAACAACACGAAATGCTGGATGACTAAGCCTGTTGTGCCATATAATGAAAGGAGCTCGTTCACCCATAAGAGCTCGAGGAGAGGAGGACGATGGCACAATATAAAGATCTTGATTACTTGGTCCGTGAAGAAGAGAAGCCCTTGTGTTTTTGTCCTTCACAACAAAACAAGTATCGTGAAATGTGTCTTTATAAAATCTAGAAACAAAAAGCAAATTCTTATCAATATGAGGGACATGAAGTAAATTGGTGAGCAGGAAATTGCCATGAGGTGTGGGAAGGAGTCCGGAGCCATGATGAGAGATAAGCAATAGGGAACCATCTCCAATACGAACTTGGTCATTGCTATAGTAAGGTTCTAAAGATAATTTGAGCTGTGACAAATCTGAGGTTATATGATTTGTTGTACCAAAATCAGCATACCATAGTAAGTTATCTGAAGAATCAAAAGTATGGTAGTTTGCAGAAAAAGAAGGTGAAGGTGAGGATTGATAAGCCTAATTAAATCTGTGATAGCATGTAAGGGCATTGTGACCAGGTTTTTCACAAAGTTGACAAACAACCCAATCCTATGGATTAAAACCACGTCCAGAAAAGAAACCATGACTTCCACCTCGACCACCACGAGGAGAATAACGTCCTCTATGACCTCTAAAAGAAAACTGAGATCTACCACCTCTATGGGAAACAAGATTTGAATTTCTCATAGCAACATTAGTAATGATTTCACTAGCATTGAATGGTAGTAAAGGAGTATTATGCAACAGTCGAGCCTTAAACAGTAAAAGATGGCTAAATAGTTCTTTTGGATTAGGTGGAGGAGTTTTTTTTTTTTTTTGCATAGAGCACCTGGTATCTTGGAGCCTGCTTACACTTGAGCTGTGAGAACTTTATCGTGGCCTAGACTAATCCGGATCGGGGCATGAGGGCTCCGTTATGAGGGTTTCCCCTGGCCCCTTGCGCTGCTGCATTCCCAAGACTCAAACTCGAGACCCTTGGTTAAGCTGGAACAACTCCCCACTAGTTGATCCAAGTGCTTAGGGTTAGGTGGAGGAGTTTTAGTTGTTAAGGATGCCACCACATGATCATAGTCAGTGCTTAAGCTAGCCAAAACGTGAGTAACAAATTGTGCATCTCGTAAGGGCTTTCCATTAGCAGCAAGAAAATTAGCTAAAACAGTGGCCTTATTGAAATAATTTGACATGGTATCACCTCCTTTCTTCAATTGAATCTGAACATATTTGGCTTGAGTTTTATTTGCAAAAGGAGTCTTTATAGCTTGTTAGATGCTGTGTGAAGTCTTGTGTTTCATTGCTTATGCAATAACTTTGTTATATAGAGTAGCAATAATAAGAGATAAAATGAGTTGGTCTTGTTGAAACCAACAATGATAATCAGGATTAGGGGTGAAATCTAGAAGATAATAAGAAGGTTAAGGAACACTGCCATCAATAAAATTGAAAGATGATGTCCATGGAAATAGGGTGTTATTTGTGCTTTCCAAATCAAATAATTATCAAAAGTAAGTTTAACTGTAACAAAGTGTGGTAGAGAGGTAGCAAAAGTGGTCAGAGATTGAGCTTAAAGAGGTAAAAGAGAACAAGAAGATGAAGAAAAGGAAGAAGAAGAAGACGATAAAGCCAAAGGAGTAGATAAAAGTTAAGGTTGAGATTGAGTAATATTATTTGGAGACTACCTAAGGGTTATTCGCCATTCTTGACACTAGATTTGTCAAGATAACTCTGATACCATCTCAGGAAAGGACCAAATAAAGCTGAGCAAAAAATTGTATTTCATTGCTTATTCAATAGTGTGCATAATACAACTTAAATAGAGCAACAACAGAAAAGGTAAAGAACACGTGTATATATTTGAAAGTATAAGCCAACAATTCTAGAGAATTCTTTAGACTAATACAATTGTAAATGAAGTTAAAAAAATCTAAAAAATTGATTTTGATTTTTCAAATCTGATGTGGCAAGAGATGATGGTGTGTAGGCTTTAACAATTACTCATCACAGAATTAACAAAAGCTTAATACTTTAAAGAGAAAGTGTATTTTTTGCTATTTAGAAAATATATATCTTAACTAGTTAATTATTGAATTTAAAAAATGCATAATTTTAGTTATTAAAAGTTTTGATTTATTACTTGTTAATTTTTTGTCAATAAAAAATAGAACAAAAACAAGACAAATATATATATATATATATATGTTTCAGGAACTAACAAATTACTGATAAAAAACTATAAAACACTTAATTGTATATTTTTAAGATTCAGAGACAAAAGTACATTTTTTATTTTAAAATAATAAGTAAAAAGGTACTATTAAAAATGTAAAATTTGGTCGGTTTACTATGAAAAATATTGTCAAATGATACAATGTACAAATTTTTACATTCATATACTGAACTCTCCTTACACTTTGTGATATTGTCATTGAGTTTGACATTTATTATTGTTATTATTATTTTTAAATTTGGTGGCACTATCATTAAGTTTGAAAATTTTTGCTTTAAATATAGTGGTAGTGCCACCAAATTTAAATATTTTTTTATTTATAAAATTATTTTGTTTATCCACATCAAAAGACATGCAAAATATATAATTTCTACACGTATAATAATGACTTGTCATCCAAATATTGTAAATTCAAATATCACATATTTTATAGGTTGTCTAACATGACAAATAAGATAATTTTATTAAAAAATAAAAAGAAATAAAAAATGTTGCACTATAGCATTTGGCCCATTAATTGATCACATTGTAACATCTTGATCTTGGAGCCACGATAATATATATAGAATATATATATTTAAGAAATAAAATCTTTATTTAAAAATATCAAATATATTGAGTTAGTAAATGAATATAAAATATAATTTGAGTAAGATTTGTGCCGTATAATGAAAGCAAAAAGAAAACAATAAAACTGAAGCAAGTGAAGATTGAATGAAGTCATATTTAAAAGAAAAATTTTAAATGTAATTATTTATATTTTTATTATTAAATTATTCAATCAAACTATGATATGTATATAATTTTTTAATAATAATATGATAAATCTATAATGTTTATTAATAAATATATAATTATTCATTTAAATTATATATTTATTATATTTTAATTAAAAATATAATAATAAAAATATAAAAAAATTATATTTAAGTTTAAACCTATCTAAAAATGTTAATTGAGGATGGATGGGTAGAGTGAATGAAGGGTAGCGGTGGTGATGCCACCAACCGCGTGGGTGGAATGGCCGTTGGGTTTGCAGTCAAAGCCTACTAAATTGAATGAACCACCTCTATTACTCGACATTCATTCAGTTGTTGAAATCGAGTTATATTTACCAAGCAATTTTTTTTTTTCTTTTTTGGGGTCATAGACTTAGTTAGTAATTTTTAAAAATTAATATGGCTTCAACTAACAACTTATTTATTTTATTTTTTTTCCAAAAAATAAAATTCCCATTTGAAGCTTGACTTTAATATTTTGAAAATAAAATTTTAAATATACTATATTAATGTGAAAAAATACATTTTAAAACAATTAAGAAAAAAAAGATGTTTAGATAAAGTCTGAACATCTTTTTATTATATTTAATTGTAATAAAATTTTTTCAAGATATGATAAAAATAAAAGGTTGCTCGAGATAAGAAAGAAAGTTAGCATAACAGATGGTCAGCAAAAGACGCAATGTTGGAATTATATAGAGGTAGGATATTTCAACAAAATTATAAGATTCTAAGATGGATGAGAATTTCTTAGGTATATGTGTATTTAACTATCAAGATTTGTTCCATATAAGTTAAGATTTATTTTATACACTATATAAAATAGATCTTAAGTCTTAACCGTTAGATATAGGCAACCTGATACTTACTAAAAATTTTTCAAGATGCATTGGCTCGTCCAACCTATCGGCGCGTACCTACCCATCTTGCTATCTTGGCATTGACAGGAAGAAAGAAAGGGAGGAACACATATACGCACACTCTTATATATGGTCCCTCCCTTCTCTTCCTCTGTTTTGTCCCAATCCCTCTCGCTCTTCTTTCCTCAATCCTTACAAAGTACAGACTCAAGCAGTAAGACCCCTCTCTCTCTCTCTCTTACAACTACAATTTCTCACTCTCTTCTCTAATGCTTTTAGCTAATTATTTGTTTTGAGCAGTGGCTAGCGAGGTGGTTCTGGTGGATGAAATCCCTTATCCTTCCAACATCACCACTACCAAGCCCCTCTCTCTTCTGGGTCATGGTATGTTACTTTTCTCTCTAATTTCACTTTCTAGCTCCTCACTAGATTGGAAAGTGTGATGGGATCAGGTCTTGATTTATCAATTTTCTTGCAGTGAAGGGTTTTTACTTTATTCTTTTGAGCTTAGTTTTACACCATTGGAACTGTGAAATTTAGTAGATTCATATGGTACAAGCCAGTAATAGCAGCTTGATTAATTTGCTTCTTTAATCAGGGCTTACCGACATGGAAATTCACTTTCTGCAAGTGAAATTCTATTCAATCGGAGTTTACTTGGAACCTGAAATAGTGGGGCATTTGCAGCAGTGGAAGGGTAAGCCCGCAAAGGAGCTGGAAGAGAACGATGACTTCTTTGATGCTCTCATTTCTGGTAAACACAGTTCAATTTGATATTTGAATCATCCACAAATCACTAGTGCTTTATACGAATGAAATGCATAAAATATTGTGCAGCCCCAGTGGAGAAGTTGATAAGAATAGTGATAATAAAAGAGATAAAGGGAGCACAATATGGGGTTCAGATAGAGACAGCAGTGAGGGACAGATTGGCAGCAGAAGACAAATACGAGGAGGAAGAAGAAGAGGCTTTGGAGAAAGTGGTGGAGTTCTTCCAGTCCAAGTACTTCAAGAAACACTCGGTGATCACATATCATTTCCCAGCAAATTCCCCTACTGCTGAGGTACGTAAAGTTGCAGCATTAGCCTCTGCTAGTGACATTTTGATTTTGTGTTTTGAGCTTTTTGAGTAATAATGGCATGGTGTGTGCAGATAGTGGTATCGTTGGAGGGGAAGCAAGACTCAAAGTTCGTAGTGGAGAATGGGAATGTGGTGGAGACGATCAAGAAATGGTACCTTGGTGGCACAAGAGGGGTGTCTCCCTCAACCATTACGTCATTGGCTAACAATTTCTCGGCCCAGTTGTCTAAGTGACAGTAAAGTTAACTGGAATTGGTAGTGATTGGTGAAGAAGCATTTGCATTTGGATTTCCCAAGCCCCAACCTTGTGTGCTTTATTTCTCACTCTGTTCTATGTCTACCTTCTTGTTTTTCGAGAATTGAACTTTGTTTTCCAAGAGAATGCTGAATTCTTTATCTTATATTGCGTGTGTTGCCAATTTAAAAGAATTAACTCAGTTAATAAGGAGAGAAATCTCTTTGTCAATTTGGGTTTGATTATTGTGGATAGTAGTTTATGAATACAATTTTAAATGTATCAGGTCATATATAGATAAGTGTGATTTTAAAATTGCTCTGAGAAGTATTTTATTTTCGGGCAAAATTCAAAGATATCCTTAATCGTAATAGTTTAAAAAAATTGTGTATTTCCACTTGAAAATAATAATAAGAAGCTAATTACAATTGTCAACAAAGGCAAATCTATAAGACGAGGCTGGTACGCCAAAAAAGGGAAATAAATAGAACAAACCTGTGGTTATGAGATTAACAACAAATAGGAAACTAAAAATAGAGGAATTTATTTGCAATATTCATGTGGTATTGAGTATTCTTTTACGGTCATTTATATTTTGTCACGTAATTTAATTTCTTTTTCAATAAAAGCAGTGTAATTTATTTTTCAATCATAGTTCAATCGAATTTTAAATTAAAAAAATTATTTATTTATCAAAATATAAATAATAATATTAAATTTATTAATAATTACGTGAGTATAGCAAATATTTTCGAAAGAGACAATACACTTCCTAAGTACTATTCTAAACTCTTAAAAAACTTGCAATCCAAATTCAACATAAAACGAAAGTAAAAATACAAAAAGATCAAATAATTGGTGTATGTGGAGAGGCATCGCACCTTTAATCTTTTATGCGGATTAAGTCTTTTTTCTTCTAAGATGTCATGTTCAAACATTTAACCCAAATGTCAAACTCTTACTCTGAAGAAGAGAAAATTTTTTTGAAGGGAAGACAATTGCTGTTGGCAAACCAAAACTTTGATTGTTATGCACATTAGAAAAGAATGTAACATAAAAAAAAATGAAAAATAATTTTATAGATAGAAAATAATTCTTATATCTTTGGTTAAAAAAATAATTAAAAAAGATAAAAATTATTGAATAGTAATTATAAAGATATAATATGTATTAAACAAAATAGAATGTAGAATAATTCCATGCCAAACAAGGCCAAAAATTTGTGTTTTTATCAATATTGGTGAACCAAAATGAAATTAACAAAATTTAGTATTCAACCCGGTTCTTTTTGGGCCTCTCACCGCAAAATATATCGAAACAGTTCCGCAACGCTCGTAGGCCCAATATTAAAGCCCAAACTTGCCCCAAACTTAGACTAGTTCTGACAATCTGGCCCGCCAAATAGATGAAAAGATGTAATTAAGGGGCGCACCATTTTTCTTTCCTCAAATGGTGGTTTAGAATTATTTATTCTCTTAAAATACTTCAGTCATAATGTTGAAAGTGTGTGACTTTTGCAATTTAACATAACTGTATCTTTAAAAAAATAATTTTGTACACGTCATATATCTATTGAAGAATGTAATAACAAATATATAAAGGATTGCTTTTAATGCACCATTTGATACATAAAATTATTAAATACAAAGTAAATAGGGATGTAAATGGAATAAAATAATTATCTTTTGTATGATATAAAAGAAATGAAATGACATTCTATTTGTTGTATGGTTAAATAAAAATAGTATAAGAATAGAAAAAAAATAATCAAAATAATTTTTGTGTATCTACTTAAAAATAATGTTGAAATAAAAAAAACTAATGATAATAAGAACATAATAAATTTCATATAAACTAAACATAATAAACACTCTCAGTTCACATAATTATATAATGGAAATAGATTCATTCTCTAATAATACAAAATGTATATTAAACGAGATTATTCAATGAATTCTTTTCTTTTTTCCTTTTATCTCCTTCCATCAAACGAAGTATAAGTCTAGTCTTATTATCACCGTCATCCTAAAAGCAATTCTAAGCCACTCGTGCTCCCAAACAAAAAATAGAATTGGCCAAAACAACAAAACCTTGTAATTCTAATCCTATGATAATAAAATGCAGCAATAAGAAGGATGACTTGTCTTTTGGTAGGATTATGATTGCTGTTATATTTTTAAAATTAAATTAGTTATTGAATTGATAAATAAATCAGTTCATGATTTATTGATTTAATTGTGCTTAAATTATAATCAAACTAATAATATTTAAGTATATATTTTTTAAATTTTATATATTAAAATTATAATATAATTAATAAATATTAAATATTATTAATTATTAATTTTAAATATTGATAAACAGAAAAAAAACAAATTTAGCTAAATACTTTGATATTTGAAAGAAATATACTTAGAGATAGAGTATGAAAAAAAAATACTGAAAATGGCCAATTATATATTTCTGATTTTTTTAATTTTCTCTTTTTTTTTTTTCTTTAAATTTTTCTCTATTTCAATCCATTTTTTTCTATTGCTTTTTATTTCTACTTTTTTAAATCTATCCAAAATGAAATAAAAAAAATCTTTAAAAAGATTCAAAATAGAATAAACCTTAAATCAATCAAATTTTGATCAATTTGGCCGATTCTTGATAAAATTTTTTGACAGATCAATTTTATAAATTAACTAAATAGTTTCAGTGATTGATTTATCAATTTTTTACGAGTTCAACCAAAATTCTAATCTAATTTAAGCGAAAAAGAAAAAAGTTTTTAATCAAAATGTCTTGCTTTTGCAATGAAATTTAATAGTTTTGGATGCTTCTACTTTGATGCCGTAGGAAGAGAAAGAAAAGCTATAAAAAAAAAAATCTGATTTCATATGGGACCCATCAAACAAGTACGAGAGGAGGTGGTGACTAGTGGTCCAATGATGAATGGATGCCTTATATAAAACGTCTCTTTCAATTTCAATCCTTAATTCTCATTACTTGGACGAAATTCGCGGCTAGTGCTGGAATGAATTTCTTCTCTTGATTTTCAAAATGTGGGCCTACGAAGTCCATAAGCGAAAGGAAGCAAACAAAGAGTTTGAGATTACATTCTGTGAGGACAATAAAAACAATTATGATTCCTTGGTATCCAATGATGCTCTTGTACTCAATTTGCACATCAAATCAAACAGTGAAAAGAAAAATAGCAAACCAATTACTCAAGATTTCTCTGCACTAAAATGTACAGCGTGTACTTTTTTGAAAAGTGAAATTTGGACAGTTCAGATCTAAATTTTTTTTATTTTTTATTTAAAATATTATATTTTTAAAAATTATTTAATTAAAAAATTAATTTTATTTTATATTTTATTTTTTTTAAAGTAATAAGAATATTTAAATTTTTTAAAAAATTAAAAATAAATCTAAATCGTTCAAATCTCAAATCAGATCTGAATGGCTCAAATCAAAAGTACACCTCTTGCACATCACTTGAGAATTGCAGTGAATTAGTTCCGTCAAGTGACTAAGGCAAACTTATTCTCTTTCTTTTTGCTTCTCCTCTTTCTTACCTTTCCTCGCATTTCTATAAGTAATATTGTCCTATATTATATTGTGTATAGTAATAACGATACCTCTTGTCAGCATAATGAGAGGCTATAAATTGGAGGAGGCTTTTAAAGTTACAAATTAGAGGAAGCTTAAAGACTTTCTTGCTCTGATCTCATTCATTGGATCTAACCAAACTCAATTTTCCAGCTATCTTCGCTTGGAAATTACTATTCGGACAAATGAAGATTTAGTCAGTAAACCATCACAGTTGCCAAATTGGACTCTGTATCTTATTGGGTACTTGGAGCGTTGTGCCACTATAATAAAACAACAAAACATGTCGATTGCTTCAAGGGTAAACTACTAATTAATCAACATCACTATCATACAAGTTGAATGCATTTAGGTTTTAAGAATTTCCTTCTATACTGAGAGGCCTATTCTCTCTGCTTCCCAGCAGTATCATTTTTTTTTTTCCAACTAATTCGTGGTCCAATTAAACAACAAGTCATCTACATCGAGATTAGGAATTCGCAAGAAAAAATATTGTGGCGTGGTTCTAAAGAACTAGTCTAGTTAGGATTTGGACATATGACATGCTTGCTTTCACTACTAAACCTACCACTCGGGATTTCTGCTAGTATATCTCAACCATCATAGTAAAGGATTGTCTTTCAAGTTTCTCCTCTAGCCTCCTTCAGAGTAGTTTTTTCTAAATTTATGTTTGCAAATTCCTCATATTTGAATGCGCGAGTTTTTTGCCTCTAATTAGTGGATAAAAAATGAGAGAATCTGAATGGAGCTGCATTGGATTAATAAGAGTTAGAAAGATTAGAAGGTTTAGGATTTCCAGTGCTAGTAACGGTGTCAGCGTGACAACATTTTGAATGTCACCTCAGTCATGAAATAGCATTGTGAGAAGAAGGATTTGGAGTATCAAAACATGCGTATTTAGGTGAAGAAAAACGAACAAAAAAGATCTGCTCTTTATGCCTTGTGATTTATTTTATCAAGGACAGAGGAATCCCAAGTGTTCAGCTTTTGTAAGTTTGGAATGCAAAGCAAAATGAAACTTTGGAAGCTGAAACAAATATTATGTCTGCACTCTGCATCCATTTTGAATGATAATTGACTAAACACTCCTTTGAAAACGCGGTAGAAAAACACGTTGATGTAGAAATTTTAATATCTTGCTTCATGTTAAACGTGATTTTAAGAGGATATACCGCAAAATCACGTTAATGTAAAAGCTTTAATATCTTGCTTCATATCAAATATGATTTTGGAAAGACATACTGCGTTTCCAAACATGAGTGTGGCATATGATTTTCAAGTGAAAAGATAATAGTTTTAAAGTTCTTATATATATATATATATATATATAAATTGACAAACTCGTTATTATTTGTTGCTAAGTTAGAATTTTTAAGTTTCTATAAATTTTTGATGTATTTGTTTGGATTTGGTTTATTCTTAACTAGAGTTTTGGTTTATTCCTTAAAAGTCAGTATCAAGTTTATTTTTGACTGGATAATAAATTTCCTTGTGATAAAGAATCTGTTACCCACACTGAAAAGAAAGTAAAAAAAGGATGGGTTAGTGTCTGCTTTGACATGCAGAGCAAACAAATGATTTTTCATGAGGTATCAAATGATGGACTTCTAGCATAGATTGTTCAGTCACATGCTATACTTATTCAAGGTGACATAATATATCAACTTCTCTACCAACAACCCCTTGAACTCAAATAAGATGATAAGAAAGGACTATGGCAGCCAGATTGGATTTCTCTGGAGAACATTTAAGAGTAAAATCTTAAATGTAACAAACTGATCTACTAGTGTGCTATAAAATTGTTAAGGGAGAAGATGAAGTTTTTGGAGAACACCACAAACCATGGTATCAAACAAGAAAAGAAGGGCTATAATGAGGTAAGTCTGGGATCCAAGTGCTGTCTATATAACACTATTTTTCTATTTTACCAACGAGAAAAGAAGACAAAAGTTCAACAAAGCATCCATTCATATGTGCTCTTTCCATTCTTCTCGGGGGAACAAAAAAGTCAAGCCACTAGTTGGGTATCGTTTACCTTTCAATCAATTTGCGAGAAACAAACATTCAAGATTCAGTACCCTGTCCTTCATGGCAGAAAATGTTTACAAGCACAGAATGAAAAAGGACCCTCAGAAACCATCATCCAGCAATTTTTATCAGCAATACTAATATTTACCTATCTAATATCTCCATACAAATTACACTAAGTGCACTGCAAATACAAAAAATCCTCAAGATAAAAAGCTACAAACAACCTATTCTCTATTACTCCATCTTATCTTTTTCTGGGGTAGATCTTGATGGTGGAGGGTTAAGATTTGCAAACCTCATCCACGGATACACCTATACATCCCCAGAAGTGTTTGAACTAGGTTGTTCAAGCAAAGACTGTCTGCAAGTAGGGCAAGAGGAGTGTGAGAGGAGCCATGGGTCTACACACCTCACATGGAAGCCATGGTTGCATTTAGGAAGCACCCTCACTTTCTCCCCATCCACAAATTCTCCTAGGCAAATTGGACACTCGGTGGCTACACTATTAGTAGTACCTGATGAATCATACACAGCTATAGGGATCTGACGCAATGCACTCTTCTTCAACCCTTTTGATGCTAAACGAGTTGTTGCCTCTTCTGGTGTCTCAAAAGCAAACCTGCTGCTGCATCTCAAAGCACACCTTACAATTGAATTTAGCCCTAGAGCACATATTAGTGCACAGAGCAAGGCTGCTAGTATAATCACCATGTTTGTGTCAAAATTGGCATCGCTTGTGTAAGAACCCCCTGTTCTGTTTCCACTACCTGGTGGGGTTGAAGTTGAATCTGTGTCTAGCAGGAGACGAGCCATTTATGGATCTCTTCTTGTGTTCGCCAATGATTCCAATCACACAGCTCAAAATTCTCGTACCCTTTTGATATCAGCAGAGTTATCTGAGCAAATGGCCTAGAAAATCATCTCCCGCTTGTGTAGCAGTTGGTGGCGGATTTACCTTTTCCTTTGATGCAGAAGAAGAGTTTTTTTTCCCTTTAATTTGATCAAATATCAACAACAGGCAGAGACTTTCAATTTCAAAGAAGCATCTCTGTGATCACTAGGACAAGAAGGGGTGGTGAATAGTATCTTAGCCTCCCCACTCTATTCCAATCAAACCCTTCTGAAAATTCTATGGTATGATCCTATGAGGGCTCTGACAATTCTTCAGAAGATAAAATAAGAGAGAGAGATAGAGAGAGTCAAATTTTTTATGCAGAAGAAAGAAGGCGAAGAAGGTATGACTTATTATTTTCTCTGTAGAAGTGGGATGGGGGTAGCGGTTGTGCTCAGGTGCTATTTAGTGTTTGGAGGTTGAAGAGGCAACTCGGGACACAGATGATATGAGAGCAAACAAAAGCAGGTCGGACAGCTTGTTTGGTGTCTTGTTCCATCTATCATTATTGGTGTGAGATATGACATGCAGAGACTAAAATCAAAGAATCAAGAGAGGGAAGGAGAAAAGAAAAGAAAAGAAAAGAAAAGGCGGCTTGGGGAATTTTGATTATGGTACCCGATCCCACCTAAATTCACAATTAGCTTGTTTAAAGAAGTACTTATTCTGAGCACCAAATCCTTCTCCCACCCTCCCACTCAACCATTAATTTAAAGTTGAAGTAATCTCTGCTTCTTATTTTTCTCATCCAACACCCATTATTTGATTGCAATATTGAAATACTCCTACAAATAGCTATTTTCTTTTAAGACAAACCCCATTTTGATTAGTGCATTATTAATCCAAAGAGTTGAAAGTTAAGAGTCAGCATGATAAGACCCAAGTCTTGGCATTTCTGTGTAAACAGCAATCACAGCACTGTTTGATATTTGTTAATCCTTTTCATTGTCATTACACTGAATTAAAAACCAATTGCACATGTAATTAATCTCAGAGAAAAAAATTAAAGATTGGTTAGTTTGGCAAAACTTCCTAATCTGTCTGTTGGAGATTAGATCATTGAGAAAGGGACTAGTATAGAAATTCCTTTGTCGTTATGTCAACCAGTATTTGAAAATCTCACGAAAACCAAGTGAGGGGTTTTGGGGTGTTATTTTCAGAGAGACAGTGACGTCTCTACCTTGTTAAGGATGTTTATAGCGATGAAGATGAAGCTTGATGTGTGTGACGCCGTGTGGCGTGGGAAGAAGATTGGAGGCACACAGGGAAGGTCATGTGATTGGGGCCCAGTGCCCTTTACATCATGGGGCCATCTCCTCAAGAAGGTCCCACTATCGGGCGGTGAAAACTCTCTCAAATCCGTTTCCCTCAATTGCTCCGTATTCTGTTCAATTGAATAATTTAAATTATTCAAATTTATTCTAGATTATTCAAACTAATATACACCGATCTTAATTGAGCAATTAAGGAAATTTAAATTAATTTAGACGATTCAAATTTTATACTTTTTAATTTATTTTGACAATTTTTTAAAAGGATCAAAATGTAAAAAAAATAGTCTTTTACTTAAAAATTTTTTAAAATATGATTGAAATTAAAAAAATGAAAAAATTTTAAAATTTGAATTATCCACCACAAATTTAGATGACTCAAATCTTTTAATTGAGCAATTGTTGGGATTTGGTTCAAGGTTTACATGAAAACATTTTTTAAACAAGTAAAAATTCACAATAATTTTAAATGGATTGGTTTTGCTAAGTTTTTAATGAAATTTTTTTTTTCAAAAAAAATATTTATTTTGGTAAGATGAAATGTTTAATCTCTTCTAAATAAAAGTAAGTTATTTTTAAATGATAGTAGAAGTAATTTTTATGTTGGCAAAAGAAGAAAAAATTGAAAAATATTTTTAAAAAATAATAATACTTCTGATCTCAAGTTATGTGCATATAAGATTTATTTTTTTTTAATTTTTGACTCCATTTTTGTAAATTTGATTAATTAACACAAGTCTTGTACATTTGCACAGAGGTCTAAACTTAACGCAATTGTTTTTTTTTTTGGCGGTCATAATACCCTTTTGTAAAACCCTATTTCAAAATATAAAAAAATGCAATGTCAAACCGAAGTATTTGTTACCTATCATTTTGCTATACCTGACTCACAAGACGCTTTAACGTCCATTTTGAGATGGCCACCCACTCCTCTCTGAGGAACCAACTCCTCACGGGTACCATCAAACCCATGTTTATTATTCTGACCGACTTTACTATCCTGTCTCACACGCACATTGTTTCATTAAATCAAATGTAGCTATATGAGGTGGGGCAAACTATATCTGCACAACATCAATCAATTTTATTGTCTTTACCCTCTAGTCATTTCAAAACTGTAAACACCAATAAATTGATATTGATAAAGTTTGAAAGTATATATATCTACGTGTCATTTAAATAAATTACTTTGGTAGTATTTGGTCCAATCAAGGGGAGAGGAGGGTAGAGAAAGAGTTTTAATGATATATTGTTTAGTTGATTTGAAGGGGAGGGGAGGGGGGGAGAGATTTTAATGAAATCTTATTTAGTTAAGGAGGGGAGATAAAATTAAATGGACAATTATATCCTTATGATATTAGAATTAATTTTTTTTATTTTTATGATATTTTTATTAAAAAAAGATTTTTTCTTATTTTTTATTATAAAAATAATTTTTTTTATTTCTATTCAAAAATATTTTTTATTTTTATAAAAAAATTATCCTGAATCTCATAAAAAAATAAAATTTTTATTATATTTTAAGGAAAAGCAAAGTGAGAGTAATTTAGTTAAATATAATTAAAAAAAAATTTTTTCTTTTAAAAATTTTTACTTTTGGAGAAGAGGATTTAGAGGAGAGAGAGGAGAGATTCTTCATTTCCCTTACAAAACTCTCCAACCAAACCATGCTTTTATGTCCCATATGAATCTTTTGGAACGAGGGGTAAAACTCATAGTTTGCAGCATACAGATACTCGAGCCCACATGGAAAAAGGCTACATCTGAGGCTGTGGGTACAGTGACACGTGATTTGTGGGTTCATGCATGTTCCAAACCCCTTTTTGTTTTTTGGGTAATGAAAACAACTTAATCAAGACATTAAACAGGAATAAACATGCCTTCCCATGTTTGTTCCAACTTTTGTTTGAAGTGTCGTCAGAAACAGGGATAAATTTGTCGAAGAGAATCCTTTAAAGCCATTTTAACCAAAATAAATAGAAAGAAAGAGAATGAAAGGTGGGGTTTATCTGTATAGGACTTACAGGTACAAATTCAAGTCCTACTTCGTTTTCTCTTTCTCTTTTATTACTTGAGCTAAGATGAATTTCAAAGAGTCTAATTTCAAAATTTGTGCCTGTAAGGAAGCCCCACTAGTATTGTTAGTGACATATTTTCTTAACATTTTTTATATGCACAAGACTTATACTTTTATATTTTTGTCATTAATTTTTTAAATAATAACATAGTGTATAAATTTTGCAAACAAATATGTACTTTTTATAATTTAAGATCACATGATTACTTTTTTTAATTTTTTTTATATGCTATATTTTTATTAAAAAATCTGATAACAAAAAATATAAATAAATATATTTAAACCTAACCTTTTTTTAATTTTCATTTCAATAATTTTTCCCTACATGTAAGGGTTCTGCGTAACATCCCACGACAAATAAAGAAACTTGAATTTGACTCTACCGGCTGTGTTTTATTCTGTATGTCAAGAGATAAGTCTGATTTTTAATGCGTCGATTTTTTTTAATCTATTTTGGACCCAAAGATGGAACCTCAATTTATAATGACATAATCCAATTTGATCCTTGAAAAATATTTTTATTTTTGTATTTTTATATTTTTCCAAATTAAATTATAATTTTGTTTAAACTTCATAGAATATTTAACTTATAAAAAATTAAATAAAATCATATTACAACATTTAGAAAGGCAAAATTAAAAGGAAAGTATACTTTTTTTTTTGGCTCAAAAAGAAAAACAAACAAAGAAACTAGCTAACTTTTAATCTAAGCAGTCAAACTCTAGTGGGATCCTCAAATAAAGGCTTGAAAAAGACAGCAGGAGAACATCGAAAAATATGCGATCCAAGAGGCAAAGAATGAGCCATGTTAGCAAGTTTATTAGCACATATGTTACATTCTCTAACAACATGATTAACTACGTTGGCAAATCCAATCCTGGTTCAAAAGCTCCTTAATCTTCAGAATAATGCTACAATGAGGGTGCAAACCATCACAATATGATTTAAGAAGTTGAATGACTAAGAGAGAATCAACTTCGATCACAATCTTCCTAATCCCATGAGCCCAAACAAGACGAACCAGCCAGGACACCCTATAGTTCAGATTGTAGCACACTACAAAAACCTAGATTACAAGCAAAACCCAGTAAATAAACCCTAGTAGCGTCTTGATGAGCCCACCACATGCAGCCATACTCTTCTTCATCCTCAAAGATCCTTCTGTATTTAATTTAAATCGATCATCACGGGGAAATGACCATTTAACCAAAGTCTTTTCTCTTTCGCCGAGTCCTTGGATATTATCTTTAATCAACTTTACACTATCAAACATGCCTCTAGCTTGATCTAGGATTCTAGCAACCGGGCCGGGTCTCCTCCCTGGTTTCTCCTACCATTAAAAATACCATCATTCCTTCTCTCCCAAATCTTCTCCAAATGGCTACACCGAAGATTTCTTCCCACTTATTAAAAGTGTGAGACACAGATTAGAAAGATTAAGAGAAATCCATCACACCATATTCAAGGGAAAAAAATATCATTTTAGGTTCAAGGATGATCTGAGTGTTTCCAAGAAAAGTATACTTTTATATACTAATATAACATAACAATTTTTAGAATATCAAATTAATAATCACTCTTTTTTGAAAATAGGTTTTGTCAATACAATTCTAATGCATTCTTGAAACCATCTTTCACTTTTTCCTCCCTTTTGGATTTAATATGATCTGTTATTGATAAGAAAAGAGTAAAAAAAAAAAAATTTGGGTCGGGAGAAAGGTAATGTTCATTTTACTTGTTACATACAAATCCCCCACAAATTCAAACTATAATAAAATATATACAAAAACTCAATAATCACGTTTATCATTTTCTCTTCTTGTATCTTCTCCACTCTACGTGTTCCTCTTTATCATTTTCTCTCTATAGTAGCTCCAACGCTAATCTTTATTAATAACTATTATCTATGTTCTTTCTTTTGTTCTATGCTTAATGAGATAATGATGAAGAACTCTTATTGTACAAAACGTGAAAAACACCAACCAAAGATGCAAATAATTTCATATTAGCATTTGAAAAACCTTAGGAAACATAGAGCAACTGACTAAAGGGTGGGAATAGTGGGGTTACTATGACAGATAAAGAGGGCTTCGCTATATATATATATATATATACACTTCACTATATATATATATATATATATATGGAATATTAGTTTTAGATATTGCTCTAAGCAATTAAGTTGGAGACACATCTTTCCCATGTAAGCATCATACTATACTTGTGGCGGTGGATATCAATACTTACAACCTACGTAATTTCTCTCTCTCTCTCTCTCTTTCTTGCCTCTTATCTTTAATGCTTGGCCAATATTAACTCACATTCTATTATTGTGTTGACTGCAGGAAGTCATGAAGAAGACAAAAAGTAGAGGTCACCCATTAGATACGAACGAAATCAAAGTGTATATATTTGTCCCATATAAAATGGAATGGTAAAAGAAAAAAATAAAATAAAATATTAAAAAATTGAATTTAAAGGCTAATATATTTTTCGAAAACTAATAAGGTATAGCTGAGATAGACAAGAAGAACCAAAATTTCATACGTTATTATCACTTTACTCTTTTTTTTATCATAGTCTTAATTTTTAATTATATTTCTCAAGGTGAATCTATTATAAAATAGCATGGTCTGCCTTAAAACCTTGAGCATAGCATAAAACGACTTGACATAAAATTTTATTTATCAAAATACTAAGAGTAAATTACTTTACTCTTGTATATTGCAAATATCACAGACAATATTTAATTTTTGGTTACATCAAAAGGTTTGAACTCTTATATTTATCTCCACTCTCAGGGATACCTTCGGTTAGCGTAGACAATGTATTATCAGATTTTCTTAATAAAAATATAATACATTGAATTATGTTTCTTCAAATTAATAACATACTATTAACTTTTTTAAAAGAACTTTTCATATCGCATAACTTAGCTTAAAATTTTATAAATAAATACCTATATAATTACACCTTTTTTAAAAATTATATATATAAAATGTAAGAGTGCAAAAATGTAATTGTGCGCCCACTAGAATATTAATCTAGGTTCAAATCTTCAAAATAATTTTAAAGGATAAATTCTAAATGCAACATGCAAAAGAATATATTATTAAAATTGTCTAATAAAAATATTTAATTAAAAAATTAAAGAAAAAACTGTTTACCGCAATAAAAACAAAATCATCAAGTTACGAATTAAAATAGTGGAGCATAACATTGATTGCGCTTTGATTATGGAAATTAATTGCCCATTCAGTGCAAGGAAAACTACTTGAAGACACATGAACGTTGAGGATTAATGTGATAATGTGTGAACGATGGTTTTGAGAAATTTATTCTGAGCAACTAATTATTGAGACTATGTAGCCAATGCTTACGTTCCACGAACCAAGTTGAAAGACTTAAGAGAACCAGTAAGAGCAGGTCAACGGGTATCCCACTACTCGTCGTTTATAAATGAAGCAAAGTGCTTTAATCATGAGATCAAAGAAGATATATAATATAAGTCATTAGTTGTTATTATTATTTTTTCCTTCGGCCAACTGAAAACTTCCATTAACAAGACAGGAACAAAGCTTAAAAAATGCAAGCTAAACAGGTAAGTAAAAGGTACAGAAAGTAACATAAATCTCTATTAGTCCTCCCTGTGTGGTGATGGAGAACAAGGCTTAAATTTATTTTTGGTTCATTAGTTTTATAAAAATTTTAACCTAGTCTTCTTAATTTAAAAGTAGACAATTTCCCTCTTATTTTTTTAGAATAAATTATTCTCTCCTCCCTTAAAAGATGTCTAAATTACACACACCTTCTCTTTATTATAAAAATATACATAAATATCTTTTAAGGTCAAAAAATGACCAACATTTGCAGCTATGTCCAGATTGGAAGATGGGGGTTCTTATGACACACGATTTAGGCTTGGAGGATGTGGTATTTGAATAATATAATCTTCCTCTTATTCAATCTGTGCAGCATTGGCACCTACGTCTAAAATGGAAGACATATCATGTTGTAGCAAGTCTTTTTATGTTGGGTTCCTAGGTCTGTCAATTTAGTAGCTAACTGGCTGATTAAAGCTTCTAACGTGGGGATGAGCCCTTTGGGTTGGGATTTTTATTCCCTATCTCCTTTAATGTCTATTTTTCTGTTGATTCTGTCTTGTGTAAGTTGGGCACAGGTTGGCTCTTGTTAGGAGTTTGTTTGTGGTGCTTTTGTTTGGTTGTTAATGAATTTCACTGTTTCTGGCCCAAAAAAAACAAAGGAAGTGCTCACTGAATTTGAACAGCATGCATGGATTGGATGGTTAGATAAGGCTTTATCCATTGGGTTACTTGAGCTTGTCCCTATTTAATCAGTGCTTGGGCCTTCTATTTAAGTCTAACTGCCAGACTTAAACCAAAAAAGTAGGTCCAGTTTTAAAGAACGAGCACGACTTGAACTTGGATTTATAAATAGACCATGTTGATGAATTTAGTTTAATACATCATGTTGATGAATTTAGTTTAAGTTATAACACTACAACCAATATATATATATATATATATATATATAGCAACGACATTTGCTCATGACTTGAACCTCTATAACGAAAAGTTTTTAATGACAATAAAAAAATAATCACTAAGAATGATATTTAATCATGACAAATGACACTTCTAAAGATATATACTTGTAACTCTTATCGTTATTAAAATATCATTAATTTGACATTTATAAAAGGTTGTTTAGTGGTGAGATGGGTCACCACAAAAAATATAATTTTAAGGATAATATTACATACTACTAAAAGGGATTTTTAGTGGTGATAATAGTCATTGTTAAAGACATACTAATTTGGCTTGTATACATAAGTATTGTCACTAAAAAGGGATTATTAGTGGCAATTTTTTGTTGCTAAAAGTATCTTGTAGTGGCTATACCCAAGACTACCACAAAAGGATACTTTTAGTTGTGATAAATCATTATTAATTGTTTTCTCTCAATAACAACTTTAGGTGTTGCCGCCAAAGATACTTTTAGCGATAATAAGTATTGCCACTATTATGGCACATTTAGTGTTGACATGGGTATCATCATAAAAAAAAATTGCTTGTGAGGGAAAAAAACTATTAATCGTCACTAACAAAAAATCACCACAAAAGAAACATTTTATGGCGACTTGTTATTCTTTGCCGCTAATAGTTTTTTTTTTCTAGTAGCATTTTTTCCCCAAAAAAAAAATTTTACAAGCTTGTGTGGTAACACACCTAAGGCATACAAAATTTTTAACTACAACTATTAATGGTAGCCACCAAATTTGGTTTTTGTGACAATAAAAGGTTGTTGTGGTATTCTTTTAATAGCAACATTCCTTGTCGCCATTCAAAATATATTTTGTGGCAATACATGTCGCCACAATAGAAATTCTTAGTGATGACATCTATAGGTTGTCACCTAGACATTCAATAATGACTTTTTATTAGTCACTACTAATATTTTTGCCAATAATTTTTTTTTTAAATACTTTACAAGCTTTTGTGACAATTTTACTAAGGTCGCCACAAAAGAAACTTTTTGTGACAACATAACCAACAAAATTTTATCGTGAAGACAATTAATGGTTGCCACTAAAGTTAATTTTTGTAGGAACAAAAAGTCATCACAGTAGGGAGGTTTAGTGGTGACATATACATGTTGCTACTAAAGTATTTATCATATTAATTTTTTTTATTTTTTATAAATTAAATGTAAAGTATTTTAGCAATGACATTTATATGGTCACCGTAAAAGACAGTTACACCATATTAGGTAATGCAATGGAAAGGGATTCCCTTTCCTTCTTATTTTTCGTAATATATATCATACTCTTGTTATTATTATTTAGTAGTGTCTATTTATTTTTATTAACTTTTTAAAGTAAAAGTATAGAAGTCAGTTTCTATTGATAAAATTATTTTATTTTATTTTATTTTCCATTCCTTTCTATTTTGTATTCAAAAAGAGGTATTAGTAACAATGTTTGTCACATAAGACTTTTAATAGTGACCTTTTTAATATTACCATTAAAATTTTTGGCTAAAATAAGAGTATCTTTTAATGACGACTTTTAGTAATGATTTAAAAAAGTCATGCACTAAAACTATGCTTTTACTTATGACAATTTTATATCGTTGCTAAATGTTGTTGTTATATGGTATAAGAGTGAGATTGAATTGACTTAACTATTCTTTTTTCATTATTTAAATATTAAATTATTTACAATCTATTATAATTTTAAATTATTTACAATCTATTATTAGGTGAGCAAGGTTCAAGCTTTTAAACTAAAAATAGGACACTATATAAAAGAAAAAGGCAATATATTGTATTAAAATCAAATAAGCTAATAATACACAAATGCATGAAAGGAGGCATATTTTTTAAATAAGCCCTATGTTATATAATTCATCTCAGTGATTACCTTTCTATGAATTATAAAATGATTTTAGGTAAAAAAAAATATTGATAATTTGATAACAGTGATTAAGTAAGATCATTTATCAAACTTAGGAAATAAGATACTAGAAAATTTGAGACAAGGCAAATGCATAGGGCAAGTTGAACAAAATTAAAAGAAATAAATAAATAAAAGAGGAAAACACACATGGAAAAAATTAGAAAGAGTAAATATCAAATAAAGTAAAAGAATGAAGGAATGAAAATAAAATAAACAAAAAGATTGAAAAAAAATGGTGATATTTACTCTTTCAAATTTTAGTCTACTAACATAAAAATGTGAAGAATAGCTTTTTCGCTTTTCAATTCTCAAACTTAAGTAAGATTTTGTTCTAAAAGTTTGCCGTTTTTAATTTTATTGTTCTAGATGACTTATTGAAATATTAATATAACTTGTTATTCTTAAAGAGTGAATTACAACCAATGATATTTTGTTATTTAAAATATGATATATATATATATATATATATATATATATTAGATTAGTATATAAACTATTAATGATATTATCATAGTTTTTATACACATATAATTTTTGTTAAAAGGGTTATATAAAGAAAATCAGAGTTGAAGGGGTTAGCGCTTCCCTAATCCCTCGGCAATAGAATATAAAGAATTAGAGTTATGAAAATATTAAAAACAACAAAAAATATCTTTTTATTACAAAAAGTAAATTACACACATCTTCCTTAAATTTTATTTAAATTACATAAATATTCTCTCTATTTTCAAAATATAGATTCTTTTTCTCTAAAACCAAAAATTGCAATACATTTTGGTTTAGTTTTAACTTTCTTTAATAGAATACTTTCCATTAACCTAAACACATATTTAAAAAAAAAAACTAAATCACCTTCCTTCAAATCTAGCTATTTAGAAAAGTAGATTTGGTGATAAGAAAATCTAGTGCTTATCTTCAAATTTGTATTTAAAACTAATTCTTGCAAGTCAAAAATTATACTTAACGAAGGGTATTTTAGTTAAAAATAAAAATAAAAATTGGTTTAAAGTGCATCTTAAAAAAAACATTTGAGTAATTTTAGTAAAATTTTTAAAAAAATCTGTATAATTTAATGAAAAAAAGAAAAAAAACCTAAAAGAAAAAAAAATATAAAGTTGTCATTTATGGGTTATTTGGTACATAGAATGTTAATAATGAAAATAAAAATAAAAATAAAAGTGAATGAAATTGATAAAAAAATGATTTTTGTACCCTTATTTTAAAAAATAATAAAAAATAAATATTATTAAATAATGATAGCAATAATATAATAAACATTACCCAAAAAAAAACTATTAAATGGGCCCTTAATATCTATTCTAACACCAATTATTTCTTCCACAACTCATGAGATGGATTCAAAGGAAAATGAGTTACAATGATACTTATTTATAAAAAAAATAAATAAATCGATTCCTATAATTTGATAGTCACGGACTGTTGATTGAATTTGATTAGCTCACACCAAAAATACCTATACTAATGATTGAAATCCTGAGCTTTTAATTGAGAAAAAAGAAAGTTAAAACTTTTAAGGGAAAATGTTGATTAGAACAATTTATAAAAGATAAAATAATTAAAATAATTGTAATATTCAAGTATGTTATATATATTTAATTTTTTAAGTATATAACAAAATTTTAAAATATTTATATATTTATTTATAATTAACTTAAATTATTTATATTTTATAAATTTAATTTGTTTAACATTTTTTTATTTTTAATCAAGTAGCTAAATTTTTATATCATTTTATTAAATGAAATTTATTTTTAGTAAAAGAAATTAAAATTTGGATAAATCATACCTCATTCTAATTAAAAATGTTTAAATTATACAATTATCCCTCTATTTTAAAAATTTATACTTTATTTTCTTAAAATCAAAAGTTGCATTACATTGACTTCTTTTACTGGCAAAACATACGTTACAATTATATTTTATTTTAATCAAAATGCCTTTATATATGAGTTAAAATAATAATTTAGTCTCTTAATTTTATTTATTATTTTAAATTAATCTCTTAAGTTTGAAATATTTTAAAATAATTTTAAATTCATTTTAATAAAGTTTATTAAGCCTGACGTGGAATTCACTGTGTCATTATTTATGTTTTTTAAGAAATGATTGACTTAGTCATTATTTATTTAGATTTTTATGAAATAAATTTAAAATTTTAAAAATTATTTTAAAATAATTTAAATTTAATAAATCAATTTAAAACAATAAATAAAGTAAGGGATTAAGATATTATTTTAATCTTATATCTATTATAGATATAATATAATAAATATTAAATATATAAATAAACATAAAAATAATTAGTTTTTTAAATTTAGAATAAAATAAATTTATATTTTTTAATATGAAATAAATAATATCAAAATAAAATAAAAAATATATTTTATTAAAAATTTAATATTATTTTAAAGTTATTTTTAATCAAATTTTTATTTTAAAAAATTATAATATTTTTATAATAAAAGAAATTACATAATTTAAATATTTCCAAGAGAGGATAGAATCGTTTACTCTGAACATTTGAATGAAGGATGTTTTGGAGCTAGGACACTCTCCGAATAAATAGAACCCTGTTCATGGCTGACAAATAGAACCCTGTTCATGCCTGAGAAGGTGACAAGAGGCGAAGAGGGAAGAGGGAGGAAGAAGATGATAGTGCAGGAAATGGAAGATGGAGACACACAATGACCTGGTAGAAATGGTGCGTGATTGACCAGGTCACTCTCTCCCGCCTCCAATCTCCTCCCTCAACGATGTCGTTTCCCAACCACCCTCTTCTCTCCTCTCGGGGCCTCTTCCACCGGCGCGCCCAATCTGAGGGTCAATTCCGATTCCCTGACGACTTCAATCTGGAACCTAGCCCCTTCGATGGCCCCTCCATCGCCTTCGAAGATCTAGGATCAGAGGACGACCTCTTCTCCGCCTACATGGATCTTGACAAATCCGGATCCAAACTTGACAGTGGATCCTCCGACCAGAAACCTGGAACCTTGGAGAGTAATGCCAATGCTGGATCGGTTGAGAGCAGTGGCGACGGTGAGAAGCCAGCCGGACCTCGGCATCGGCACAGCAATTCAGCCGATGAAACTTCCGTGTTCGAGGCCATTGAGGCTAAGAAGGCAATGGCTCCGGATAAGCTTGCCGAATTGTGGACTGTTGATCCCAAGCGAGCAAAGAGGTATGATTCTCCATCTATATTTTGCATAGTCTTCTGATTGATAGAGCTTCAGATTTTCTTCATATTATAGCTTCAAAAAGGAATTTGGTTTTTGATGAGAGCGTGAACAATTTACATTTGTTTCGAAGTATAAAATATGGAATCTGATTTGCCCTTTTGGACCGCGCTGAACCATAATGTGGCTCCACATATGTATGTTCAGGAGTAAATATATATTGCCTTTTGTGGTAAAAGCTACTGAGTTCATCAATCTTTATTAAGGTTTGAAACTTTTGAATTCTCTATTATCTGCATGCCATAGTGATTCATATTGTTGTTGCTTAAGGAGTTCCCCAAATTGTGCATCTGATGCAGGATTCTGGCAAATCGCCAATCTGCGGCTCGTTCAAAAGAGAGGAAAGCTCGCTATGTATTAGAACTTGAGAAAAAAATTCAAACCCTTCAAACAGAAGCAACCACTCTTTCTGCTCAATTAAATCTTTTCCAGGTTCTTATTGAAATGTGAATCCGTCTTGCTTTGTTGATTAATCATTACATTCACAAAGCGTGATCTGATTGGCTTCAGTAGAACTGATACAAATACTTCTAGGGATATCTCAGCCATATCCATGCTCACATCTTAATTTTGTGCTTATGTAATATTAAAATTTGAATGTGGATTATTCACAGAATAGTGACATATTTGCATATAAGGGGTGTTGAGTATTATAAATTTCAAATCAGTCAATAACTAATCATGAAAAAGTCAGAGTCCTTTTGCTTCAGAGAGAGGGTGGGTTCACGTATCTGATTATCTCAGCGTTCCATTTGTTATTGCATTAATAGATGGGAAGCTTGATGAACCAAACATGAAAAATTTTCTGTGTTTACTATTTATGACAGATTGGATATGCTTCATACCCTTTCTGTCAAGTTTTGATAGGTTGTTGGTCTTGTCCCATTATTAGTTATTTGTCATTTGCTTTTGCATCTTGTGGTCATTCTGCAGATGCTCATAATTTCTGACGTTTAGTTTACCGTTGTCAAAATGCACATACATGATAGCAGGCACGCTTTTATATTATGCTATCTAAGACGATTATTTGAAACTTATTCTATTTTCAGAGAGATACAACTGGTTTGACTAGTGAAAATACAGAGCTTAAGCTTCGGTTACAAGCTATGGAGCAGCAAGCCAAGTTACGTGATGGTATGTTTCGATTTTCAATCATACTAGGATTTGAGCATATAACATGTGATCTTTTTTATGCATCCATCTTTTTGGGGTGGGGATGGGGGTTAAATTCAGATTACCTCTCAGTGGTCTGGTCCAATTTCATTTTTGCACCCTGTGGTATAAAACTTGTCATTTTGCCCACCCTTGAGTATTGTTATCAGGTATTCATTTCTGTCGAATTTTTAACAGAAATAGCATGTGGATGGTATAGGTGCCTGAACAAGACTCCTCGGTTCCTCTCTGGATTCTTTCCTAGTCAGATAAATCCCTAATTATCCACAGTACTACTTCAAAGTCCCATTCTTCCATGATATCTTTTTTCCTATGCTGTATCTTATTTTTTGGCTCCAACATATTTGGAGTGGTCTGCGTAATGCATTGAATCTCAAGGGGTCAGAGTGTCACTTTTTAATGGGGCAGCAAAGTGAAATCGGGCCAAATCATAATTCATAAGGAAATAATCTGAATTTTTCCTTTCCTTTTTTCCAATTATTTGATGTCTCTGTTTCCACTTCTTACTTGCTATGCAAGTTCTATCTTTGACATCAATAAAATGAATACACAGCAACTTTGCTAGTTTTTGTTTTGCATTAGTATGAGCGGAAGAATAATCATTTTCCATAAAAGTTATTGGAAATTATTTTCAACTTTTGATGACATCAATACAATTGAGCCAAAGCTGATTGGTAACTTTTGATGGTTTATAGTAGTTTTAGATGCGCTAGAATTTATGTGCTCCTGGGAAATCAATAACCTACTACTGATATGTCCGTTGTGTTATACTTTCAGCTAACATATTGTCATTGCTTGCTTAATTATTACTCACTTGCAAGACTTCAAACCCCCACCCCCCTTCGGACAACAATTTTGCAGCTCTAAATGAAGCACTGAAGAAAGAGGTTGATAGGCTTAAGGTTGCTACTGGAGAGACAGTCACTCCGACTCCAACCCCAACCCAAACCTATAATATGCAAATGCATCAAATTCCATACTCTCAAGGTTCCTTCTTCTTACATCAGCCACAGCATGGACCAGGTGAACCTCAGATCATGCAAATGCAGCAGTTGCACGCACTCTCATCTAATGTGCCAACTCCTCATCAGCCTCTGATTGCTGTAGCCAACCCTCATGACTTGTCAGAAATGTTGCCACAGGAATCCATTGGTCAATTTCAGGGGCTTGAGATAAGCAACAGGGCTTCTCATCTTCTGATGCCTGATGGTCCCTCTGGTTCTGTCAAACAAATCAGCAGTGCCTTTTGATGCAAATTTGATTGACCAACATGTCCCCACCCATTTTGTTGAATTGTTCATAGACTGACGTAAGTGAGACACAAAGTCATTGTTTTTTTCGTTTCTGTATTTAATTCTTTATTTGATTAAATTTCAGATTTTTGGTGGCTTGTTCAGGTTCCTGAGCTCTTTCTTTTAAAATTTTTGTTAGACTTGATTGAGCTCCAAATTTAGATGATGTTGTTTCGAGATTTTTTTTAAAAAAATTATGAGACACCTTTGCAGTCCTATCCTTTCTCCACTCTTATTTTTTCACAGTGGGAATATGTACTTAATTGACCCTTCAATAAGTATTGTCTCTTTGTTTGAGTGTGTTGGAGAATATGTGTGTGTGTGTCAAAAGAGGAAGAGAAAAAGATGAGTCCCATATGGCTTAAACAAATGAAAGCTAAAGGGTATAAATATTAACATGTGATTATGGAAGAGTAAAATGGGCCTAGGAGGAGAATGGGCTCGCGCATACAAAAAGTTGGGCCAACATAGTTGAACTCAGTTGAAATTCGGCAATTTCTCCCCCTGCGCACAAAATATACGCGGTGTTGGACAATTTTTACTGTTGTCAAAATTTATTTTTTGAAATTACTATAGATTTGAAATTACTATAGATGGGAGATATGGAGAGATATGGAGTCACAACAAAACAATGCTCCTGCTTCTGATGGCCCTGCCGGTGCTAGTATAGGTGCTACGTCCTTCGCATTGCCTCCGATGTCACTGTCTAGGCCACCACCTGATATTTTAAAAATTGAGATGTTCGATGGAAAAAATTTTTAAAGGTGGCAAGAACGTGTTTACTCTATCCTTGACTTATTTAGAGTTGTTGCTGCACTCACACAATCTAAGCCTTTGCTAGATATTGACCAAAATCAAAGGATTATTTGGGAATATGCCAACATGGTATGCAAAAATACCATCATTAACACTTTGTTTAATGATCTCTTCGATGTTTATTATGTGTACAAGGAAGCAAACAAAATCTGGGAATCGCTAATTGCCAAATATACTGCTGAGGATGTTGGGAAGCAAAAGTTTGTTGTTGGAAATTACTATAGATGGGAGATGACCAAGGACAAGGATATTAAACTGCAAATTAACGAGTACCATAAGCTGTTGGAAGAGCTGAGGGCAGAAAAAATCAACTTACCTGACGAGTTTGTTGCTGGAATTCTGATTGAGAAGTTACCTGAATCATGGAAAGACTACAAACAACAACTGAAATACAAACAAAAGCAATTACTACTGTCGGACCTAATCACTCACATCATAATCGAGGACACAAATCGAAAAGAAATACAAGCTGCAAAAGGCAAAGAGATGACCTCAAAAGCAAATTTGGTAGAGACAAAGCAGTATGGCAAGAGGTATGACTCTAAAACAAAATCTGACTACAAGCCCAAGAGTTTTAACCCCAAATTTAAAAAGAAAAGGAGTTACTTTGTTTGTGGAAAACCAGGCCACCATGCTGCTCAATGCAGAAAGAGGGCTAGAAATGACAATCCTCCTAGAGCCAATTTGGTTCAAGGAGACGAAGAAAATGAAATCATTGTAACGGTCATTTCTCAAGCTCTCTTAGTATCCGATGTGAAAAAATGGGTGGTAGACTTTGGGGCTACTAGGCACATTTATGCAAATCGTGAGATGTTTACCTCCTATAATCCTACTAAGGAAGGAGAAGACCGTGTTTACCTTGCTGATTCCCGAACTGCAAAAGTTCTAGGAAAAGGAAAGGTTGAACTGAAACTCACATCTGAAAAAACTTTGTCACTCAGTGATGTTCTTCATGTGCTTGATGTTAGAGCCAATTTAATTTCTGTAGCTCTGTTGAGCAAAGCTGGGGTTAAGGTGTCATTTGAATTTGATAAGATCGTAATGACAAAGAATAATGTGTTTGTAGGGAAGGGCTATTGTACTCAGGGGCTGTTTATACTCAACATTGCTGATATGAATGAAAATGCATCATCTTCTGCTTACTTGCCTGTCTTTATGGTTGATACTTTTGATATATGGCATGCTCGATTAGGACATGTTAGTAAGTCATATTTAAAGAAAATGCAAAAATTTGGTTTAATTTCTAAAATTAAAAATGATTTTCTAAACAAATGTGAAATTTGTACAGAAGCTAAGTTAACCAAAAAGTCTCATTTTTCTGTACAAAGAAAAACTGAATTACTTAGCTTTATATATACTGATTTAGGTGATTTGAAACAAACTATGACAAGAGGTGGCAAAAAGTATTTTGTAACTTTTATCGATGATTTTTCTAGATATACTAAAGTTTATTTATTGAGAAATAAAAATGAAGCTTTTGATAAATTTCTTTATAAAGCTGAGGTAGAAAATCAATTAAATAAAAAGATTAAAAGGGTTAGGTCAGATAAAGGAGGAGAATTTGTTTTATTTAATGACTTTTGTGAAAAAGAAGGAATCATTCACGAAGTAACCCCTCCATATTCATCTGAATCAAATGGAATAGCAGAAAGGAAAAATAGAACTTTAAAAGAAATGATGAATGCTATGCTTGTAAGTTCTTCTGCACCAGATAATTTATGGGGTGAAGCTTTGTTATTTGCATGTTTTTTACAAAATAGGATACCTTATAAGAAAACAAATAAGACACCTTATGAATTATGGAAAGGATACACACCAAATTTAAAATTTTGAAAGTGTGGGGGTGTCTTGCAAAAGTTTTATTACTTGATTCTAAAAAGAGAAAAATTGGTTCTAAAACTTCTGATTGCATGTTTATTGGATATGCTGAACATAGTGCATCATATAAATTTCTAGTTTTGAAAAGTGATGTTCTTGATCATAACACTATTATTGAAACCAAAGATACGGAATTTTTGAACATATTTTTCTATTGAAAATTCAGCATATGTCTCAAACAGCTGAAAATTTTTCTTCTTCATCTAAAGTAAATGAAAGAGAAAATTTTGTTGAAAATTTAAGGAGAAGCAAAAGACAAAGAAAAGAAACTTCTTTTGCAAATGATTTTTATACTTTTATGTTACAAGATGAGCCATCAAATTTTTCTGAAACAGTTTCATTTTCTGATGCTCATCTTTGGAAAGAAGCAATTAAAGCTGAAATAGATTCACTAAATCAAAACAAAACTTGGGTTTTGGCAGGCTTGCCTCTAGGAGCAAGACCTATTGGTTGCAAATGGGTTTTTAAAAGAAAATATAATCCTGATGGATCCATTGATAAATATAAAGCGAGGCTAGTAGCTAAAGGATTTACGCAAAAATAAAATATTGATTATTTTAATACTCTTTTTCCAGTAATAAGAATTTCCTCTATTAGAATTTTGATTGCTTTAGCTTCAATTTACAAGCTTTTTATTCATCAAATGGATGTTAAAACTGCTTTTTTAAATAGTGATTTAGAAGAAGAAATTTACATGGTACAACCTGAAGGGTGTGTTGCTCTTGGACAAGAAAATAAAGTTTGTAAACTTGTTAAATCATTATATAGATTGAAACAAACACCGAAACAATGGCATGAAAAACTTGATCAAGTCTTAACAAGTGATGGATTTTCCACTGTTGAAGTAGAAAGATGTCTTTATACAAAAATTGTGAATGATGGTTGTGTGATTATCTGTTTATATGTTGATGATATGCTTATTTTTGGTACAAGTATAAATGTTGTGATAGAAACTAAAAGGTTTCTTTCTTCCAAATTTGATATGAAGGATATGGGTGCAGCAAAAGTGATATTAGGTGTTAAGATCATAAGGAGTGAAAATTGCATTTTACTATCTCAAGAACATTATATTGAAAAAATTCTTAAAAAATTTGGATTCTTTGAAAAAATACCTGTGAGCACTCCTTATGATACTAGCACCAAATTAGTTAAAAATAAGGGTGATCCGGTAGCTCAATCTACATATGCACAGATTAGTGGGAGTCTATTGCATTTAATGAATTACACCCGACCTGATATAGCATATGTTGTGTGTAGATTGAGTAGATATACTCACTGTCCAAGTAGTGAACATTGGTTAGCTTTGGACAGATTAATGAGTTATCTGAAAGGTACCATGAATTATGTTATATGTTATAATGGATTTTCTGCTATATTAGAAGGATACAGTGATGCTAACTGGATCTCAGATTCAAAAGATACTAAATCCACTAGTGGCTATGTATTCACTCTTGGTGGTGGTACAATAACCTAGAAATCAGCTTAACAAAATATTATAGCGAGATCCACTATGGATTCAAAGTTTATTGCTCTGGAGTTGGCTAGTAATGAGGCTGAGTGGTTAAAAAACTTCTTGACAAATATTCCATTAGGTGAAAAACTAACACCATCAATGTCATTACATTGTGATAGTCAATCGGCGATAGCCGTTACTATAAATAAGACTTATAATGGTAAAAGTAGGTATATTCGTTTAAGACATAATATTATAAGACAGCTGTTGAAAAATAGAGTTATATCGATCGATTTTGTAAGGTCAGAATTAAATCTGGCAGACCCCCTAACCAAACCTTTAGGGAAGAAACAAATTTTAGAAACATCGAGGGGAATGGGACTTAAGCCAATTTGAAAATTAACAGTGATGGTAACCCAACTTCTGTGATTGGTGATCCCACGAAGGAGGTTCATATGGGTACAAACAAGTCATTTGTTAATTCTGCTAGCACTTCATTATTTTTTGATCTATTCCTATGATATGAGAAAAAGTGTTAGGATGCATTGTTGGCAAGGCTGAGCAAAAACTCTTAATGATCTCATATTCCTTATGGATGGTGTGTTCATTGTAGTCATACTTGATGAAATCACCTATATGAATGTGGAGTGGGGCCGCTCCTATGAGATCATGGCAAAAATCTCTAGAGCATTCATTAAAACCAGGCACGCGCAAGGCCGTAATTTAAAGCGCAAAACTGCGATAACAGCGAAAATTGTGGGGGTATAAATTGACTCTTAAGGCCTCTAGTATACAACGAAAAATTGTTAGTTCATAGAAACTATAAGCTTCACCTACAACTTTGTATATTAAGCTTTATTAGTCTAGGAAGGGTTCATAGTCCGTAAGACACCATGTTCAAAATGTTTACACTCATATGTATAACTCAGATGATAATGATCTTTTGACACACATGTAGGGGATTGTTGGAAAATATGTGTGTGTGTCAAAAGGGGAAGAGAAAAAGAGGAGTCCCACATTGCTCAAACAAATGAAGGCCAAAAGGTATAAATATTAACATGTGATTATGGAAGAGTAAATTGGGCCTAGGAGGAGAATGGGCTCGCGCGCACAAAAAGCTGGGTCAACATAGTTGAGCTCAGTTGAAATTTGGCAATTTTCCCCTCCCCCCCTGCGCGCAAAATATACGCAGTGTTGGACAATTTTTACCGTTGCTAGAATTTATTTTTTTAAGATTAAATATTTTCAAATAGCCTTCCAGAATATCCATAATTTTAAGGCTTCGGTTATGAGTTCATGATGTGAATGTTTCTAAACGTTGGTCATTTATTTACCAGTAATTACTAATCCATTTTTTTGGATTTAATTTTTATTAATCCTCATGTCGGAAACCACCCAACGTTCAGAAACGTCCTCATTAATATAATTAAACGTGGTCCAACATCTCGCTGTGCTTGTGCCTATAAATACCACGTTGCTCATTGGGTTCGATGCATTACAGCTACGAATAACATTCGAGCTGTCCTCTCCTCTTCTCTCCGTCCCTGAGTTTTTATTTCTGCGATTTTGCTTCCCTGCGACATCGCAGAAGAATCCGTTCAATCTTGGGGAGTGCCGTCTTATGACGGAATATCTCTCAAGGACAGTGTCTTTGTGCACAGCTCAGATTTATTTTATTCTAACAAATTTCTTGTGCAGCTATTAGTAGATAACAGAGTGTGCATGTGTTTGCATGGCCGATCAGTTGTTTGTGTTACCTCTCAATTTCTACCCTTACTGCAGAAAGAACCTTGTGTAATTAATTTCAGTTGCAGAAGTTCAAACATATGGACATGGTCTGCTAGGGATGGACCATCATGTTTTATTCTTATTTGTTTGTTTAATACTTCCTGGCAATTTTGGAGAGGACATTGTGTGGCTATGAGCCCCACTAATTTCTATCACATATCTAATTAGTCGGTCATTCCAGTATTGGGCGGGAAATGAAGGGTAAGCACCAAAGCGATTCTTCTTGTCACAGCCCCTCTTTTTTGCCCTCTCCCCAATTGCGCGTGTGTTTTTTTAATTACTTTAATTAAGACAAAGGCTTTCCTTGCCCAAGAGCTAGATTAAAGGAAAAAGGAAAGAAATTTTGAGAAACCAATGAGCCTTTTGGCTTAGTGTTATTGGGATTGTCTGATTGAAAGATTTGACTTCAAATTTGGCTTGAGCTAAATTAGCCGAAAATAAATGTGATGGATATTTGTAGCATGTGAAATAAAATGGGAATAGAAAGTGAAGAGTCGAACTGTTTACGCTTTTCCCAAATTCTTGCTAATCATAGCATTGCGAGTGTTACTTAAAACAGCGACTTTTAATGGAAATTTTTGTATGCAAAATCATCATACCACAACGAAAGAAACACCATGAATGAAAGCCAATGATCTCATTTGCCACAGTCCATTGGCCTGGCTCCTAGAATCCTAAAAGAGCTAAACCAAAATTTGTGTAGCTTCATACGGAACTAGCATATTTTATATACAAGAAAGTCAGAGAAAGTTAGACTATATACATTATTATCCCGTTTCAAATCTAAATATTGAAACGACACTTACCTTTGAAACAATTAATAATGCCTCTAATGGTAGATATGTCATAAGCCAAAAGGCTACAAGTGGGATTTAAACTCAACTTTCGAGATGACTCATCTTTCAATATCAATTCTTGAAAAGAACTACAGTTATCTTAAAAAAGAAAATGTTTATTATGCTTAAAATCTCTAGTTGGATTTGTATTTGTATTAACTCTGCCCTTTATTAGAATAGTTTTTTTTTTGGGTAAAGCCTAGACTTTTTGAATCCAATTGAAGATATTATGCCAATAATACTTGTACTCTTTCTTCTCTTTGGCTTCTGTTTGGCAAGTTGCAGCAAGTTGTCGATGAGATGTTTTATTTGGTCTATATCACTACTGTTCCAAATTGGAGTAACAATAAAAGCTCCTTTTCTGGTTTAAAGAGAGACGAATATCATGTCCACATCCCATACCCAGACAAGGTTTAAACTTTTTACTGCCTATACCCAACTAGCTCTCAGAACAGCGAATATCACATATTTGGATGCAAAAGGGGACATTCTAATTAACCCAATGCGACATATTATTTCAACAGATTGTAAGTTGTAACCAATGTGCCACCTTACAACGGTTATGAATGGCCTACATCCTCCAACATCTCATTTAATGCACATGGCAGGGTTCGGGACAAGTAGTTTGAACTTGCATGGCACATAAAACTAATTCTCTTTAAGACTGTTTTTGTGTCTTCTACATATGGTCCTTGCCCTTAACTACCACTAGAAAACGACCATTTGAAACCCTTTCAGCCATTAATTCAATCCATTTTTATGGGTTTTGCATCTTCACCAAGTGGGACTACCGGACAACCCTTCTGGTTGCCACTTTCATATGGTCCCTAAACAAACAACATTTGGATAAAATCCACATGCTTTCCTGTGGATCTCATTTCAAAGTATTATTCAACTAGGCCTAAGAGGAGGAGATTCTATGGATTGGAGTTTCTTTGATCATTCAATCACTCAAATATGAAATCTTCCCTCCATCTTTTTTTCATCTCTATCATTGCTAATATTATTATTATTATTATTATTATTAGTCTCTCCTTTTAGACTCACTTTTCTGAAAGAGGGAGAATGTTGAAAGGTCATAAAAGTACGGACTATGGGACCTTTAATGCTTTCTCTCTTGGTCTTTTTGCTTTTTAGAATTGAATTTTCCGACTCTGAACCAAAAAATTCCAGAAAAATTGATATATTTCATCATGGCGTTAATTTCTAATCTTCCAGTTTGTGGTGCAGCTGACAGTTTTTGACTTATTTGCACCGAAATTCGGTTCATTATCTTCTATTTTTAGAAATATTGATGAGAAAAAGGCAAAAGGTGAAAAGATTCCAAAGTAAATGGGCAAAATATGTGATTTCACACGTAGCCATGGTTACGAGTTAGACTGTGGGCTTAGATTTTGTCAAATTTTAAAAGATTTGAATTTTAAATCCAATAAATTTTACTGTGAAAACAAAATTTAAAACATTTTCGACGATGAGGAAGGTAGCTGATTCATCAAATTCTTCTCCATCATATTCAATTTATAAGAAGACAAATTGGCAGTAGAAAGTTGTTCTTACGGTGATATAAAAGACATGTTTATTAGTTTCTTTTAAGTGATTAAATATCAATAATGAAAATTAAAGATTTAGTATCCTAAGTAGTTTGTGATTGTCCTTGTCCTTTTGTTTGTATTGTCCATTAATTCATTTTGAATAATACATGGGAGGATCATTCCTCCAGACAATTACAACAGCGTCTATTACATAAACGATTCAATAAAATATTATTATTTTTATTTAATTTGGCACTCTCAAAGTGAACATTTTCAATTTATATTTTTTTTTAGCGTTTCATCCAATCAAAATAGCTTATTTATTAGATAAAGTCATAATTACTTAATTGATGACATATTTTATAAATAGAAACCTAGGTAACCATTAATTGATTACATGAATTTGTGTCTTGGACTTCCAAAACATTACCGCTATGTTTAATTTCACAAAGGCTAATTGGCCCCAAAAAAGGGCATCGTTGTGGCTTTAGGTTTTGAGGAATTAGACAAAATGGCGTCATTTTGAAGTTCAAGACATTTAGATAAGTATATATCATTAGTTAATGGCCAAGTAAGCTCTAGTTTATTAAGTGATTATAACTTTACATAACAAAGGGATCATTTTGTTTAGAGAAAAATATTTGAGGAACTAATTGAAAAGTTTTATTTTTGAAGGATTAAATTAGATAAAAGAAATTTTTAAGGGACTAAATCATTAATTTACTAAGTAAATTCAATATTTAGAAATTTACTCTCTAACCGTGATACACAGCAGTGAAAACGGATTATCAGAATCCATCAAATCTTATCACCTAGTTAAGCTTTAAATGTAAACACTAAACTTGACATTTCAATGGATAAACAGTCAAGCACTCTATAAATTTAATTAGATGGGATTAGTGGGATTTAGTTTTAGAAGGTAATTAATTACACATTTTATAAAACTTTGACAAAGTTAATGATGTTTAGTATAACAAGTTAATAATTAATCCCCATATAACGGCCAATTCGTATTTCATATTCATTTCCCTCACATTGACGGTTGACCTTTAAAAGCTGAAAAAAATTATAGCTAGGCTACAATTTCAAGTCATTATTCCACTTTTTTAATCTGAATAATTCATTATTAAAAAGAAAAAGTTATTGTTGGTATGTTTTGGGATTTTTCATTACATGTCTACAGGCTATTTGATATATAAAATGTTAAAAATAAAAATAAAAATAAATAAAGTAATTTTATGGCTGAAAAATGACTCTCATGTTCTTATTCTAAAAAAATTATAAAAAATAAATACTATTAAATAATTATTACAAAAGTATAATAGATATCACTTAAAATTTTTTAATTCATTTCCATTTTTCATTTATATACCAAAAGTGCCCTATAAAATGCATAATGTATAAGCCGGCGATAAAAATATCTACATCTTATGGATATTCTTAAAATTTACTTGTTTGAATTTGCGTATCAAAATTTTTATAAACATTTTTAGAGGCTAGGTAATATCATACTTATTCTATCCTGCACACATATTGTGTGTATATATAAATCAATATAATATTTATAAAAAATAAAAAAAATATCATCCTAATAGTGTTATATGGGTTTTAAATTATATTAATAATTATTTGAGATAATTTATTCTTGGAATTTTATATGAACAAATATTATGTAAATAAATACTACGAAAAATTCTTCCTTTTAAATTTTTTAGGTAAATGGTTCTGAGTTTGGAAATTAAAAAATTCAATGAAAATAAAAATTTCTTTACCCGATAAATATTAATTTAAATATGAGGATTATATTATCATATCCATACTTGATTGACCATGATCATCCCCCCACATACAAACCCAGGACATGGTCCATGTCTCTCCTCCCCAATAATGATACCATCAGCCCAGTGGCATTAGATGATAGTCTACGGCTCATTATCCTATTTTGTTTTAAATACTTATTAATTTCCTTTGCTGACTGAAAGCATAAAACGCATGAACCCTTGATTTTATTCAGAAAACGACGTTTAAATGTAATGGCCCGCAAAGAACGGGACTTGCATGTGCCCCTAACATGGTAGGGCCAAAATCAGATCCTACCTCTCACCACTTTTTGTGCAATACCTTTCAAAGCTTTTCTGCATATTAATGGCAACATGCTTACAAAAGGGAACGTTTAAGTAATTGTTTGGAAGCGTTCAGAGTTTTGTTTCATTAAAAATAAAATAATCCTCATGTTCTTGTTTGTAGTCGTAATTAATTTATGCTCTTTGTTTTAACTTCCCGAGTTCTTACATCCAAATCCAACCACGTGTACGTTTGACATTTTTTCCCAAAACTTTATTAAGCAAAATTCCATTTTGATTGCAGAAACAGTCATGTCAGGTACATAATTTGCTTGTTGAGATGATTTGTCTATAGTTAGTAGTAACCGACAGTGGGATTCTACCTAAGTATGAGTAATTTGACGTGACTAATTTAGTTCTTTTTTATCGCTGGGTAATTTTTAGGAGCTCTATGAATTTTCTTCAAGCCCTGTGAATTTGAGCAGTGACACGTGGAATCAAGCTACTTGAGCTCTTGGTTTCAGAAAAATGCTATATTGTTCATGTCGGTTATCTGCTCAGACTGAGATCCTCTCGCATTATTAATAAATCCTTTCACACACAGATTCAAGAAACTATTTTGTCCCCTTCATACATAATAAGACACAGTCAAGCCGAGAGGGAGAAGGCGTAATTAGGGGGATATAACAGCATTCAAACATTTGGAGGGTTTTTGCTTGAACTGAAATTCAAACTCCAATCTTTCAACTCTGGAGACTATTAAAGTGAGTCAAAGTTTATTGCTATGAATTCTCTTTTAAGCTCACATTAGGTTTTGACAGACTTCATTATCAAGAATGGTTAATTCGATTTGAATACGAGGTGTGTGAATGAAGGAAAAGTGAAAATGGGCTACTTTATTTAAAAGAGTACCATTAGCTATACTTGGTTTGGTGCAGCTACCGTAGCCCAGCAGAGCCTACCATTTTGGACGTATCTAAAGGTTAGTATAGCACACTGTAACACCCAGAATTAGTGACTTTTTTTCTGCTGTAAGTAGAAAAGTTGATACCGTGATTCCAGGGAAAACTTAGAAGAAAGCACCACATTAAAGACCTCTAGAAATAAGCATAAAGAATTAAGAAGATTTAGGGAAACGGTTGAAGAATGCATGTGCCGTGTGGGACCGTAGATTAAGCAGTTGGTAGTCTAACCGAAACATTTGCATGTGCTCCTTCGTTTCTGCTAGTGACTTTTAGAAAAATATGAATATGTTTTTGGACCTCAGAATTGCTAAATTGTCTCCTTCAACCACACGACCCCACTTCCATAAGTCTTCTCTAGTTTCCTATATAAGCAAACCACCTTCTGCTAAGCTCTAAGCAGCAAAAGCTCTCATATCTTAGTAAATCCTCTGTTTCTAGCTTCTCTAAGCACTAGCTTGTACACAACACAATGGCCATTGCAGCAACATTCTCTGCTCTCTCTCTTCTCTTCCTTCTTCTTAACTTTCAAGGCTCTTTCGGTGACGATGGAGGATGGCAAAGTGGTCATGCCACATTTTATGGTGGGGGTGACGCTTCTGGGACAATGGGTAAGTTTGAACAATCTTATTCTCATATTGGGGTTATGGGTTTGATGTTAAAAGTCACTCTCTCTTCTATTTTGAGTCCTAAAGGTCGAATCTTTTCATGTGGGTATTAAGTTCCTGTTGAGCTCATGTGTTGTACTTGCAGGGGGAGCTTGCGGGTATGGGAATTTGCACAGCCAAGGTTATGGGACTGAAACTGCAGCACTGAGCACTGCTTTGTTCAACAGTGGCCTGAGCTGCGGGTCTTGCTATGAGATGCGATGCGACGGCGATCCCAAATGGTGCCTCCCTGGTTCCATCACCGTCACTGCTACTAACTTCTGCCCTCCTAACTATGCTTTGTCCAATGACAATGGCGGCTGGTGCAACCCTCCTCTCCAACACTTTGATCTCGCTGAGCCTGCTTTCTTGCAGATTGCTCAATATAAAGCCGGGATTGTTCCTGTTTCTTTCAGAAGGTAAATAAAGACAGACATATTTTTATCATGTCACAATGTCTGAATCATCATGAAATTGATTTCTTTACTTACTACACGGTAAAGACAAAAGAGAGGGGTGGGGGACCTACCTTAGTGGGCCCACCTCCTTTCTAAGTCACTTCAACTGGGTGCTATGTAATAATGTAAAGAATTTAAGTTTCGGTAACATGTTTTGTCTTTGTACAGTAATGTAAAAAATCCAAGTTCCTGTATCATGTTTTGCATATGTGCTTATTAACTAAAAAACACAAATTAACATGATCATTTTAATTTGGAAACAGAGTCCCCTGTGTGAAGAAAGGAGGGATCAGATTCACCATCAATGGCCACTCTTACTTCAACTTGGTTCTGATCACAAATGTTGGTGGAGCTGGAGATGTCCATTCTGTGTCAATCAAAGGGTCTAGGACTGGGTGGCAAACCATGTCAAGGAACTGGGGCCAGAATTGGCAGAGCAACTCCTACCTTAATGGCCAAGGCCTCTCCTTCCAAGTCACAACCAGTGATGGCAAAACCATCACTAACTACAATGTTGTGCCAGCAAATTGGCAATTTGGACAAACCTTTGAGGGTGAACAAATTTAAGGTCTTAGTTTAAGTTATATTTATGTAATATAATGGCTTTGCTTCTTTGGTTAGAGTTGTGATTGTGAGGGAAGAAAGATTGAGGGTAGATTAGGAGGAGTTCATGCCAATATGGCTTCTAATGCAGAGGTGGCTATATGGCACCCGCTAGACATATATATATAGTTGTTTTAGTTTAGAGATCTTCCATTGGTCATTGCCTTCTGTTAGTTTGAAGTGAAGGCACTGAATATCTCATTATAGCCTTGTATATTTAATTCCCCCAATGGTCTAAAAACCAGGTCGGGCGAAGTTATATCAATCTAATGAAGATGCTTGTTGCAAGAGTCTTTTTCATCTTTTGCTATTTCGGTTTTTTAAATATTGTTTTAATTAAAGTATGTTATTCATCTTGATTATTCAGTTTCAAATTTTTAATATAGCAAAAGCAAATATATAAATAAATATAATTTTTAATTTGTTCAATTCTCAAGTGAAGTTTTAGGCACCCAAAAGCACTAATTCTTACTTATTTCTAAATTTTATGTACAAATTATTAATATAGTTTTTTCTTTAACATTTTTTTTATTCAAATTAGATACAACTACATTAGTCTACAAAAAACAAAACACAAAAAAGGTTGTGTAAACAGTATTATTACTATGCACTATGCAGAGAAATACAAGTACTAGTTGACTGTTTTTTGCTTAATTCTAAGAATATTAGAATATTTACCCTGAGATGGTGGGTTGTGAGGAATGTGGAAATCAACTACGTTTAGTTGCATCTTTGAATATAGTGAGTGGTCCCATCCTTTAAACATACAAAAGGGACCAAATAGGGTGCTTCTAAAGTCAATGAAAGACTCAAAAGAATAGAACCAACATCTTCATATTCATTATTCAATGGCTTGTCTATTTCTTTTTGCCCGTGGATTATGGCAATCTATAGACCATTGACAGTGCAACATAGCTAGCATTGGCAACGGTGGAAACAGGATATTGGGGTTTTTTTTTTGGGAAGGGAGGGGGGTTGTGGGTAAAAATTTTTTCTTATAGAATTTCATTTTATATTCCATTTAAAAAATTCATACTTTTATATTATATTAGTTATATAAAATCTTCCTTTTAGAGTTTTGACTTAAACTAAATTCAAAAAGAAGAAGAAGCATAAGAAGAAAATAAAAAAAGAAGAATGAAATGAAATGAAGGAAAAAAATTGATGTATGAATTTAGTAGGTTTAATTTAAAATATCAAATAATAAAACAAAATACATGTATGTATTCAATAAATTTTGTAAGTCCAATAAATTTCAAATTTTACAAAATGTGAGGGTATAATATCAAAATTATATATATATATATATTATAAAATTAAAAAGAGGCACCTACCCCTCAGTACAACGTCACTCCGCCAGCATGGGAATACTACCACTTTGAGATGGCAAATTCATTAGCTAGACTGTAACTATTCCAGCCATATGCCCAAATGAATATCGTTGGATTTTAATTAGAAGGCATGACTATTATGTGGTTCTCTTTTAAAGTGCTATATGTTTTAAGCATTTTCCACTCTGTGGTGCTTACATAGTTTAACTTGTTAGTCAGCTCAAGTTATACTATACCTACTTCAAAAGAATTTGCTACCGTACAACTTTAAAAAAAAAATTATTAATGCATTTTATGGTCAAATCTTAACACTTCAAAAGTTCATAGATAATATATCTAAGAACTAAATTTAGATAAAATTTTTTATATGTTTATTATAAGATTATATATTAATGCATAACATGCGAATGGTTGTTTAAAAATAAATTGTGAAAAATATCCATGTATAATTTTTTTGAATTAAAGAATCTAATAAAAAATATTATAAAAATTTCATTTAAACTTTGTGATATATCTAATTGAGCCCTCAATTGAATAGATTCAAGTAATGTACCTAAATAAAAGGAAACCCAATAATGTGTTCATAAAATCGATGATTATATTTCATTTTAACTTTGCTTAGTTTTTGGATTAAGCTCAATATTGTATCACTTGACACCTAATTATTTGACTCTGCTGGAAAATCCTTTCACCCCTATGACTACTGAGTTACATGTAGTCCGATCAATAGGAAATATTTTTTTTCATACACTAATAAATTATACCCCTTGTCTTGGTTTTTTCAATCCAAATAAACTAAATATCACATGAAGAAGTCAATTAGGTATTGTAATTAACGTCAGTAATGAGTTGCTCACTCACCCTCCACCTCCCCCGGCTGCGCCACCTCTACTGCCTTCAGAGCTGCGGGATTTCATGGTTTGAGGCACACAGCTCTAGATTAGATACACTACTCACTGCTCACACTCACCATTGCCTAACAAGTTGTTTGGTCTCTTATAAGAGTGAACCAAAGATAGCAAATATCCTTTGGTCAACTAGAGAATAGAAAAGAAACAAACAAGGCTTAACTCCTAACAAAAATCACAGATGAAAAATCAGTAAGTAAGGTTTAAATAATCTCTTGCGGTGGTTCCTCCCAGCTGCTAAGTTGAGCAGAGCCACGAGCACAATAATTCGCTTCTCTGAGAACGTGAGTGACCCTAAATTCAGCATTTCTTCCCAAGAGCCCTCTAATATCCTCCATGATTACTCCAAGAGTATAGGTAGAGCTATCAACATGGTAGGTGAGATTATAATGATAAGTCATATTTATATTTATGTTTTCATGTTATTTTAGGGATTTATCAAGGTTTAATTGGTAATTTTATCTTCTCTTTATTTAACATTTTAGGGTTTTTATTCATTGTTAGAATTATGAACTTAAATGTTGAATGTTAATTAAATTCTAATGTTATCTTAATTTAATTTGAGTTAAACTAACATTTAATACTTTATTTTATATTTTATTTTATGACTATTTTCTATTTAAAAAGTCCTAATTATGTTTAATTTTATTTTGTAGGAAAATTATATATTTGGGCCAAAGTATTTAAAAACAAATTACATATGGACTTTTGGATCAGAGTATAGTATTAGATATAGCTTGCCCTATATTAACTTTCAAATAGGCTAATTCTTGATTTCATGAAAAATTAAGACAAAGTTCTACAACTTTCTTGTTCAACTTAAAGTCCACTTTGCAAAACAAATAGATTAAAATAATAGCACAACAAACCTAAACCAACTTAAATTAGTTTGCCTGACATGTCTTAGAAATTATAGCATAATTCACAATTCAAAAGTTTGAATTGGATGAAATCAATGGTAATAGACAAGTTGAGAAAATATCTTAAAACTTTGATATAAAGACCACAAAAGCCAAGTTATGTATTTTAAGGGAGTTAGATAGTTAACGATATAGATTTTACTTTTGTTAAAATGTAACAAACTCTATCTAGTTGATCAAAGATTATAACAATAGTTATCATGGATGACTAGGGTTTGTTAACCCTATGGTTTTTTAGGTGTCCTTAGCCATCAATTACCTTTGTCCCACTTGAAAAACTCTAGTCCATTGAAACTTTACTTGATTATATTCTATAAATAGCTACATTTTGCTAACATCCTAAGTATGTTTGACTAAAGAGACAAGACTTTTCAAGTAGGGGCAAAGGTAATTCTTCTTCTTATTCTTTTTAATGCTTTTGTTTATTCACTTTAAATTTCTAGTTGAAAGTTGCAATTTAGTTTCATCTAATAAAGTTGCTAGGCTAGATGTTAGCCATAAATATTGAGTAACTAACAATTGAGTCTTAAATGTAATTTCCTTTTGTAGAGTCATTATATTAAGATAATTAATGATCTAATGTAGAGCATTTATTCATTTGACTGGTAGTGTGCGATAATATGTAACCTAGCTTAGTTAATGTGAATTTGTCTAGTAGAGAGTTTGTGTTAATCAAACTTAAATTTACTAATAATTAATGCTTCCTCTGGCTAATTGAACCTTGGTAGGTCCTATTTAGGTTATTTAAGAGAGTTCAAGGTTAGGATAAGTCAATTCATGCTTATAACGGGTTAATACATTAGGAATTCAGCTAACTATAATAAATATAAAATCATCATAGAATTTTAAGTCCTAAATGATATAGTAGTCAAGGTTCGTCAAATCCGTATAGTTAAATATTTTATTTGTTTCATCTTAAGTCATAAGTTTTGTCAATAATCTCTTTATTTTTGCATTTAATTGTTTTCTTTATGTGACTTGTAAATAAGTTAACCCAGAAGACGAACTTGTAAATAATGTATATAAAAGTAGAAAGTTTAATCACTAATAAAATAATTTAAAAAGTTTTATAATATTAATAATACTGTTCCTCATGGGACTAATACTCGTACTTGAGTTCACATTATTACTTGAATTATTAATACACTTGCTAGTTTAGATCAACAAAATAGTCACATCAACAAAGATACCAAAGGTTTAGAAAAAAAAAAAAAAGAAATATTGGTCAATTAATATGGAAAATACTAGGGTAGAGATTAAGGTCTAATTAAATTTTTAGGAATATTTTTAGGCTTAAGAAATAGTATTCCATTAATAGTATAAAGAGTAGCCTATTGATGAAAATTCTATTAAAATTGTAACCTAAATTGCCATTTCATGAGTCGCATTTATTGCTTTAGGAAACAAATTCTAAGGAAAAATTATATAGTCTATATGGTTATTTGCTATGTCCTTTGGCTCTATTCTTTTTACTACTTTTATAGTTCCACACTAATATACTTAATTGCTTTCTATTGGAAACAGCAATAACGGTTAGACTTCGTGCACCTTGGCCCAAACCTTAGCTAGCAAGAATAAAGATGATGCTTGTCTCATATGAAGGCCAACACACATGGATTTGTTGGAGTATATTAGAAGATATTAAGCAAGATAAGGTAATTGTTAGTTACCCTATGAGTTTTGTCCTCTGAATACTGCTGTCATGAATTTTATACTCACGTTTGGTTAGTTGCCCTTATGAATTGTGCGCACATGTTCATCATTGATTCTGCTTGGGGGTCTTTCCATCAGTTATGTTTTCAAGTTTTTCCCATATACATATTCCATTTTATAACATGTCAACTTGGACTTAAAGTTTATATTGTTCTCTTTAATCTCTTTTAAACTTTCTTTGCATTAAGTATTCACTTTTTTAATATGATAATTTGATTTTAATGCTTGTATATATTGATGTCTTTCATTTCCTTCAATTAAATGGTTTAACTTCATGTTATCATTGCAACTTTACATATTATTTCTCGTAGTAAACTCGCTTTCATTCCCTTTTGCATTTAATTAAATTTGTTTTCATTAAAGCACTCATGTCTCTGCTTGTCTCATCTTCCTATTATGGTATATATTATTTATTTACTAAGTTTTTAAAACTCACTTTTTCATTTTACATGTTACAGATAAAAATATAAAACTTGAATTGTTATCCACAGTTTAGCTCTAGTTGTGTAAGTATAGTGAGTCCAACATTTTGTTCACCTTATGATATTCCTTTTTTGTAAGTCAAACACGTTATTGTAATTTAAATATTGGCTCTCTTAAACTATAGGCAAGATCTCTACTTTCCATATAAATTATCTTTAAAATTTATGTTTTGGATCTTAGAAACTGGGAGAGTAGCTCTTATAGATTGAATTATAGGAAGTTGATTGATTTGGCTTATTATACAAATTGGGATGGTCTGATTTTGTCGAAATTTAAAAAAATATATATTTGAATAATAAAATAAAATATTCTTGATATTTTGTATGTGCGTGATAATGTATGTCTCAATAAGTAAGCATAGGATTGAGATTAATTTCGGATCTTGTGTCAATTAATCTCCTTCCAGGGGGTGTGATAGAATTTAAATTTTAAACCATTGCACCAATCTCAGGATGTGAGTATGATGTATTGAAAAGCCCCACACTTTTCTGCAGACCTCATACATGCTAAGGACGTTCTTCCAAGTGCTCGCCGTCTTAAGCTTCTTACACCCAAGCACACTGTCATTACACAAACATCACCACAAGATGCTAAAGAGAAAAAATGTCTTCATTGTTATTTGCATCCTCCTTATTTTTCCAGGCAGCAGCAGCATCACGGACCCAAGCGAGCATGTCTAGCAGGTTGAAGTTGGGTTTCAAAGAGAAGCCGAAATGATTCCAAACTTGCGTGGAAAATCTACAATCTCTAAAACAATGCATCACTCTCTCATTTTGCACGTGACACCTAGACAAGCCACTAGAGCAAAGTCCTCTCTTGCATCTAAACGCGTTAGTAGGCAGAGAATAATGCAAAATAAGCCAATGAAAAAAAATGGATACTCTCAGGAGCACGAGTCTTCCTAATCTAGCTCCAGCTCAACATATTGTTTACCAGAACCCGCAGCATTTGAAAGGAGCCTACACCCCGACCTAGCGAAATAAGCCTCAGAGATGTCACCATCCCACACAACCACGTCTTTGACGATAGCGAAGGCTAGAAGAAGCACGCTTTCAATGTGCAACTCAGTGAGTTGAGAAATGAAAGGAGCAAGGTGGCTAGTGTCCTACTCCCCTTCTCCAATACAATCATTAAAGGGCATATTGAGGTTGATGCTGTTAACCTTCTTAGGCTCTACCAGCTCAATAAGAGTTTTTCATCAGCCTAAAAATCCAACCACACCTTCACATTTTCACTACTGCCAACCTGCAGATACCGGAACCCATGCTTAATAGCTACAGTAGTTTTAACAATGTAAGATAGCAAATATAATAATGAGCATAAGAGATGTACCTACTGATAAATAATATTTTCCACAGTAAGTCGTTACAATGGTTCCTAGCGGTGTTGCACAATAGAAAATGATCAAAGTCACCAGGGAAGTATTGGCTTCGACTTACGACTAAGGTTACTAGGTATCTAAAAGGATAGCCCCTAAAAGATTACTCAGTAATTTTAGTATGTTAGATCAGCCCAACCTAGTAATAAAGATAGCCCAAAATTATATTTAACGTCTAGATTAAAGACTTAATCATGGCTGAGTACTCGTTCAATTTAATCAAGTTGGATGAAAACATAACAGATTTAAATTTTAAATTTATTTTTTAAATCCAAATTAAAATTAAGCCAGTCTTTGACATCAGAACAGACCTTACCTTGCCTTAACTTGAAAACATATTTCCATTAAAAAGAATATATATCAATTTAATTTCTTGTTTCATATAAAAACGTATAATTACTATTTTATAAGAAATAATTTTAAAATAGATTCTTAACTTTTTTATTTAGAATCATTTTAAAATAGGATATCATTTCATCAGGTTTAATACTAGGCTCAAGCTCAATGAGCACTATTCAAATTGAATTCAAGCTCATGGAGGTCCACTCAGCTCAAGCTCAAGCTCCGGCCCAAATTTATTTTCCCTTCTAAAAGTAGCTAGGCCAGGGCACAAAGTACGGCCCATTATCAAATTCAAATAAAATTGCATTACATTGCTGTACAATGCATAGCCCATTTGCTTGGACAGTAAGAAAAATGTTTTTTTATCAATTTTATACAATGCCTATTATTTTTTTTATAATTATTATTTAACAATACTTTATTATTTTTTAAACTAAAAATATGATATTCATTTCCATTCTCAAAATTTTTTCTCTCAAAATAATCTTTTTTTTTATTATATGTACTACACGAACCCTTGGTGCAAGATTCTAATTCAAGCCCCTAAGATAAATATACCCGTTACGAGGGTGTGTAGAGAGAAACCGAATGGACAATTCCGGTTGTCAGATCTATCAACCAAACTCTTTTAACCCGTCTAATGGCTATCCTTTCTTCAAATGTCTTCCAGAATTTGGTACTTTCAACCCCATAACCCATGTCTAAAATCTAGTACAATTTGTCCCAGAATGCTTCACTTTAATCTCTCGCTACGCAGCCTCTCCAACTCCTTGACCATTCGCCAATGTTCTGGTGAGAGGCTGGTCTCACCAAAGCTCAAGGACATAAGACGGCCCATTGTTAACCATCTGTTGTGAAGGGAAAAACAAAGCAAGCGCTCAATAGAGTTTCGATATGAAAATAGTGCTAGCATTAACAATGCAAGTAGTCTATCACTAACCTGCTAAAATCTTGGGGATTCAAGCTCCTATCTGCTTGTCTTGCTGCAACTAAATCATTTTCTACAACCTGCAAACATAAGTCAACAGTGTAAAGCCTCAAAAGACGCTTTAGGTGTATCGTTTCAACAGATTAGTGAATCCAAATATTACTCGAAGAATCCAAGCAATCAGCATGAAGATGGGTTACTAGTAGCATGAGGTGCCCCTGGAACCTAATCCTTGATAGTGACTAGGTTTTTATGCTAAGAGCAATCCAAATTTAATTTGTTAACTAGTTTCTGTCAACTCAAAAGAGCCCTAGTTCATGAAAACTGTAGTCAACAACATGACCCAAACCTTCTGCATTTCTGATTCAATAGAGTGTGGCAGTAGCCTAACAGTAGCCAAATACCACCTCCAAGCTTCAAAAGCTTCTACAACAACAGCTTCAGTAAAATTTGCAACAGAAGGTCGGAAAGGTAAAACTACATCAGCTGGCAAGATATTTGATTTCCCTTCGGACAAAACTAGCAGTTGGACATCAGTGGCCATTTCCATTTTGTAGTACTTGAAATCATATTCCAGCTGAAACACATATCAAGTGTGTGTCAGCTTCTGCATTTCGACTTCCAAAAAAAGTAATTATAAACAAGCAGTTGTAAATGGAGAACAACAGCATTTCTAAAATTTCTCAATATTGTGCAGAGCATTGATAAATTTGTCTCTAATAAATGGACATTCATCCTATAACAATTCACATGACATTGAGTTGAGCAGAGTAGTACCGGACAAAAAAATAACTACCTTTTGCAACTCCATTAAATTTTTCAGCAACCTTGCATTCTCCACACCCACAGAGTCAAGGGTTCCGGCCTCCAATTTGGTCTCGTCAACAATTAAGTGTGAACCTTCAGCTAGTTGCAGAACTCCAGTAACCAGTCTGGAGCATTAACACTAGAATTTGTAAATGTATCTTTACATATAAATAGAATGTCCGTAAATCAGAAGAACTAGAAATCACAATTACCTATTTGTATCATAATCTTTCCTTGGTGCAAGTGCAGTAGTGTTTAGGTACTCCACAGTGAGGGGTATACAATGTGTGAAAGGCAAGAGATTCTTGATAGTAAGGCTTAGTAAATTTCCAAAGACAGACATAGTTTCTTTGCTAAAACAAGTAAGATTTAGTGAAAGCTTGCCCACAGCAAGAGTGTCTGCTCTAGCATGCACCTGCTCAAGATGCCCATCATAAAAGGGTTCTCAATTGCGGGGACTGGGGTGGAAAAACACTATATGCTGAATATGAGTTGATAGTTGAACAGGAATCAAGGCAGCATTTACATAACCATGAAATGACTGAAAGAAAATATCTTCTTAGAACTGTATACCCTGGATAGGAGATGCAGCAACATGAAATGAGCAGCCACATCATCATTGCCAAGAACAGCGGTGAGATGTCTCAGCAGAGCTTCCCTCATCTCTTTGATCAAGTGAGGCTTTGGCTGTGAGGTCATGTACATGCTTTTTCAGCAAAGACTTCCCAATCAATGCATAAATTAAAAGAGATCCCAACTCAAGATGTAAAACATACAAGTTAAATTCTACATACAAGTTAAATTCTAAGTCATTTATTCAGATGAAATAAATTACACTCACGTGCGCATGCAAATTACCTCTATTATGGAGTTATTCTGAAGGAAGTCCGCAACACCAAGTTTCCTGTGAATAAAACAATGAAGGCGTGGTACCTGCACCACAGGGGAAAATGCATAAGAATATGTTAAAAACCAGATACCAGGTGCCCATAGCATTATATTTATTCTCCTCACACTTGTGCCTGAAAGAACAGGCAAGCCTGTCAGATTAATATATGCTTTTGGAGAGAATATAGAAGTTTTGATTCAATTAGGCAATAAAATGGCAGGAAGTGACGGTACAACACAGATAGCATTTTAAAATTAAGTTATATTATTGATGCACTTCAATAACTCTTTCAACTTTCAGGAGATTAATTCCAGGAAAGGCTGTGCCTTAGCATGAAGAAATTGTGCGAGTTACATTTTTCCTCCCCCCTCCCTTGACATCCAGAACCTATGCAACCACGCAAAAACCAAATTTCCATGATATAAATAAAATGGGGATTGGTAATTCCTCCAATGTAAATTACAACAAAAACCTTGTCAGCTGGAAAATGTTGCAAGGGATCTTCACAAAATTCATCTGAAAATTCACAATCTTCATTGTCCACCTGAGGCTCCAGAGTAGATGCAAGGACACCCACAAATTCAAATACATCATTCAGCTTTAAGTCAGACTCCAGAGAATCATATATCTGGCATGAGAAGAATGAAAATGAGGAAAAAGAACTATGAAAACTTCAAGAAATGCTAAATAATAACAATGAATAAAATTCATGTCAATAAATTTCATAAAAACTTAAAAGAGAGAGAGAGAAAACAATTCTTACCTTCACAAGACAAGGAAGTGAATTACCATCAAAACCCCGCACCATACTCATACTAGAGCCAGAACTCTCAGGCAAAACTCCTTGAGATTGAGAAGCAAGGGAAGGGTGTTCATCTTCTCTCTGTAAATTATGTCAAAAAAGCATTAAGGCCAATCATAGAAAGAATCACTATGTCCAAAAAAAGCATTGAGGTCAATCCTCGGAAGAATCACATTAAAAGTTTTCACCAATGTTGATTTCAAAATATTTATCTATCATTCTATTGAATTCCACAGGCGGTAAAAATTAGATCATGTGATAAATACTGAGCAGGTCAATCTGTCAGTATAATTACTAGCTAAATACATTTTTTTACTGCACCAAATCCATCGACCTAAAACCCTAAACAGAAAAATGGCAGGCCTTGAGGTGTTTGAGGTCCTTCTGCATCCAGCATAACACCTTATACACTTCATCGTTGGACCTCAGAAGTATAGGTTCAAATTAAGTTACAATTTGGCGGGGAAGAAAAACTTCAAAGCAAGCCAAAATGAAACAACTAGAAATAGCAAACTATGTAACCAATCACTTAAAGCAAACCACTTAAGAAGCTAATTCTTGGATGATTATTTTCCATCAATGAAATTAAAGAATGAAAAGCATGAGTAGGATAAGTTCTACATACCATTTTTTTGGTATCAGGAGAGCCTCGAACCATATCAGCTGAGACCTGTGAATTAATTCAGTATGTCGGTAAGAATGATAAAATATATATTACCCAGTAATTAGTGTTGTAAAACTTTCAAAAATAATCCAATAAACTCACTTGCAGGTGTCAAATTTATCGCTTTCCATTTTATGTATATAAAAATTACAGGAGAAATCCAAAATGCATCATCACGTTGGACTCAAACCATTAGAAAGTATAGTCCTCAATTTCAAAGAACTAATGTCAAATAGACCCTTTCCTACTCATCAAATGATTATTTGTGAAGTGTGAATTCACTGAAGGCAGTGATGTAATAAACGACAGCATGGCATATCCTTGCTAAGGCCCAGAATATACATGCATATCCTTGCTTTCATCAGATTCGTCATCTGCTCTCCTCCGCTTTTCTCTTTGTTGAAATGTCCAATCCATATATTGATTAGTAACTGCTTCCGTTGAAATTTCAGTCCATGCATTCTGTCCCGGAACCTAATAACAAGAAGAAAAACATTAATCCTTGAAAATCCTACCCATTATGCAAGTCATGAATCATCATCATTCTTTTCCCACATAACTTTGTCTCCCATTTATAGGATGATAACTGAACATAGAAAATTGAGTTTGTCAATGAATGACACCAGCATCAACTGGACGAAACTGTTTAGGTTCCTGTGTGAAAGCATCTGAAATAGATGCAGCAAGCATCCATGTTGAGAGAAAATGGTGACTCTGGAGAACTCACCGGAACACAGTATAGTAGTCGGCGTTCCCAGATTCGCATATCTGCTGAGGAACCCATAGGAAACTGAGCTACATCCATAAATTTGTTGGTCCTCCACATTGAACCATCCTTCAAAAATTGCATAAAAGATTCATTTTTGTCAGAATAGCTTAGTACGAGAGAGTAGAGATAGTTGATCTAGAAATTTAGATTAATGACCATTGACAAGAAAAAATACCTTATAAGCACCCACATAAAACTCATTCCCAAGCATGTCTTGTATCATTCCACGAAACCGAACTAGAGTATTGGGTTGTACCCATCTGAGAGTGGCAGGAGTCAAAACCGGAACCTGCAACAACACATAGCCAGGTAAAAGATTTATCAACAGTGAATACGTCATAGCTGATACTCCAACTGGTTAAAAATATAAACAAATAAATAAAACCAATTGATCTACTAAGTAATAAAATAATGGATTTGCAACATAAAATAAACTAATTAAGCTCAAAATTCCCGAGAAATTCAGAAATAACAGGTCAAAATAGTATATTCGCCAGGTTCAAATAAACTATTTCTACAAAAAGTCATAAACTTATGAGACCCAGAAACCGGTCATCTTATGAGATAGAAACAGTGTGTGATTTTAAAGATTGGGTAGATTATAAAGAACGATAAAAATAGCTATGAGAACCCGTAAAATTAAGAAAAAGAGAAAACATAAATATGAAAAAGAAGTGAGCAGAGTGAACCCCAGAGAGGCCAGGCTGATCAAAGAGGAAACGACTGAAGAGATCGATGGCGCCCCAGTCCTTGGCGTCGAAAGAGGCAGGATCAGAGCCCGAAGCTACCGCCTTCTCGAACGTGGATCTCACGACACCTAGAGGGTTCGCCAGAAAATCGTAAGGCGGTCCCACCATTCCTGAGTTCCGAATCTTCAAATTGCTCTGACTTTTGCCTTTACAGTGCAGTGGAGGTCACGAATCAGAATGATCGGCGGTTCCCAACCGGTCCAGTGGTCAGTGGAGAGACATCTAGGTTGTTTTCCCGCCAAAACTTCGTGGGCCGTTTATTCCCGCCATCGTTAGCCCTTGTTTCCAAGGTAGTCCAGGCTTTTCTTTAAATTTTGTTTTTTGCAAAATTAATATATAAATATATATATATATATATATATATATTGAATTTGTCTTGATACTTTTTTAAATAATAAAATTACATACAAGGTTTTTAATTTAATTTTGAGTTCATTTTATTTTAATTTTTAAAGTTATTTAAGTCATAATATTTTGAATTAGTTTTAATTTAATTTACGTTATTTTTAATTATTCGAGTCATATTTAATTTTTAGATTAATTTTAATTTAATTTTAAATTGATAATAAAAATAATTAAAAATAAAAAATTAATAAAAAAAAATCTAAAGAGATTCAAATCTTTATATTTATAATCTTTGAACAAAACTGCGAAGCCGTAGACATTGCAGTTTATCTCAAATTACGTGTATATATTTAATTTTTTGTTGATGTTGTACGAATTTTAGTGTAATAAGCCATTCTAATTTAAATAAAAAGGCCTTAAACAAAAGAAAATTTTTTACTTATATTAGATATACCATGTTATTTATACATTATCTAATAAAATAAGGACAGATCCACACAACATTTCATTTATGTGATAATATTGTAATATAGATGCCTATAACATTTTAGTTATGTAATAATGCTATAATAAGTAATAAAATATGAAACTTAGTATAATGCTGTTACATAAATAAAATGTTACATAAGATGTAATTATATGTGATTTGTTAGATGATTTATAAATAATTAGGAATACTATGTATAGAAAAAGATTTCCTTAAACAAAATGCCTGTCCAATCTAATTTAAAGGACAAGTGGGATAAGTGTCTTAGAATCTAATAAAATTAAAGCTTAATCCAAGAGCCATGTAAGTGAAGAAAAGAAAAGTCCCCATTTTTGCATCTAGTCCGACTGCTTGCGTCAGACGTGAAGAACAGAATAGGAAAATTGAAGAAAGAATAAAGAATATTTGTGTCGCAATTTTGGAAATTTGTTGGAGCCTACTCTGAAGACCTAGTTATAAAGACAGAGTAACTAATTTTTGAGAAGAAAAAGAGAAAGGCGTGGCCGAATACAGTGGGAGCAGAACAGAAAGTGTGGCCAATGGGGAAGGGCAGAATTGAGAGAGATTGAGGGTGAAGTGACAGAGAATAGAGAACGGCTTGTTTGGTTGGACATGAAAAAAAAAAGGAAGAAAAATGAAATTTTGATGAAATTTTATTTTTGTGTTTTATAATTATTATTTAATATTATTAATTAATTATTATTTAATCATTAAAAATATATTTTTATAATATTTTTTATTTATAAAATTATTATTATTTATTTCTATCTTTAACTTTTTACGTAACGGTAAGGCTTAAGAGAAGGAAAGACATCTCACCAACTCTTCTCTCCCAAAAAAGAAACCGCCCTCACTCTCAGCCCTCCCTCATTTACAAGCGAACGCAGAAGGATGAAGGAAAGCACACCATCAAGTTGAATAGAAGAACGAAGCGAGAGAGTATCCAAACACTTCAGCGTGACAGTAGCAGTGAGAGAAGGAGAAAAAAAGCAAGGTGGAGTCCTCTCTCTATTCTAAGTAGCTAGGATGAGATTTTGTTACATTCTGCCACTATGATTCTTCTATGCATGAAAGGAATTTTCGAACCAAGTTTGTTTTGTTTCTTTGTTTAGTGTTGGAAATTTGGGTATTGGCTCAAGTTTTGGTGATTATTTCTCCTGCGCTGGTTTGGTGTGTATGGGTCCGAGTTTCTGCCTTGAAATTGCTACAAGTCAATGTTATTTGCACTTGATTGAGACATTCACAAAATTCATTGCACTAAAGTCCATATACAGCTTACTGAGTTATATATTGAATAATTATTGGACAAAATCTATTTGGTAAAGCAAAATTGAAGGCAGAAAGGGAAAGACGAGTTGAATGGAGTTTTTCGGCACTGTCATGCAAGAAGAGAAGGAGCTTTTAGAGCCAATATAGAGAAAAGTCAATTATGTCATTCTAATACTTACTGAAGCAATCCCTTTGTCCCATCCTTCTCAAAGCCTATCTTCTGGTCCTCAATTGTGTCGTGCTCTAGCTTCTCCTTCAAAATTGTCGATAGAGTGCATACTTAGGAGGATTGATCAACACTCTCAACGGAAAGAGAGACTCAGCCTTCGGCAACTTGTGCCCTAATTCCTTCAACCCTCGCCCTAAGTGGACAAAGATCTTCAAGATCAGCAATTCCTGGCCTAACTGAATGAATAGATCATGTCGGATGTCTTCAATTGCACCAGAATCAAAGCTGTCACTATCCTTGATAGGATGATGATCTCATTGGTGCAAACCTATGCAGCTGCAGAGGGAGGAAGCACAACGAACAAACCTTCAAGGAGTATTTGTGCATTCTGGTTATTTTCTTAATCTAGAAAAGAACAATAAAAAAAAAAAAATCTTTTATTATTTTTTGCGATATTTTTGTCATTCTCACATCATAATTTTTTATTTTTACACTATTTTTTTTACAACCAAACATATAAATGAAAATAGATTCTATTTTTTTCCTATATTACACTAAACATAATACATTTCATTCCATTCCCATTATTATTCCATTTATCTCACCAATGATGATTCACTTAGGTTTGTGGATGAATATTAAATCAAAGAGCAATATTCTTTTTATGTTGTGATATTTCCTAGCCATGGATGTCATTGTTTACGAGCCTTTTGACCTGAGACCATTTTTAAATTTAATTACTTGATGTTGACTGGACGGTGGGATATAAGTGATTGGGAAGAAAGTATTTGAAATGTGTGTGTGGATAGTGGTTTATCATGAAAAGTAGAGTGAATTATATAATTTTGTTTGAATTTTATTAAAATTATATAAATTTTTTCTATTTTTAAAATATATATTTTTTTTTTGAAACAGAAAGTGAATTATATAGACATTTCTTAAATTTTTTTGAAATTTTATATATATATATATATCTCTCTTTTATTTTTAAAATATATAAAAACCTTCCTAAAAATACAGAGTAAACTATGCAAATATCTTTTGAGTTTTTTTGAAATTACACACAACCTTTTTTTATTTTTATGAGAAGTTTGCATATATTTTAAAAGTAGGTAGAAAATTTGTGTAATTCTATTAGAATTTAAAAGAAATTTGTGTAATTTATTCTTTATTTTTAAAAAATTATATATTTTTTGAAAATAAAAAAAAATATATAATTTTAATAAAATTTATATAATTTTAGCCAAACGCAATAAAACTATGTTTAATTTACTTTTAAAAGTAGCTCCCTCCTATGTGGTGGCCCGTATGAACTTTGTGGGCTAAGGCGTGTTGACAATTAATGATTTGTGGCCATGTATAGTCGTTGCTTTATTTTTAAGCCCAATTGATACTTGTTTCGGTTTTGAAAGTCGTTTTAATTGCTTGCTTATATGTGGTAGGGATTAAATTATTTTAGAAAATTATTAAATTAATTTTTAGAAAATCAGTTAAATCATTTTTTCAAAAGTGAAAAATAAAAAAAAAATTATCTTTAAAAATCCTAAAAAAGAGAGAGAAAATGAAGAGAACACAAAAGTGAGAATAACTTAAATTTTTTAAATTAAAATACATCAATTAATTTCAAATTTGTTTTGCTTATGAAATTGGATTTATTCTTATTTCTTATTCTTTTTGCAAAAAAAAATTGAAATAAAATAAAATAAAATTTATCAACTAAGCAATATAATTTTTCACCTAATCAAATTATGTAAAATTTTGATCTCTTTATTAGATACGTAAGCCTTAGATCACATTTTTAAGTTGTATGCTTTTATGAATTTTTTATTTTATTTTACTTTTACCTTTGTAAATATTTTATTTTATTTCTTTTTGTGTGTTTTCTCTAATTATTGTTATTGTTACTTCTCTTCTTTTGTTGGTATGTATTATGGTTACAACAATAAAAATAAAATTGATGCCATACTAATTTTACATCGTTAAATTAGGTAACCATTTTTGGAATGCAATTGACTCTCAAACGTGCTTTTGGTTTGTGAACAACTTTTCCATTTTTATTTTGAAAAAAGTTTTACATTTCAAAATAATTAAAATTTTAGTGACAATTTCAATAAATTGATTTTTGAAAATTAATTTATATTATCCTTTCTCTGTGCCATCTACATTGTACATGACCCTATCAACATATTGGCCAGTGTGATATATATATATATATATATAAAAGGCTTGGTGATGTGCCACAATTTGGTTATATAGTCAAAGTGTTCATTTGACCTAATAACTCAGCTAGCCCAATATTGCCCTGCCATGTTAAGCCAGACAAGTAGGCACATCGGGTATTTAATATTAAAAAAAGGACTAAAATGAAAAGAGAATGTTTTTAAGGTTGATTTTGTAATTTTAACCAAAATTTTTTAATTTATTTTACAAATTATAAATAACTAAAGAAGTCAAAGTATTTGCCTAATACTTTTTAAGTATAATTGTCATACATAAACAAAAGAAAATAAGATAAAAAAAGTATATTTTTTGAGTTAGAAAACTATAAAAAAAAAAACTAAAAATTGAGATGATAAATATGCATCTTTTTATAAAAATAAACGAGCCAAACAGCCATAAAAAATTATGCAAAAAAAAAAATCATCATAATTGAGCTATGAAACTTTGAGTTATCATTTTTTAAAATTTAATTCTCTATATTTGTATTTTCTTTTTATTTCTTCCTTTATACCTATGTTTTTTTATTTTTATTGCATAGATCTTATAAAGTTGTATCAAAGCAAATAGTTATAAGTCTAAAATAGTTAAATGGTTACAAAGTTATAAGTATTCTAAGTTTCAAAATTTTTTTAAAAAAAATACAAAACTCAAATTATGCCCCAATCCAAACCACAGGCCTATTTTTTAGGACTTGATTTATATTGGACTAGGCATCAAGCTAAAATAAAGCCTAACCCATGTACATCCCTATCCCTATTATGCATAAAGGAAAATATAACAGTAAAAGCATCTTTGGCTTACTCATACAGTAACATAGAAATAGCCTAGAGCTTTCAACTGCCCTTTACAAAAAGCCTCCTTCACTGCACAATGCCAAGCATTTGAAGCCTCTATTAGTTGTGCATATTTATATTGTCAAAAACGAGTTTAATTACATTCCGTGCATCTCCCTACATGCCATGACTTACACAACATAAACCATCCCGACCTCCAAGAGAGAAACAGGTGGAACCTTAAGCGCCACATCTGGGCCTCTACAGTTCCTTCTCAGGAAATTGTAGCCATAGTTAACCGCCATTCTCTTCATCAGAGATGACCCTTGCTTTGCTCTCACGTGAGAATGCCCTAGTATAAATGCTGTCCCTGCTTGCTGAGCAGCATACAGATCTTCCAGCTCTTCTTGCATTTGCACATCCACCTCACTCCTAGACTCATTTTCATCATCAATGGCAAACCTTACTCTTCTTTCAGTTACACCCATTGGTTCCATCTCAATGACATCTGTCACGCTTTGTACGGTTGGGAAACCGACAGATACGCTTGCTGGCTGCACAGTTTCCTCAATCTCATAAGCTGGCTGCCCAGAGAATCCAATTGTTCCTATCACGGTCAATCTATGACTTGCTGATTCATTGGAGTTCGAAACATCATCCTCAATGCTTATGTTAGACCCTCGTGCCCGGTACCAATCGTAGCAGATGAAATCAGCCAACTTTTTTACTAGTTCAGATTCAAAGGAGTCAACATCCTGATGAACATCGCGGTATCCATATCTGACTATACACCTGTAGGACCGATGATTGGCAGGCCCTACCCGGCCAACAAGGTACCTCTCAGCAGCAGGGACATAAGGGACTGGTACTGATTTTATGCATACAAAGACAAGGATGCGGTGGAATGCAGGGAGGTTGGTGACAAAGCGGGAGAAGTTAGCCGGGATGCCAGAGGTCAGATCGGTGAACACTAGGCCTATTCCGGGCACCCGAGCAATTCCCAAGCTTGGGCCTAAGGCTAACAGCCATTCTAGGGAAACCTTATTGTGGAGGTCAAATTCATATTTCTTGATGGTTGCATAGTGCCAAACGAGCATTATCGTCATAAGGAAGAGGGCGAGGAGGATAGGAAGCCATGCACCCTCGCGGAACTTTGTCAGCGAAGCTGAGAAATATAACAGCTCAACAGAACCAAAAAACAGTAGGAAGCAAAGAGCTATGATAGGGGGTTTATGCCAACAAACTATAATCACCAAGGAAGTAAGGCATGTTGTCACCAGCATCACAGTCATCACTGCTAATCCTGCAACAAATAAATATCAGGATTATATACATTTCCAATTAAAACTATGTTCCTTCAATCTCCTCTTCCAAATGAGGCTCGCATTAAAAATATTAATTTTACTTTTTTACAGTAATATGATCATTGGCGGGTTTGTCCAAAAAGATCTAGATAAATACTCACAGCAATACTGAATCAAAACATAAGCAAATCATTCAGGTTCATCAGAAATTTGAATAAGCTTGAGGCTAATCAAATGCACAGAAAATTTTAACTATCCAACAAGGTGAAAACCATAATCCAGTTAATCATACATAAATGCGTAAAAATTTACCTGATGCATTTCCTATGTGTTTTGTATCCCTGAATCCAATGGTCACCGCAATACAGAGGATCATGAGTATCCAATTGATTTCAGGTATGTAGATCTGACCATGTATCTTGTCAGATGTATGAACAACCTTCACTCTTGGGAAACAACCAAGTGATTGGCTCTGGTTTATGATGGAAAATGTTCCGCTGATGATTGCTTGGCTTCCCACAACAGAAGCTAAAATGGCTAAGACAAGCACTGGCCACCTCACCTTTTCTGCACCCAAAAAATTTCAGCATTATATTTTCTAAAGTATAAGCTAGGACAACCATACGTTTTTGGGGAAATAATTAAGGCAATTCCAAGTCAGTAAATATATTCTACCATGTGGCAAAAACACGTGTTCCATTTAATTGCTCCTGTGGCTTCCTTCTGATTTTTTATGCTTAGAGATTAATACGATTGCCTTTTTAAAGTGAGCATGAACATGGAATACCTGGAACTGAGACATAGAAACTGATCTCATGACTGGGATGATGATGATGTGACAAGTAAGCAGCTTGACCCATATATGCCAATATAAGTGCAGGATATACCAGAAAGGTGAATGCAGTCTGCACATGACAACTTGTTAAAAACTCTCTTCTGAATGAAATTTGACTTTTACCCAGGCTTATATAAAGCATCTGCAACCAAAGAAGAACCAGAATAAAAAATAGAAAACAAAGATGCCAGAACAACCTGAATGGCCGCATATGAGAAATGCCCAAGATCAGCAAACATAGCTTCCGAGCCTGTTCAGAAAGTGCACAAATCAGATTGTCTTTCAGCTGGTAAAATTACATTGAAACTAAGTAACTCTGTATGCTTTAGTACAAGAATTTGAACAAGGTAGGATGCTATACGTATTAAGAACCAACCAACCTAAGTGGGATAGGATTCAGGAATTATAATTGGTCCGCAGGTTTCATGCTGTAGATAATTACAAAATCCCAGATTTTTTCTGGTACAATACTTATAAACAATGGGATAGAGCTCTTTGGTGGTGCAAGATACATTAACATTATAATTTCATTTCAAGGCTAATTCAGAATATTTATGATGCAAAAATGATATAAGTAACTTCCTAAGCAAATGCTACTTCTACTTTGACACTAATATGCAACTGCAACTAGTATTGCCAATCCATATCACTTTATTGACTTAAAGTAGCTCTCGTTATGTGTAAATCCAGGGTTTAATAAAAACTTTAAACGGATAAGGAGTTTCAAGTTTGAATCATGACAATAGATCAGAATTATAAAATTTTAAATAGGAACTGTATGAAATTCCTATTCATATTTAGTTTTATGATTATGAATATAGGATGCTTTGTCTAAGAAAGCAACACAATATTTAGATTGTTTATGCAATGGGAAGTAGCCTTCCATTATTTGAGGTTCAATAAATGAGAAATAAGTCATTTGTTTTCTACTAATTTGCCCATCACTATGTTAAAGCCACAGGACAGATGTTGCTTACATATAAGTTCAAAGTTTTATGAAGGTGTCATGCTACATCTAGTCTTTATGGTGTATTATTTGCAAACAACAGGAAATCCCCAAACCGAATAGAATTTATTTTGATGGAAGTACAAATGGAACTCATTTGTAAGTAATATGCAAAGGAACCAAGAACTACAAGTTTCAAATTTCTTGTTTCAGAATTGATATCACAAGTAAATGTGTATACTGTAACTAAGTAAATCCTCTTAAAGCCGTGATTTTGACATATGACTCTAAGGTTGCTCATCAGATGCTCCTAATCTAAATATCTAAATTCTTGTTAGGTTGCTTAAAAGATGCTCCTAATCTAATATTCTCGTTAGGATCTGGAACATATGCTTATCTGTACATAAGCAGGGTCCAGGATTTAACTAACATGTAAGAGTACACAAAACATGGAATTTTACCCCAGGCATGTATTTTCCACTTTTTACCTGTTATGCATAACAGTATTCCGCCCAAAGACATCCATCCACTTATCCTTGTCTTCTTCAAAAACTTGAACATATAATATGGCGAAATAGCTTTATATACATGTGGATTCCATTTGAATATATTATATAAGCCCAGTGTACTGATGCATAGGAGCCATGTCAGCACAATAGGTGCAAAAAGGAATCCCACTCTGTGTGTACCATAGTGCTGAAGTGCAAACAAACACACCAGTATGAAACAAGTGATGGGAATCACAGCATCTGCAATTGCAAAGCAACTAATATTGAGGTTCAAAACAGTAAAAAAATTCTGCAAATTATACATTGCAACTCAGTGAAATATTAGTCAATACCCGACAAGCTATTAATAAACTCTTTCGTCATCATATGGTAAGACATTGCTGTCTAATGTTTATGGTCATGATTAAGACAGTCTTGTTTCAGGGGTAATGCTATGAATATCCCATCCAAGAGCTACCAATTAAAGGAAAAGTATTGATGAACCATCTTTCTTCTTTTGTTCTCCCCACCAATCTTCAAATGGCAGTAAAACAACTTTATGTGCCGTTTAATCAGAAGACAATTACTTAGATTAATATTATTGGCATACCAGATTGAAATAGAAAGAAAGCCTCAGGTGAAACTTACACTGGTGGTGTTTCTTGGACATGGATACCTCAAGACCTGATACTGCCGAGAAAACTACACATACAAAGTGATTACTCAACAAACTGATAAGAAACTACTTTTTTATACATGCATATTAAGAAGGAAATCTCAAGACAGATACTGCCGAGAAAACTACACAAAGTGATTACTCAACAAAGTGATAAGACACTACTTTGTCATACATGCATAATAAGGAGGAACCTTACCAGAAATGGCTGGGGTAAGCAGTCCATCCCCAATTACCATACAAGTGCCAAGAAGAACCACAATTAGCAGAGCCGTATGCAGGGCCTTGTACTTCTCAAGTAGTACTTTCACTCCAGAACTGTTTCTCTCTGGAGGCTGCTCCATTTTATACGTAGAGAGCGCTTCATCAGCAAGCTGTCTATTGGGTAGAAGGCTAACTTTGGCATGCCTGCAAATCAAGGAATATAGGGCAAATGTACCACCTGCAGAAAACGCGTACTAAAATTATCAACAGGATGACAAGAGCATACAGGATTCTCTCATTTCTTCGTAGGCTTACCCTCTCCGTTGTCATCAGCTCGAAGGACCACAAACACATATTTGAATAGCGGCACCAATGTCAGAGTCCAGAGGACAAAAGAAAGAACACCAAAAATCTCTTCATTGGTCTCTGAGTGTTGAATGTCTTCTGCAAATGTGCTCTTGTAAACATATAATGGAGAAATACTCAAGTCCCCATATACTACACCAAGGCTTTGGTAGGCCAAGAGCAGAATAGTCTTCCAAGAATTCTTCTGAAATGCAATTCAGCAGGTTACTCCATAAGAATTCAGAAAAAACCAGAAGCATTTTAAACTAAAATTTTACCTACCACCTCTTACCAATCCCAAAAAAAAAAAAGAAAACGCATAGATAGGACCACATAGAAGTTGAAATCTACATGCGCTAACCTTTGAGGCGTCCCAACACTTCCCATGTTCAGGATCCATTTGCTTCACTCCTTATAGTTCACTCTGAGTACCACCTTTAGTACCGCGTTAGCCGCAGATCTGCACCGAACAATAGAGAATTTGTCAAGGTACATACCATATAAACGAATAATATGTAACAGAGAAGCGAAGGAATCTCATATTGATCATTGCAAGGCCAATCATGATTCATCCTGTCTGTTACTCTAGTCCCGCTTGTAGAAGAGATAAAAGAAAACACCCACTAACTTTTCGATAAACCCACATGACATCCATATCTCTATCACACCCCCATTCCCCACAAATCTTCTAGAAAACTGAGCACAAATTTGTTTTACCACAGATTAAGGAGAAAGAAGAAAACCCAGAAGAGCACTATTCCCAAGGCGATTGCTACTCAAAGGGAGGAAAAAAAAAAGGCAATGGTGAAGAGTGAGGAAGGGGGCAGGCAAAAATAATAAGAAAATGGTGGGGTAGGTTGTGTTAGAATTCGCAAGTCGCTGTTTAAGATATACTAGTATCATTCAGATAGTCAGAGGCAAGTGCAAGTGCATCCCACCATACCTTTTCATTTTTCCTCTAGTTTATGAAAAGGAAAGAAGCAAGCACCTTTAATGTTGTTCGCCCTTCAATTAAGTGCCTGTTTGGAATCACAGTTCAAAACTTACGTTTACATAAAAACTCCATTTTATTGCTTTCTGAGAAACGTGGTTTGGAATTTCCAAACGCGTTTCCAATACAAATGATTCGGCATTAGATTGAAGAACTAACCAAACATATAAATGCTCTGTAGGACCATACGATGAAGATAGAACAACAAGAAACTATCTCAGGGTCCAATCGTGTATATTATAAACATAAGAGCCACCTTGCAGAGTATTGGTGTAGTTTCCAAGTGATGGTGGCCCAAAAGCACAATCACGTGATTAGGCGACAGTTACAAACTCACCAACTCGTGTCCACGCAACTAAAGCGGATTTCAAGTACCAGTAACCATTTTTCCTTTCTCTTCCACTTATTAATATCTTGTCATACACACAGACACTCTCTATTCCACTCCCCCTCCTCATTATTTAATTCATCATTTTATTAAGTCATTTTTTTGTGTGTGTGAAAGAAAACAAGACTTTACCAAATTCCCCACCGACCTTTTAAAATTCTTCCCTTCCCTGTTCCTTGTTAAAGCCTTGCAAAGCTGCGAAATCAGAGGAAGAAAAGTTAGAAACCCACCTTATCACTAATTCTGCTGTCATAATCAATGGATTTGCAAGGAAAGACAAACCAAGTTAACTAAAAATAGACAACAAAAAGAAAATTTCTAAGCGAGCAGCAAAGTGAATCCCCAAAAAGAAAAGATTAGACGCAGAGAAACATGTAACTGCGCAAATGTGCAGCATAAAGAGTACCTAAAAAGCAGAGGCATGTGCATCAATGAATGCGACTGGAAAAGGCCATGAGAGCTGAACGTGCTCTATTACTACCGTTAGTGGCCCAGCACCGAGACTTTCCTAAAGCTATTATGACGACATTAATATCAGCCTTTGTTTTTCTTCCTTTTCTAACACTCCACTAAGCCTCTTTTATGAGTGGCTTTGTCGCTCATGAGATTTAGTCAAACCGTTTTTTCCGCTGCATCTGCTATCATCGTACTCTTTCGAGCTTAAAGATGGCGACGTTTAATCTCGCAGAGCACAAAACCTTTGCTGTAGAATCAAGCATCCCATTACATACACATACATGTTAAAGTTGAAAAATTGTAGTCATATATTAAACGAAATTTTCAAGAAGTTATGGAATGGCAAATTTTCGGTTACCAAGATTTTAAAAAATGAACAATTCTTTTGAAACTCAGGCTGGGAAGTAATGCGGGACTGTAGAGAAGTAGATCCTAAATACAAAATGAAAAGAAGTTTGGCTTTGAAATGCTTTTTATATATGACGCTAGCATTGAAGAAAACAGAAAAATCAGATTCCCTTCTTATCTTTTCTCTACTTACCCCTTCCACTGTTTAGATCAAAATTGAATGATTTAGATGTGATATTTTTAATTTTTTATATTTTTGATATTTTAAAAAATATAAAATAAAAATAATATTTTAATTATAAATTTTTTAAAAAAATAATAATTTAAATTAAAAATATTAAATATTAAATCTAGACCTTTTAAATTAAATTTAAATAATCCAATCCAAATCAAATTTGAATGATCCAAGTCCAGAAAACAGATAGATCCAATAGATAGATCCAATTCTGCAGAAAGAGTGGTTTTTGAGCATGAAGGCAGAGGAGGACAGTGAGGAATGCAGTTGTATTCTCGAGATTAAATGAACAGAGCAGATCGAGGCAGAAGCTGTTAAAAGTACTGAACCAACCGACAATGGCGAATGTCGCTTAATAAAGAAATGGGGAAAAACAAAAATTTCTACTCTTCTTCAGAAACATGAAGATTGTTATTCTCCATGGTAAGATTTCAGAGTTCAGACTGACCAGACACACAAAATACAGAGAATTTATCAAATTACTTTTCAGTCATATCGAACATTTTGGTATTCTTTGTCTTTTTTTATCGTCTGAATGCTATAGCCTTGTACTGCTTGGTCGATGCCGGGTTAGATAAAAAAATGACGAAGATAATCTTAAAGCATAAAATTTTCAACACATGGGTCAATATTCGGATTTTGCGGAAGATTAAAATAATGAGAGGGAGAGGATAGAACGTGATGCATGTCTAATATATATACTGAAGAATCGCCTTTACCCAAATGCTTCGATAGTTGTGAGGGATAAAAGCCAAGAAGAGGGATTATCTTATAATTGTTCGTATGAACCAAACCATTTAAGTTAGAGGGAAAATGGAGGGAAGAGACGGCGGGTGACAAGAAAGTCTGCTTAAAAATTAGAGGATGGAGAACCGACCCCGACGCTGTTTTTGAAAAGAATGCCGTTTTAAAATTATTTATAAATTTTACTTTTTTAATTTTTTTTCTATTTTTTTCAATTTTTTCTTTTTTTTAAACTTAAATTAAGTTATCTAGTTGATATAAGTTGCATGCATTTACATGAAACCCACATCTAATTTATTACATAAAAAGAAAATTTTATATGTAATTCTTATGTCTTTGTTATTTAATTATACAATTAAAATATAATAAATATATGATTATTTAATAATAATAATAATATAACATATTTATAATTTTTGTAAATAATTATATTATTTATTATATTATTAAAAAACTATACACTTATCATATTTTAATTAAAGAATGTGATGATAATAGTATAAAGAATTACACCTAAATCAAATTTTATATAAAATAGGTTGAATTATATATAATTTTTTTAATTTTGGATAATTAATAAATAATATTGACATTTAAAACTTAATAATAAAATTTTAAACTTTTTAATTTCTACAAATAACTTTTCTAAAATTAGTTAATTTGTTATTTTATTAACTGTACATGACCAAGAATTATCAATAGATAACTTAAAGTTTAAAAGATTTTTTATATATAATTCTTATAATCTAAAGTTTAAAAAGATTATTTATATAAAAAAATTTATTGTTACTAATATATCACACTCGGTTAGTAAAATAATAAATTAACTAACAATGGAGGTTATTTGCAAAAATTTAAAAATTTAGAGAGATTAATTTTTAAGTTTTGAAAGTCAAGTAATTATCTACACACAATCTGCAATTTAAAAGATTATGTGTAATTTAACTTATAAAATATTAGTTTAAATACATTTTAGTTTATTTATTTTTATAAAAATTTTAGTTTGATTTTTTTTGATTTAAAAGTGAATAATATTATCTTCTTATTTTTTTTTTAAAGATGGTTTAATTTTATTCTTCTATCATAGTATCATTTTTAACATCAAATGTAATCATTTATTAATTTTACTATTATTTATTTAATTGAAATCATTGACTTAAAGTCCAACTTAATGCCCAAGTAAGTATTATTAAATTTAGCATCAAATTTTAGACGAAAATATATAAAATTTAATCATTTTAAAAAAGATGAAGACATTTACTTTTACACTAAAATAATTAAATTGACATTTTTATAAAATTATAAAGACTAAATTTATTTTTAATTTTAATTTTTTTTTAAAATGAGTTATGAATAGAACAAATTTATTTAATAAATATTTCTATGCTTATTTATAAAATAAACATTAAAATTTTATTTCTTTTTTGTTTGATTAGATATTTAGAGGTATATCTTTTTTATTTATTATTCTTTTCTACGCAATCTTTTTATTACCCACACAATCCGATCCTCTATCAAGTTTAGCAAAATATACCACTTTTAGTAGTGTGTTTAGTATCTGACGAAGGAGTTAATTTGCGGTATAGATGTAATATTGAATATATAGTATAAATATTATTTATATTTTATTGCATAATTTAATTAAAATTTTATAAGAATCACAAATTTTAATTTTGAATCATAGTTGAATTAATGTTAATTTTTAAATAAATTCATTTATTTGCTAAAATATAAATAAAAATAGTATTAAATTTTTAATTTTGTAAAAATATAGTAAATATTTCCCATCGTACCCTTTCATTAGCATTAAATGTAAGCATTTATTGCTCTTAAATGTTTTATGCTTTTATTGACTAACTGCTTGATTAAATTTCATAGTGTTATATATGGGGATTTAACTTGATTTTATTGTGAAGCCGATGGTGTAATATATATTTTCTTATACTCATTTTTGCTCTTCCCTTTTGCTCATGCATCCTTCAATTCTTTTTAAAAATCAATTATAAATTAATTTAATTATTAAAGATACTTTTTAAAAATGAATTTTTTAATTTAATTATCAAAAAATCACTTTCCTCAAAATTTAGTCATTAACAAATAAAATCTTTCACTTTATATCTTATATTTTTTTAAAATAAAAAAAAAGATACATCATTTGAAAAGATATGGTTATATTGTTGCAACAACAAGAATGATAGTGACAAACTTTGATCCCAAAAATAAGTTGAAGAATTCAACATAATTTTCATTCGCATTTAGTTCAATAAAAAATTATGCTTTATTTCTTATTAATAAATTTAAAATTTTTACAATTGTTACAGATATTATTGTATTTTGTATTTGAATGAAATTTTTGTTTTTAAAAAATCATTTTAAAGCATGTCCCCTCATGGTTTACTGTGTTATTTTGCTTAATTAATTTCAATTTGCTGTCTCCATTTTTTTTTCTTTAGTATAATTTTCAGCAAAAGTAACAGAAAAATTCAATTAATCTTATAAATTGAATTAATGGAACATGACATTAATTGTAATTATGGAACGGTATGGGCAGTTCATGCCATGGGAAGACTTATGGGGCACAACTCGGGACCACTAGCCGAATGAATTAAAAATCTCGATGATAGAAAATTTCAAAGAGACGCGTATCGGTTACTTATTTGCAGTGGTATCTTTTATCAAAAAATGATTCACGCAATAAATCGCAATTACTATTTAGATTATGATTTCAATTTTACAGTAGAAAATACCATAAAAAAATTAGAGAAAATGAATTCTTTTATGTGTTTTCTTTTCAAAAAAACTTTGAAACAATTTTTCTTTCTTTATTGTGCGCGCGCGTTCTATTACTTCACAATAACACACAATCACCTGCGATCACTTGGTTAGTTTCCACCTTATCCGCTAACTAACTAACTAGTTATATCACTTTACAATAATATACAGTCACCTACGATTACTTGGTCAGTTTCTACCATATCCACTAATTAAATATTTTTGAATGTTCAAAATTCAAACAAAACTGAACATTAATTAATCAATAAATAGTTAATATTTTATTTTAATTAGTTTTGTTATAGGTTTATAGATTTGGATAAGCCCATAATAAATGATATAATAATCCAATATCTCTCACTCATATATAATGTGATGAATGATACAATATTTTTTTACTTCTCTTTGGCTTTCATATTAGATGATCTACTGTAATTGCTTGGACACACTATTCAATATCTCTTAAAATCTTATTATAGGACAGTATAAGAGGCTCCATCATTGGATATCTATTGCACACTTATTTATATGCTTTTGATGTCTTAATTTCACTTATACTCATGAAAAATTTAATCCCTCTTAAGTTTTAGTATTACTTATATTGCTTTCTTATATATATTTTAGTATTACTCATGATAAATCTACACTTACAATATTCCTAAATTAGTTTCATAACGAACATATCTTAGACACAAATATAATTATAGATATATATCTCAAGTGATATTCTTTTTTTCCCGTATATCTCTTATATGAAAATCAACTACTTTCTTAACATAAAGTATCTAACTCAAATTATATCATTTCACTTGCCTCCCATGACATTTGAGAAGATAATTTATATTTAGCTACAAGTATTATAAAATGGTGAAGTTCCATAATTCAATCCATATAATTATATTTTCATATCTCATATCAACTTACCCATTTTTATTTTTGTTGAAGCAACATATTATTATTTTGAGTTTTTTTTTCATTATATGTTACTTAGCATAATGAACACAAATATCTTATTTTTACTCATTTTTCATTAGCACCAAAGGCAATTACTCAAGTAAAAAAACTAACCTTATTAACCTATATGACATATTATCACATTATGTATATTTTGTTTATGCTAATGACACTATATTTAAAAATAAAATAAACACACTAAATTCATTCAACAATCAAACCTTACATTGGAATGTGTTACTTTATATTTTACACATACTAAAAGATTTTATATGCTTTATATACACATCTTTTAAGTATAGGTTTTGTAAGTGGATTTGCTAATATTTTATGCATAGAAATATACTATATAATAACACTTTTATATGCTATTGCTTCTTTAACAAAGTTATATTTGTTGTTTGTGTTTTATCCTACTATGATACTCATGGTTTTTCCTATAGGCTATAATTGCTTAACTATCATAATTCATTAATATTGGACTCAACGTTCCACCAATGATCTTTATATGTTTTGTAAATCTCTTCAATCATCTAGCTTATTCTATTGCTATAGAACATATTATGAACTCTACTTCCATCGTAGATAATGTAATGAATGTTTATTTCTTGTTGCTTTATGATATAGATCTATTGTTCAACAAATATGTATGTTCTTAAGTCGATTTTCACTTATTAAGAACTCTACCCTTATCTATATTAGTATCTTACCAAATGCAAATCAATTTCTTAATAATACAATGTAAAGTCAATAATACTCTTTAAGTATCTTAAAATTTTCTTGATAGTTTTCCAATACTTTAAACCTAGATTTGATTGATACCAGCTTACAAAGTTAATCACATAACAAATATTCAATTTTGTACACATCATTAGATACATTAAGTTGCCAATAGCACTAAAGTATGTGACTCTTTCCATAGTTTTCTTTTCAAATTCAATTTAAGAGTATAGCGTATGACTTAGATTCTCACCTTTTACTATAAGAATATTTAGGGGTTTATAGTTTTCCATATTAAATTGCTTAAAATTTTTTTTGATATAATTCTTTTATGAAAGATAAATTAATTTCTTTAAATGATTTCTTTGGACTTTCACTTCAAGAATATACTTTGCTTCACCCATATCTTTTATTTCAAAATTTAAGAATGATCATTCTTTAAAAACTAAAATTGAATCCAAATTATTCTCAATTAATAATATATCATCTATATAAAATGATAATATTATAATTTTTGTTAAATCACTTAATATAAACATAGTGGTCTTTATTAATTATTTAAAATTTATATGAGATTACTGCTCAATGAAATATTAAATATCACTGTCTAGATAATTATTTTAGTTTATAAATAGATATTTAGAGTTTATAAACCTTTCGCTCCATTACTTTTTCAACAAAACCTAAAGGTTATTCAATATAAATTTATTCATCTATTTATTTGTTCAATAATGCAGTCTTTTATATCTATTTGGTATAATTTTAAGTCTAAATTTGCAACTATAGCTATGATTACTCTAATTAAATTAAACTATACAATAGATGAGAGACTATCCTCGTAATCTATACCTTTCTATTAGGTTTATGCCTTAACAACTAAGTGAATCTTATATCTTTCAATATATTCATCTACTATTCCTTTTATCTTAAAAACCTATTTGTTCCCAACTATTTTTCAATTAGATCATAAATCAACTAAGTCTATTGCTTATCCTCATAAAATCAATTTCTTCTTCCATTGTTTGTTTCCATTTTTCCTCATCAAGGTGTGATAAAGCCTCTTGAACTATATATGGCTCTTCACCATTTTGGAGAGTAACTATAAGTGTTGCCTTTTTAATCTTAAAATGGTGTTTCGGCAAATTTTTTCGATTACTCCTACATAATGAAGTTGCTTGTGTAACATCTTCACTTTGTTCAATGTTTTTTATTTGGTTGCATAGAGCTCACACTCATATTAATAAACGAAGGTATAATTGTTTGTTATTCACTTTTTTTTATCATGTTTTTCATAAAGTAGATGTATTCCTATCAATCTATCATTTACTAAAAAATTCATTCTCTATAAATGAGGTGTCTCTAAACTCAATCTTAGTTATACCATTTTATATGACTACCTCTCTATAACATAACCTATAGCTTAGTGGCTAACTAAGCCGTGCCTCCGACAGCTAAGAGCTAGTACTTCATCACAGGTCATATTGTGAGAATACTCTCTAAAGATTTTGACAGTTTATAACCTTTTTTGTCTACTGGTTTGCAAGGAGAGTGGCCTTTTTTAAGGAATTTAAATAGTTAGTTGATGTGATTAAACACATTTGGAATAAAAAAGCTTCGGATAAAGTTGATGATGCCAATAAACTGTTTAATTTCCTTCATGAAAAGATTCTCATCAGGGAAAGTGAGTAATTCTTGTGCAATATGCGGGTCTAGTTGATAATGTCTATTAGAAATATGCATTCTAATAAATTATATCTGGGCTTAACTTAATTGACTTTTTTCCAGGTAGAGAGTAGTATTCCATACTGTTTTGTAATATCCAGGAACGGTTGAAGAAGTTGTTTGTGATCTGTTTCATTTTTTAAGCAAAGTAGAATGTCATCAATGTAAAGGAGCGTACTGTGGAAGACAGGCTAAAAGATCTTAGTCATGGCCTTTTGAAATAAGGATGGTGCTACTTTCAAATCGAATGGCATAATGGTCCATTAGTATTGAGCATTAGGTATGCAAAAGGCAATCTTGTACCTTTTTGCTAGATCAATTCCTAATTGCTAGAAGCCTGCTTTGAGATCAAACTTAAAAAATACTTTTGCTTATCTTAATAGACTAAGTTGTGAACTGATATTTGGTAATGAGAACTTCTCATCTTGTAAGAACATATTGAGATGTTTGTAATCAATGACTAATATTTTTTTTTCACATTTTTACTCTGAGCATTTTTTCAAATAAAATGTTTGACAAGTTCAATCAGACTTTGTTAGTTCAGTTAAACCTTTTTGAGTAGGGTTGCACGTTCTTCTCCAATGAGTTATCCATTCAATTATTTTTTTTTTTCAATAGTAAAAAACCTAATCTCATATCAATTTTTTTTATCAAAACACTTTTTGATTAATTTTTACATATGTTAGGTTGTTTTCATTTATAGAATAATAAAAATTTATAGTTTAGATGGTATTAATTAAATTGACATATATTTTATGTTTTTAAAAAATTTGTGGCTGGTGATAGCGTAAAAAAAGAAAATAAATTCCTCCACTTCTTCAACTCTTTTTATCTATGTCTATTATATCTTCATCTAGTATTAATTTTGTATCGTCGAGGGGTTGAGATTTTTTACCCAAAAAAACGGGGTAAACGGATCTTTTGAAAGCACACCTAGAATTGAATTTAAACTAGTATATATTTTCTTAAGAAAAATAAAGAACATATATTTATATCATCTCTCTTACTTGATGCAGCGAAGTGCACTCCAGTGGTTTGAATGAACCCAAGAAGGAGAATGGAGAGACCCGCGAGATGATATTCACTAATTGATTCCTTAAAAAAACTGTGTTTGATCCAAAAAAAAACAGTTTTTATTTTTTATGCAACACGTCAATCACTTTCTTTGATTACATGATAAGAGGCTAGAGTTAATCTCTCTTTCTTTCCTCGACAAATTTCTGTTTTATATGAGTTTTATCATAATCTATTGACTATGAACTCGTGATTAGATTTATTCTTGCAATTGTGGGGAATAGATTTTCAGGCATTGTCAAGCACTTCTGGGACAAAACAAGTTCTGCTCATGTCACAACTGTAGTGAAATGAACTCATACCAAAAAATGCCACCCTTTTTTAACTTATCCAATTATAACACAGTCTTATAATAATTTTATTTTTTATTAAAGACTTTATTATATATATATATATATATATAGATAAGACATGTCTCGCTCTTTTTTTTTTAAAAAACTTTTATAGAGTAGACTTTTTTGCTAAGAAAAAATAAAAATAGAAACTCATTTATAAAGAGTTCGAGCTCTTTCAACATTTGATGGGGTCAAAATTTAGAAATATTAAAATATAAAGAATTGGAGGGTCAAAATAAAATAAAATAAACAGAAAGATTAGAAGTCCAAATAATAATGATAGGGCTATAATAGTGGGAGGGGAGGAGGAGAGCAAAGTGGTTTTGGCGTGGCATTGTTGTATCCATAGAAACGACGAGAGGGAGTTAGGTCAGGTTAGGTGTCGGTGCCCAACAATAATGCTTCGGGTGGTTTAAATTCAAACAAGGACAGCTATCGCCTGTGCCTACAACAGGGTGCAGTAGCCACCATGTGATAATTTCATTCCCTGCCACTGCGTTACTTCTAGACCCAATCATTCAATTTCATTTTCATTTCACCTACGTGTTTGGTTTAGTTTTTATTTTTTTTAAATTATAATTTTAATTAAAATAATAAAATATAATTTTTATATTTTATAAATTATAAATTATAATTTAAAAATTTTTAAAAATATTTTCAAACACAGCATATATGCCCCGTACTCATACTACAAAATTAGAGTGGCCCACTGTCTCAACAATATAGGTATCGTCTTATCATATCAAATCTATTTTTAAATCGAACGTCGCACTGTTCATTGGTCGTTTAATATGCGATTTTCACTGGGTTATCTGTTTAGTATGTTATTCATGCTTTGTTTATATTTGTACATGTATTAGTTGTGTATTATTATTTTTTAATTTTTTTCTATGAAACTTATGGAACATTTTTTGAATTTCTTACAAGATACAGAGATATGTCTTAATTTAAATTAAAATAGAATAAAAAAAAACCCAAAAAATTGTGATGTGCGCAACCCAATGGAAAAAAAACAATGACTTATAAATAATATAATTATATATATTAAAAAAAATTATATTCAAGAGTTCAAATTTTAAAAAATTTATAATAAAAATCTTAAAATCTTAAAAGTATTCTAAAAATCAATGTTACCATCATTTACTATTAAAGATCAGAAAAATTATTATTAAAGGTTTGAAAATTTATAAAATTTACAATTTAAGTAAATTTTGTAATATTTTTTTTGAAACTTGAAAGTAATTTTTTAAATTTTAATAGTAAATCTTTTAAAATTTGATAATAACTTTGATTTTTGGAGATAATTTTAATTTTTAAAATTTTTTATTATAAATTTTATAAAACTTAAGTGTTTAAATATGTTTTTGTCTATATATTAGATGCGAAATCAAACGTATGACACACAAAAGATGAGCTTGCACTACTCATTATGTGTTTAGTTGGAGGTGAAGAAATTTGGCGACAGACAATATGATGTTGCCTCGGCTGCAATTGCGACAGGCTATTATACTCAAATAAGGAACTTTTGGTTGAGTATTATGTATTTAAATTAAAATTTCCGTTTTAAGTCTTATGATGAACCAGCCTATCAATTGCATAACATCTAGCCCAAAGAAGATGGGCTTATCAATTAAGCCTGAACGATGAAACAACACCGAAAATACGAATTTGAGTTCGGTTGGTACCAGTTTTCTCTTTTCATTCTATTTATTGTAATGGTTATTATTATTATTATTATTATTATTATTAAATAATATCTGTTATTTTGTATTATTTTTTATGTAAAAATATAATAATTATTTTTTATCAATAAAATCATTTTTTATTTCATTTTTTAATTCTTTTAATTATTTTTGAATTCTTTTCTTTCAATTAAAAATACAATAAATATATGATTTTTTTAATGATAAAATGATAAGTATATAATTTTTATAATTTAATATCACATCATTGAATTTTTTAAAAAAAAATTTATACATATAATAATTTTACTAAAAAAATATATTAATAAAAATATAAAAAATTTATACTTATGTCTAATTTGATAACAAGATATACCCTTTGCCAAAAAAATAATAAAGTAAAAAGTTAATTTATTCTCTTGATCCTTATATAGTTTACTTAATTTTTAATTTTGTTCTTGCCGTTAAACTCTTAACAATATTTTATTAAATTTTAATAATTTAATCGTTATGTATTATCTCAATATTTTAAGTATATATGATTTAAATAAAAAATAATAAAATAAAATTAACTAATATATATAACATGTGATGTGACATACCAAATTATTTGGTTGAAATAGTTTTAATTATGTATATTTATAATGTTAAGATAATACATAATTAACCATATCAACAAAACTTAATATAATATTAATGCAAGTTTAAAGATAGAGATTAAATTATAATTTTTTTAAGTTATTAATTACAAATTTTTAAGTAATATAAGAACTAAAATGAAATTTGAGTAAACATACAGGGATCAAGAGAGTAATTTTCTCAAAACGAAATATACAAATTGAGAGAAGGGAGAGATATGTTTGCTATTTGATCAAAAAATGGAAAAATCTTCGTTATTTACTTTGACAAAATTAAATATACAACCTTTACATTCAATCCCTCACTATATCACATCAAATTTTTGTATATAAATATCAACAATACACAAAAATAAAAAAGAAAAAGACCCGCATACCATAACAACAACACTTTACTGGGATCATCCTACAGAATTTGGCATGGTATATATGGGAATTTCAATAGTTTCATTCCCAGAATATATTACAGAATAATCACATCCATCATAAACCCGCATCTGTGAAGAAAAAGGAAAATAAAAATTCAGGAGCAAACAGTATATATCATCAAAAATAGCCAAAGTTAATTAAGAATCTGGAGAAGAAAAAAAATCAGATGGTTCAAAATTATATACTCACATCAATGACCAGCACCAGGGCTTGGAACATCACCATGTTTTCGATAGAAATCATAATCAGAATTATCATGCGGTGGAACTTCATCGCCCTCACCAACATAATCTTCCCTTTCTGGTGTTTTCCTCTTCTTCAACGCTTCCGTGACTTTGACATCATAATTGCGTGCAACCTCCTTGCTGCTTAATCTGCTCGAAGCTGCGATCTCTTGGCATATCAGACACAGAAGAAGAAGGAGAAGCACAATGAGCACAAATCTGGGCTTAGACGCCATTTCATGATCTATAAAAAAGTGGAGATCAATAGAGAAAGAAATCTAAGCTTTAAAGTACTAGTGTGAAGGCCATGGCCATTTTCAATTTATTTATAAGGCACTATCATGGCATATGTTTCGTTTTGTCAAAAGTAGGGAACGTAGAGTATGATTAGTTTCTCACAAGGTGAGGGCCACAAAGAGCACGAAATCTATAGTGTTGATGTAGGTAGAAACACGACCATTCTGTTTAGCTTTGTCAACTGTGTTGGGTAATCAATGTTCTTAATGCCAAAAAGACAACTCTTGATCATTCGTTCATGTTTATCCTTCATTATATTATATTTTTTGAATGAACTAATGCTGGGTTCATGTTGAAGAAGATGGGATGGATTTTTACTCTTTTGACCATTCGACTCAATATCAACTTTGTTTTTAGTTATAGAAAGTTTTCGTCATCTGACCGTGAAAACCAAAAGGCACAAAATTTAGGATTAGTTTCTTTATGTATTTCTCATTATTTGTTTTAATAAAATTTAAATATAAATGTGAATATTGTTTTAATCTAATATCACTTTTTTATTAATTCTTAAAAATATTTTTATATGTTATAATTTTATTGAAATTTTGATAATACATATTTAATATATATATATATATATATGTTTATATATTGACACACCAGACATTTCAATCTTAAAAAAATGAAAGCAGTGAAGCGCAAGTTTACGCTGGTCCTTTTAAAGCAAATACTTTCTGCCTACGAAAATATTTGTCCCGAGAGCTGACACTGAATTAGCGGTCAGTCCCGAGAGATCATCAATGACGCTGGACACGTGGAAAGGCACATGCCACGGCATCACATCAGTCGAATAATAGGAAGAAAATTTATTATCCAAATGTTTAATATTTTAATATTAAATTTCAATTAAAATATAAAAAATTTATAAAAATATTTAAATTAATTTGATAACTATAATTGCCTCTAAAACAATACACTTATAGTTTGATATTATTAAAAAATTATATATTTATTACATTTTAATTAAAAAATTTTAATAATAAAAATATAAAAATTAATACTTAAATCAAATGTTAAATATTATAAGTGCAAGAGTAGACTCAAAGTAGAAATTAAAGATATAAATTTAAAAAAAAAAAAAAAGCGAGAAGTGAATGACTAGCGAAAGAAATAGTTTTCTCATTTTTTCACTAACTAAACCTTTTTCGATAGCTTTCAAACGACAGAGGATTATAAGTGTTGTGTCGTTTTGACAATAAGATGGGAGAAGAAAATAATAAAAATTGGTAATCAATTGATATTTTGCATCAAATCAAAACTTATTGTCAAATTAGGGGTAATTCCCGTGCTTTGCACAGAACTCATTAAAAAAAAAAGGTAAAAGTAAAAAAAAAATAGATTTTAAAAAAATATATAACTCAAAATCCATGACAATATCACGACTTAAATAGCTTAAAAATAATATAGCGTTATAATAAAATTTTTAGTAAATTATACAAATTTTTTTAAAATTCTACTAAAATTATATAGACTTCTTTTAAAATTCAAAATTACTTTATATTTTAGTTTAATTAAAATATCTTTTATTAACCCAAAATATATATTTTTTAACTAAGAATTAAATAAAATATATTTTAGTAAAAAAATTTAACAAAACTATAATAAAATTTTTAAAAAATATTTATAGATATTTTAAAAATAAAATAGATATTTTTATAATTATAACAAAATTAAAAAAATGCAATTTTCTTTAAATTTTTTTACCATTATTATTGGTTTGAGGAAAACAGAAATTCCACCACAAATAATTTCACGCACAAGAGACATGTTGGCACCGACGCAGTGCGGGCCTATAATCTAAATCCCTATGGCGTGATGAATAAATTGACAAATTATAGAAAAGCCGGAGTATATGAAATCACATCGCAGATTCAAGGAAATACTCGGATCAAACAAAAGAAATTAATATAAACATACTTGTACACTCTTGAAGATTCTTTTTTTTTTTTTTTCATGTTCTAGAAGTTGAGAGATAAGATCGAGAGAAATTAAAAGGAGGGGAGATGAGGTGAGGTGAGATAAGGGCGGGGTGCTTAATTTTGATTTGATTTTACTGATTCCTATATACTTAGCTGTGCTTTCTTCTTTAACTAAAAGGCGAGTCCAAGTCTGAATTTTATTCTTCAATCTGCAAGTCTATTCAAACTTTCGGAAATTAAAGCAGCCAAGACTCACTCTACTATCTTCACTTTTCTATAAGCAACCACTAATCCTCTCATCTGTCTGCTTAATTCTTTGGTCATGCCAATGTCATTAACACCCATTAATGCATTTAAATTAAAATTAAAATTAAGGAAAAACAAGCTATGTCTTCTCTGAGCCAATTAAGGCTTAATTAGAAATATATAAATTTTGAAATGTGAAAAATGCTTTTTCAAAAAAATCAAAGTCTTTTAAACTTTGAATTACAATAAAATTTTAAATTTGAGTTAAAATTAATTATTGATAATTATTTTTTTATTTTAACAATCTTCTGTTGGATTAATTTTTTTAATAAATTAATATTTAATATGGATTAGCATTAATTAATTTAAGATAATGATATATATTATATTTTAAACAATTAATTTTGTATTTGATAATTGAGTCCTAAATAAATTAGGTTTTGTTTAAAAGTATATAATTTATCGATTGGGATAAAACTCCAACCTATATCCCTTTAGTGGTCAGTAATTTCCTATCACAAGATTGATTAATATGGAGAAGATAAAAAGACAGTTAATTATAAATACAAACATCACATTAGAAACTGCACTAGCTCTTTCTTCTTCTCCATTCTGAAATCCTAATGGGCAAAGTAGGTTGTGTGATCTTCCCCTTTGTTTATAAACTAACAAGCACATCAATGGACTCCTCGTCAGGTATGCAATTCCTCTATTTACTTTGACTATCAAATATTATTATGATTCATGTTGTCAACATATGGTATTAGAGCATCGTTGATAACATGATTTTTTATTTTGATTGTATTGATTGACAACCCAAAAAAAAAAAAATCTCAATTTTCGAACTTAAAGCCCTAAAAATTGGGATTTCTTGAATTCGGATCAATTACGCAAAATCAATTAAAATTAATGTTGTATATTAGTTGCTTGATGTGATTAATATGCTTAATTTCATTGAATTTGGACTTTCTCACCCGTAATTCATTGGATTATCTATTTGAGTTTATGATTCATTTCTAATCTTCGAATCTGTTCTTCCTTCTGATAATAATGAAATTAAATGTTATTTGAACCTTCCACCCACTCATATGAACAAGAATTATAATTCGATTAGAATAAAAGTGCTCATAAACCTATAGATCGAAAGCCTCATTTTTCAAAAATTTTGAGCCCTTTGTTCGAAGCCTTCTCATGCTTATTTTCTCCAATTATTTAATGTATCTAAATTGAATTGTTGCTATAAAGCATTTTATAGTGTTAAATCTACAAAAAGAGATTGATTTCGAAGCTTTAGGATTCAATAATGGCTATAAAACCGCCATTGTCGCGTGGCTGGAGCTGGAGGAAGAAGATCAACTCCAGCCCACGTGCCTACTCACGCTCCCACTCGCGTGGGAGCGCGTGTGAGTCACGCGCTGGGTCTTTTGGCCTAACATTGAGTCTAATCCTTTTTTTTGTATATTTTATTTACATATTATTTTTCTATAATTTTTCTGGGTCATGAAATATTTATTCTGAATTTTAGAATATTTCTACAACAAATAAATATACTTTATTTATTGAATTTTGACCTGAGAAAATTCATGGATATATTTTGTAATATTCTGCATTTTGGTGATAGGCCACTCTCTCCAATTATAAATGTAGCTATGTTAGATAAATTTTTAAACTTTAAATATACATGTTTTAGAATATAATGGATCATTTTTTTTTTTACATAATAGTTGCACCATTTACTGTGGGTCAAACTGTTGAAGTATTCTGATTAATAAAGGCCTATGTATACATTACATTGATAATGGATACATTTTATTAATGTGACATTATTCATGTAATCTTTTGGATTTAACTCTTTTAGATAGGCAAATAGTAAAGGCTTATGTATGCATCACATTGATGATGGATACACCCTATCAGTGTGACATTATTCATGTAATCTTTTGGATTTAACTCTTTTGGATAAGTAAATAGTAAAGGCCTATGTATGCATTACATTGATGATGGATACACCTTATCGATGTGACATTATTCATGTAATCTTTTGAATTTGACTCTTTTGAATGAGCAAATAGTAAATGCATATGTATGCATTACATTGATGATAGATAAACCCTATTGGTGTAACATTATTTATGTAATCTTTTAGATTTAATTCTTTTGAATAGACAAATAGTTTTCTTTTAATGTTTTTAATATTTCTTATACCCTATCGGTATAGATATATTGAATGTATCTTGCATAGACTCTTTGTAAATACCAAATCTTTATGGTATATATGAATTCTACTTGACACCACTTTGTTGTATAGTTGCCTAACGGAATTTTGATTAGGAATCTTGTATTATAATTATGTTATGCACACATAATTAATTATTTCCCAATTTGTGGTCATATTAGTTCCTGCTTTTGAGCAACTATTTGTGGTGAAAACTTTTGATGGTACGAATTATGATGACTGGAAAGAGTCTTTAAACATATACTTAACAATTTCAGAAAAAAATTTGGCACTCAGAGAACTTAAGCCAGGGAATCTCACTCTTACTTGAGTTTAGTTCTGCTGATAAGACCTATTATAAACAATAGTATGAGTCAAATCGGATCTGTTTAATAGTGATTAAATACACTATTAAAAAAAATTAGAGAGAGTATTGTAAACAAAAAACACTGCATTATACTATATAAATGCAGTTAGGGAGAAATTTATAAGACTTAACAAAACTCAAAAGGTTTATTATCTCTCATTGTTTGATAAACGCCCATTATGATGAACTGTCTGAGGTCAAAGGACATATAATGAAGCTCATTAGCTTATATTATTTAAATTTAAAAGATTGTCCTATTAGATCTTTTAATGCTCTTATTAATACTATGATTGGACATAAATACCCAAGAATTAATGAAAACTCTTTTATTTTATGGTATCGGCATTTATGCTACATCTTTCGAGATAGATTGTAGAGATTGGTCAAACAAAGTGTGTTGCAAGATTTAGATTTTTACAAATTAGATTTTGAAACTTGTGTTAATTGTATTGAAGGAAAACTTCTTGTTAGAACTGGAAATAAAGAGGTAAATAGGTTTGAGAATATTTTAGACCTAATTCATACTGACATATGTGGGCCCATTACACCTACGATTATAGGCAGATTTAAATACTATATTACCTTTATAGATAATTATTCTAAACATGGTTAGATTGATCTTCTACGTGAGAAGTCAAAATCACTGGATGCTTTAAAGAATTTTAAGGCAGCAGTTGAATTGAAAATTGGTAGGGCTATAAAATGTGTAAGATCAGATAGAGGAGGAAAGTATTATAGGAGGTATACTGAGGCAGGAAAAAAATCCAAGTCCATTTGCTTTGTTTCTACAGAAACATGGCATTGAAGCCCAATATATAATGCCTGGGACCCCATAACAAAATGGGGTTGTAGAGAGACGTAATCGTACCCTAATGGACATGGTTAGAAATATGATTAGCCACTCTTCCTTGCCAGAATTCTTGTGGGGTGATGCTTTGAAGACTTCTGTTTATATTTTGAATCAAGTACCTAGTAAAACAGTGCCAAAAACTCCATATAAACTCTTTACTAGAAGGAAACTGAGTTTAAAGCACTTTCGAGTATGGGGTTGTAAAGCAGAAGTGAAGCCGTATAATTCTCAATTGAAGAAATTAGATTCAAGAACAGTTAGTGGATTCTTTATCGGGTATTGTGTAGGCTCAAGGGGATGCAGATGTTATTACCCTACGTACACTACTAAGATTATCGAGTCTGATCAGACATTTTATTTTGAGGATGACTTGGATAGTGAGAGTTCTGTACCTAGAATCATTAATTTACGTGATGAGAGCACTGTCTTACCTATACCTATTTTGACACCCCCTATGTCTAACAGAGATAAAGTTATAGAAAATCCAATTAGAATGGATGCAAAACTACCTGTGGAAGAAGCAAGTAAGCTGATAATGGAATTGAGACGTTTTCAAAGAGTCCGAAAGCTCGCAATACCAAATGATTACATGCTTTATTTACAGGAATTTGAATCTGATACTATTGAAAATATAGATCCTGAATCCTTTAAGCAAGCGATGTCTAGTCCTAATTATCCTTTGAGTCAATTCTTTTAGATTTGTTTATGACTTAATATGTACTGATTATTTATTGTTATTTTGTGTGTAATTAATTAATGCTATCTAAGTGGGAGATTGTTAGATTAATTTTTTTAATAAATTAATATTTAATATGGATTAGCATTAATTAATTATAAGATAATGATATATATTATCTTTTAAACAATTAGTTTTGTATTTGATAATTGAGTCCTAAACAAATTAGGTTTTGTTTAAAAGTATGTAATTTATGATAGTTCGGATTACATACTTATTCATTGGGATAAGACCCCAACCTACATCCCTTTAGTAGTTAGTAGTTTCCTATCACAAAACTGATCCATATGGAGATAAGAAGGCAATTAATTATAAATACAAGTATCACATTAGAAACTGCACCAGCTCTTTCTTTTTCTCCATTCTGAAATCCTAAGGGGCAAAGTAGGTTGTGTGATCTTCCCTTTTTATTTATAAACTAACAAGCATATCAATAGACTCCTCGTCAGGTATGCAATTCCTCTATTTACTTTGACTATCAAATATTATTATGATTTATGTTGTCAACATCTTCATGAACTGATATTGAGTAAGGATGTACAAAGATTCAGTGAGCTTCATGAACATAGTTTGCCCTTGCCAAATTAGGGTTGAGTTAGACAAAAAATTAGGCCAAAATAAGATTAAAAAAGACCAAGTTGAGGAATCAGGCTAAGTTAGATCATAGGTGAAGCAATAAGACTAAATATACTTGGTTTGACCCAATTATATATGCAAAAATTAATTAAAAATAATGTCATTTAACATTGCAACATTAACACTTTCAATCTTCTCCTCCAGTCTTGGGTGATTCAAATTTCAAAGTCCGAATTCCCCAAATCTATTTCTTGCCTTAGCTTTTCAAGTCTTCTCCCTCTCCCTTTGTCAGCCTCACCTTTCCTTGATGTTATTGTAAGTAGAATTATTTTATCAAAATTTATTTTTATTCATCAAAGTCATTGCAATAATGAACTAGTCACATTTGCATAATTCATATGTGAAAAATTCTCACTATTGTCTTATTTCATAGGCTTATCATCGTTCTCTTTTATTTGTTTTGAGTTTCAAAAAAAAAAAGTCAGACCAACTTGACCTATCTATATTTAACTAATCCAATATAAAAATATACTTAATCAAATCAAACTAGGCCATAAATATAAAAATTTAGCTCAACCCTTTAATCAAGCTGAGCATTGAGGTATCTTAATACTCTGTTTGGTCTAACTCGTGTGCTCTTCTAATATTGTATTAAGATATAAATATTCACATAAGAGGTGGTACGAGGAGTTTGATGTTATTATTTTAGATTAAAAGTTAAAGAAATATCTTGTTACATTTTAAAGCCCACATATCAATTTTGTAATTACACCTTAACTAAGAAATAAATTACAATTTCCTCACAAAATTAAACCAACAACTTATGATAATCAAGTGATTAAAAAATTCAAGCCTAAAATTATTATACTTATTTATACATTAATGATATATTTATAATTCTCATATTTAGTTCTATTAAAAAAATCTCATATTTTAATATGATAATTAAGATTTTACTAAATTTTTCATTCTTTTGAAAAAATTAATAAGGCTACAAATTTAAAGTTTTAAATAGTACTTATATTTCACCTTATATCTTTTCTTGTGTATTAAGCATTATCATACATCTTCAAAAGTAGTATATATATATATATATATATATATATATATATATAGAAAATGCTTGACGAATACCTTTTGAAGCTCAAATTTAGAATAAAAACAGCGGTGTATCAAGGAATTAATTTTTAGAGGGTTGAATTAAAAACCTATGAATATACAATATAATGTTAAGATATTTTCTCAATCAGAAAATTCATGGAAATATACTATACAGCTATAGGTAGCTAGCATTGGATCTCACGTCAAAGAAAAAGGCCTGGAAGTGGATTGTAGAGCCACATCTTTTTTGGGGATAGCAATTATGGTGACAGTGATATTGGAGAAATTGACAGTCCTTGCCACTTAGTGGTCACGTAATCTTGAGAAGTAACCAATTTTAGCCATGGAAATCCTGCATTAATTATTTTCCCGAGTAATCAACAAATTTTGGTTAAGTAGTATTTTTAAAATTAAAAAACCGGAGTTAAAATCTCACTCGAAGTTAAATTAACCCCTCAAAAAAAAAAAATCCCAAGCTTGCCTTTCTTTGTAAAAATATGAGTGTATGTGGAAGTTTCTGTTGATCTTCTCACAGATGCTATTAAATTAAAATAAATTTTCTTTTCTAACATTGAAAAAACCAGATATGTCAAATAAAATCGTTGAGTAGGTCTTTGGAAGCTAATCACAAATTCTTTCAGAATTTGGAGAATTTATTATTATTATTTAATTTATAGGAAAAAATGGTGTTCATATTGGAATTTCAATCCAAGTTTGACGTTCAAATATTTTGTGAGTGGGAGACCAAAAGTGTTGTGAGCTGTGAGATCAACGCGGTGTGGATCATTCAATGGCTTTACATTTAATATGGTCGGTGAACTTACCCCCATGCTTCTTTCTAATTCTTCTACGTAGAATGCTACGTGCCCATCGCCCACTTCCACCCTGAAATTTCGTACCTCGTTCCTCTGTCTTTGATGCGTCAGACCTAAGCCACCCATTACTTTGGGACTCTACCATTTATGACTTCCAAATCTAAATTTCCCATTTCCAATCATCAATTCAATCTAAGAAAAAAGGATAAATTTATCCCCTCATTGTCTTACTAATTTTTTTTAAAATTAAATTGGCTATTGAACTAAAATAAAAAATAATTCATAATTTAATGATTTAATTATAATTAAATTATTTTTTAAAAAAATCTATAATATTTTATAAAAGTATAAAAATTAAATAAATTATTTATATATAATAAAAATCTATATAAAATGGATTAGATAAAATATAATAAATCTTTATTATATAATATCATAATTTTGATTTAGACAAAAAAAATTAATTTTTGACTAATTTAATGCTAAATTATTTAATTTTTAATTAATTTTTTATTCAGTCAATTTTTAAGATCAATTGAATCAAAATCATGATCAATTTACTAGTATTTTGATCTAACGGATTGATTAGATCCAATTTTTTCGACTGTATATTTTATCATAGAAAGAGGTCCCAGAATAACAAATTATTGCTACACAGATTCAATTTATTAAAAACATATGTATATGATATTAATTATAACATATGTATAAAAATGTTATATATAAACATGTCAAAATCTTTTTTTAAATAAATTTCGTCCCTGATATATTTATATACTTGGCTTTATCTACCTAATAATATCTCAAATTCATGTAATTGAAAACAGATCATTGCTAAACCTACGCCAAGATTTCCTCTGTATTTTTGACATTGTTTGTCTAGGCGACCCACTACCATAGCCACTGATTAGGGATTTTACTAAGAATGACTTTTCAAGTCTTAAATCTCCGATATTAAACAATTCACACCTTATTAATGTATCAGATTAAGTAATTAATTGTTAGAATTCAATTAGATTTGGATATATAACTAATCTCACTCAATTACATTACTTTAAAAGAAACTGAAATAAAATCAAAGCTTTGATGAATAACAGTATATTGGGGTGCAGTGCCAGTAATAAGAAGCAACTTGAATTTTCTGTTGGTGTTCTAAGGGAACTAGATCTAAACGTTTGAATGTTCAGATCTCATTTTTTTTATTTTAATATTTTTTTAATCTTAAAAGAAACAAAAAGTATAATAATGACAATTTTTTGAATTTTATCTCGAAATTTGAAAATTTTTATCTTTATTTTATGTTTATTTTTTAAAATAAAAAAAATCCAAATTTACTCTGTTGAAGCACCAAGCCACAATAAATCCGAGTCATAAGAGAAGAAAAGGGGCATTGCATTGAATTGAATTCAAAGTAGACGAGTGAGAAGAGAAGCGCAGAGCGGAAAACGTGTAATGCAAGTATTGATGCGCGTTGGCAGCTTCGGCCTTCTCTTCTTCCCCTCGCCGACTTTGCAATAGCCAACCTGGCCCTTTTCACCTACACAGTCAACTCCAACCCACTTACTTCCCCACCCTCACTTCGTCCACGCGCTCTCCTTTTCCCTGTTCATCTCTTCCGTTTTAATTCAGAGTAAATTATACTCATTCTTTTAACTTTAATTACATTATATTTCATATTTTATTGTTTAAAATATATTATCTAATTTTATTGACCTTTGATATATATATTATAAAAAAATTCATTTATTTTACTTTTTTTTAATGATATTTATTTTATGTACAATATGTATTCCTTTCAAAAAATAAATTGCTCAATTGTATTACTATTATATTAAAAATAACATTACAATCTCATATTAAATATTAAAATCAAATTAATAAATTTTATTGATATATCAATAATAGAAAAATATAATCTCATATTATACAGAAAATTAATTTCATTGACAACAAATAAATAATAAATTAAATTTATTAGATGTCAAGATATGTGAATGTTAATTTTGAAATTAAAAAGTATAAAATATAATTAAATTAAATTTCAAAATAAAATTTATGCAATTTATTTATTTTAATGACCCTATTTAATTTACCGCCTCAAAACACTGTTAATTGCTGATTTTCCCCCCCTTGTATTTCTATCTGCTAAAATGAAAGTTACAATTAATGAGTTCAATTTCTTCAAAATTCAAATTTTTGTATGTTAGATCTAGCTATGCAATAGATCGATTTTGTAATTATTTAAATTCAAAACTAAGATAAAATATATGCATTTATATAAAAATAAATATGTATATATAAAACTGAAAATGTGATTTAAAAGTAATTTTGCTGCCACTTCATTCAGGTTATTCCGTCGTTCATTGTTTTATTAATATTCATCAAAATAGTGATGGTATCCATTATGGAGTGAAAGATTAATTAGTAAAAGTGAAAAATAAATTAAAACCATGCGCGTATCATGGGTTGCTGGTATCCAAATTAAGTTACTATATTTCAATCTATTTATCTTTTTGATTTGGTCAAAACTAAAATACCGTTATATATATATATATATATATATATATATATATATATATAATGAAAAAGCTACCTTTTTTAATGGGTTTTCGCCTCATTAGTCACAAAATTATCTACTTATAAACTGTTTTACATTTTTTTTAAGTCTTGAACTTCATTCATATATACCGAGCATATTTGTGATAGTTCTATGAAAATATAAAACCCACTTTAAAAACGAAGAAATAAGTATGCAAAAGAACAAAACATATATATATATATATATATATATATATATATATATATATATATATATATCAATGTTTCATGAAATCAAATGGGTTGCGTGAAATAGTAAATAGCTCTAAAATTGATTGGTTGGTTCTTAGCGGAAGTTGATAAAAAGCTAGAGCTGGAGCTAGGTGACACAAGGAAGGCCATAATTAAATAGAATTAAATGAACAAGTCATAAGCGAATAATAAAATGCAGCCACATAAATCCAGAGAGTGCGTGAGTGACAAGGCTTCATTACAAGTCACGGGGTAAGAACTAGGCATGAAAACTCATAAACCAAAGTTACAACCTTAACCATTGTACCTTTCTGACCTTGTCAACTAACTGTAGATTTCCCTCACACGATTCCCCCACCCCTCTTCCCATTATAAATATCTGAAACCAATCTCACACCCCACATCCATATATTCACTCTCTCTCTCTCTATCTCTCTTACACAAACTTCAATTTAATTGCTAGCTACCTCGATTGATAATTGATTTCTAATGGCGAACCGCCTCTTCGCATCGGTCCTGCTTGTCGTTCTGCTTCTGACATCATCACCACCGTCGTTTTCATCTGCCAGGCTCTTAAACGACTTCAACCTCCCAGCCACTGAACTCACCTTCAACCTGGTGCTTCCCGGCGCCGACAAGGGCGTGGGCGCGGTTGTTAACAACGAACCTGCAGTGCACGTTTTACCCTGTGACATGGTGGCAGCCGGGAAGCCGTCGTCGGAAATGAGGGTTCCTGCGGTGGCTACGCCGAGACGCGCCGGGAAATATGGGTCCCTGCTTCTCAACATGCTCCCCAAAGGGAGTGTTCCGCCGTCCGCACCAAGCAAAGGAACTAACAACATCAACAACTAGGCTGATTGAGGATTGAGGATTTATGGCTTCTGGTAGCTCTAGCTTGCTCTTTCATTGATTTTAAATTTTTTTTCCATACTTTTATTTGTTATTTTCCATATAATGTAAATACTTTATACTACAGTTGTAGGGTTATACGGATTCAGGTTTTGTCATATCCTAGCTATTCTGTATGATAGATACATAAAATATGAATATAAGGTTGGATCTCGGAATATGATATGTGTGTCACATTTTTCATTACATCAATTATGTATTTTGATTTTTTTTTAATATTCAGCCAGATTTAAATTCTTCTCCCTATTTTAACTGATTAATTGATTGATTAATTAGTTGGTTTGGATGCGTTTATGCTGAATTCAATATATGAACACTGATGAATGTTAATTCCCAGCAGGAAAACATTACGTTAATGTGTCGATCGTGGATATATATTTAATATTTTTCTCGAGTGCTGAGACCAAGTTAAAAATAAAATATCTCTTTGACCCATTTTAGTTATTTTTAACTCATTATTAAAAGCTTTTTTTCGTTATATAGAAAACTAATTTTTATGGGCCTAACTTTGAGAGCACGAAACGTAGTTGAAAAACAGGTTGTTAGGTTATTCTAAAATTTGCGTAGAAAGTTCTTATTCGATATATACTCTCATGTCGTGGGAATCAGGCGGAGGGGGAGGCGGACCAAGGGCTCCTCAATTATTCTTATCTTTCGAATACATGTATACGAAATCTTTTTTATATATAACCCATCCTTAACAAAATAAAACTTACATAAGATGTTTAAAAAAAACTAAAATTTATACGTATAATAATATAACTAATAATTTAATACATCCCGATTTAAGACGAATTTTTAAGCCAAAATTTTACTTAAATTTAAGAATTTTAAAAAATAAAAAAGTCCTTCTTTACAATTTTATGTTAGTAGATTAAAATTTAAAAGATTGAAGATCATTATTTTCTCTCAATCTTTTTTTGTTTTTTTTTATTTTTTTATTTTATTTCATAGCCATCCTTTTTATTTTTTCTTCAAATATATATGTTTTCCCCTTTTGTTTCTTAATGTCTTTTCAACTTGCCCCTTAATTACATTTGCTCAAACTTTCCAATCTCTTCTCACCTATAAATTTGACTAATTGTCTTACTTGATCATTATATCAAATTATTGATAGATTTTTTTTTTTTTCACTTGACATTAGTTTATAATTTATAGAAAGTTAACTGAGATGAAATGAATCAAATAAAATAAGACTTATTTAAAAAAATATGTTCCATTTATACATGGGTACGTGGATCAATTTTTTTATATAAAATTTTTCTCTTATAACATATTTATACATATAGCGTAGAATAATGATAATTTTAAAGAAATTATTATGTATTATAAGTTATGATTTTGATCCTTCTAAGAGAAAATTTGGTTCTCCGCCCGCAGTGGAAATATTAATTAACGGGAAAAAATTATTGAAAGGGTCTTCATCCAAACTATCCTGAAATTCAATTCATAAGGAGAAGACATTTTTTCATGTACAAAAGTCCAATGGACTCTGATTTCCATATTAATTGTCTCTTTTAGTGTTTTTATATTTTCTTTCCGGTGTCGTTGTATATAAACGAGTTTCTATTCAACGTTGACTCCCTGTTCTTTGGTATTTGTCTGACTTGCATGGTATGCTTGAAGACTTTTCAAATCTGTTTGGTGATTCAAAAAGCGGAAAGTAACAATTACAGATTCTCTTAAAACCATTAATTTGAGTAATTAATGTAACAGAGAAGCCTGAAGGAGCTATTTTACTTTATATGTATATGGTTAAGTTTCCACTTTCTTCAATCAAGCCTTTAATTATGAAGTTCTCACTGAAAAAGAATTCTGAGTTGGTATTGTAAAATTACATGATTAACAAATAATATGTAACAAAACAACACTTAAATTTATAGTATAAAATATTTCACCAAAAAATTATCACAGCGCTGATTTGTTTTGCATGCGCGTTTGAACTATTTTAAGGAAAATGATCGATATGCATGCAAGTGGACAGCGAACAACTAAGGCAGATGTCATCGTTTGAATTTTTGTAAACGTTTTTCGTTGACATTTGCCATCTGGTAGGGTCTTTTAATTTTAAAACAAATATTTATATAAAAAATTCACCTCATACACACACATATATAATAGATTATAATTTTAAAATTTATTATATTTAAAAGTATCATAAATTAAAAAAATTTAATGCAATTAAAATAAAAAAGTAAATATAAAAACTGTGCTTTTAATACTTTAATTACTTTTTTTAAAGTGAACGACATTTTATAATAAATTTAATTTTTTTTAATGTAAAACGCACTTCTCAGAACTATGTTTTGAAGCTTACCGTTTTTTTTTTCTTTTTTTTTTATTTATTTTAAAAAATAGTAAGTACCCTTTAGTTGCCTTTGGAGCAGGTTAACAATGGGAGACTACGCAGCTGAGCTAATGGTGGTAGCTTTTTGCTATACTATTGTGGGACCATGTATGGCACTACAACATATTTAGCTAATAGGGACAACCTCAGACTTGGTCAGTCTCATATTATCCTTCCTTCACACGACTCTCTTTTATCTCATTATTTTAAGAGTAATTCTTAGATACACCCATAACGTCACATCATTTATACACTTAATATTTAAAATTTATTTTGCATGTAGATCCTATTTATATTATATATAGACCTCACCTATATAAATTAAATCTTAGTTATTGATTATACTTGGAACATGATATATCAAGTGTACGTAAAAAAAATTCTTATTTTAAACTATCCCTCTACCTCTTAATATTTCCTGCTCCCCCAATAAATTAAAATTAAATTGTTGGCCAAATTAAACTCTGTTTCTATGTTGCAACTCTTAACACACACACACACACACATACATTAAATTATATTTTTGATAACGGAATGTTTATATGGCTTGTTATATATATATATATATATATATATATATATATATATATATATATATATATATATATATATATATATATATATATAAAAGCCGCCTAATATGACCAGAGACATTGTTTTTATTGACTACTATTTTTCTAGTTGTCTTTGCTATGTGTTTGAAGGCTTAAAGTCCTCAAGCATTTTGACTTTCTTTACTTGACTGCTTCTTTCAACCATATCAAACTCTAACCAAATTACACACTATCATCAATTTCTACGTCTCACTTTTTTTGACCCCCCCAAACATGTAAGCGTGTTATTTAACAGTTCCAAATGGGAATGCAAGACAGCAAATAATAACCAATTAGTTGCTGGTGCCGTGTTAAAAGGTCTTGGATTTATTATTATTATTATTGTTATTTTGTTGTAATCCTTCCCTTTGCTTTTTGGTTCTTCAATTTTATTTTATTTTTATTAAACAAATTCATTCACATCTTCCAAGTATGACATTCTTAGTTTACAAAATTTCTGTTGACATCTCCCAAGTATAGCATTCTTTAACTGACTTCTTTTTTTTTGTTTATTTTTCAGTAATTGCTACCAACAAAACACATGAAGTGCCTGGACATGAGGAGAAAAGCCATAACCTTTATTTACTGAACATGTTTCTCAAACGATTAGCTCCCTTGAAATCCTCTAATCCTGAACAAATATTTAACATTTTTTTTTCACGGATACTTAACTAGTTTTATTAAAGAGTATGATAACAAATATTTAACATTTCTATTTAAATTACCAATGAACTAATATCTGAGGCTGTGGTACCAATTACAGTCACATGTGTTTCATTTTGAGAATTTAATCACTATTCTTATTTACCAGGGGAAAAAAAAGAACTTTATGAAAGTTTTTCCTTTTTTCTCCCCTTAAATTTAAATTTATGGTAGGGTGTTTCTTTTGCTTTTTACACGTTAAGAGATTACACACTTTCATTTCAAAAGATGAAAAGCCAAGTTTTATTGGGCCTTGGGCCCGTTTTCCGATGAGTCAATGGGACTTCAAGCCCGTGGATGATGGGAATGTAGTTAGTTAACTCCTATCCGGCGCATGCAATGTTTGTGAATTCTGCGTAACAGGCCCATTATGATATAAGAAACGCATACATTTATAATCAGTTTGGATAAAAAGAATAAAATTTTTCCCCAAAAAAAAAGAGAAAAATATAACACTGGGCAATATTCTTGGCAGAATGAACATGGGGAGAGATAGGAGAGGAGGAAGCTGAATGCAAGTTAGTTCGATTGATAAAACAGAGATTAAATTGCTTCTTTTTTTTTTTTTTTGTAATTTTTCTTGGTGATGTTTAAATTATGTTAGGGATGACAATCACGTGAGGTGGAGACGGAAAATGCCTCTCTGATTCTTATTTCCAAATTGTCCCTCCTTTCAATTGTCTCTCCTGTCCCCATTCTTATTTCCAATCGTGGGGAGAATTTTCCCTTCATCCCTATGCCTTGCAAGGATGTGGATCTCCATAGATATCCATAGAGACTTTGAAGTTTTTATAAAATAATAACTAACAAATTTAAATTACAAAAAAAAATTTATATTTGAAAAAAAGAGTTTAAATTTATAGCTCAATTTTTTTGTTTAAATTTTTCAACAAGTATTAATCAAGTTCATAAAACTTATAAAATAAAAAAAATAAAAACAACAAGTTTTGCAACAAGTTAGGTAGTGGGGAGTCAATAAAAAAAAAAGTAGATAAGAATATTTAAATTTTTAATTATTTTAAATTAATATAAATATAAATATAGAGTAAAATAACTAAAAAAATATGAAGATAATAAGACATGTATATAAAAATTTTAAAAAACATTTAATGGAGATAAAGAGATGAGGTAATGAGTATGATTTTCTGCTCTTGTTCCCAAATAATTTTCAAGGAGATTTTCTCCTCTATCCTCATTTCCTTGAAAAAAAAAATCCCTAAATACATGTTTTCAAATGAGACAACCTGTGTAAGGATTTTTAAATTTGGAGATTTTTGTCATCCTAACCATGCACCTTTCTTTTTTATTTTAAAATATTATACTACTTTCTCTTCAAATTAAAATATATGCATTATTGGCTTCCCTTATGATAGAAAATAAGTTATATTTATTTTATTCAAAATATTCTTGTATCTATTTTTATACAATATGACAAGTGTAATCTATACACATTAGAATACATTAAATTTATGGCCTCAACACAAAATAATCAATTTTAAAAAATTTTAAAAAATTATAATTTTAATAAAAATAAATATTATTTGTTAGAATTTTTTGTCATATTTAAATTTAGAGAAAATTTACATATATTTTTATAATAAAAGAAAATCATATAATTTAAATATCTCTAAAAAAATAATTTATCCCAAAAAAATTAATCGGAGCACTAGGAAAAAGAATGGAACTTAAGAAGTAAGATATCAATATTAAAAGCATTTTAATTTTAAAGACGTGGATTATAAGTTTCGTAGTGAGTTTAGCTCAGCGTGGTTGTAGGAAAACCATAAGAGAAGGTGACATGTTTGTAGGGCAGTAATGCCCTTCAACCAAAGGCTGCATGCCAGTACAACAATTGGTCGGATTTGCATCAAGAACTTCCACATACACATTCGTACAAGCAAGGATAACCCCATTGTCGCTCTCTCAAGTCTCATCCCAAGATCACAATCCACACACAATCAGTCTACACATAACTTTCTCTTCTTCGCACAAGAAGCTCTGCAATTTCTTGGCATCACAAAGGGGTCCACTATAATGTTATAATAGCTGGATTAAATTCAGCGACAATTCATAATCATATGATTATTGCTAACTAACCATTTGATTAAACAGACCAATTTAATTCAAATTAATTTATCGTTAGTGGGATCCTTCTAATAAAGACGGATCAACTATACGCTATACACTTCTATCCTCCATTCAAAGAAAAAGATTAAAAAAAATACAAATTCCAGAGAATAACAACAAAGAAATATAATGATGACCATTATATTTCTAATCCAACTCAATCTTTCAGACAACGCTTTGCTAGGATTATGCATTTGTTAATTAGCATTGATTGGCTTTAATGGGACAAAAATTAATATTAATTGCACGTAACCTTTTTTTTCAAATAAAAATGATAAATGAAATATTTAGATTGAGAGGCACATCTGTCCAATAATAATGCGAAAAAAAAAAGAGTAAGAGCTGACCTGTCAAAGAAGAAACGGATCATGATGGATATAATAATGTTTTTTTCTGGATTGCGGTCTTGGCTCAGTTCCTGCTTCAAACACGTTTATTTGAACTCTGTCGCTTCTTAACAGCAATGCTTGCAAGAAGAGTGGATAGAGAAGGATAGGCGAATTTCATCCATGGCGAAGCAGAAACAGAGCAACTCTGTTTGTCTGCATCTGGTTATTCTCTTCCTCTGTGCTTCCTCTGTTTCAATTTCTGCTAGAGTGGTACCTCTCTTGCAGAGCTACGAGAAATCTATCTTCAGGTCAAACTTCCACATCATTTACGACACTTCCAAGTATGGTCTACTACAGTTTAACAATGGGTTGGCTCGAACGCCTCAGATGGGGTTCGTTTCTCACTGTCTCCTCCCCCCCCCCCCCCCCCCCCCCCCCCCCCCCCCCCCCCCCCCCCCCTTTCAGGCTTTCTATTCTCAACTTGAAGGTTTTTTCTGGATCATTGCGATTATCTGGAATTACTGATTAGGTTTTCTTTCCTTTTCTCCTGTTTTCTCATTCTTTGCGCCCTTTTCATGGTGGCAACCATTAATTAACAAAGACCCACATGCACAAATATAGTCTATGGGTCTAGATTATTACAGAGAACTAAAAATTTTTTTTTACCAAGCATACTTGGAGTGATAATGATGATGATCTTTCATGCTCCGCCGGTGCCTTCTCTTCTCTTTTCTTTTCCTTGTTACTTGCAGACTTCTTATTGTGGGTCCCGGAGTTCTTGATTGTCGTATGTGACTAGGAATTTGCTGCGAGGCTGTGGGACTGATGCATGTCTCGTGGCCTTAAGTTTCATGTTTCTTGTAATATAGTTTTTTTAAAAAAAATTAATTGGATAAATGTTTATGCGGTTCTGTTATGACGATGACTTATGTTACGTGATTTGTTCTTTTGTAGATGGAATAGCTGGAACTTCTTTGCCTGCAATATTAATGAAACAGTCATTAGGGAAACAGGTGTTGTTTTTTGCCTCTGTACCACAACTTATAGATGCATCATTTGCATTTTCTTGATGATTTTATGTATACGTGATTCACAAGGATGACAAATCTTTTAAGCTGCTGAAAAATGTGAAGGAATAACAATGGCTGTAGAGAGATGCAGTAAGGTGCCTGGGACATAATTTATTTTGAAAAAAAAAAAAAGGAAGCGAGTTGGTTGACTCAAGTCTTAAACCATATTGATTGGGTTAAAATCCTTTTGTTTTTGTTGAAAACCAATTATAAATCTACCCACTTAGGTGTTCAATTCTCTACCTCATCTCTGGTGGACATTTGGTTGTGGTTTTTTTGAAAAGGGGGTGGAGGGCTGAAAGAGGAAGGGTCAAATGAAAAGATGGTCAAGAAACAATAACAGATAGTGAAGTGTGGAACAATATAAATAATGAAAAAAGTGCTTTTTTTTTTTCAGGATCCTAAATGAAAAATTTTTCAACATGCTGAGATAGTCTTGTTATTTTTCATAAAGTGACGTGAACAGTAATTATTCATCAAAGAAAAGTAACTAAAATGGAATCCATTGTAAAAGTACTCTACCCATTTATAATCATGCACACACTTATACATAATTCCAACCTAGATATTATCTGAGATTAGCTTTTGAGGTTCATGACAAGACTTTTTGGTCTTCACTTATTAAAAATAATATCCTTATTTTGTACTTTGTTAAAGCAAAGTTTATCTGCTTATGAAAATATAATTACTACAAAATTACAAAGTTTATTCATTCTTCTGCTCTTGGACAAGAAAGGATAAAAGGGTCTTCTTTCTTGGTTTGAGATGGAATGAAGTCTCGATAAAGGGGGAAATGATAAGTCTATGAAAGCTAATGTATTCTGAGGAATTTTGAGGGCCTGGGGGGTATCTGGCTCTCTTGGTCTGATATTTCTATTAACATCATCAGTGATATAGGTAAACGTTGCTTGAAAACAACAGATGAGTGCAGGACATCGTGGATTGTTAATCAAGTTAGAGCCTTAGAGGTTTTAGAGAACATGGGTGTATGTTAATCTCATTTATTTTCTCTGTGATTTTTGCATGCAATTGGGTAAAAAGTTTCATTATAATACTTAAGATCTGAAATTCATGAGTTTGTGTTATTATTGGAAATTATTGTTTTCTTCCTGCTTGATTCATTCTGCCATGTATTACTCTATTTGCAATTTGAAGCTGACTAGATCTTGAAGATTTATTCAGTATGCTAACGTTGCTAGTTTATTTACAACATATATACATCATTGGTTGTACTTGGTATTTACAATTGCAAATTAAGCATACAAACATTTGTGCCCTCCACTCAGTCAGTCATTAATTTCTTATCAGCTGGGATTAAGGCTTGCTTTCTTCCCTTTTACCTCCCACTGTCTTTTCTTGGGCTGTTGAATCAAAGCATAAATCTAGCGATTTGCATATTTGTGAGAATGTTTCCAATGGGAGAATCCTAAAGTTTCCAATGGCATTGTTGACTAAGGATATGCTTATTTATTTTTATGTGAAAATCTAGCAACAGTGCACAAATAAAGCGCATTAGCAAATGACATCCTTCTATTAAGTAATCCAATGGCATTCTTGAGTAAGATGATGTTTGATATCTTGTCTCACTGATGGAGTGATAGTGATAATTTTGTTCTTTCCCTCACTGGAATGTATTTACCTTTACTGATATGTATTTTGTCCATCCAGCTGATGCACTTATATCAACGGGTTTGGCTGATTTAGGTTATGTGTACGTCAACATAGGTACTATTCTTGCATCTCTAAAATGAACATTTTAACAGTATTTTGTTGATGTTGGACTTATTTAATATTGTTAACTGCAGATGATTGCTGGTCTTCTGCAACAAGAAATTCAGAGGTCAGCTGAATCATGTCCCTTTCAAGTAATGTTGAATCAGTGGGAACAATCTTTTGGACCAGCTTCTTTCTTTTTATCATATGATATTTTTCTTTCAATTGGATGTTAAAATAATTTTCTTTTGGCATTCAATACAGCTTGATAATGAGGTAAACCTAAAATTGATATAACTATCAAGTCCCAGTAGAGGTTATTTATTTTTAATCTTGAAGTGATACTTTCTGCACACTTTTCTTCTTTTTTTTGGTTACAAATGAGGCACTAGGCCTTGACAGAAGGGAGCAGGAAATTCTTTCTTTACATTTTAATTGTGCATCTGTAGTGGTTGTTTCTAATGGCTATTAAAGTAGCAAAGCATGTATACACACACTGTCCATTTTCCATGCGAATGAATGATTCTGATACAACCTTCTGATAATCCTGATATCATTCAAGCAGAAAAGGCAGCATAACAACTGTACCAGTACAGGGAAATAGTCAGATCTATAGAACTGTAGCAGGAAAGGATCATAAACAGTGCCAGACTACCAGTAACAGAAAGAAATGCAAAAGAATGCAAAAGAAATAGATATAATAGTAGAGATAGGTTTTCCCAGCTTTTGAGAGCCTAGAATCTCTCCAAGCAATCCTTCTTTACAATCTGCCTCAAGCCTCTGACCCCCATCATATTCCTTCCAACAAACTCACTCTCTCTCTTTCATCTCATTGCCACTCAAACAGCCTGACAAGGGTAGTTATTGGTGTTCATCCCCTGATTTGCCCCTCCTGCCACCTCATTCTTTTTCCCTTTCTGGAATATTTGAGAATACCCTTAGTGTTAGTCTTAGTTAGGTCATCAGCTGTGGCCCATCAAATTCCTGTGGCTTTAAAGTGATATAACCTGTAAGTTTCAGTAAGCATTTGTATACTTCTTACTGTGTTTTGTCTGGCTGTACAGGGTCAATTGGTCCCTGATCCTAAGACTTTTCCATCAGGAATCAAAGCTCTTGCAGATTATGTACATAAAAAGGGGCTCAAGCTTGGTATATATTCTGATGCAGGGTAGGATGGATGATATTGTGAAATCAAGCCAGATTTTTGAAAAATCCATCTCGAATAAACTGTCCATACTGAATGTGTTAGACTGACTTTTAGTCTCCTGCTCAATATTTTTATACTTGCTATTAGGGTTTTTACATGTCAAGTCCGACCGGGATCACTTTTCCATGAAGTTGACGATGCAGATGCATTTGCCTCTTGGGTTAGTTACCCTTATCTCATTTTATAATAGCAAATTACAACTTACATGAATAAGTTAGTTTTTCATCCTCACGTAACTTTTTATGGAATTAGTTATATATATGTGTGTGTATACACACACACACACACACACATATAAAAGAAAACCAATAGTTGGGTTTGAAGTTCTGATCAGAACCATCATGAACCCCAAATTTGGACCAGATCAGGTTTGGCCATCATGATGGCCAGCAGGGTACCCAAAATCCAAAGGTAGATTTTGCATTGTCCTATATATGCATGTACTTATATTGGATGGCACACAATTAGAATCACAGTGTAGCTTCAGAATTTCAAGAGGAAATAATGAAATCATTCCTAAAAATCGTTGTAATCATTGATGGGCTTAACTAGAAGATGTAAATAGTGTTCTTTTAAATATATTGAAAGGGATGTTTCATGCTATAAAGATAGACTAATCTTGAACACAATCTCAAGGTGCTTCTGGAGTCACTCTTTTGTGGCTAAACATCTCATTTGCATTGTTGATGATTTTAAATTGATTCAGGTTATATTTTCCATCATTGCATCATTAATTTTTTTTGTTTCACCAGGATTTAGATTATTTGAAGTATGACAACTGCTACAATCTGGGCATCCCACCAGAAAAACGGTATCTTATCTGTGATTTAAAGTAGTTGCTAATGCAGCAATACCTAGTGCATGTGAACTGATACAATATTGTACTGTTTCTAGATACCCACCAATGCGTGATGCTCTCAATGCATCTGGACGTACAATTTTCTATTCACTCTGTGAATGGTATTCAGCTTTACCGGTTCTGTTCAATATTTGTTAGCTTGACAAGCAATTTTCATTCATCATTTTTGTGTTTTATAGGGGCATTGATGACCCTGCCTTATGGGCAGGCAAGATTGGGAACAGTTGGCGCACAACTGAGGACATCAATGATTCATGGGCAAGGTGAAAATTCTGGACTTTGACTTATAGGGAATGTAGTAAACATTCTGTAAGGGCCAGTTACTTCAAGAAATTTAGTTTGGCCCAGAGACACTTTAGATAATTGCATTTGACCAGATGAAAAATTATCTTGGGGATTAGTTAAGTCCTTTCCATTGCTGCCATGGAATTTTGCTTGTTGGAATTGTTTTCTATCAAGTGATGATCCAGTAGTACGCCAACAAAGTACATGCGGAAAATGTGTGTGATATTGGAATTACTGGGAATTTTAATTATCTTAGAATAGTTCTTCAGTTTCATTTTCATACATCTCAATTTAATTATGTAGGCTATATAATCAGAATATGGTTAGTAATTGGGGGATTAGTGTTTTCTGGAATATGAATTTTATTAGATCCAAATGATTTATTGTAATATACAGTAAGTTTTGCTATCCTGGTCAACTTATGATTATTTGGACTTTATTTATTGAGTAGTCTTTATTTCAGTTATAAAGAAATAATTGAATGGAGTCTTCTGTTCCTTCTGTTATTGGTGCCTTGCAGTAAAAAAGTGACATGTATATGTATCCACCGTGCACTTGGCAGCAGATAAAGAGAACGCAATTAAGACTGTAATTGTATCTAGGTTGGGTTTGGCAAGCATGAAAGTAAGAGCAAGATGGTAAGATGAGTGGGCATGTAAATTTTGGGAGGGAAGGGGGTAGGTGGATAAATGAAAGCGTAAGGTGGATGGCATTCTCCCATCACTTTCTAGGAAACAGAACAGGAGAAGAGAATTAAAAATATTCACATGTCTCTGCATGTTCTTCCTCTAAAGGTTTTAAAATAAGTTGTGGAGTTGTATGTATTCCAGAACAATGTTATCTGATTTTAGATTTTAGATTTCAGATTCTGTTAACAATCTCTGAATGATGGAAATAGTGATGGGGGTGTCTATTTATGATAAAAAAATGTATAGGATCACAGTGATTGAAATGACACTACCATAGAGTTGCGTTACAATTTTTTATGTGGAATCTGGTATTGCAGCATCCATCAACAAATTTTAGGTTGACCAATATGAAATTTCTGATGCTTTCACGTTAAAAGCCTGTATTTATTTGATGAAAGATACTCTTTCTTCGATATCCTTGTATAATGAGGCATTTGCCAGCTAATTTTGTGTCTCACTGTCATTTCATTCTGGAGCTTTATGCATTTGGCTTTAACATATAAACTGTTGGTATTCATGTTTCAACCACAGAAAGCTATAGATGAAGATTGAAAATTTTCTTACAAGGTGGTTGTATACTGATAATTGTTGGTTTTCTTTTTTAGCATGACAACTATTGCTGATCAAAATGACAAGTGGGCAGCGTATGCTGGACCTGGAGGGTGGAATGGTAAAACTAAAGTGTTGTTTTTCTGGTAAGATCGCACCTGAACCATTTTTACTTATTCTGTGTGTTATCACTCTTGGACAGACCCAGATATGCTGGAAGTTGGCAACGGTGGCATGACTTACCAGGAATACCGTGCACACTTCAGCATCTGGGCATTAATGAAGGTCTTGCTTTTAAGTCCTATTTTCTTTTTCTTTTCCTCAATGGCTTTTACGTGTACTGGTATATTTGACCAAATGGTTTTTGTATTCCCCTCATTGTCATATAGTATTACCCACTCCTCTTGATGGTGCCTACTAATTAGCTAGCAATGTTGTCAAATTAGCATGGGTGTGAAAGCTCACTGCTGGGTAATATATATATATATATATATATATATATTTTAAAAATAATCTGACCAGTTTGAATTTGTAAATTAGTTTATCTGTGACATGAAGGTAATCCCTCATCTTTACCTTTGTTATTAGTGGCCATAATTTCTTTAAAGTAAACCATGAAGACAATCTTGTAAAGATCACAACAGATGACAGAAATACTATAGCTGTGTCTTTCAGATGGTCAAAATTGTGAACTTGTGTATGCAGGCTCCTTTATTGGTTGGTTGCGATGTAAGAAATATCACTGCAGAAACATTTGAGATTTTGAGCAATAAAGAAGTTGTTGCCATAAACCAAGGTAGCACCAACTCCTTCGCATTTTCTGAGCTATCATGTTATATGTAATGCGTCTTAATCATTTTTGTTGGTTATATTGCTCCTTTATTATTATTATTATTTTTATCATTTATCTTATTCAGGAATTTTAAATAGGTAAGGATATTATGTCTCTGTGCAGATCCACTTGGAGTTCAGGGAAGAAAAGTTCAAGCTGCTGGAATAGATGGTTGCCGTCAGGTCATCTCTTCTGCACCACCTCTTGGTGTATTTATTTGATGAAGGCTGGGGTATTTTATCCATGTTCCCCTGTGTATTGTGATCATGATTAATTGTTCAAATTGTGTCTATCTGGATCAAATTCACATGCCTCTTCATCCTGGAGGTGGATTAATATGGATTTCAGTTAACTAGTCTGTGAAGCTTTAACCGGTTCTTAGATGCTACTTTAAAAAAGAATGGATTAAGAACTACAAAATAACTGTGATGTACCATTTTGATGTTTGAAGTTTAGACCTGGAATATCTGTATTACACCAGCAAGACAAATTATCTGTACCTATATGCTATTTAACGTGAAAAGTATGGTGACTGCTCCATGAGGGTCAGAGTTAAAAAAGTGGCCAGTATATCCTATACTTGGTCTCTGACTGGACATCTTCCATGCAGGTTTGGGCAGGACCTTTGTCTGAAAATCGATTGGTTGTTGCTCTCTGGAATCGGTGCTCAAAAGTTGAAACTATCACAGCCACATGGAATATACTTGGCCTTGAATCTGGAATTCATGTTTCTGTGAGAGATTTGTGGCAGGTAACCAAGCCTAGCTTCATGAAATTGCTCCAAGATAGTTTTTCTATATCATCTTTTTGCATCCTCTGCCTCCTCAAGGAGCTTCTATTTATGCATGTTATTTTATAGTGTTTTCACTATATATTTAAAGAAACTAACCACCTTCTAATTGTTTTTCCTATTGCTAATCTCTGGTAAAATCAGGAGGTCATACATCCTTTCCTTTTTATGCTTATTTTCCTATTGATGCGGTATATCTCTGGGCATTTTGATAAGCTTCAAAGCTCTGTAGAACATTTTAAAAAGTAAAAAGGATCAGTCCGAATTGCATTGGTTGATAAATTGAGATTTCACTATTGATTGCGAGACCACCATACAATTGCTAACTTGAATGGTTTTATTTTGCACCTCTACTCTCTCGCAGCACAAGGTAATAGCCGGAGATGCAGTATCATCATTCAGTGCTCGAGTTGATGCTCATGATTGTCAATTGTACATTTTCACTCCGTTGACAGTATCTCACTCTGAAGAATAGGTCACTCTTCACCCACGCAAGAAATTTCAGTCAAGGGGTCTTGCAGGCATAACTTTATGCAAGAAGTTGGATAATATCGAAGGGGAAGACTATGTCTTTTCCATTCGGGATTCGCAAATTTTTTGAGTGTATAATGTTTCATTACTTTGTTTTTGGGCTTGTCACTGCATGGTTAGTCATCTTTGTGATATCTTGGTCCGATATACAGAAGTTCAAAATCCTTGAGCGTGGATCCGTTGCCCTCATCTTTAAACACCTAAATAACGCAATGCTTAGATCTTGTCACTCATATCATTGTTGGCCTAATTTATTATTTCTTCCTTTCATGTAGTTCTTTATTTTTTGGGTCAGTACTCACAGTGGTTTAGAAAGCATAAATGTTACAGCATAACATTGACTTGGTTGGATTTAAGTTATAATATTATAGACAACAAAAAAGCATAGCATAAATATGCCAACACTTCTCTTTTTTTTATTGATAAGTTAAAAGAGTTGACTTATGAAATTTTAATTCAAACATTAAAATATACTAGTTGAGCTTGGTTATATAACCAAGCCCCACACAAGATTAGAATTCGATGTAGTCGCGATATGAATTAAGCTTAATTCACCGAGTTTGTTGAACAGTTCGTTTTGAATGCCATCCCTAATTTGCAGTTGGTTTGAGTAATGATAAGGTGGCAATACTGAAGCAGCAGAAAAGGAAACCAATAAGCCCCCGCAGGCCATTGATCTAATAGTTAACTGCAAAGGAAATTAAAAATGAACCCCCAGCTATCAAAATGAGCAACTCATATACAGGATTGTACCCAATATATTATGGGTGATTGACTATTGTATAAGTAAAATTCATGTACAAATTGCTTTGAACTCTGAAGAAGAGAATAAATGTAAAACGGTCGCAAGGGAAAGAGCCAAGTCTTCTCCCACCGCAGGGGAGAGGGGTACATATTGGTTATCTGAACAATCCCAACGAATGAGGTACGAACCTCAGCATGGTGCCTCGGCCAGCTATCGAGACTCTAACTACTACTAGATCTAACTCTAGCATCTCCCAATTCTAACATGGTTGGGTTGGAAGATAGTATATGCAGTTGCAAAGGAGCACATTAGAACTTGCTATTGTTGGATGTTATCCTAGATATCCTACAAAATGACTCTGACTTCTAGGTTAGAGATTGTCAATTCATCTCCTCAGGAAATTTCTCTTCCCTCCCCATTTCCATCCTTGGGACACCAAGCAGCGCGCCCAGAGTTGTTGAAACTCCAGAATCTGGTTTATCATGTTTTGCAGGCAAATGTGGTTTTGTCAGTGATTGTGCAGGCCTGTATGTTCCAATCTCAATATACAGCTGGGAGGAAGAGGAACTTCTGGCCTGCTCAGATTCGAGATTTAATTGAACAGAGCCTTGGGAATCTGATGCGGGGCTGGTCTTTTGAAAGCTTGAGAGAAGAGGGAATTCTTCATTTGTGATTTCGAAGGGCCTTGAATCACCATTCATGTCTGTCTCAGATTGAATCCCCAATTGTTCCTTCTGATGTGATTTTGGCAATATATTACAATTTACAGAAGTAGATCCTCTTGGCCTGGGCACCCTTGTATGCTTATCCTTGTAGGAATTACGAGTCTGCAAGTTCCAACCAATTTTTGGATGATAAAGCCGGTTACCACAATATAAGAAAAACAAAGTAAGAGAATAATACCACCTAGGGGTGTACATGGGCAGGCCCAAACAGGACATCTAGTATGCCCGATGCCCGGTCCGATTAAGACATCGGGCTTGTTTTTATGCCGTAGCCCGGCCCGGCCCGGCCCGAACAAGCCCGATTTTAGGGCAGATTAGGGCGGTCCTAAACCGCCCGAAATTTTTTTTTAATGAATTGATACTTAATATAAAAATATTTTTTTATAAACTCATAGGCATATACTTCAAAACAATAAACTTTTGGAACCTTCATGTTTTTATCAATAATAAAAAGATAGCTTAAAATTATCAAGCAAAATATAACTTATACTAACATAATTAGCTTTAGGTAAATACGTGTATTTTCATTATTCAATAAAAGAAATGTCAGTAAGCATACACATCAATAATGAAAATAATTAAAAAATAAGAAAAGTTTAAATAGATAATAAAAATTACAGCATGTAAAGAGAATCAGATAAAATAAACATATATATATATATATATAAGATGACAAGATATTAATAATTAAAAAAAATAACTATTAGGGCAGCAAGTTGGGCAGATGTCTGTGCCCGTGGCCCGGCCCGACCCGATATAGTTTGGTTTAAAGTTTGTCCATTTATATTTTTAGCTCGGCCCGACCCGGCCCGACTAGGCCGGGCTAGGGCGGGCCCCTAGGGCCGCCCGACCCGATGTACACCCCTAATACCACCCCCCTCCCCCAAAAAAAAAAATTACCATGTCAGGTATGTATGTGCCTGTTCCTCGTGACTTCCCCTTCTCTTCAACACTGAAAGTGGCTTCAAATTGTTGTGAAGCATTTGGATGGTAAAATGTCTGTATTGGGACATATAAATCAGTACCCATTTGGTAAATCATACTCCAATTCTGTTGGGTTGACAATGCATGGACATCGACTTGAGAAGGTGATGATGGAAAAATTTGATGGGCAGCAAGCGGCATGCTATAATTATGATACGACTGACTATATTGTAGGCCACCATAATACTTGTAATAATCTCCACTAAGAACAGACTCTTCGGACCTTCCAGTTCCAAATGCAGGAACAGGAACTTGAACATCTGGTCTTTGTCCTTTCCCATTTCTATCCAAAGTGTTCATGAAAAACTTCTCAAGAGCTGCACCCATCCTTTCTCCTGGAAGTGCAAGGATCTCCCTAAGCTTTCGAGCACCGAAGGAAAGAGCAAATCTTATTCGATGGAAATTTCCTGCAGGCAGCAAGTGAATAATTAGCAACTAGGCAGAGAGGAATCTATTTGGCCTCAAAAGGTAACCGCTGTAAATTGGAAATAATTAGTCACAAAATAATCAAAATCAATGTAAATATGTCAATTCATATAAAACTAAAGTCATCACTAGACCATACATTCAATAAATAGAAAATAGAACTAACAATTTTGCAGCAACATTCAGTGTCTCTGTTTCGAAAGTTCAATATTGGAATGAAATTCTTGATATTCTCTAACAGAGTGATATTTTCCAAGTGAATCAATAATTGTAATTAATTTCTTCTTTAGTAGGTAAAATTACCTCTGCTGACACTACGCCCCAGATTGTTGTTGCTTCTCAGAGGATCTAAAATGTTCAGGTGCTTAACAGGAAATTCCTGAACCACAGTTTCGCATACCCTTGCTGGAACAGAGAATATATCCTTGCAATGTTGCAGAAACTCCTTACTGAGCAATAGTTCATCCCAATCACAATCTGGTGTCTCTGCAACAGGCAAAGGAGATGGGCTTACCAACATCAGGCACTGAATTATAAATAAGTAATCCAATGAAATCATGCAATAGATTAACACTTACCAACAATTTCTGGAAGGGAAGATATGGCTACCGGACCATTTATACTAAGACAATAGCTGTCCCAATCAAATGTGCTATAGTAGTCCAAGAATCTATACAAGACCTGCTAGTAATGGCAGTTCAGTGGTTTTCTTCCTCTTGTGATGTAAACCAAACGCAAACTTGGAAGCATATTAGAAAAATGCTGCATAGAAAATTAAAGGAAGACTCACCTCTAAAGGACCGCGCACAGATGAATGAAAAAGATTCATAATATACAAGACTAATGTTTCCACTGCGTATGTTGATATGAGGCCATGGTGTGCACCAAGAATTCGGCTCTCATAATAGCACCAGGCTTTGATTAAGATAATACCACGTTTGAAAAGATGGTTTTTCCCAACAAGTTCATCAACCTGAGTTTTTATTTTTTTTAAAAAGCTGCATTAGTTTATTCTGATTGCATGTGTTGGCACAGAGAGAGAACTAGAAGCTTCACTTTTATTAAGCCAAGGCATGGGCCAAGCAGAAAAATAAAAATAAATAAGAAGAGGGCGTAGAAAACAAAGAACTTTAACTCAACCCAGGAAAATGAAAATGAAAGAAGTTATTGGATGTCATTCTCAGTAGGACTCAACAAAGGCCCCAATAGCAATTTGAACTATAGAAAGGGAGGGAAGGTAAGACAAATGTAACAAGAAAATGAGTCCCAAATGTCACAAAAGGAAAGCTGAAAAGGAGCAGACGCATACAGAAGTTTGATATAAAGGTGAATTCTGATATGGCATCAAATTTCATATTCGCTTCTAGACTATGGAAAAAGTCCCCTGCATCTTCAAGTTCTGGCATTACGTAGACTTTACAGGCTTATAGTACCAGTAAATGAGTGAAATTTAAGCATATAGATCCAAAGAAATACTAGATATGTACAAGTATAGCTCACAGAACAAGTATTGATCGTTACTACTATCAATAAGATTATACCTGCTCCAGAAAACACAGAGTACAAAGTCCAGCAATCTGATTAAATGAGATGTCAACAGCTATATTTTTCACCGTGCATTTCACAACTGGTACCTGGAGTTCATCACCCAAAAAATCAATATGTTAAGTGTGATAAAGTCAAGAGTTATGATTTGACTGAATAAACATTAACTTTCTCATTGAGGACAAATAGAGAATGCAAAGAATTTTGGAATGGAAACATAAAGAAGCAATAATGGCAAGGGAGATACTCTCTTTCACATAGGATGTAATATCAAAAATAAATTTCAGAAATAGGTGCATAAGCCATGGCATGAAAAGGTGATTGGATACCAAATGAGAAACTATAAGGGATTTATCCAACGGGCTTTAGTCCTTTTTTATCTTTAACTTTCCTTGTCTTTTGGGAGTTGAAGTTACTATTGTCAAGTTCCTCATCATCCAATACTCAATGCAGCAGCAGCAACAACCTTGATCTTTAATAAGACTCCAATGACAACATAGTAGTTAGGCAAATGCATTGGGAAGAAATTAAAGCCTGAGACATATCTTGTAAGGTTATTGTGGCTTTCAAATATTTCTATGCCCTGTTGATTATTTCTACTGGTTATCCATTTAAACTCAGCAATAGCATGAACTATGGTGACTGCTTTATAGTCTAGATAAGCATAGGAATCTCCTCTAACTGCTGTTCTACTGGAGAAGAAGCAATATACATTTGAGCCTCTGGCCAATAATAAACCACACAAGCCAAGAAAAACAATTAATAAAATAACAAGACAGAAATGGAGAGGTGAAGTTTTGAAGGAATTACTGTAATAATTGTAATATTTGGGATAGAAAATTTGACTTTAAACCTGTGCACGTATATATTGTATGTCTTTTACTTGGTATTCAGAGTCCTCTCCAGTTTCAAGTATATTGCATACTGCTTGAGCCAGATCCTCCTCTTCATTCTCTTGACAGAGAGTAGTCAAGTCGATATCCCCATCAGGAAGATAGGTTTTTAGTGGGACTGAACCAAATGGGAAGACCTGTATAAGCATGATGAAATCATATCAGAATCTAACTGCAACCAAAAGGAAAGAAAGGAAGAAACAAAAATGGCAAGAAATTTCATTCACATTCTCCACCAGAAATCAAGGAACATTTATTGCATATATCAAAATGGATTCGATACATCCAAATCATTTAGAGCAGCAACCGTTAGGAAAATGCCAACAAATTATGAGGACAAGACAGAAACAACATCAAAAGAAGAAATACCAAAAATAGAAAACCCACTCCAACAATATATAGTTACAAATACAATTGGATTACAAAATTCAAACCTCTGCTCCATAGTAACCTCTAATCAGACTCTGAACATAATCAGTAACTTCCTTTCGGTTCATCTCAGAAACTACATTCGGTTGAATTGTATATAGTATCTCTTGGGCCCTTTCTTCAGCCATCTGCCAGAGTTCCTCATCAATTGAGAATGGTTGTTGGTTGGGTGAGGGGGAAGAAGAAGAAGAAGAAGAAGATGAAGAGGAAGAAGGTGACAAATTTCCTTGATGATCTTCCATAGCAGCGGATACTGGAACTTATATCTCCTGCCAAAAAGACCTAGAACCACAAACAAGATGTCTCAATGATGACCCATCTACTGAACGTCAAACAGCACAGCAAACTTTTAATTGAGATCCTCTACAAATAAAACAGTATACAGGGAAGCAGAAATAAATTAGCCAAAATTACAGTCAGCATAGCCTAGGATAAAAGGTAGAAATAAGAACACATTGCTAACTAGTTATTCATTTTCATAAAAATCAGTGGAGATTGAAAGGGTTCCTTCCAAAGCAACTGTCAACTTATTAATTTGCATATATCCAAGAAGAATATAAGAAGCTTGGCCACTGCAACTGTGCTGCATGACCATTTTGTAATTGTTATGGCTTCATGAACTTGATTTATGATTTAGAGAGAGAGATGCAATAGTGGGGAGAAAAAAAAAAAACTGAAAGTTATTGTCTGAGGTAAGGGTGGGCATTAAAAATATAACCATGAATGAATAGGGATATACACATGTTGGCTCATTCAAAGCAAAGACACATGAAAGGTGCGACAGAATACGACAAATAAGACATAAATAACAAAAAAATTTAATAAAACAGAGCAAGGAGAGAAAGACATCAATCACGACTTACTATCTAATTGACAAGTTCCTTTTGTATTACGTTATAACAAACTGAATTCTTCTTCCCTAGTGAAACAATACAGAATAGAATATCAGCCATTTGTCTATACAATATAACGAGACTATAAGTGAAAGACTCAATTGAATAGTATAACCTAGAATGATTAGGGATATACACAAGTTGGTTCATTCAAAGCAAATACATTTATACATGGAAAGAAGCAACAGAATACAGAAAATAAGACATAACTTACAAAAAAATTTAATAAAACAGAGTATGGGGAGAAAGATGTCAATCACAACTTACTATCTAATTGAAAAGTTCCTTTTGTTTCATGTTTATAACAAAGTGAAGTCTTCTTCCCTCGCGAGATAACACAGTAAAGAATGAGGGTCATTTGCCTATACAATATATGGAGACTATATGCGGCAGACACAATTGTATAGTATAACCATGAATGATTAGGAATAAACACATGTTGGCTCATTCAAAGCAAAGACAATTATACATGGAAAGGAGTGACAGAATACGACAAATAAGACATAACTAACAAAATAAATTTAATAAAACAAAGCAAGGGGAGAAAGATGTCATTCACAACTTATTGTCTAATTGAAAAGTTCCTTCTTGTTTTATGTTATAACAAAGTGTATTCTTCTTCTCTAGTGAGACAACACAGAATAGAAACCTCTTGTCTATACAAGAGAAAGAGACTATAAGTGGCAAACTCAATTGCATAGTTATTACATTTAATATTGCCCTGTGCCATCCATCTATAAACCAATTTTTTATCAGTGACCTAAAGTTGAATTAATAATTCTCTTCAGTGTAGCCTGACATATTTCTTGATTGCACAGAGATTTATTTATAGTTGCCTTGCCTAATTCACGAGTCATTTGTCTTCTACATAAATGTCCGTTTCATACAATAGAGGTACTTATGAAATTCTGTGGGCAATGTTTTCTTTACAGAAAATCCATATAAACTAATCTCAACGGCTCCATAACTGGCCATGTAAATTTAGCAAACCTGGCACTCATTAGTATCAGAGGTTTCAGCACCTTAAAAGTTAAGAAACTTTAAAAGGGATGCTGCTTATCCTCTACAGTATGTAAAGAACACGTGCTAAATGAACGGGCAGAGGAGTATGACCCGCTGGACAGATCAAGAATACGAGTGAAGAGTTCCTTGTTATGGCTTCGGATACTACAGCAGATCACTAACATGAGTGATGTTTATGCTTCCTAGATATTTGGTTGCGCGTGAATTTAAATTCAGCTCTTCAACTTATCAAGGAAGGCTATGCGCCACTCACCCAATTCCCGAAATGGTTCTTGAGCTAGCTAAGCTAGAAAACCCACCCTGACTCAACCCTTGGAATAATGAGGTGAATGAAAACGCATAATTTGAATGATGATAGGTATGAAATTGAATAGCATGTACATTTGCAAAAAGCGGGTAGCTGCCCTCGTTTTGAATCCTGACTAGGAGTTAAAAATTTGGAGAATGATCCCCAATAATAGGAGTGAAGAACGTTCCTCGCTATGGTTTCGAAAGCTACAGCAGATCACTAGCATGACTAATGTTTATACTACATAGATATCAGGATATGCATGAATTTAAATTCAGTACTTCAGCTTATCGAGGAATGTCAGATTAAAATGATGCCACTTACCACGTCCCACAGAAGTAATTTCCAAAATCCAAGATTGGTTCTTGAGCTAGCAATGCTTGAAAACCTACCCCCACTCAACCCTAGGGTTCATGAGAAGAATGAAAACGGATAGTTTGAATTTCAATAACGATGGCTGTCAAATTGAAGACATAGTATATTAGCAAAGCGGATAGTCGGGGATAATGATTTTTCTTGCACGGAGCCTCATAGGTTCCTTGTCTTGAATCACTTACATTAATGGAGGTCACAGAAGTTAGTGGGGGTTATACCTCAATAAACGGAACAATTTGCTCGCTTTTCTCTTCTGCTTGTCCCACCTTGCTGCGTCTCTTAAAGCCAATTCCGTTGAAAGTTCTGCGCCTCTGCGCTCAAAAAGACACCGATAGATGAACATCATCGTCAATGTTGGAGCAGAAAATTTTCTCAAAAATTAAAACCCTAATCCTCAATCCCCAACAATGGAGAAATTTCTTCAAAATCATTGATGCAGCAGTGTGGGTGGTGGCCCCCACAATTCGTAGGTTTGGACCTTGGGAGCTCAGATTCTGAGTTGTCAAGATCGTACCGTCTTTAAATAATCCTTTCATCCATCCCATGTGGGTCCCAAATGACGTTCATTTATACACATGTACAACGTCGCCTAGATAAATCCCAAAAACCGTTACCTTTACACAATCACCCACCAATTTCCCGCCATGTTGACTCTCGCTCCTAAAACCCTATCTGCTTCCCCATTTTTGCAGAACCCCATTGCTCAAGTTCTTATCCATGACTCTAAAGTCTCCACCTTTAAGCTCAAATTTAGCAGAAAATGCAAATCCGAGTATCAAACTGAAAGGGGTCTGCAATTTGAGACAGGCGAGGCCTTTTTCCGGTGCGAAAGCGCCACTGGCCGCGACCTCGGTGTGCTCGCTGCAGCACTACACAAGAAGTCAAAAGGGAACTTGCGTGTTCTTGACGCATTGTGTGGCTGCGGAATACGATCGCTTCGGTACCTCGAAGAAGCCGAGGCGGATTTTGTTGTGGCAAATGACGGAAATGATAATTATAGAAGCACTATTGTGGAGAACTTGTCAAGGGCAAAGAAAGGTTCAGGGAATGAACAGAGATGGGCAGTTACTCATTTAGAAGCTAATCGTGTGATGACAGATTACTATTTGAAGAAGAACTTCTTTGACTTTATTGACATTGATTCATTTGGGAGTGATTCTTCTTTCTTGAGGTCTGCTATTATCGCTTTGAAACTGGGCGGGTTGCTCTATGTTACTTCAACCGACGGCTACTCGTCTGGGGGTCACCGTCCTCATCAGTAAGATTTGTATTTTCTTCATCTATTACGGTTGGAGTGAGGTTCATAATTCATATTTATATCCCTTATTAAAACTGTTTTCTGAACTATCTTTTCTTTGAGCGTTTCTGATTATATACTGTGATCGGTTCAATTAATCTTTGCTTTGTTGAGTGTTATTGAACCATGTTCTCGTGATTGATTATCTTTGGACATTTGATAATTACGGTGACTGAATTGTTGTGGGACAAATTTTTCTGCCTAACATGTTTTATAGGTGATTGCATGTTCTGCTGTATCAACTTGGTGCCATCAGTTGGTAGTTTATAACTTTATATTTTTCTCGCTAGTTCTTTAGCTGCATATGGAGCTTATGTGCGCCCTATGCCATATTCGAATGAGGTTGGTTTACGAATGCTTATAGGTGGGGCTGCAAGGGAGGCTGCGGTGTTGGGTTATCATATTACCCCTTTATTTTCGTACTACGCTTATCATGGACCTGTTTTCCGAGTCTTGCTGAGATTAAATCGTGGGAAGCTTCATAACAATAGGTGCTATATCATAGTGTTTGTGTTACATCTTATTAGTTCATTTCTGGGTCCTATTTCTAATTTATTACTTTCGTTATGACTGTAGATATTATGGTTTTATTGGCTATTGCCACCGGTGTGGAAATTCTCAAGAATTTTCATGGGATGAACTCAACCAGATCAGTTGTTCCTGCAGTAATTCAAAGGTATGATCGGTCTTGTTTGAGACTAACTCTTTAGGGGCTTGTCCAATGTCTATATTTTTTCAGTTGGCATGCTATCTTTTAAATATTTACTTTTATTATTGAGGAATGTTGTTTGCCCATTGTTTCTTAGGTTATTGTTCTGACTTCTGATAACATGTGTGTGTTTGTTTTGTTTGAATATTGATGAGAAAGGTATTGCAAAATGCAAATGACATAAATTTCCTTAAATCCATTCATCACTCTTCCTTTCTGAATCTGCTGTTACTTGGTGACAATGATATAATACAATTACAATATTACTTGGTGGCAGTAATATAATACAATTACAATATGAAAGACTACATCGGTGGATTTGGATTATTGAAAATCCTGCTTTTTCCTCATCTTCAAGTAGGGGGCTCGTACAAGTGGTCGAGCATGTGATTTAATTTGATACACAACAAAGATTCTTACTAGGGCTTAACATGCCGCAAACCAATTTTAATAAATGTTCTATGTAATAGGAATAGGAGAATTATGAAATATCATATAGACTGCTATTTAGTTTACCATATCTAGATTACAGAAAGAGTGCTTTTTATCATATACTCATTTTTTACTTTCTTTAGTGAATGTCATTCTAGATGTCAGGATACGCAAGGTACTTCCAATTTCTTTTCTTTTTCAGGTTTCTACCTCCCTTGTGGTTTCAGGACCACTCTGGACAGGACCTCTTCATGATGCTGCCTATCTTGTGGACATGTTAAATCTTGCCAAGCAGTGGGAATGGGTTGGCAGTGACGGTGCAGACAATCTTGGAAAACTTATTAAACTGATGGTGGATGAAAGTGACCCCACGTTGCCATTTGGGTACATCAAGTTGGATGAGGTCCTTCTGTGAATGATTTTGTTGAAGTTACCTCTCTGTGGCATTGTAAAAAAATTTAGTGATTCTGGTTTGAACAATGACTTATGGTGGTTTCTCTTCCATATATCCAGATGGCAAGTCGTGCAAAAATGAATTCTCCTCCTCTGAAGACCTTGATGAGCGCCATGCATAAGGTTCTCTTCTGTTATCCCATTTAGCAACCGCACACCCTTATTTATCTTCATCTTTTTTTTTTTTAACCAATTGTTTTGTTGTCTAAAACCATATTTCTCTCTTGACTGTTAGTCCACCCCCTCTTCCATATACTTAAGTATTAATTTGGCATGCAAAAAGTTAGATATGAAAATGAAAATGAAAATAAAAAAGGTGATTTTGTATATAGAAAATACCTATAATACTTTTACTTTTAATGATTGGATAATGATTAATAGATAATATTAAATAATTATTAAAAGGGCAAAATTGACATTTTAACAAACTTTCTTTTTCCATTTCATTTTTCACCCTGATACCATTCACGGCATTAGTTCATGATGACATAACTGTAGAAAATTCGAGTTGTTACATTATTGAAATTTAATTTGCTAGCAAGTTTAGCTTACTAAAAAGTATAAAAACCTTAGAATGCTTTATATGACAACAGTAGATCGGCTATCTGACGGGTGGTTCAAGAAATTGATGTATCAACTCAAACTTTATACTGTCTCAAGCTGCATTCTTATGTCGCTGAACTTAAAGAACCATTTAATGAAACTTTACTCTTAAGCTATGCTATAGTACGTAACGTATGATTAACTGCTTTACATAAGGTTGCTATCTGATGTATCAAACATGATAAATTTCGTATGAACATGCATAAATTATTATAGTCATTTAAAGATTGGACGTATTTTCAAGTTAACTTCTTTATGTGGTTTTGGAACTTGTCTAGAGTTGATTCTCATTTGGGAAAGCTTGTGGTAGTTTTTGTGTGGGATATTTTCCGTCTGTGGAAGAGGCTGATGATCCTTTTACTTGGAATGCTTTCCTTTGGGATATTCAGACTTTGTTTGGATTTGGGTAAAGAAAATGGGATGGAGAAAGGAAAATGAGAGTGAGGAAGTAAAGATGTAAACTGAAAATAAATATTGTTTTTCTTCATGCTTGAACAAGACAAAATTTAGTTGCTTACATAGACAGGATAATGCATCTTTGGTAAGTGATCCAAAATGTCACTTGCTTTCTCAAACTGGTGGCAAATCTGGTGTATAGCTGCTGACCAAAAAATAAGGAAGTTGTCTTTCATTTTATCATCGTTATTTTGGTTTATGATTTTGGTTAGATATGAGAAATTTTGGTTATATATGATTCATGTTGCCGTTAGATGAAAGCTTCAGAGACCAGAGACTAACTAATTTTCATTGGTTTTATTGCAGAAGGGGTATGCTGCCAGCAGGTCTCACATAGCCACCAATGCGATCAAGACAAATTGTCCCATGACAGAATGCATCGGTATTGCCAAGGAGCTACTGCTGATTCGTACTGCTGAATGATTTGAGAGCTGAAGTTACCTACCGGTGGCTGTTGAAGCGCTCACAATGCTGTCGCTGGATGCAATGGTTGATGCCTGACTGAAAATGAGCTAAATGGACAGACGTTTGAACAATGAAATAGACTGATTACACGTTGTTGCAAACTGAGGACTCAGAATATTGAAAGAATTGACCGAAAAAAGAAGAAGAAGAGAGAGAGAGAGAGGGGGGGGGGGGGGAGGGAACATATTTGTCTGCGTTGATGTTGAGGTGTAACATGAAGAGAACAAGGTCTCACTTGGACGTGCTTTTAGTCTCTGAAATTTCATACTCAAGGAGCTTAAGTATCTGTTATGTTATTCTCTCTTTTTAATTTTTAAGAACGATACATGCCTACCTTCTTTGTTTTTCCCTTTTTGTTGGTGCTGAGTAAGATGCATGTCTATCTATCTAAAACATGAACATCGCAGCTGTGATCATATTTCCTTGTGGTTGTCATTTGGCTTTCCATCAAATTTGAGATGGTTTACAAAGCCAGTTTTATTGAGTAGTGAAGGCAAAGATGGCCTTATGAAGAGAACTTGGAATTAAGCTATAGGAAATAGGCGGTGCCTGTAGCTATCAGCATTTAATGTAGGATACTGGGGCTACAGGGGCATCAGCTTTATGTTTCGAATTGATTTTTGTAGCAGATTCAAAGCTTCACTGAATTTGTGGAAATTTTCCTTAGAATCAATAAAATACATACTTAGAACACCATTCGTTTTTTGAAATTCATAGGATTGGAATTGATTTTTCTTTTTTTTAAGAAATAATTGTGTTAATGATCTAGTTGATATTTTGGCTAGGGTATATCGTGTGTAGGGTGAATTGTTTTTTTTTTTTTTTGGGGTGAAGTTCTAGTTGGAACCATGATTGAAAAAATCGGATCGGACTGGTCGGTTCGACCGAGAACCGGTCCCTGATCCAGTTCGGTTGAGTTGAAGAATTGGACAATCTCAAAACTGGTCAAAAATCGGTTAAATTGGTCAAGAACCGGTAAAAACTGGACTGAAAAAATCGGTTTGAACCTGTCTGAAGCAATTTTTTTTTTTTTCTTATATAATAGAATAATTCATTTTAAATAAATTTGATAAATTAAAAATAGAAGGTAATAAAAAAGATGAGTGAGTTGAAATATGAAATTTTTTTAAAAAAAAGAAAAAGAATATAAGAGAAATAAAATATGCATAATTAATTATTTTTTATACTTGCTTTTTATTATGTTCAATTTTCTAATAACATTTCTCTCAACTATTAAGATACTTAGCTAAAATTATTATTTATTATTTTATTTTTTAATAATAAGTAGAATCTTAATATAATTTAAAAATTCTAAAAATTTAATATTAAATATTAACTTTTAATCATAGATAATTTTTATTTTAAATTAAATATTAATATTTGTAATATTTTAAAAAATATTAAATTAGTAATCAAATATTTAAAATTTACTAATATTTATTTGTTATATTAAAATTTTAATATATAAATTTTTTTTAAATAATATATTTAATTATTATCGATTCAATCAATGAATCGTAAATCAATACTTCCACTAGTTCAATAACAAGTCCGATTTTAAAAATATTGGTTAGAACTCTCAACATTTCATGTTTATCACACGAAATAGCTTAGACATTTCGGCAGAATTGAGATTGAGAAAATAAATGTCAGAATTTAAACGCCCATAATTTAAAATTGATCCATGATTAGTGATCTTTCCCCCAAACCAAAACTCTTGCGCCCGTATTCTTGGATTCTTCAAGATCTCGGGATAATATTTATTCCTTTTGTATTCTGTACCGGCTGACGTGTACTATCTAACCCGTGGTTGCAATGAATACTTATTTGGCCAAGAAAACAATCTCTTCGGTATTCAAGTACACCGAACAATTTATTTTACATTCCATATAAAAAACCCTGATCAACTTAAAAATTTATAATCTCCCGAAGCTTTTGATATAGCCAGGATATTATCATCTTCCATAATTACCACCCTATACCGACCACATTTCGCTGTCTGAGCTGTCACATTGCAGGACTCGCTTATGTGTATAGGACTCCTTGGAAGTTTCTTCAGCCGAAACAATATTTAGATCAAACCAAGGAGGCGAAGTCCAAGAAATCGACAGCCAACTCATTAAAAAGTAATTAGTAAAAATATGAAGATGGGCACGCAAAAGAGAATAAGAAGGTGACACTGTCGAGAGCTAGAACTCCGTTGGATAGTTTTTAATAATAAATATTATTTAATTATAATACTTAATAATTAATATTTAATTCAAGGTGAGAAGGAACACCTGGACCTATTTAAGTAACGTACCAATTTTCTATTTCTCATTTTTTAGTTAGAGGGGTATAAACATTGAAGCCACAGGTTATGTCCGACTCAGGGAACCACTTCAAATAAAATACATAATTTCTCTAGAGGTTCATTCTCTTCAAAATCAGATTACAGGTCGGAAAAGTATCAAAAGTAAACCAGATAATTTTTTTTTAAAAATCCCTAAACAAGCAAAACTGAAATTTCCAGAATCAAGCAGCGTACGGTAACAAGTTTCTCACATGGGGATCCAACAAAACTAAAGAAATTCTAGAACTGCTTTTAGGCGCGAGCAGCAACTCCTACTCCAGCAGGACGAGGTGCTTGACCAGGTTGACCAGGCCTTGGTGCATCATCCTTGAAAGGAAAACAAAAAATTTTATCAAATATCGGCATGTGAAGCATAAAATTAAAATTGAGAACAAGGGAGTATACTACCAATTAGCCATGAAGTACAATTTTATAGGCATGCACTATAATATACCAATATAAATCCCCTGATAGTCTAATTATCAACCAAATAATTCCAATATACAAGCATCAAAAGCCAAAATACAATTTCCTTGGTTCATAACTCAATAAGGAGAAACAAATAAATAAACCCTCCAATTAAAAAAGATCAACGAAAAAATGTGAAAATAAGAAAAATTAGCTGAAAACCCCATTTATATTAAATTAAAAATGTTTCATATTTCACTTTAAGAAAGAAAAACAAAATTAACCGATAAAAAGAACAATGGCCGCAGACCAGGAAAAAAGAATAATAACGAATGAGGCTCATTTCACATCCAGGAATAAGATGTGCAAAGAACACAATATCCCAGTTATATGCTTAAAAAACAGATGCCCAACCATTAGAAGGGGAATGAAGGATTTTCTAACAAGAGAACTCAAATAATAATATCTGTAAAACAACTAATGACATATAACATACCAAATTCACCTATGGCCAACACATTATGAACATGCAAAAGCATCCACAATACATTGCATGTCAATATATTTGATCATAAAACAATAACATATTTGAATATCCTGGAAGGTAAAATTGCCACAAGGTGTTTCAATATAAAATTAATGGTTTTGGCAAGGAAAGAAAACTATAACCATCCCACCCAATAACAGAAACTCCTTTTTTTTTTGGTTTTGGGTGGGGTGGCCCCCGGGGGGGGGGGGGGGGGGGAAGGGAGGATGACTCTGAATTCTGTATTAAACCACCATGGCAACGAATTGGTTCTTTTCAACACTTCATAAAACAATGCATCATTGACATTATGGTCCAAATAGATATGGCCGTGAGTTTCAAAAGGGTTGCTCAAAATTTTCAACCACATGGCAGTGCTACTTTCTGGGGAGGTCAAGTGCAACATATTAAGATTGAGTACACAGCTATAAACGACCCATCAATTATCACTTGTTAGGAATTTAGTAATCAATCTCATTTGGGCCTTTCCAGTATTCTCAAGTGCTCCTTAAGCACCTTTAAGGACCATTTGGGATCTCCAAAAGAGTCCAAACAATTATAAAAAAGCAGGCCTCTTGATTGTTTTAGAATGTATTAACATCAGACTTGAACACATCAAAAATCATAATACCATTTTGACCACAATAACACCATTAGTGACATATGGAAGCAAAACAACAACACCGAAAACAGAAGATAAATCTGAAGGATGCTTTGGTAAATTAGCATACCCTGCGCCTGATGAAGCGCTGTGGTGGCTCACGATTTCTCCTATCAGTGCGAGAACGAACCCTCACAACATGAGAATGAATAGCGCAGGAAACACAATACTGCATCTTCACATACAGCTTGGGGAGCGTGTATTCTACAGAATAACAAATATTCAGTTAAGTAACAGAGCAGATACAAATAAAAACATAAACCCAGAAAGAAAGGGAAAGGTCATTACGTTCATAGACACAGGCTTCCTGAACATCTCTAACAGCAGCTTGCTCAACAATGTTCCTCACAAGGAACCTCTTGATTGCCTTGTCCTTTTTTCCATGCAAATCAGAAAAGAAAATGTCAAATACCACTACTTTACAGATTCACAAATACATAAACATAGCGAACATTCAAGCACGTGCTCATTCAACTCAAACAAAGTAATAAAGTGCTAATAGCCGGAAGCAGCTCATCGACTTTGAAACAGCACGCTGCGTAAGCGCTTTGTGCTGTGCTTTCAATGAAAACCATTTTGCTAGGGACAAATTGAAGGCCAAACAAGGTACAAATAATTGAAAGGAAGAACAGTAACAATTTACTGATTTTCGATGCCTCATACCTTGGGGCAGCATTTGCCACAGTTAGAGCATCGAATGAATTTGACATGTCCACGGCCATGCTTGTTGCGTCCACCGTTCCTTCTCTTGAATGTCTGTAAGAGGATTGAGAAGAAAGTGAGTGGAAAAGAGAGAGAAGATCAACCAGATTAAGATGAAGACATAGCCAAGAGTGCGAAAGGTGGTTCCAGCGAGGATCCAACCATTGTTGCCGGAGAGATCTGAAGCTCCTGGGCAGGTCGGCTCTAGCGAGGGCTTCTAGGGGTGCTGCCTGTGGTAGAAGAGATAGATTAGGGCTTCAGAGGGAGTGGAATTTATAAAGGGTGTCATTATCAATCGGGTCGGGTGTGAATTTGAGTTGCGTTTTGGGTCAAATACGTAATTATATATAATTTAGAAGATTTGATAAAATTATTAACATGATCATATTAGTGGGTTTAATATTTAAATCCAACTTACATATTAGCCACGTACCCACACACATATACATAATATTTTATTTTTAGTAATTTAATTACTAACTAAAATTTTTTAATTCATTCGATTAATTAAATAAAATTTGTAACTTTTTAAATAAGATTTTCTAACACTTATATCTAATAAATTGCACTTTAAAATGCTGACAAATGTTGGTTTTTGCTAACAAGTGGTGTTTCAAGAATATTTTATATACTCTTATTGCTATTACATTATAATTGTATTAGATTTAGCAAAATAAGCTTCTATGAAAGAGAAAGAACTTCTATAAAAGAAGTAAAATGGCTTCGAAAATGCTTCCATAAAAGAAAGAGAGAAGGGCCCAAATAGAGGTGATTCTGAGTTGAGTTAATGATTGTGAGAGTTTATAAGTTTTTGTTAAACTTGTAAAATTAATGAAAAATTTTCTAGTGAAAATTCGAGGATTGGATGTAAGTTTAAATTGAAACTAAATTAAATAGATTTTAGAGTTTGTTTTTTTTAATCTCTAAATTTTATTTTAATATTTTGCATCAAACATTGATTATTTGTAGTTGAATGTACCTTCCTACATCTATCTCAAATGAAGTAATTATTAAAAATATTATCAAATTATTCTAATTTATTTAGAGATAAGCTTTTTATATCAAGTTTGAAAATACATTGAAGAGTACTTTATTTTCTTTTTGCATAAATTTCTTATAATTATGTATACAAAATTTTCTTTCATTGTTATAGCTGTTATTTTGCTTTATATTCTTCAAAATATTCTCAATCATAAATGTTTCAGAAAAACAATTTGAAATATCCTAAGTTTTGAAAACCCAATTCATCCAGTCTCGAGCCTCGATTGCCTTATGTAACAACCTTCCATGCTCTTAAGCTTCCCAGCTAGTACCCTGAATGGTTTTAAGGAATTAAATAGAATCCCTTTTTCACAGTATTTATTATATTTTTATAATCATTATTTAATAATTTTTATTTCTTTTTATTATTTTTAAAAAATAAGAATACACAAATTATTTTAGATCTTCAAAATTATTTTTTTCATTCAATTCCATTCTATTTTCTATCTCATTTTATATCCTTTTTATTTTAGATACCAAACAAGGCTTAAGTTACCACATCTCAACATTCATTCATATATTTAATTGTCCATCATGTGACACTGAATTATTTCAGCTTCCGTAGCTACACCTATATAAACAATATGACTAGAAATGGAGAATAACATCTTATGATAAGTTTAGAAAATCCATTTAAAACAAACAAACCATCACAGAAGATACAGGAAACACAGCTGATATATTACTCGTCGTTCTGAAGTAATGATACATCAAACATCTCACTTATAAAACAATCTCGATGATATTGAGGGTCTGTCATTTGTCAGTACATTTTATTCCATCTCAGAAAGATGCTGCAAAGTTGTGATCTCGAGCACTTTTCAACCAGAGCTTTCAGATTAAGAGCTCTCTTTCTCGTACACTTCACTGGCATATTTCCAATTAACAACTTTCCATATGTTCTTCAAATAGTCTGGTCTGACATTCTTGTACTGCAATAAGAAAAACAAACAGCATATTTCAGGAAACCTTCTGAAAACTGATGTACATCTAGGAAGCTTAGAGTGTTTTGCGTATGCCCTTTTGTTTCTCTCAAATTGGCCAAATGAAAGCAAAATATGAGGCTTAACATTGATACATGATGATGATATAGGGAGAACCATTTAAGCCCAAGAATAAGTACTCTTTCAGAATTGGAAAACGTGCTGGATGCCAAGTCTCTCATCCTCAATTAAAAAAATTGGCCTTCATGAGAATTCTACAATGAAGGGGAGAACATTTGCATGGGCACGTGTCTCAGAAAGACAGAGTGGAGTTGGTTTTTTAGTGCATCAAAATGTTACATAGATCTTGCTTGTAAAGAAATTCTTATTGAGTCAACAATGTGAAGTCTCATATGTTTACATCCCATCATACATATATATTTTTCATTTTCTCAAGGCCCAACAAACTACAGAGGATTCAACTCTTCTCAATTGGACTTATTTACCACATCAGTGGCAACAACATAAATGGTTTGTTATCACATGGAAAAAGGATAGGAATTTCCTAAATTTTGATAAATCTGTCAACGCTATATACTTCTTTAAATATCTTATGATTAACACACTTAAAGGATATAATTATAAAAAGCTCTCAAATATACTGTAACAATGGCTATTATGTAACCAATAGGGAACTCCAATTTTTTACCTGTAGGTAGTATGCATGCTCCCATACATCTACACCAAGTAACGGAACTAGATTCGATCCTTTAGTTACCAATGGGTCCTGCGATAAAGATGTTCAAACATACATCTGGAGAGTAACATGTCCAGAGAAATCCATATACACTGGGGATAACATTACCTCAAATATAGGGAAAATTACTTCAACTTAAAAATGCACTACATCTAATTATATTTGTATGGAGCTAAAAACATCTCTGTTAACTAAATGGACTTAAATGTGGGGTGTTTCTAAAGTTGAAGCAAGGTTCTTGTAGGTTTTAGTTTTGAAAATAGAAGGAATCAGGGGAGATTTGTGAAAATTCAATTTAAAAAAAAAATGCAAAGGGAGAGGGGGGTTGGTGTAATTGGCTCTTAAACATAAGCTTTTAAAAAAAAAAACTATGAAAAATATGTCAACAGATATCTTCTCTAATATTGGCCATAGCAAGCTTTGTATATTTTAAGCTCGGTAAACATTTGCAAAACTCCTTCAGAATCAAGACAAGATCATAGTATGTATCACACATGAATATTATGACTTATGAGAAAAGAACAAGCTCAAAACCTTACAAGTTAAACCTGGACCATAAAGTCAGATCACAAATTTTTTTAAAAAAAAGTTGTAAATGTTATTACCAATATAGGTATCAGAGTAATCAGGCCAAAATTGGCAACTAAACCAAATTAAAGGGAACTATTATTAATTATCAACAATGTATAATGTCCTATAACTGATCTATGTTGCCTCTTGGAATTGTGTGGTATAGAAGGAAGAGGTTCTCCTGGCCGAAATATTATTAGCCAAGGAACTTTTTTTCTTTTTCTTTTTCTTTTTTTTTGGGGGGGGGGGGGGTGGAATTTTACCTGATTTGCAGTGGTTTCAACTACAAGCCTCTTCAAGTCTTTGTCTAGACCAAGCCACTGTCATAGCAGTACAATGTGACTATAAGCAAACAAACCAATTCTGAGAAGAACGCAGGAAATAGCATATGCAAGGACATAAGACTTCTGAATATTTCACACTATGCAAAACTTACCACCCATCCAGACCCCTGTAGGGCTGCACCTTCTGCATTAATCTTATGTATCAATGCTTCCAAAGAACCAAAATGTGTATCAATGGCCCATCCAAGGGAACCTTTTGGTGGTTCACCACCTCCTTCCTGGAAGGCATGCGGTATTAGGTGAATGAACTACTGAACACAAAAAGTAACCATAAAAAGAAAAAAATTCAATTTGACTTACACGAATAGGACTCAGATTTTTCCAGAAAATAGAATGGTTGATATGACCTGTTGGTAAATGGTTTGTAAGTTACTTTTTAACTAAATTGAGGTATAATAACAACATTGGGGAAAAAGAACATAAAAAAGGTCTCTGATCCTTCTTTACGAAGTTGTTTGACACATTTTTAAGCCATAGATTATTTTCCTTAAAAAATGATAAAAAAGGTGACTATGGCAATGACATCAAATAACTTCCCTAGTTTCAGCGAATAAGGCCTAAATTACAGTCTTGAAACCTACACAAAAACACGTGATGATGGATGTGGCCCAGACACATAACATGAGTAGATCAGAAACTTCCAATAGTCAAATATAAGGAAAGAAAAGAAGAACGCATAATGGTCTTAAAAGTCATTGTAAGTAACTGGACAAGCAGTGTCCAATTATATGTAAAAGGGTCTCACAAAAAACTTAGCTAAATACCAGAAACCTTAGTCTCCAGCAAGGATGCCTTCAATATGAACTGATAGTCATTCTAGAAGCTCGAAGTTCCAAAATTCCAAATGCCATCCCCGCATGGCACATATTAGTTGGCGAATTGATTAAGATATTTCAAAACATACAAGGTATAACTTATAAGCATGCTTACATGATTATTCTTTTCTATTAAACAATGACCCTTAAAGATTATAACTGGCCACTTCTGTCATTAATTACCAAGGAAAATGACAACTTGGCGGTTCAAGAATAAAAATTAACAATCAAGAAGAAAAACCACACACATGCACACAACTTATGCTACTATAAGTTGCTCTCATGACCACATCACTAGAATGTGTAGTCATATTTGCAAAATGTTGCTTTAAGGTGCTTGTACTCCAATAAAGATAGTCACCAACATTCTACTGGCCTAATTAGTAGCTCTAAAAAACTATTCCTGCTCTCCCAGCTCCATTTTGATATATTAGTTGTTATTAATAGGGTTAACTAAGCAATTATCTAGAATAACCTTAGCTAAACTGAAATTTTCGATTCATTAATTAGTTCCAATCTATTCGATGATAAAATCACTAGCATAAATGGATCACAGACTTACCAGAATTTATCCGCTAATTAAAATTACTATTCATTTAAACGCTCCACCTATCAGAGTTTGAGTTTTGACTACCTTAACATCATCACAGGAAAAGAAATACACATAATGATACAATCAGTTGCTCTCTTGACTACATCAAAGTAATGTGTAGTCACATTTGCAAGTAGTTGTTTACTTCTTTTTGATATAGTAGTAATTATAAACAGGGTCAACTCACTTATTTTGTAGAATTACCGTAATTAAGCTGAAATTCACCACTTAGTACCAATCTATCTATCAGTTCATGACTACCTTAAGATCAACAAAACTTGATTTAGTCAACACAATCTTATGGACAATCACAGCGGCGTCGACTAATTCATTTCACTTCATAATATCGCCATATTTCAAACCCCACCCCCGCAAGGAAAAAAAAAGGAAGGAAAAATGAAACATCGAACCTCCGCCATTGAACTTGATGGCACTCTGCAATTTAACGACAGCAGCGGAGTCGCCCTTTTCCGTGGCATCTTGAAGCTGTTCGAGGGCTTTGTTATAGTTGGTGACGTAAGTCTGATGGTGCTTCTGATGATGAAGCTGCATGATTTCGCCGCTGATCGCAGGTTCAAGGGCGCCATAGTCGTAAGGAAGGTCGGGTAAAGTGAAGGTTTGCAAGCCGCGATGAGATTGAGCGGCAGCTAACCCTAATCCCATTGATTTGGGTCCATTCAGAAGCGCAGAAGATAGGGTTTTTCGGGACAATAGGGCTCGCACAGCCATGGCGAGAACGAAGAATGGAGATTGGCGACAGATGTAGGATAATCACACGATTTAGAATCCCTTCTGCAGAAGCAGCAGAAATGAATAACCCAGTTCACTGTGACTGTGTATTTATACACGCGTGAACCCTATTAAAGAGACTTGCTAAAGTGACAGCTAGGGGTTCCATCAAGCTGCACGTACTAGGAAGCATATTCCAATTCAATTACCGTGGGCAGTGGCGGCGTGGCTTGCGACAGATGTATCTCGCTGTGCGTTGGCTTTCTCTGGTTGAACGAGCCCGTTCATATTTCTTCCCCCTATTTAATGTTTTTCTTAAAATTATCTTAATATGACAAATTAAAATTAAGTACAAATTTATACATTTTTATTATCATTTTTTAATAATATATATTTAACTTTTCTAAAGACTAAATTATGTTGTTATGTAAAAATTATATATTTGTAATATTTTTTATTATAAAATTTAACAATAACAATATAAAATTTTACAAATTTTTTTATATAAATAAATAATCAAATAAATTTATGAGGTTAAAAATAATTGGTTAAACTATATTTTTGTCTCTGTAATTTTATCAAATTTTTAATTTAATTTCCTGTAATTTGGATCTTATAATTGACTCTTCACTGTTCAATGCTGTTAAGTTTATACTGAGATGTCTAATGAGAATCTAACGTGGTTGCCAATGTAAAATGACTCATTTACCCCTTCATGTGAACACACCATCCTCGTTTTCGTTTTTGCCATAAGGTCAAATCAATCTAAAATTTTTGTTATTACAAGATCAAAACACAAATATTTAAAAAATAATAATTAAAAAAATAAAAATAAAAATAAAAACATTTTTTTAATTCTATTTGACGAGAAGTTGGAAAATTATATTTATCGTATATTTACTTCTTTTAAAATTAAAAATTAAAAGAAATCTCAAGAACCTAAATTGCTTAAAGAGCAACAACATAGCATGCTATTATTTTTCTAGCAACAAGGGATCCGAGTTGAGAGCTGAATATGATTTAGGAATTCTCATTAGCAGAAACTCTAGTACTAATCACGTTCACTTCAAGATTCTCAAACTGGAACACTTTCATCTCTACTGTTCAATCGATTCGGTTGATTTGTCGATGTTGCAGAGTAGAAACGGAAATAGAGGGATAAATAATTCAGCTACCACGGTACAAATTTGTCCAAGTTTTAAAGGTATTTAATGATAAGGATTCTTTTACAAAGGCTTTAATGTCGTAAGTACCAAATTACAATAAACTAAAATAAAAGGACTAAATTAAAAATTTAATAAAATTATAAAGACAAAGGTATAAAGAAAGTAAATATTTTTAAAATCATTGTGTTATTACACGTGAATATAAATAATTATTCTTTAAAGAAAAAAGCATATAGAACTATTTTATTTTATGTTTATTTATAATCACCTGAATAATTAATGGTCTGTAAACAAAAATTGTGTAAGTAAACATTTTGTTCTTGTAAAGAAATAGGACAGTAATCGATACAATTAATATTATTTTTTATTAGTAAAGGTCAAAGTTTGTATTAAAAATTAATTATGTAAACAATGTATAATTTAGTTTGTTTACTAAAGCAATAAAAAGTGCAAATATTTTAATATCTGACTTAGAATAATAATTTAGGACAATAACTTAGTTTTATTTCATTAAAAAATAAAAAACAAAAACAAAAAACAGTGCCAAACACCCTATATAAAGGTGATTTAGCATGAACTGAGTTACCATGGGATCTCTTGTTTGTTATTGCCTTCACTAAATGTTGGAGTTTGTTTTCTTAATATAATATATATATATATATATATATATTATTTTTTATCATTCACCTTAGTTCATCTTGCACTAAATTTTAGGTCAATCAATATCATTTTTTAACTTTTAAATATTATGGATTATTTTGTCTAAAATTTTGTTTTTGTGATAATAAAAGACATAAATTTGTAGAATGTCAATTAAAATTGTTAAACATTTATTGTTAGATTAAAGTTTATAATTGTTAATTAAAGCATAATATTTTTATTTAATCATATTTAGCCTACACGTCACATCACATTTTGACTGTAACTCAATTTCATATCTAGACTTTTGTTATAAAATAATAGTTGCCACACTTTAGCTAACAATATCTCCTTTGGCAATTATTTTGTTGCATGTGATTTTGGTTGTAATTTCGTTTTCTTTTCTAAGGAAAATGGGGCAAAAAACCTAAGAAAAACAATAATAATTACATAGTATTTTGGATAATGCAAGTCTCTGAAAATTTAAAATAAAACATTCAATTGAGAAAGGGAAGGATAGAGGTCCAAAAGTGAACTCCAATGGAAAGCTCAAAGTTATGGTTGGCTAAAAGGTTAACACATTTATTAGTTTCATGAAAGATGTATGTCACTCTGATCAACAAGTTCCCTTCCATTACTCTTTTGATCAGCATAATCATATAGTTTGAAAGACTAATTCCACAAAAATTCATTTAAGGCACTTACTAAGTTAAAAAGAGTCTAGCTCAAGTTATATCCTACAAAAACCCATGTTCCAAGTCAACTTCAACCCCATATAAGCATCCTAAGTTTTAGCTTGCATAGAAAAGTACCACCTAATATTACAAGAAAAACCACCCATTCATCATCTATCAAAATCCTTAAAAATATCATCACACTTAACCAAGCCTTAGTTCTCTTTACTTGGTCCATCACAATTTATGTTTATCTAAGGTTTATTCAAGGACCACCATTTGAAAAATATGATAAGCTAAACCAACCCTTGATGTAGCTTATTGACATGATGGACATAGCCCAAAATATTTTGGGATGAAACACGAAGCTTGGAGTTATTAGTATTAACAAAAGTTGCATTTCTCCACTTTCATAGCATCCAACAACGGACACCAAAAGCTAAGTACCAAGGACAATGACTATGTAAAGTTGAAGCATCTCATAAGTTTAATGCCATCCATTCCTTAAGGAAAATGGTAAAGAATATTAGTCTTCTATCATGAGAGACTAACACATCCCATATCATCATAATAGCAGTGTAGTCCCTTAAAACATATATAACTCTCACAATTCTCAAACAAATATGGCACACATGAAACTCTACTTCATTTACTTTGAAACTCTATAGTGTTAAGCTTATTCTATGTAGCCAGTCATAGGAAGTAATGGATAAGTTTAGGTCTTGGCCATTTCCAAATAAGCATTCACAATGAAGTTTGATTGCCAAGCATTTCTCCCATAAGATACATGTAACCACTTCGAACCATATAAATTCCATTAGTTTCACCTTTTCAAATCAAAGCATCAGGACTAAGAAAACTATTTGAATGAGGCATTGCCTGAATTTTTAACCACACTTTTATAGTTAAGAGGTCTTGAAAACGATTCTATCCCATTTCCTATGTTAATCAATCATATCAACTACTTTCCATTATACATAAGTAGTATTTATTGGTTATTGAATAATGTTAATAAGAAGAGTTAAATCATCCATCCATTTGTTAAACCAGAAGTTGGTAAATCTACTATCTCCAATACTATATTTGAAGAAAGAGTCTATATGTCTTTGAATTGAACCTAAAGCTTATCACAAAGTTGAAGCGCTATGAGTCATTTTCAAAAAGCAAACTAAAGGATCACCATTATTATATTTTCTTCAAAACTTCATACCAAAATCCGTATTGGTTACCACAAAGATTCCATCCAAGTTTAAACAAGCAAGCTTTATTCATAATGTTTATATTCTTGATATTTAAACCACCATTGAATTTTTGTTTATATAGATGATTCCAATTCACCAAATGTAATTTGTGAACACTTAGGTCATGTCCCCAAATAAAACTCCTCTAAAGTTTCTTAATTTCCATGTAAAGACTATTAGGAAATCTTCCAACCATTATAAGATAAATTGGAATGAAGTTTAAAACAAATTCAATAAAAGGTAACTCTTCCTACCATACTAAGACAATCAACTTTCCAACTTGACAGCTTCCTTTTAACCTTATCAATAATAAAATTGAAATTCTTTATGAAGGAGCTATTGTAAAAAGAGCCATTCTTAGGTACATAACCAAATCATTGGATATGCCTTTTTTTCATTTCAGGGGTGGCATTCTTGGAGAAAAAATATTAGATTTGGTAACACCAAATATTTGCCTTAAAAAATCACAAAAATAATTAAGATACTCTATGATATATTGAATTTGTTCAACAAAAGCCTCACCAAAGAGAATAAGATCACTGCAAACATAAGATGAGACATTTTTTAGCCATTCTTCCCAATCTTAATAGCCTTTTACCTTTTGTTCAAACCCACATAATATAGGTTAATTTTTCTACACATAAGACAAAAAAAAAATGAGGATAAAATATCCCCTTGTTAAAGCCCTCTAGAAGGAAGAAAAGATTCAATTTTTGCACCATTGCAAATGACTTAAGTAGATATAGAAGAGATGTAATCCATAGCCATGTCAAGGAGATAGAGGCATCTGAATTTTATAGAGAATATTCTTAATAACACTCCACCTAATCCAATTGTAAGCGTTCTTAAGATCTATCTTAATTGCAAAGAAAGAACTTTTACTACTTAAGCATTTCAAAATGTGTACAAGCTTTTATGCCACCACAATATTTTTTTAGATATGTTTACTAAGGATAGACTCACTTGCTATGGAGAAATTCGATTAGGTAGCAATGGTTTGACTTTATTAACAAAAATCAAAGACATTTATTTATATAGAATATTACACGGTGATATAGGCCTCCATTGCATAGTTTCCTCCACTTTAGGAATTAGAATAAGCAAAGTGCTATTGATTTTATGAATATCCTCTTTCTCATTGAAAATCTTTTTGGTGTAACAATAGATGTCATTCACAATAATGTCCCAATTTTGTTGAAAAAAGATAATTAGAAAACCATCATTTCATGGTGCCTTCAAGGCTGCCATAGAAAAACATTACATTCCATGTTACTTTGTTAGAAACAAGCTTGGCTAGGTAAATAATCTCCTTATCCTTCATTTAAGAAAACTTAGTATTATTCAACTAAAAATACTTATCACCATCAATAAAAAGATTTTTTTAAAAAAATCAACAACCATAGTTCTTATGATACTAAGGTTCACCTCTTACTTCCCATTCTCCTTTCTTAACATTAAAATTTTATTTCTCCTTTTCTTAGCAATAATTTTAAAAAGGTAACACCTAGTGTTTTAATCACCATCATTGACCACTAAGTTCAGGCATTCTAGAGCTATAAAATTTTCTCTTGATGAAGAATGCAATCAAGTTCAAGTTAGAGCTTTTTTTATAAGAAAAAAAGTGTCAAGGTAAAGTTTTAAAAGCAAGTTAATCTTTCATTGAATATTATTTAGTCTAGCCAGTGTGCACTTTTTCCTTTTCATCATATAACCCCTTTTTTTTTTTTTTGTTCACTCAAATTCATACTCAAGGGAAAAAGGCTATCACAAAGAAAAGACCCTCTTGTCCAAGTATAGAAGATAAAGTCATGAAAGGGTTCATGCATGTGCCAAACAACTTTAAAACAAAAAGGTCTTGGTGTAATGGTCAATGTGGCTTCAATAAGATTGAGAACTAAAGGGTGATGATAAGAGCATTCCAATCTAGTCATTATCTTCGCAAATGTCTCTTAGAAGTGCACTTGCCAAGCTTCATTACATAGCCTTCAATCAACCTATTCAAGAATTCTTTGATAACCTAGGATTAAAGGGCCACACTAAGTATAAGAATAGCCATAAGAATGAATCTCAAAAAGTTACAATCATTTATTTTTTCTTCAAATAAATTACAATGATGATCATTACTAGGAGCTCTTCTTCTTTTTTTTTTTTAAAGAGTTTTTAAATATCAATAAAATCTTCAATTAGTTGCCATGGTTTAATAATTGATAAGGAAAAGGAATAGAGCTTCTCCTAAAGCTTCCTTTTATATTCTTCTTATAGGTTAACATTCATAATAGTGAAGAGCCATTCTTTTTAACCAGCACAATGAATTAATATATGATAGAATTGAGGTTCCATCTCTAACATCATAGATTTCAATAAATGAATCTTATAACCTATTTTATTACCTTTTACAAACTTTCTACTAGGTACCACAACATTATCATCGAAACCCAACTATTGAAGGATGTTGGTCACCTTGGATGAATCCACATAAGTCTCTGAAAGAAATGAAACATCAATGCATTGCATTGTAGACTAGAGACCATGGCAACACTTCTTTTGAAGCTTCTACTTCTTGCACCTTTACAATTCCAAACTATAAAGTTACGATCTATTAAAAAAATAGAAGAAGATAGGGACTAATCTTTGAAAGAGAACTAATCAACATTCATTTAAGAGGTTGGGGCCTCCTTTATGTTACTTTCACAGGCTTTGCATGGATCAAACACAAAGGAATCTGTACATGAACCAATCAAGTTATTTGGGTCAAAAGGCATTGAATTCTTTGGCTCCAAGATTTGGCCCAAAGGTTAGGTAGGTTCTATGAAGGAATTACAAAATTAAGAGAGATTTCCATTAGCTAAGCAAGTTAGTGGACATTAGGTTCTAGGCTAGCATCTTGATCCTCCAAGGAAACCTACTTGTGGGCTTTATTATTGGATTAAAAGTTAAATTCCATAGGTTAAGGAAAATCCCAAATTGCGTCTTCTATCTCGCCTTCATCAGTTTTATCAAGTAAAAGTTCATTCTTTCATCCTTTCCTTTAATTGTTAGGATTATTCCATTATTTTGCCACACATTTTCAATAATCCTGTTGACATGAGACCCATTGAAAAAGCCTTTTTTAGGATAACATTTTTCCTTTCATAGGAATATTCTCATTAATGCTGATATAGCTCCTTTGTTTGCATTCAAAGCCTTATCAAAATTATTCTCCTCATTATTTAAAAAAAAAAAGATTAGCATATCTTGATCTTAAAATTAATGAAGCTTCAGTGTGATCTTTCATTGATTTTACGTGACCCTTTTCTTTTATCACTATTGTTGGCTATTTTTGGTGACAGTGCCTCTAGACAATCATCTTAGGGTAAAAGAAAGATCTTACTTTAGTATTTCCTTTAACATGACACTTACATGTTTTAAACTTATGAGCATTCATCATCTCCTTTTCTTTTAGTAGGTACTCATTCTCCACACGTCCAAAACATCCATAAAAGTAACAAAACATATGTAGCCCTTTAGATTCAACCATATATTCATGTCCCTTTAGTATAAAAACATGTAGAAGAGGTTTAGTTAAGTCTACTTTGACACATATTCTAGCAAACCACCCTCTAGTTTGGTGAGGTGTAATGAGATTAGCCTTGATGGTTTTCCTAACTTGATTTCCCATCCTTTAAAGGATCTTTTCATCATAATACTCTAATGGAAGGGCAAGGAGGTGAACCCAAAGCAAAACATGATAAGTAGAAGCTACCAATAGATAAAAAACTAGACACCATTCTCTTACTGCGAGATAATGATCAAAGAGGATCTAGGGCCCATCTTCCAAAGCAAAATCATAATAATCAAAGTAAGAGAATATAATTACACAGAAATCATTTCAGAGATCTACCACATTGATAATACCATTGTAGGCTCTTATTTGTTGTAATCTAGAATCAAGGACTTTGAAATCAATCTTTCTCCCGTAAGTTTCATTGTGAGAGACCTTTAGCAAGGATGACTAATTCTCTTTTCTTCCTATTCTAAAAGGATAAATTCAGGGATGGTAAATTTAACCCTTGAATGCTCAACAACAACGAAATCATTCTTAAGAAATTCATATTAAGTTCATCATCCAAGGTCTTATCTCTTCTACTCTCTTGATCATTGTTTGACTTATAAGTACTTACATCACCAGCATTCAATCATCATTTGAGGCTTAACCCTACAGAATCTCTTTGTATGATCGGATCTCCCCCTTCCCTAAAGGTTCATCCTTATAATAACACAATTCTAAAGACTTTTCAAGAAAGCCCTAGGTTGCACTTTTGATTTTCTTACTACTCCTTTTAAGGATGTCAGCTTCCTCTGTCAATTTATGGCCATCCATTCCCAATGAAGGAAGATTTGAGGAAGAATTCATGAATCTTGGTGGTGGCGTTAATAGTTCAAAAAAATTATGGAATTCATGAATCTTGGTTATAATTTTTATTGCTAGATCAAGTGTTTTCTACTAGATTAGAAGCTATATCGGTGTAATTTTTTTTTTTAAACTTAATCATACCTAGTTCACATGCTATATTTTGATTATGACTTGAATCCATATCTAAGCTCTTGCCATGTGACAATTGTCCCACGTCTAGGCAATGACATTGATTTAGCATGTGACAAACAATCAAATAAGATAACTCTAAATACTATTTATATTTGGATGAAAAATGAATTGGTAAAGGGCGTCGCATTACTTAAATACAATCTAACTTGATTATTTGTCATCTAACAAATCTAAATGTATCAAATTTCATCTACATAAGCAATTTTTTCAAAGGAAAAAATAAGCAAAATAGTTTAAACATAATATTTTTTCATCGTCACATAAACAAAATTAAGACAAACGCATTTAATTTTATCATTTTTAAATGTTTAAAGACAATATTAATTTAGCTAAAATTAAACGAACCAGATTAAAACTTTCACCCTATTAGATGGACCAAATGGGTATTTAAGTTCTTTCTTTAGTTACTTGACAATATTTTCTTTTCCTACTCATGAGCTGACAATGGGTTTGCCACAACCTTCTAGATGTATCAGTCAGGATTGCTTAGTTTTGATCACGGGAGACTAAGCCCCCACATAAGAAGCATATTGTTAATATGAGGACAGAAAAACCGTAACGCAAATTTATACATCAAAAGACTTCTGGCCATTCATCCGCAGTATATATATAAATATGTGAAAAAATTTTTAAACAAATTTTACTCATAATATATTTATATATTTATTTATGATTATTTAATTTATTGCACATGCTATTAGTCTGAAAATGTAGTTGAAACTCATTATAACAAATGTATCAGTAAATTATACTATATGAAACACTAACTCTAAAGGGTTTTGATCAATTTTTTATTACGTCATGTATATTTAAAAAGTTGTCATCTTTAATTTATTTTATATTTAAGAATTGCTCCGAATAACAACCCTTTCTAGTGTCAGAGCCAGACGGTGCAATTGCACAGCCTCTTAAGTCTTAAGCGATCCAGAGTCATGTTCATGCGGATAACAAAACTCCCCAGACTAAGGATCGATGAAGGAGCAAGCTGGTACAGTTTGATTCATTTCTGGTTCTTCAAATTAACTTCCCAGTTGATTTTTTGAAAAAAATCCGAGTTGTCTTTCTAGAGTTATAGATTCAAATTATCATTGATATGCAAATGAAGAGATGTAATGCAAAAATTTTGAAGGTAAATTACTCATTCTTCCTCTAAAAAAATAATTTAATTACATATCTCTTTTCCTGTTTTGAAAATTATTCTCCTCTTTTCTCAAATCAACAAATAAGCTACAATAGTTAAAAGAAAAATTCTTTTAAATCTAACAAATTATAACATAACCACTTTTTAAATTTTAAAAAATAAAATTAATTTATAAAAAATAAATTATTACTAAAAAATATATATTCACAAAATATTTTTTAAGGAAATTTAATGTATTAAAAAAATTCAATTGCAATAATAACATTTATTAAAATTTAATTAAAGTAAGCACTATTATAAAACAAAAATTTAAAGATATATTTAGTTTATTGTTTTTAACAAAAATAAATAACACTGAAGTAAATTTTTGAATATACACTTGTTTCATACGTTACATTTTCATTAAAAAAAAGAAAAGAAAAAATCGATTCTCTTGCTGAGAGTATTTGAGTTAAAATAAGTTTACTTGTAGATTATTTTTGGATTTATAAAAATAAAAGAAAAGTCTATATAATTAAATCATTTCTCAACCCAAAACTTAAAGAAACAACTCTTTGAATGGGAATACAATTGAGATATTTCTGAATCATTAACGAGAATTAAAGAGAAAGAAAAACAAATAAGATAATGACCATTAAACGTTTACATGCTATTGAAGGAAGAAACAAAATTTGAATCTATATATATGTAAGTAACATGACCTTAAAACTATCACCAGGATATGTTGGCCAAAATGAGCCATATTTGTTGGCCCTTAGAATTGAGACATGACCATATATTTGTTCCTCAGTAATACTCCTGGCTAGCTATCAAACTCATATAGTGCTAAACTTACACTACCGAGAGACACAATTCACACTTGGAAGTATTATAAAGTTTGGGAGAACTTACTAATTCCAACGAGATTATTAACTCTCTATTAGGCCTACCTACAAGTCCATCAAGCATACTAGTCTTTCTCTTTGATCCACACAGGGGACTTTTGTCCAACAGTTTCAGCCAATACTACTGCGCTTCCATTTTCCACATTAACCAGAGGCTCAGCTTCACTTTCTTTTGACTGGAAAGATTAGGAAAAAACAGGGAATTAGATCACAAAGCATGTTATGATGACAATGCAAACTCAAGACATGCAAAGTTACACATGTAAAACAAACCTGGGACGCTAGTGCTGTAGCTTCAGCAGCCTTTTGCTGATTCTCGACCGTGCAAAAGTAAGAATATAGAATCATCCCAATCAGGGCTATCAGAATCCCCAAGATGTTCCTCCAGCTGAATGGATCATGGAGTAGAACATAACCAAATGCTAATACAAGGCATGTCTTCAGGTGTCCAAGAACCTGATAGGTGACGGGAGATGTCTTTCCAATGACAAGAAATGTACTAAAATTTACAGATATTGAGATAAGGCAGGAAAGAATAATGAAAACCTGCAATGCAAAAATTAACGATTGAGAATACATTGAAAAAGAGTTGGAGTGCAAAAATAAGCTCATGAAAGCTTCTAAATTTTACCGTCACCAGTGTTGTATAATTGAAAGCAAATACATTTTGGCTGGTCAACATTTTATCTAGAAATGGACCGGAGATTAACAAGGTTGCTGCTTGATATGGGCTTGATTGATATAGAAGCTGAGTGGAAGAAACCTTAAACTTCTTCTGAATAGTATTTGTCATCTGAAACGGCTAGTTAAGATCTTAACAAGACACGCATACACACAGAAAAGGTCTACTACCCAGGGAGGAAAAAATCAAAGATAGAACCATCTTTCTCAAGCTCTCATGCGCAACTGAAAGATATTAATGACATTAATGACAGGCTCTTGCCAAAGAAAATAGACTAACATGAGGATAAGGCACACAGAGAGAGAAAGATAGCTTCCCAGCTTTATGTAGATCGCACAAGTAAAGACTTGCACAATTAATATAAGAAAACCTAAGAAAATAGGATGCATTATTTCTTCTACCAGCTCAAGTACCTCAGCCCCAAAGGTTATCCTCTCACATTTCACATGCAAACAATACATATTTACATGACATATCTTTCGCTATGTAGAAAGCAGCAAAATTATCAAGAACTAGTTTTATAAGGTTAAAAGATAGTGCAATATGCCACAGCATAAGTAGGGAAAATATGAACAAATATATCATACTATTGGTAAAATTTGATATTCTAATTTAATGGAAAATCCCTTGAGGATACAATCTGAGCAACACATGTTGTAATCACTGCAAGAAGAGATAAGAAAGAACCCAAAGCATTGAGCTGCAAATCAGTGACTGTCGCAATCCCAACGCCCATAAGGAGGATAGCAAGGGAAAGTTGAATGCTTTTACTGCAATGATAGTGAAAAGAGAACAGTGAATACAGTCTAAAAAGTTGATGGAAAAAAAATTAAAGGCAACTTCAATAAGGCAGAGAAAATACACAGGATATTGGATAATTTGAAAATGATCATTTAAGTCCAAACAATGTGCCAAAGACCAGTAAAAGCTACAAAGGACAGAATGGTAGCTTACAAGTAGAACAACATCAAGATGACTTGAACTTTTTGAGATGTCACAGAATAGATCTAACAGATTACAAGGAACCAGGGAAAAAGAGAGAGAGGCTAAGTGGCACCTGAATTTCTTCCCCAGAAAAAGGGTCTCCAACAAAACAGTACATGGAATGATAGCCAGCTTAGTCATCTGTAAGCAAATATAAATAAGCAGCTGAGAACACCCTAAGAACCTGCTTAACCAAAAACCAAAATATCGTGCACAAGAAAGACAGAAACAGCCCAAACACTTGTACCTGATAGAAGCCAACAGAATTGAAGCCCAAACTCAAATTTAAAAGTCCAATTGAAATTCCATTCAGAATCCCAAATCCCATAACAGCTTTCTGATCAAAAGGTTTGTGCTCAAAGAATTTCAATTTTAGTGCCGCATGAAGAGAACAAAATGTGACAAGAAGATGCCAGCTTGTCAAAGTAGTAGCTGCATGTATACCAAAGGGCATGTAAAAGGGCAAGTTCAAAATTTCATAGAATGGAGGTAATCAATACCGTCAACACACTCGCCATTTGTAGGCTGATAATTTTTCCTTACATGACAGAAAATTGATAAAAATTTAGTGAATCATGTTAAGACATGTCTATTGATCCAAGTTATTTAGTTAGAGGCTTCCCCAAAATTTAACTTCCCAAAAATTGAACATATATTTTTATTCTTATGAGGCTAACCTATATCCTATGTGGATGATCTATATAGATTTCAGCATTGATTTTGGGTAGGAAGACAAAATCCTACACTAAGTAGGAAATACGATTTTTACCTACACTTCCAAAGAGCCATCATTTAATTTGGAATAAGTGGGGGTATTGACAGACTGCCTCACATGCTTAAGACCAATTTCTAGTAAACTAAAATACAAACACAAAGTCAAAGGACGTATAGTCCAATTTTACAACTCTGATGTCTGATAAACAGTTAAATGCTTCCAGAGTTACTAGTTCGGTGAATTAACCCTCGTTAACTCTCATTTATTACGATACGAATCATACTGGGAAAGAGTACAAATAAGTTGAGGAAATACGACTGTAATCATCAGGTAGAAAGGAAATGAGAGCAATGAAGTACATATAAGTAAACAACCATATCAATGTGAACTTACCGAAAATGAAATGCAATGTGCTCATTAGTGCCTTATTGCAAATTACAATCGAGACCGACGATACCACAGATAGAGTCAACGCCCCGACAGTCCCCATCTGAAATTTCTCTCCCTCCCCCATTTTTGACTTCGCTCCAATAACTGATATAAAAAACAAAGCACAAATAAACGTCAAAAACAAAATCAAAGAACAAGACGAATTACAAGTATAAGACATTCAAGCAAACAACATAAAAAGGTCGGTCCGCAGCAGCAAAATCAGCCAACCCCAGAAAACAAAATGACAACTTTACCCAAACGCAGATAGCAAAACTTACAGGAGATAAATTGAACGACGAAACTAAAAGTGGGCTGATTAATCCCGCTAACAGCAATAGAACCCGTGGGATAAGATCCGATAATTGTAGAGAAAGAAGGATCAGCGTGGGTTGTATGAAATGATGGGCAATCTATAGTTCTGGGTCATGGAAGTTTAGGTAGGAAGGCAGTCACTGATCACTATGCCAACCAGAGAACGTGAGACCAAAAGGGGTTCGGTGAAATAGAAACTGAACCTAATGATTTATCGTAAAACGGAAATTGGAGGAAGCTGGCGGTGATTGCGTTTTTGCGTTGTCTTGTTCCAAATTCCGAGCGGGGTTCCGGAAGAGTGGGTTTCGTTTTCGTTTTCGTTTTCGTTTTCTAAGGAAGTTTAGTAAATAGTAATAATAAATTGATGCCGATCAATGCAAATATCAATGGTTACGCGCTTGCAGAGGAACGTGACAAAAGAGGGGAGAAAAAACGTAAAGTACAAATAAAGGTCATAGTAAGTATCGAAGCTTTATATTCTAGGGGTGACATCGCCCATTCCAATCGGTCCAAGAAGATTTATCCTTAGCCTAAAATATTTTACATATATATATATATATATATTTTACATTTACAACAAGTATAACAAATTAATTAAAATTTATTTAACTAAATATATTATTTATATTTGTTAGAATTTAAACTGTTTATAATGGATTGATCTTTAACTTATTTTAGATTAATTAATTCACAAATAATTTTTTATTAATTAATTAATTAAATTATTATTATTTTGAGTTTTTAAATTTTTTATTTTTTTAAATTCAAAACTAAAGGGTTAGTTAATTATTCGGGGAGTTAATTAACTTTTTAAAGTAAGGAAATTGATTAGTTGAGTTAGTGTGCAATCATTTTCTTTTCTCCCCTCCAATACTCTGTCCTTTGAATCCTCTTTACTTAGACTATATGCATTTGTTGTGAATAAAGATTGAAGTCTATTATGTGATTTTGATCCAAACTATATGGAATAGAGAATTCGAGAAGACATGTTTCCCCATAAATGAGTACCCAAATGTTTTCTTCATTAGAATCGATGCTTGGTTGGGTCGAATTACTATTTTCCCATAATAAATATATGATAGTTGTGTTGAATTTCATAAATTTGTTGCAAATTTTCACAAGGGGAAGTTTGTAGAACAAACTTTTTAACAGCACCAATTTTGTCCAAAATAAATGAAAATTGAATGAAATACGAAGCCTTAAAGTTAACTTCTCAAACATCTCAAATATAAAAATTTCAAAAACTTAAAACATTTAAAGATTGAAGATGAAGTGGTAAAACCACTTTCAAGGACAATGTGTATAGCTTACCCCCATCACCATTTGGCTAACCAACCAAGAGTACAAACAAAAAGAAGAGATCAAGGGGATCTAATAGTGATATCCTCATTGCTATAAACAACCCTTAAGGTAGTGCATGCGGCTTATGCGCCACCTTAGGTGCATGGACTTCAACATTTTTTTTATTTTTTAAAGCAATTTTTGAAATAAAAGTTTGGAAGGTACATAGAGCAACATTTTTGGATGATTTTTGTTCCCAAAAATCTCTAAAGTTATGCTTCACATGTTGGTATTAGTTTGGCTATGTTTAGATAAGTTTTGGTAGTGTTTAGATACACATAAGGCACATAAGAGAACGCTTTTATTAACCTAAAGATGAATACCATTTGCCACGGGTCTTAAATTTGATCAAAATACTCCCAACTAATAATTATTAGATATCAATCAAGAAAGACCTTGAAAAAACATTTACAAAATCAAAGAAAGATAAAAAATTTGTCCTTTAATTGGTGTATATTAGAGACAAGGATCCTTGAGGAACATTGTGTTGTTATAAATATTAACGGGCTGCTTTGTTTCATCATTTTCAAGTATAAGAAATACAAAATTTTTCTAGGCATAGTATATACAAAAAGAGCATTGATCTTAAGGAATTGATCAAACAGGTGACCTTTAGAATTGGACATAAGCCTTTAATGGTGGAAGAGAAGATTTTTTTAAAAGATAAAATATTTTTAAGGTGAGATCCTTTTAAGATGTGATCTTGATAATTAATACAATATATATATATATATATATATATATATATGCATTGAATCACAAATGTGAGAAATGCTTTGTTAAATGGGAGTTATTATATTAGTAAACTTATGCTTATTTAAGAACAACATTCAAACAAGTAAATAGGAAAGGATACAAAATTAGTTAAAAAAAATAAATATTCTATTGAGTGGAAGCTATTATATTAATACTAAGGCTCATTTAAGAATTATAACTTAAACAACATTTATAGGTGAATTTGATAGGAATATAACACATTCTTATGATACATGTAATGGAAGTAAAACACATGTAGACTTTTAATCATAACTTAATAAATTTATTATTGATCTAGTTGAAATTTATTGCAAATATATATATACATATATACATACATACATATATATATATATAGCATTGTATATATGTAATTATTTTATGCTATATCTATTTAGAGATCAGATTATGATTGTGGCTATTAAGAATATCATTACTTAGCTTAATAAGAGTGAGAAATTTGACACTGTAAGGTTTTTATATTCTTAAAGAATAGGGTGCCAAAAAAACCATTAAAAAATGTCATATACGAGTTTAAACATGGAAATACAACTTAGCAAATGAGATATCTAAAAACCTTTTATTGAAAAAGAAAGGAAAATATTAGTTGCATAACAGTGCTAAGCAACACATTTAATAATCTTATATATGAATACAAATCATATCTAACTGTCTAAGTTATGTGGATAGCCCTTAAGAATATGTTTTGGTGGTACTCTTACAATCAAATTAAGAAGATTGATAATGATGGAATTAAAGTTAGTTGGTCATATTCTTTCTCATAAATAGTAATTTTAAGCTATCATAAAAACTCTTCTTATTAGTTGGGAATATATGAAAGTGAATTTGACCATAAAGAGAGTATCATTTTTCTAATGTTGTTAGACCTTTTGGATATGCTTATATAATTGAGATTGCTGTGATTTCAAAGTCTAAGCTTATATTAAAAAATATTTGTCCAACATTTTAAGAAAGCCAAAAAAAAAGATATAAATGTGGTAAAAGGAAGCTTGACATGGAAAAGGTAAGTATTATACTTGTTAAAGAATATGTTACTTTGCTCGTGATTGCACTGAGTAAAACAAGTCAAAGGCAATAGATCAAGTAACTAATGATTAAGGATCTTTTGTGAAATACCATTAGATGCTTTTCAAAAATATATACTTTATGTAGGAAATAGTATAAAATTTAAAATTAAAGGGATCAAAACATAAATATTTTGCTATGGAGAACAAACCCTTATCCTATATATTATTTTATATACTTTAAAGATTTGATGGAATTTATTTTTTGTTATATCTTTTCTTAAGTTAAGATTTAGTATTAATTTTCTATGACAGTCCATTAATATTTGAAATAAGGCAACGCGTACAATTCTAGTTTCTTTTATGATGATTTTATTGTGCTAGACACAATTATGAACATGAAAAAAAGTCATATTTTTCCTTTGGAGCAAAAAAAAAAAATCATATGTTCCTTTTGTTTTCTTCACTGAAGGAAGCCACTTGTACCCTTGAATTAGAGGCAAACTTGAAACGCACAAACACGGTCAAAAGAAGCTCATCGTTATTTTAACTCGCTGCAAAGAGCTTATCAAATGTCGGTGCTACATTCACTTGTTGTCATTAAAGGTCTAACCCTTCTCACTATTGATGGTCCACCCTTTCTCATCGTCAAAAGTCCAACCCTTTGTAATAAGCTTGTTGGCCGACATTGCAAAACCACAACAATGAAGAACCCTTAAATTCAGGCTAGTTTCTTGAAGCAAAATTTTAAAAAAATATTCTTCTTTTTTTATTATTTTATAAAGGGTATTCTTGTCATTTTTTCATCTTATCTCCTTATTCCTACATTACTTTATGCAACCAAATATGCATAAGTAAAAGTATTTTATCTCCTTTTTATATTATACCAAACATAAAATATTACATTCCTTTCATCCATCATTCATTTTACAGTTTCATCATTGACAATTTTGTGACACAAATAGGCCCTAAGATTAACTAAAGATGCAAATATTTATCAAATTAGTTCAAAAAAATTTATAAATACAAAGAAATTATAAGACAATTGACAATTCCTTCACTCCATAACAAAATAAGGTCATTGAGAGAAGAAATAAAATTTTACTTGAAATAGTTAAGTAGATTATACATCATTAATTAATATATTCATACTTAACTAAATGCCCTCTAAATTAGTTACTTCCACATTTTTATGAAGTGTAAACAAATAAGTTAGTTTTAAGCGTCTTAAAACCAAAGGGTCAACTTCTTATGTCCTTAATATTTCTCATAAGCATGAAAATTAGGTTTAAAGGATAAGAAATATATCATTATTATAAACATGAAACAATCAAAAGGTCATGTTTTTTCATTGGTAAAAATAAATGTGGAAGTATAACTGAAATTGAGTCAAAAAATACAACATTTGTAGAGAATAAATCTCCTAGTAGGGAAGAAAGAGATGAATTTAATAAGGACAAATGTTATCCAATACTTGGTTGATCTTCTATCTTATTAAAAGGAACTTATGAACAAATAGTTATCAAACTAAATAGAAAGATAGATGGATTAATTAAGATATATAAGACACGCTTAGTTACTAAATAGTATACATAATAGGAAGATAAAGACTTTGAAAATATCTTTTCAATTATTATATGATTTACTTCAATTAAGCTTATTCTAGTTGTATTTGCAAGTTTGAACTTGCAACTGCACCAAAATGAATATGAAAATCATATTCTCAAATGGAGAATTAGATGAAGAAATATTTGTAAAACAACCATTATATTCCATTAAAAAAGAAATATAATATAAAGTTTGTAAGTTCCAAAAGTCAATTTACGTACTAATATAATCATCCAAATAGTGATATTTAAGATTTTATTGAGCAGTAACTTTATATAAATTTCAATGATAGATGAAGACTATTGTATATATTAAGTGGTTTGAAAGAAATATTGTAATATTATCTTTTATGTAAATGATATACAATTAGTTAGGAATAATCAAAATTCTGTAATAGCTATTAAAAAATAATTATTCTTAAATTTTGAAGTAAAAAATATGGATAGAGCATAGTACATCCTTAAAATTAAGATCTAAATGAAACACTTGTAGAGATTAATTACTTTTTCACAAGAGAATTATATTTTAAAAAATCTTAAATAATTTAATATGAAAGACTACAAACCTAATCATATCCTTATAGTAAATTGTGATAGTATAAGTTATAAAATATGTCCTCAAATTAATTATATATTAAAAATTTTATAAAAAGACCTTTACACCAATACTGTCAGCATATTGTATACAATGATTTGTACAAAATTAGACATTTATTCACAATTGATCTTATGAATTGGTACTAGTTAAATCGAGGTTAATAACATTATAATATTATTAAGAGAATCCTAAGATACCTATAGGATATTGTAAACTATGCATTGTATTGTTAAGTAAGCAATTATGCTTAAATAGATACTCGAATATGAATTGGAAAGGAAATCTAGATGCGTAAAAATTAGCTTCTAGATATATATTATTATTGAATAATAAATCATACCTTGAACAACAAGAAGATATGTATAGTATTATTTACTATAGAAGTAGATTTTATTGCATAGTTTGCAGTAGTGTGAGATGCTATATGGTTGAAGGGAATTGTGAAAAACGTAGAGATTACTAACAGGACATTGAGTTCAATATTGATCAATTATAATAGAATATAAGTTATCGCACACATTAAAGACTATAAGTATCATAACAAGAGTTAACATAAATATAAGAATGAGATAGACTAATGGCATAAAAGAGTGTTACTCTGTAATATGTTTATGTTTGAAATATTAGCTAATCCTCTGATAAAACTTATGTCTAGATATGTGCATGATGAAGATATAAAGTCTCTTGATTTGTGTAGAAAATAGAATATCACATCTTGTGTATAATTTAATTTTTGTCCCAAGAAATATGTTATGCCATAATCATAAATAACATATACATAATGATAGTATGTTGTATAGGTTGATGAGGTTAGCTCTTTTATATAAGCAACTGTCTTTAACGATCATAAAGAACGAGTAAAGATAAGATTATTCACCATGTAAGATAGTAAAAGTGCCAATATAGCAAAAGTGAGAAATACAAAATATAAATATGTCACATTGACAGATACAAACTCTCTTTTAGGTGACATAGGAGGCAAATAGAGTGATAAAATTCGAGTTAGGTATTATGTATGTCTATAATAAAATTTGTATAGTACTAATAACAAAACAAAATTGATATACGTTCTTATGAAATAAGAAAAACACCATAGCATGTAAGTTGTACTATATGTGCTTAATAATTACAATTGAAAAATAAGTGAATAGATCCTTACATCATTATTGTGTGAGTCTCATAAAGGAATAAATCTTTTCATTGATAGTTTGATGACTTTAATAATGTCATAAAGAAATGAGGCAGGATTTGCTACTTTATGGTAATCTGACTTGAAAGAGCATTGCTAAGAAAACAATTAGTTCTGATCTAAGTAATATGTGGACAAAATGAATATTACCTGAAATACTCATAGTTATGCAACTGTCTGAAGTATGTACTCGTTCTAAAGTTATCATAGTAATGTCATAAATGTGGACACTTTGCATATGAAAAAGCAATCTAAGTAAAATCAAACTTAAGAAAGATTAAATTGGCATGACTATAAAATTTAATATATATAAGTAAATTTAAGGCATTTAGGGCATACAAATAGATGTGTTATATATATACAAACATGTAATATATATATATATATATATAAGGGATGTGTTTCTTATAGTAGTCTTATAGTGAAATTTCTATTGTAAGAGCTTTTAAAAATTGCATTCGAGCAATAACAACAAAGTACTTGAAATAAAAGTTTAAAAGAAATAAAAAATTGTGTTATATCTTATTATGTATGAGTAGAAGATGTTAAAATTTGGTCAAACTATGATGGATTGATAGATAACTCAACTCAGTTGAACTATTTAATTAATAAATAAGTACTTTAATTAATTTGTTGATAATTAAATTATTATTAATTTAATTTTTTAAATTTTAAGTTTTTTATATTCAAAATTAAAGGGTTGTTTAATTATTGGGGGGGGGGGGGTTAATTAATTTTTTGAAGTAAAGAAACTAATTGGATGAGTTATAGCACATCATTTTTTTCCTCTCCTCCCTTACTTTGAAAACAAACAAATAATAGGAAGAATACAAAAGTACAAAACAAGAGTTTCTCTTAATCCTCTTTTTCTTTGAATCTTTTTTACTCAGACTATGTGTATTTATTGTGAATATCTTAAGTCCATCATGTGATTCTGATCTAAACTGCATAAAATAAAAAAATTGATAATACTCATTTTCGCACAAGTATCTAAATATTTTCTTTCAATATTGTTATAAAATTTAATATCGCACCCGATAAGATTGTATGTAATGTTAAAAATTGTTTGGATATAAATTTAAAGCCAAAATGTAAAGAAGACCTTCAATTAATCAACTTGTACAAATTTTTTATTTTTACTTTAAAAATTAACTCTATACCCTTGAGCCAAGTTTGTACAACATACTTGTTTTATTAATATTTTATCCATTTTAAAAGTTCAGTAATTGTACAATTTATTCCTTTCAAATTTAAAAACTGATTATACAGTTTATGAATTTTTAACTTTGTGCAACATATATCTCCTTAAAGTTTAGTATATATATAAAAAATCATAATTATGTTTTTGCCACTTAAACTTGAGGGATATGGGTTGGAACAAGATCAAACCAACATACATTGACAACTCTTGACACTTCAATCAAAATTCTTTAATTTATGTACATCTTGAATATTATAACATATGCAAGAAGTCGTGATTATACTATTTCCAATCAGACTATGGTAGAAATTTTGAGCTCAGCGTGGGAATTCATTTTCCACTTGGACCATTTTAATCATTTTAAGTGCTTTGGATTCCATAGTGTTAAAAATTGAGTGCAATGTTACCACTTTATAAAGTTATAAACCAATAAACATTCAATTAGTTATGAACTAACAAATTTTTTAAAATATAAATAAACCATTATTATTAAAAAAAAAAGGCCATCGTTAGAATATTCAGACTGAACAATAATTCTTTTTTTATATCTTTTTTTTTTGGGTATAGCGATGAAGTGGTGTCTCTGTACTTAATAATTATATAATTTTTTATGGACATAATTACATAATTATTTTCTTCTTGTTGTTTAGATTTACAGTTTACTACAATAATATTATTTATTTTAGAATATAAATATATGTTATTATTAAAAGATTTACAGCAAAGTTATGCTAATCTCTCCTTATGTTTGGTTAAATTACATTTAATACTCTCTTTATTTTAAAATTTATACTTAGTCTTTCTCTAATTTATTTTTTATCAATATAATAACTTTCTACTTGTTGCAAAAAATATGTTTTTTCTACAGATAAAATTATTAATTATTTTTACTGTCATATTAAGAATAAAATTACATTTTTATATTAAAGTTTAATATCAATGTAGTTATCTTTATTATTATATTGAGAAAACAATGACATTCTCATATCATGTTGAAAGTTAATTTTTTGATAGAAAATAAATTAAAAATATTTTTTTAATAGATACTAAAAGATTAAGAGAGTTAAGTATAACTTTTAAAATAAGAGAAACATTAGGTATAATTTAAATAAACTATGTATGAAATTAGCATAAAAAGATTTAAGTGCCAGATTGGAAAACAAATTCGAAATTAATACTTCCTTAGTAAAGTATTATGTTTCTGTTTTTATTTTATCTAAAAAATAAGACTAAGTGGTTTGATATAATAGTCAAAAGCAAGGCACGCTTTAACATCTAGTATATAGAATTTATTTTTAATAATTCGGATTTTTTTTTTAAAATATTAGAAAATTAAAATTCTAAAATACCAAATACACCTGATGATTACCCAAAACAAACATAATTTACGCAAAGTTTACAATTGTAATAAAGAGGCAGTCAACCAATCTTTCGCCCTAAATTCAACAAAAAACAAGAAATTTTTTTTATACTTGTCACGTTTGTAGTCGTCGTTTTCGATTGGCTTCTGTCTCCTTGATAATTCCGTCATACGCTGCGGTTCTCACGCCGTGAAGAGCGAAGGCTCTGTAACAGTTTCTGAAATTTCAACGCTTTTCCCAGCAAATTGTTCGTCATAAATTTCAAATCTTCCAGAAAGAGCGACACTGAAATTCCTCGGTTGTATTTGTGCTGCGATTTATGGAGAACCCACAAGACTTGAGCAACATGGAGGGTGATGGGGACGGAAGGAAGTCCCCCGCAACTCCAACGTCGTGTGGCTCCACGGGATCAGGTAACCCGCTATCTGGTCACCTAGCTTTTATTGACCCCATTTTATGTGGAATTAGAGTAATAGATCTCCAACTGGGTGTCTTCTTTATTGGATCCCGTTTGGGTTTAACATTGCAAAATTGTGCTTCATGTCCTTACTGTATTTTCTCTAGAAATTCCAAAGTCGATGGCTTTCTTGTCTTTGAAAGAATTACCTTATGATGTCATATCTAACGCTTCTCCAGCTGTCAGTGGCAAAGGAATGAAACCGTCTTAGTAGGCGGGGCACTTTTGATTTAGGTCCTCCTTTTAATTGTCCTTGTGGGCTGCTAATCTGTTCAGCTCACTTATTTTGCTTTCTAAGACATACTCAGAGGGAGACCCAATTTACTATGCCATTACTACAGATTGACAGTTTGAAAGTGAAGTAAAAGATGAAACTATGAAAGTTGCGTGAAGGTGAGATGCAGCAGCTGTGATATATGGATGTTTGAAGTTAAATTTTAGCAAGTGAAGCAGATTGAATTAGAATTTTTATAGGAAGGTGATAAGCACTTTTTGAAACATGAAAATTGAGAAAAGAGAGGGTTGCTATGCATAATTTTCATCCCTTTTAAAATAGGAAGAAAAGGCTGGGAAAATGAAAATGTAGCTGATAATGTTGAAGCTTATTTCTGTGCTTTTGCACTACCCATCAATCCTCATTTATCCTACGTTTTTAATGTCAACATTGCAGAGGCAGTTGTTTATGTTTCCTAGCTTTACAAGTTATTGAATTTGAATCTTCTGCAATCCTAGTTAAAATGCTCGCTCTGCTTCACTATCTAGCTATGGTTATTCATGTTTAATTTATCTTTCTTTATTTAATATGCATATGCTTTGTTTTATGGTCAAATCTCAGTAGCCACCGGTGAGGATTTGGACTGGAAATGTTGACTTAAAATTTTAATTTGCTCATATGAATATCTGATTTAGACATTTACTCCTTTTTGTCCCCCTTGAATTATTATAAAACTACTGAGACTCAAGTTATCTATGTAAAGTTGGAAAATTTTGTGGGAAGAGCATTAATGCTTTGCTTGCATCTCATTGTGGATATGGTTATACTAGTTTTGACTCATGCTATCTCCCATTTTTTTTTTAATCTCTAGTTGCTGATATTCTGTTGTGGAAGAGGTGGCATATTTCCTTTGGTGTCATTGTTGTTGCAACGGTTGCATGGCTTCTACTTGAGTGGACCAGTTTACCATTTTTAACAATTTGTTCAGATGTCTTGCTGATTTTGATCGTACTATTGTTTCTCCATGCAAACTATGCTGCCCTTAGAAACAAGTATGGCTAAATACCCTTTAGATAGTTGTACATGTTTTGTGTTTATAATTGTTGTTGGCATCAACATTATGTTAATGGGTATCTTTTTCTTATCAAGCAGACAGCCACCGGCATTACCAGAGCTAGTAGTGTCAGAGGAGATGGTTAACAATGCAGCAGCTTCACTTCGGGTTAAAATCAATAATGTGCTCCTTATGGCTCATGACATCACTCTTGGCAAAGATTTTAGAATTTTTTTTAAGGTTAGTTTTTTAGTAGTTTGCAGCATAGTGGGAAAGCTTGGAGCTATAGATTTTAGGCATTATGACCTGGGAAGTGTGATCTAGACAGTTAGTGGTTCTTTTTCTAAACATCCATTTTTGTTTTCAAAATAAGAAAACTAGATTAAGTGTGATCATTTCCAAATCCGTCAAGAACAACGAATAATATTTTGGTCACGATTATGGGATATCTGAACTACGACTACTTCCGTAGAGCATCCACTGATGAAGCAGGTCATAGAAATTTTTCATTTTCTTTTCAACAGTATCAGGGTGCAATTGTGCTACATTAGTGATTTTATGGCTCACTCATATCTTGTGATTTTTGCTATAAAATTCCAATTTGTGTATTTAGATATTTGATCATAGTAATCCTCAATAGTGTTTAAGACTTAAATAAATAGATAGTGAACAAAGGTAAATTAATGAGCTATTGTCTACTTGACAGGTGGTGGTCTGTCTGTGGCTCTTGTCAGTCATTGGCAGCATTGTTTCTTTTTTCACTCTCGCATATATTGGTATGCTTTCTCCATAAATCTGTTAATTAAATGCAACTTCTGATGTCTTTGACCGAGACTTATTTATTTATAATTTATAGGTTTTCTTGCTGTTTTCTCATTATGTCTTACAAATTTCATACAATACAACACAAATAGATGTCTTGTGAATTTTCCTTGTTTTTTTTTTACTTGTTGCTTGGGTTTTGGTGGGAGAGGATGGTGGTTAGTTGCGTAGGGGCAAAAGCGTCTAGCATTGTGCTATGATATAGTAAATGCCAGACCTTCTCAATCTCTTGCTGCTTTTCCTTGGTTTTCCACTGACCTGATTGGATGTTTGCACACACATAATTATGCGCCTTACTTTTGGTCACATTTGACTACTCTTGATTTATTTAGTTGGTCTATTATATATATGAGATTTCTGGGCGGAGTCAATTTGCTCAGATAATTTTCTTGAGCAGCATATCTATTGTATATCTTTCATGCCTTGTTACGGAGGAATGGGTTGCATACAATCTCTTTGAACTATTTTAATCATCTTATTTACACATATTCGTGTTTAATGGTGACAGGAACCCTCATTGCGATTACTGTCCCTGCATTGTATAGGAAGTATGGAGATTATGTAGATAAATGCTGTGGAATGATCCACAAACAATTTTCAAAACATTACAGAATAGTAGATGAAAGTTTTTTCAACAGACTCCCGCGGAATGCATCGAGAGAAAAAGACTCATGATTCAAGATTCACCTACTTCTGTTCGTTGTGTGGAAATCAGCTAGTTCTCCTTATTGTTATGTGGTGTTTAGTTTCTTCCCGTCTTTTTCACCTCACATGTAGGGAGCATTTTTGTAGTTTAGATGCTATTCTGCAGTTCTGGATTCATCTATAAGCGGGCTGTTTTCATTCGTTGGGATCCACTATCGAACAAGGATGTGTATAGGCTTGTATAATACATTGTTTGAGAAGTCTAGAGCCAGATTTTTTGTCATTAACCGTTGAAATTTGCTGTAAAAGCCAGTAGTTGTATAGATGGCAAAGGTGAAGACTGGAAGATATTGAAACCAGTGGCATTATTATTTCATCTTGCAGTGGACATAATGCAGTGCATGTTTTTTAATTTTAATTTTAATTTTAATTTTTTTAAATTCTCACTTACGGATTTCAAGCTAAATTGCAGTGGCTTTAGATGTCAATATGAGTCCAGATTACGTAGTGCAGCTTACTTGACCCAACAATGCTAACAAGAAGGAATTGCTTCCATAGTGCCGATACAAAGAGAAATCTGGATGCTATTTTATTGACTCTGGCAAAGTTATCTTTTTGGGTTTTGTCAATCGTCACTTGTCACTTCCTTTCCTCGAGCTTGATTTAAATTTTTGGGTTCCCTTTGAGACGAGGAAGAAGAATGGATATTATGAAGTAATAAAGAGCAGGAAATGACTGAGTATTTATTCTTCATTCGCATGCCACCAAGGTCTTTCGTCCCCTTATTCCCGTTTTTTTTTAATGACTATTATACTGCAATGTATAAAACAAAAGATTAAAAAACTGGGCTACCAAAATTTAATTTGCAAATACTTAATTTATTTTTTATAAAAATACTGAAGTATCTCCTTTGCGTTCCCTTTAATTTATTTTTTTAATAAAAAAATGTTAAGTAGAATGCTCTACATTCAGGCTATTTATAAAACAAAAAAAAAAATGTTGAAAAAATGACTGGGGGAGGGGGAATTTTAGGAGGGAGTGACGAGAGAGGATATGCTTTTTTTTTGGGGGGGGGGGGGGGGGGTGGGAGATGACGAGCGAGGATTTATATATATATATATATATATATATATAAAACATATTTATCATATATAATATATATTTTATATTATTTAATTTTTAAAATATTAACATGTAATTAATAATAAATTTATAAATAATAATTTCATTGATAAAATTATATTTTTAACTTTCTTTTAACTTATTTGTGTAAAAAATTATTTTTTTCAATTTTATTAAAAATCTTATATGAATAGAGTCATCTTAACTTATAATTATATATATATATATATATATATATATATATATATATATATATATATATATATATATATATATAAAAGTTTGAATTATTGAATTGGGGGAGGGTGGGAGTGAGGAGGATGGGGGGATTATTTTTTAAATATATGTATGTTTTATATAATAAATAATAAATATATTTTACATCATATAAAATAAATAATTCAATTCCATAGAAAAAGTAATACTTTTTTTTACAATGATGTCCTTATTTTTGCATTTTCCTTCTCAATAATCAATATATATATATATATATATATATATAAAATATAGTATGATACAAATTACAATAGCGTATATATATGTTATAGAAAAAATTATAACTTAAGATGAATCGTATTCTTAATAAAACTAAAAAATTATTTTTTATGTAAATAAGTTCAAAGGAAATTAAATTATAATTAAAAGTATAATTTTATTAATAAAATCATTATTTATAAATTTATTTTTATTAATTATATTTTAATATTTAAAAATTAAATAATATATTGTTATCTATATTATATATTTGTTATATAATAAATATATTTTTGGAGGGGGAATCCCCAATACCTCCAAACATATCCTTCCTCTCCACCCCCTTCAAAAATCTTCCTTCCTGAATCAAACTTCTTTCAACTTGAGGTGCGGAATGTTGTGGAGTTCATGGTACGCATTCAGACTTTACTTTTCTTAAAAAAATAATAATAATAAATGAAAGAGAATGCAAAGGAAGCATTTCGGCATTCCTATAATTTTTTTTTTTTAAACTATTTACAGAATAAGTTTTGGCAGCCCAATTTTTTAATCTTATATTTTTTCTATTACAGTGTAACAAACAAAAAGCCCCATTGAATGCCTTATAAAACAAATTATGGCTTTGTTTCGTCAAGGTTGTAATGTTCTCTGAAGTAAGATATCTTAATTAGCTGAAGAAATAGATCTAAGTTCATTCTTTTTGGTAATTTTAGTACGGATAAAATGATTATAACAGCGTCAAAAAGATTGATGACTGATATCTGACAATTCAACAGTGACATTCCCAAATCGTGATTAGTAGTTACTGGTTACAGAAGATAATAGTAAAAAAAAGAAAAAAAAATTAGATGGTTCAAATTTGATAATAAATTTACTTCTTCATTCGCGAGAAAGTTACTTTGTTTAATACTTCAGCAGAAATATATTTTCTATTCATATCACACAACGGTAAGAAAACTCTGAAGAGGATAGAAGAGAGCATGAATTTCCATAAAACAGAAAAAGGAAGCTCAGTTGCTCCGGATTTACATAAGAGTATCATGAACACTGGAGTTCAGGCAGGCTCAAGTAGGTCTCATTTACAATTCTACAGACCATGGCATAAAATGGCAACCAGCTTAAGGCCCCTTAAGCTTCTATATCATTTTTTAGTATAGAAATTTAGCACCAATATGGGTACGGGAATTAAGTAGAATACAATACAATGCGCAGGATATAACAATTTTTAAAATTTTAAAATATAAATACCACGGTGTGTGTGTGTGTGTGTGTATATATATATATAAAGTAAATTAATACATAAAAAATAAAATATAAAAAAATTAAATCTTAAACAAATATTTCAAAAATAAAATAAAATATCTATAACAAATTATAAATAAAAATATAAAACAAATTAAAATTAAAATTTCCAATTCAAATTAAATGTCAATCTTCATTTCCATATACGTCACTAAAATCTTTTATAAGTTATTGAGCTATTTTAAAGTCATTTCAGTGTATTTCAAAACACACCAGTGCATTTCAAAATATTTTACAACGTATCTACCCCAAAAAAGGAAAAAAACACCAAATACAAATGTTGAAACACAATACCCATATCATATTAGATACATACTGGATACAGATATGCTCCTTTTTTTTTTTTTTTGTGGGCGCATCGGTGCTTCCTAGGTAGAAACTTTTGAAATCTGATGATGCAAGTAGCAGGTCTCCATATGATTCAGGTACTCAATTCGATCGACTAATGGTTGATGGAGCACACTAGTCTTTCAGCAATGCGCTGGCCTTATTTAACCAAACATCATAGATATCAGGCGAGAACAGAACAAAGTGGACCTGAAATTAATATTCAATAGTAAATACAGATTCTAGAAAAACCCCAATCCAACCAACATAACTCCCAGACCTTCAAATTAAGCAACAGTTTGTCTTACCTAATAATTTCATGTAGTATTTACGCTATACAGGATATTGGGAATGTGAAGTTTTACTAAATTTTCAAAACCCAATATATGCTTATTAAATTCATACCTCAGATGCCCTAGAAAGAAAGGGAGCAAATTGAACATAAATACCTCCTTAAAGTCATCTTGAAACTCTCTAATGGTAGAAATTGCCAGTGTGGCAGCTTCATCATAAGGATATCTGAAATTAAGCAACATTCTAAACGAGTTATGAACTTGCCACAAAACTCTATTTCCAAAGTTCAGACTTGCCACATAAATTTGGACTCACTCATGAAAGACAATGAAATTATAACCCAACCCAGGCTACCAACATAAACTTTTCCCATTGGTCTGGCAGTGTGATCATTACCGATAATCAGAATGCCAAGGGATTCGTCCACGTGAACTTACCCATAGATGCCACAAGATATGGCTGGAAATGCTATATACTGAATATTGTTCTCTTTTGCAACCCTCAAGCTATTCCTGTAAATCAATTTTCAGATATAACATATTAATCAAGATAAATGAACCCGTATATGAAATGAAATAAGCTACGTCTGAAAAAATAACAAAGCGTTGACTAGAGAGAAAAAATATGGAAGATGAACTGCACGAACACAATAGAACTACCTGTAAGCACTGGCTAGAGAGGCAGCAGGATTGCTATCTGAATTGTAGATTGGTCCAACGGTATGAATAACATGAGAAGCAGGCAATCTAAAACCTCTGCAAATTAATAAGCACAGGCTCTATATAAGACAGACAGAAAATGATGGAATGTTAGATATTATATCTACTTAGAATTAATGTAAATCTAGAAGAACTTACGGTGTGATCCTAGCTTCCCCTGTTGGACAGCGAATTCCAGGTCTGACTTCTGGAACATTGAAGCATGCCTGAAGAAGATCTGGCCCAGCGGCTCTGTGTATGGCTGGAGGAGGGGTAAAGAGTGTCAATAATTATATTTCAGTTCATTTTTACATTAGTTACTTTGTCTTTCTAGTTTCTATTTTTCTTAAAAGACTATACAAAATGAATCATTTATAAAATTAATCACCTCCATCTGCACCACCACCTCCAAGCATTCTCTCATTTGCTGGATTCACCTACGAGAGACCAAGCAAGTATATTCAATTAAATCAGAAACAGACACACAGTTTTCTTGATTTATTTAATTAATTCAAGCCGCACAGCAACAAATACTTCGCTCCACCCTCGAAGTTAATGGATAATTAGATATCAAAGCATAATAGGCAAAAATTTCTCAGTAATCAAGCAGATCCTAAAGTTCATATAACGCCATTATAATTTATCATATTCTTCAAGTTAGAGAATAGAAAAACAAGATACTATTGCGTCGGAGGAACCGTTGATGGACCACTTTGTGATGTCTCCCTTCTGAATGACCAAAGTATTCGATGGAGACAACGGGAAGCGAACGATACCGTCTCCTCCATTGGACAGAGTGGAAACCCTAGCTGTAGCGTCCATTCTGCAGAGTACAGTCGATGCCGATAGAGATGATGCGTAAGGGGAAAATCCAAAGTGGGTCCGACAATTTCTCGGGTTAGCGTTTGTATTTAAATAAGAAGTTTGGCTTTTCTTAAGAAATCTGGAACCTTGTGCCACCCCAACTTTGAGCACTCTAGAGCAGATGGTCGCCATCTGAATTAGCTGCGAGGTCTAGTAAGCGTAGAAGATGAGAACGATGGTGGAGTAGCTATGCAACCTCTACGTGGAGAGCTACTATTGGTTGGTTGCATGGAAAAACTGGGCGAAGATACCATGCGGTGGCTATTCCCTTGTTACAGTGTTAGTCCACTAGCATATTGCCACGTGGAACCGCAGACTTTGACCAACGAGCTAAGTTCGTCTTCCGACTACGGCATTGTGATTTGAGAGACCACAGCGCGACCGTTTGCTTCCATTCCGAATAACCCATTTTCAGGCGAACGAAAATGGGGCGGTCTCGAGTAGATGTGCTCATCTCCGTGTTTGTGATGGTGCACCCGCACGAGACCTCGGCTCTGCTCCATTCCTTCTTTTGCTTCTTCTTTGTGAGCTCCGCCTCGGTTTCTCTTTGAATGAGAATGTTCTTGTTCTTAATCTGCTAGTGTATTTTTGTTATGGCTACTCAATTATTGATTTTGACTGCAGATTTTGAGTGCCTATTTTGTAGTTCTTCCGTTGCGGGATGAGGGTGCCATCTCCTTGGGCTTATCGAATTTGCCCGGTCTATTTGTGGGATCTTTAGTGCTCACTCTGATTGCTGCCCCTGTTTCAACCCTCATATTCTCTCTGCCTAATCTTTCCAAAAACAAGGTATGGACATACTTAAGAAGATTCGTTATTGCCAAACATATATAGAATGAAGTGAACTTATCTCCGCCTATTTTTTGATCAATTCAAAGCATTTTTCTTCAAAGTGACGACTGAACAATGAAACTAGACAAATGAGAAATGGGGTTATGTGTAATATGCAAGTTTATCAAAGATTGACTTTCAATTCAAATTTTCAATTTTAAATTGAAATCAATTGTTTATGGACGTAGGGTAACGTATATGCTTGGGGGAGACAAGATGAAGGTTGCTTTTATTGCGCAAGCTTGAAACAATGAAAGGGGACTAGTTGTTATGTATTTGGTGTCCGTTATTAATGCTTATTAGTGGTATAGTCGTACAGCTATTAGATGGGCCATTACTGTAATGCATGCTAACAGATGCAATGCTATTATGATAATTGAATATTTTCCTTTTGGTATACAAGGGGAGGAAACCAAAACTACGGCCTAAGAAATACAGTCGAGGACATATCAGCCAGTAAAGGCAAATGAATCCTAGTTGGGGGCGATAATTGCATACCATTTTTTCTTTTGTAAGTAAACGTGGCCGGAGGCCCATAAGGAAACAAAAGCACTACAGACAGACTAGTCTAGGGGTAGAAACCCCTGAAACATGAAGATATCAGAAGAACCTATACAAATTATTTGAAACTAGCTGTAGACTCATGAAAATATAAATTGCATCATTTTTGTTTAATGTGTATGTATTGTGTCATTAAAGTGGCAAAAGCTTTATCAGGTAAGTTAACAAAGTATGCTAAATGCTATTATGAAGAAGTTTACGATTGATTGGTAAAATATATAAATTTGTGTCAGGGTGAAGGGTCAACGAAGATGCTTATACATGCTATTCGATAAGTCACTTAAGCTAAGCTACTGATTGTTATCGTAACTCTTTTGCCTATGGAAAAAGCAGAACATCATCCATAAGTTTTCAACTCAAGAAATGTTAATGTTACTATAAAAATGCAATAGAAAGTAACATTAAATAACAGATAATAGAAAATTATTGTCATTTTTGTAGCATGCATTTGATATTTGATTATTTCCATAGTGGTTTGTCAATGAGGAAGCATTCTTTAAAAAAGTTAAATATATAAGCCTTTTAGTTTATATCCTTCACATATCATGCTCTAAGGGGTGGTGCTTGTTGAAATTGCAGGCTTTGGTTTTGATACACAGGTTTTTTAGTGTATCACTCGTACTGTTCTTTTTTCTATGGCACTCCTCATCAGCTGGATATTCAGCATCCAAATTGATGGTAAGACAAGAATCTTTCTGGAAGATAATTCATCATAATTTTTATTGCTTGTGCAAGATTGGTTTTATATTTGGTCCTGTGTTAAATTGGTCTTTCTGTTACTAGGAATCCACAACTTTGACTTCATCCTCAAAGCCTGAAGGGAAGGTTGACGACCAAGGCACTCTTTCATCTTCAATAGGCTGGGATAACCATGGATGGTTCTATATCACTGTTCGAATTGGATTGTTCCTTTGGGTAATGATATGTAATATTTTATTATTTTTTCAATGTTAGGTTTTAATTTATAATTTTATTACATGCTGTTACTAAATACTTGAAAAGACATTTCTATGATGCAAATTTCTGCTTTTGTGAAGGTTGCTTTGCTTAATCTAATTACAATTTCTTCAACTTGGGCTAGGGTAATTGATGTGATGGACAGTGAGGTTTGTACACAGCTACATCATTTTTGTTGTAGTATGGGGTTATTAGGTGCCCATTTAACTTGTTCTGTTTTCAGTCAGGTTCAAGATTATTTGGATTTATTGGTGCTGGTGCCACACTTGGCCAACTTTTTGGGTCATTGTTTGCTGCAGGAATGGCTTGGTTGGGCCCATGTAGGTTTACATGCCCCCTATATGGACTCTCTCTTCTGCTTTTATCCACTACCCCTTGTAGTCGTTAAACTAAGAATTCATCTACTGCAGTTCTACTTTTGGTTGCTGCTTTGTTAATGGAATTTGCAGCACAGTCATCAAAAGGGATAAATCAGGACATGTTCCATCTCCAAGGAGAATTATCTCCCATCAGGTGATTATATAATCTTTTTATGGTTTACTTGATTGAAAACTGAACATAAAATTCAAGTTTTGGGGTTCCTCTAGTATATAACTTATATTCTAGGCTGGTCAATATCTGAATCTGAATGGGAAGTTTTCCTGTCTAATAAATTTCGCAGGGTTGCTAGCAAACTCCCATGTAATTATCAATTCACATTTTCAACATCTAACAATCAAAATTGAGTAAAATTTGGAAAATACTTTTACTATAGGTTTATGATTGTAATTTAATAATTATTTTGAATTCAGAGAAGCTGATTCTGACTACAAAAGTGAGGCTGATGAGAAGACTGAACATACAGTTAGAAGTTCCCCAAAGTCCTCTACTTCTGCAGTGAAGCTACAAGTTTGGGCCATCTTAGACGGCCTCTGGCTTATACTGTCATCAACTTACCTGTTGCATGTGTCTTTATTCCTCTGGCTGAGTGCAGTTATCTCCTCATTTTTTTATTTTCAGGTAAGATATTCTGCCATCTAATACAAGCTATAGTTTTCATGATCCTCATTTAGGCCGAGTTGTATGATAGAAGAAAATCACACATATTTGAGTGAACCATCATTGACTTTTGTATTAAGCAAGACATACATACACAAATACCCGTGTGCATTTTTGCTTCTTGAATTTCACTAGCTTTGACCTTCATTTGATTATTTCCTCTGGATTTGCATTATTTTATCTTTCTTGTCCTCTACAACTTGTTACATAGAGCCACGCTATTAATATTTACTAAATTCATGAATAATGATGGTGATCCTTATTTAAGCCTCATTTTGGTTTTTAACTCATGGGTTTTTACGGGGATTACTGTGTCAGATATGCATAAGATACAAATGTTATAACTTTGTTACTATTAGTTTCTTCCAATGTTTTGTTTATATTCAAAGGTAGTCTTCTGCAAATCAAGATTAAAGAGGAGTTTAGGACTTCAAGATTAAGGATTTTAATGATGGAGTTTATAGTTTGGAGTTCTTAGATTGATCAAAGTTTATAAGTTTCGGGGTTAAAATAACAGCAGTTGAATTTCATGGAAAAGAGGAGAGATATATTCTAGTCTTGAGTTGTGTAGAATGAAGGTTTTAGGAGGCTACCATTTGAACACCAGCAAAAGAGAGGCCATACATTAGGCAAACTCAGATAGGACAATCCGATCCTCTACATTTAAGGGTAAATTTATATGGTGTAGTTGAAGAGTGATAGACCCAGTGTAAAAAATAGTTTCTAACATTGGAAGTAGCTTCTAACGTTAAAAGCTTTCAGTCTTTGTCTCTCCAGTTGCACAGATACAGTATAGCAGAGGATCCATTTTGCAAATAATGAATGTTTCAGTATTAAACCTCTTGAAATGTAAAGTAGTCAGTTCGAGAAAATGAGATGTAGTTTTAGACTTAAAAGCTTATAGATTATTATTATTTTCTTCTTAGATGGAAAATCACATATGAAAAGTGAAAACTATTTCAGCAAAATGAACCTATAAGTCTTAGAAAAGAAACCCTTAGGAGACTCTTGACCTGCCCTATGCTTTTATTTTCTTGTAATTTCAGCTGCATTGATTTTAATAAAATTCTGGATCTGTTCTTGCAGAGAAAACAATCCATGCCTCAAAAGATAAATCCTAAGATTTGAAAAATAATTTAATCCTTGATTATACAAGATATGTCGATAACATGAACTGCAGAACTATATATTAGTTGCTTCAATTCAATGTCACACATGAGCCCTAAGATGAGGCTAGATTTTGCCCAACAAGAAACTTTTGTGTAAATAACCACTTTAATCTTTTCTTCTTCCCAGATTTTATTGGCTTCCTCAACATAATACTGTATGGCACTACTACCCATGACTTATGAACATCTGCTTCATGCTTCTGTTGAATAGGAAATTTATGGGGAAAAATTTCCATCCATTTCTGAAGATAAAAATTAACTTGAAAGAAGAAGTTGATGCAAAAGAATGCTTTTATTTTCCTTATCTGATTTAAGATGGTAAAATTTGTACAACTTGTAGCTGCCAACAAGTTTGGCAAAGATAAAATATGGCTTTAGTATCAATGTAAAGTCTAAAATTAGTCTAAAATTAAACATTTGTCTCTTTCAAAATTCTTCTTTGAAGTACATTACGGTGCAATCTGATTAAATGAAACTTTTGAGGTCTGTCTAAGTATTGAATAGGGATTGGTCCCCATAAATTTTGAAAGACCATATGTGTACATGTATACCTTGTGTCTTCCTTTCTGATTTTCTATTCAATTTGTTTTGTTTTGTTTTGTTTTGTTTTTTTTGGTTTTTGGAAGGTGTGTTGCTGTTTTTATGACATTGTAAACACACATACACACATATATTTATATCATGTCTCTGCTGAACTTTCCCCTTGTCTGCAATAATAGAAAGTGACAGTGATTGCCGCAACAGTTACCAGCTCTATTGGGAGAAGAAGATTGTTTGCCCAAATAAATAGCTTTATCGCTGTTTTTATCCTTGTTGGACAACTAACTTTAACGGTAAGCAATTCTAAAAATGACTTTTTCTTCTGCTTGGTGTCAAATATCCTTTTGGAGTTTAGATCTTTCTTCTTCCTCTTCTTTTTCCCAAAACCAAAAAATTAAAAATTATTACATTTTTATATGCTTCATTAATTGTTCTGTAGATGTAAGCAACATGCATATTGCTGATTTAAACTTGCCTATATGTGTCTTTCCCTTATTTAGTACAGGGGCGCATTCTAACTGTTGCTGGGGTGACTATAGCTATTTGCTCTGCTCCTTCTGTTGGCTTTTTAAATTTGATTGCTCTAGTTGTCTGGCCAACTTGGGTGATTGTTGCTATTTGTGAGACACTGAGAAAGGTACTACCAGCCATTTCTTCTTTCTCTTGCAGAATTTTTATTGATGACATTGTGATGTGTTACGCATTGCATTCATCCTTTGGAGATTTAATGACTGTAATATCAAATATGTGTTGGAAAATGGCAATTTGTTAGATAAATTGATCAATTGTCCAACTTGTTTATGTGGTTCAATATTCATGGATCTATAATTTTGCAGGTTGTTACATATGTTGTGACGAGGCCTGCTAGGGAACTTCTGTTTACTGTAGTTTCCCAGGATGAGAAATACAAAGCCAAAGTATAGCCTTCCTTTCTTCTCTTTCCATCTTGCTTTCCCTCCCAACAATGGTATAACGTGCATATCTTGGGTGCCGTCTTCTGAGCTTGTAGGATCTGTCATTTATTACATTTTGATTTTAGAGCCAAGTAATGGCTCTACACACGTGCTATTCCTGGGATATTTTTTCCATTGCATGATTAAGTTTACATGGCATGAACAAATAATTCGATAGTCAAGTTTGTCTAGGAAGCACTTCACTGAGTACATCCTGGTGCAGGTATGTATAGATGTGTTCGTTCAAAGACTTGGAGATGCTACAGCCGCTGGAATGTACAAACTGCTTCTCAGAACTCTTAATGAGAAAACGTCAGCCATTTCCCTTTATGCCCTGCCTGTATGTGTAATCTTATCCTCCTGAATGCCCTCTCTCAACTTGAAGAGATATTTTTAGATAGAATTCGTCGACCCAAAAAAAAAAAAAAAAAGAACAAGCCAACTATGGAGAGACATCTAAATATGCTACTAAAACTTGTGCTTGACAAACTTACATTTGGCTTGATCTAGGGTTAAAAATGAACTAAGCTGTTCCTGAATAGTTTAGGCTCGGCTTGTATAAAAAGTTGTTCCAGCTTGGGTTATTTATTAAATGAATGAGTTTTGAGGACAATATTAAGCTCGTTCAATTAAATGAGTCAAGTTTGAAAATTTGATGCTCGGATGGTTTTTTTCATCAACAATTTGTTTAAAAATAAAATAATATAAGTATTCCAATATTATATATAATTGTATGTATTATATATTTTTATAAATTATAAATATTTTTATAAGTATCAAGACAGCTCATATGGTTCATTTATGTATAATTTTAAGCAAGCTTATATGAGTGAAGCCCACAAGTTCTCATTTAACAGAGCAAGCCTAGCTTGATCATATTTTTGAGCTTTATTTAATTTTGTGAGCCGAACTCAAACGACTTGTTTATCAAATGAGCCAAGCTTGATAACTTCAGGCTAAGCTTGGCTTGGCTCAACTTATTTACATCTCTAACTGGATCTACTTATCCTTTATAAATTGGGTCAACCTAAGACTTCTTTTTTCTTTTTTATCATTTTTTGGTAACAATAATTAACTCCGGTGACTTTTAGGTTTCCTTATTATTTTGGCTTTCTTTGTGATATGAATGCTCTCACATTGTTAACACCTGTAACTTTTTGAATTTTCAATAGCTTATTCCTGATTGTCTCTTTTTCTTCACTTGGTCTCCAGGTGTGTTCATTGTGGATAGTCACAGCATTTTATTTGGGTCGTCGGCAAATGCAACTTGCAAAGTCCCACACTTCCTCCGCTTCATAGAATTCTTTATTAAGGTTAAATGTACAGTTGCTGCTATAGACATTACCAGTGAATTCTAATATGCAATACTGTAATCATATTACATGTGATGAATGTTCAGAAAGTTGAAAAGTCTCTGCTATCAAAGTTAGCTTGTGCATACTTTGTGATACTTGACTGGTGACAGATATATAAAATGTGAAAGTTGACTATAGCTGCAAAAAGAAGTGTTTGGTATCCCTGCAAGCCTCTCGCCCACCATGTGAGTAAGATTAGCTTTTTCATGCGAGCACTATTGAGTTTTGCTTTTTCAATTGAGAAGGATCCCCATTAGGAAATAAGGGCAGATTTTGGATTAGATTGAGCATACTGTAAATATAAACAAGGATTGGTGGGCCCCGACGAAACAAGAAATATTGAAAAAAAAAATTCATCCCATCATAAAAGAACAGTAATTCTATAATAAAACCAAACCTTCCTTTAATACATATATTGATATTTACTTAACAAACTTCCAGAGGCAGATCCATTTCGTAATGTCCTATTAACAAGAGGGTTTCAGCATTAAGATGTCTCCCTGGAGACCAGGCGTTGTTACCCGAAGAAGGAGTCCAGGAGTATGAGGAGCAATGGATAAGAGAAATCCAATTTATTTACGGTTGTTTCTTCATTTCGTTAACATTTGATATTGCCTTATCAACTTGATCAAAGAATCTCCCTGCTCTCTCGTTATTGACTCCTAACATATACACAAGCTTGTAGCTGGCCAATTATTTACAATTTTAACTGATTAATGATTAACGAAAATCTTGCAATGGCAGCTTGACGATTATTGAATAATATTGTCATCATTGTTATGGCATAAATAAAGTAATGAACATAGCATTTATTTCAACTGATAATTTGTCCTGATGGATCATAATAAGGATTTTTCCCCCTTTAGCTTACTATACTCTTTCTGGTAAGAAGGAAATTGAGAGCGTTGTATTGTACTTTGACTTTGGTGCAGAATTTATTAAGAAATTTCCACGGTGTAAAAGACAAAATGAGGGGGACCCGGTAAATGCACTCTTTCCAATCATGCTGGTTTTTGGCTGCGATCATGCCTTACGGGAGAAAGTACAGAACTACTAAGCTAGCGTGTTGCTCTGTAATGTTGTTCAGATTACATCTAAACATTATTAACATGAAGGCAGTCAAGCAGGCCCTTCTTTCTGGGGACTATTACGAGTACAACAAATCTTTCATGATCTGTAATTAGTTGTCTTAGCATCCAAAACTGAAATGAATAAATTATCTCCTCCTATTGAGTCTGATTTGTGAGAAATGAAAGCAATCTGAGGAATCCATGATATGAACGTGTATAATGTATATTGAGGGGGATAGGATTCCTAATCCCACTCTCTCTGTCTCGTGGATATAGTGGCAGGTAAGCAAGCACTAGGAGCCTTGGAAAGCTTTGTACCTTACCCCACTCTTGAATTGAAATTTGTACCATTGTGCTCCTAAAAGGCGTTGGCTACTTGATGCCAGCGGTAGTACCTCTGTTTTTCCTCAGGTCATCATCATATTTATAACCCACATCCTTTTCAATCTTACTTGTTACTGAATGAATGTTAGTTTATCCATCAAAAAGGAGAAAAGAAAAAGTGCAGTTATGCATAGTACAAGATGCAGAAGGTCTGCGTCGAAGCAAAGAGTTGACAGCACTATTAAACTTTTTCATTTAAAGTGACTCTGAAGCTACTTTATTTTTCGTTATTATCTGCTATGTAACATGGAAATTTATGTAGCAAAAGAAATGACAGAAGCAGCAGCAATGCTGCCTACTATTGCTAATTCTTTATTGACTATCGTGTTTAAAATTTGAAATGTAATGTTTGGCATTTTTTTTGTAATAGGTTAGGAAAATATTAGTGTTATTGTGCCTTATTTAATAACTAAACATTTTCACTTCCTAATACATGTTCGATTTTCACTATTGACATCGGAGCCAAATCCAGAGTTTGAACTGCTAGAAAAATTTTCTGGGTAACAAGAAGCCCTCAATATGACATGAGCTCTTCTCTTGTCATAATCATCTTCTCATTATGTGATTTCATAAAATCTAATATATAGAAAAACCGACATATATGAATGGAAGTTCTGACATGCATCAGAAAGGTACATTCATTTTTGTTTTCGGATGGGGTTTTCTGATTGCTATCCCACCAGTCCACCACCACAAAAGAGCATAGTGCCCAGCACAAATTTTAGTAATTTTTTAATTTATTATCAAAATTTTAATTAATACATTATATATAGAAGATTTTTTTTTAAAAAAATTCGTTGTACTCAATTGTCTCAATTGTTAAAAAAAAAATGTAAGTGTTATGTGCTTTTTAAACAATTTCACATAAATTTTGAACTAAAATACAAAGAATTCTCTTTTAAAAAATGTGTAATTTATCTTTCTCAACTTTAAAATTTGACCATAAGTCTTTTAGATTTTTAATTTTGTGCAACTTAATTTTTTTTCTTAATTTTGTTCTGTTCAAAACCCATATTTCACTTATTCATATATATTGAAAGAGGCCAAATTAACCCAAAAAAGAAAAGCATTCAACACATCATGGCAAACAAGGACTTCTTGTTGCAAAAAATATAGAAAAAAATGATTAAAAAAAGTCCTTATTTGTCAATTAAAATGTTAAGTTAAATTAATTTTTGTTAATTTGATCTCTTTTATCTTAAATGGGTAAATAGTATTAAACTTTTGGATTAAAAAAATTGGTAGAAGAATTATATTATATAAAACTGAAAGTGGAAAGGATTTATAGTAATAGATTAGGAAAATTTTCATTTAAAAATTATAATTTAGTAAAAATTTTATTGAAAGACTTTAAAATAAAAATTTCTCCTAAAGATAGAAGAAAAAAGTTATATTACAGCTTTTAAAAATTACTGCTCATATTTTTTAATAATTACTTTTAACAATGTGAGTTGTAATTTTAATTTTTAAAATTCTTTGGCATTGCTTTTATCAATTTATAATCCTTACTTATAATTTTTCTAATAAATTACATAACCTTAGACCCTACAAGGTGGGGGAGTTGTTTATACATATTTTGTCCTAAATTTGATGAACCATCACATGTCTAAGTAAAAATGGTGTCATTTCAGATAAGAATCCCATGAGCTGTCGCCATAAGCTACAAGAACCCAACCCAAAAAACGAAGTTTGGGGATGGCACAGAGAGAGAGAGAGAGAGAGAGAGAGAGAGAGAGAGAGAGTCCAAAGAGGGGCTTTTGTTGTTGAAGCGACACATGTACAAACCATGTTGCATATCAGATCAGCAACTGACGACGAATATGTTCCTGTCATCCAATTCCATTTTATTTCTTTTGCATTCACGCTCTGGCAATCAATCATCAACACACACACAGAATGACAATTTGATAAGCCAAAATAGTTTCCAAAACAAACAAAAAAAAACCCTTGGTTTTTAGGCCAACAAAATCTCAGGACAACAAGAATCATGCTCTCTTTGTACGTTGGTACGTGTTAAAGTTAAACTCTTGCGAGTTTCTTATGATATGTGTTGCCAAAAGCCAGTTTTCTTTGGTTAAGACTCGAGAGGGAGAATCCCATACACTTGGATGGATGGTCCTAATTTGTTAGCTTAATTAATTCCCCCACTAGAATCTGTCTTCTACCATTTTGTACATTACGCTGAGAATTGAGTGTTTTGAGAAAAAAGGGAATTCGCCTCGATGCTTTTATCAAAAATTTGAATTCTTTCAACTAAATTGAGTAAATGGCAAAAATGTTTTTTATTAAATAAAAAGATAGTGACACAAAAGATAAAAGTGCATGTAAATTTTATTTATTTATTTTTCACCCACTTCTTATTTTTTTTATATGTTTCACTTAAAAAATATTTTATTATTTACTCACTGAAAATAATCCAACTCCTTTTTATTAATGGTCTTTTTCAGCTCAACAGCATACTCACAATACGTGGAGCGAGAGCAGCTTCTCATCATGGATATTCATATTCTTCTTCTTTTTAACTTTTTTATCTTTTTTTTTTTCTTTAGATCATATATAATTGTACGATTTTTAGTTTTTTATGAATTTCTAGTGCACTCCCATTTTCTGTGCTAGTGTTAATCCGGTGCATCTGAGACCAGCCCCAGTTTGCCAGGAAAAGAATTATATATCACTTTTCTGGGTCCAAACTTTTGCTCTTGAGTGCCGTTTAATAGAGAAGGAAAAGGACTAGTACTGACCTCCTAGGGTCCCCCACATAGTTGGAAAAGATCTAATGCCTTTTTCATCAACTAAACAAAAACAAATCTTTTCTATTTGTCATTCTTGTTCTAGAATTAATTTTCAGGGACCACTAGTTAATTGATTGTGGATTATGATACTCTACTCTTCACCCCCTTCTTTATCCTAAATCATTGAGTATAGAAAAGAAAAACTTGGCTAATCACAAGTGAAACATATTTGATGTCAATCAATATCCTTTTCTATTTTAAGAGGGTTAAAAAGGATTTTATAAGAAGGAAAAGAGATATGGAAGTTAGGATCCTATTTATCATTTTTTTGGTTCAACATATCCTTTCTTAGATGAGAAAGTGCTTGCTTTGTTTGGGGTAATTGAAGGGTATAAATTCAAGAGAGAATAATAATATAAATATCTTTGTTGAAGAGTTCAATGGATTGGGGTTGGCATCGGTTTAAGTCATTAGTTTAGACATATATACACAGCTTACCTAAAGTGAGTTAATGCTAATAGAGAGCCAATAATTATTAAAATTTTAATTTCAATTTATTGGTAAGGTTTTGACTTATCATATATTCAGTTACACTTTTTTTTTTCATAAATAGTGCCCTCTCAGTCAATAGACAAAAACAAAAAATTATCATAATACAATCTCCTCCACCAGTCTACCACCACGCTAATCCCCACTTTTGAAAAAGATGGGAGGAGAACGCTTGCTTTATTCGTCTGACTTAAGGTAATTTATATTGAATTAATATTAGTTGTAATTCCTTTTATTTTTATTATTAAAATTTTTAATTATGTGTAAAAAAATTTTGAAAAATCTAATCATTTGATACTGAATTATAAATATATTTATAAAATTATATACTTATTATATTTTAATTAAATAAATTAATAACAAAAATATAGCAAATTACGTATAAATTTTTCTATTTACACTATCTTTTTATACAGTGGGATTTCCAATTAAGAACATATTATCATCAAATTGTCTAATGCATTTTTTATTAGAATATATTTACCAGTACTATAATTGATCTAATTATTTAATCTTAACCATACTTTTTTTAAAATATCATTTATAGGAAATTGAGTTATACACGCTTAACGGTAACCTATATACAAAACCACAAAAAAGGGAGAGAGAGAGAGAGAGACTTTGGATAGGATTATATAATTTTCAATAATATCTAAGTGAATTCCTTAAGTATAAATTACACGAGATACTAGGCTTAATTTTCCGTGTCATTAAATAAGGGAAAAAGAAAATCTCAAATGATCATGCATTGGGTTTCTATATCACTTACACTTAAAGCCAAAACTCAATATTTTGTTATATAGTTATTTGTTTGTATGTTTTCTATCTTTAATTTGAATAGGATTACAGGGTTTTCAATAATATCTTAGTGAATTCCTTTAAGGCTTGTTTCTAATTATTTGTTCGTATGTTTTCTATAGTTAATTTCCTATAATAGTTGAAAATACGAATTTCTATATTATCTATACCTATTCTTACCAAACTAAAAATGTTCAATGCTTCAATCACCCCACCCAAAAAAAAAAAAAAAAAAAAATTAAATTCTTCAGCAACAGGTTTTACTCTAATAGGAACAGACTTTTTACTTATTTTATACCTCCAAATCGTGGAGGTTCACTGGTCGGATCGAAGATTCATAGTCTCAATTTACATATATATATATATATATATATATATTTTTTTTTTTTTTTTCGGGGCAAGCAATTATATAGCTGTCTTAATGAGCCTATTATATACGTAGATTTTTTGATATCATAAGCTCCATATCGAAATTGATATTCATGCTCTCAATTTACATGTAATTATATAGATTTCTCTTTTGGGGTATCAAGCGAAATGTATTCATGTACTTCTTTAACCATTAAAATATATCTTTAATTATATATTTCGAAAAAGAATCTCTCTCATATAAGTTTAATGTGATTAAGATTGATTTATGTCTTTGGAAATTTATTGACATAATTGCTTGCAAAATTCAACTTGTCCGTCGCTTGAAAATTTATCATCATTATAAAATGAAGAATAATTGTTCACAAGATTCAACTTACGCTAGCCTGTGGCCTTCTATCGTTTGAAAATCCACCAACGCTATATTGACATCAAAACAATTGAAGAAAATTGAACAGCTTTAAATAATTAATTGCTTATCTTAAGAGAGTTCAAAGCTTAATCTCGAGTTAACCAATGTTAAAATTATTAACTATATATCTCATTATTTTTTTTGACCTACAAGCATATTTGAAAGTCATCCGCCCTGGCGTTTCTCATCAGAACTGATGGAGACTACAACATTTATTTAATTTATAAATCCCCACTTTATGTTCTTGATAGCTCATGATTTAATTTGTAGAAATTGATCAAATATAAAAAAAAAAAGGAAAGAAATCAACACAAGTTTCCCAACAAGTTCTTCGGAGTAATTAATGAAAAACTATGATGCAACTGAGTTGAATTCAAGACTCAGCACTCATGAACAAGTTGATGCGTTTCAAACATGAGCTGATATTTTTCTTGAATATATATGTAAGCAAAATTATGATGCAGTTTAGGTGACCTCTAGACGCTAGATGACTTACAAGCAAATTTAAACCTTTCAAACGTGAGCTAATGATGATGACAACTTTCATTTGTACGTCCGTCCAATTTTTTTTTTTGAAAAATCTTTATTTATAATTTTTAATTAAAATATAATAAATATATAATTTTACAAACAAATACATGTCTTTTACAATTCAGTATTATATAATCAAATTTATAAAATTTTTTATACATATTATAATTTTATTAAAAAAATTAATAATAAAATATAAAAAATTACGCTTAAATCAACACTTTTATTTTCTCCGATCTAGTAAATAAAAATTCAAACATCAAGGCCCCACTATATGAATAAGAATGTAATCTTATCTTCTTGTATAATGGGAAAGCTTGATAACTATACATACTTGCACATACTCCTAATTAAAAAGGATTATATATAATTTTTTATATTTTTATTATCAGATTTTTTAATTAAAATATAAAAAATGTGTACTTTTTTAATAATAACATCATACATGTATAATTTTTATAAACAACTTATCATGATATAATATGATATATACTGATCATCTTATCATTAAAAAGTCAAAATTTAATAAAAAAAATGTAAATACCTACATCTAACTTTAGTTTTAAGAAAAAAAAAAATCAAATGAGAGTGAAATTTATGTATGAGCCAACAATTTGGACAGAAAAGAAAAAAAAAAAACAAAAGGGTACATGTTTGTAGTACAGTGTCCTAAACTTCTATTTGTAATGCTTTTGGGGTATCATTAGTATGCGGAGGGTGATTATGCTGATGAACCCCATTGGCAATGGTCCCAGAATTAGGGGAGGGGACCCTACTTTTCAAGAACCCCAACTTCCTCAAAAGTTGATCTCCCCAATCCCAAAGGTTCAACGCTATGTAAGTCCCAATCCCACCAATGAGTCCATATGCTATGGAATACGTCAGCGGCATCAGAATTAACGTCACAAACGCCGGTATTGCCTGCCTCATGTCATCCCATTCAATCTCCACCACCGATCTCATCATCAGCACCCCCACCAAGATTAACGGCGGCCCCACCGCCCATGCCGGAATCGACGCCAACAACGGCGTGAAGAACAACGCCATGAAGAAATAAATCGCCACCGTTAACGCCGTTATCCCCGTTCTCCCTCCTTCTCGAATCCCCGTCGACGACTCTATGAACGCCGTTACTGGTGACGTACCCAGTAGGGACCCCACCACGATCGACGTGGCATCTGACATGAACGCGAAATACTGACCCTCGAAGCCCCCTTTGTCATCGGAGAAACCGGCGAATCGGGCCATGGAATACAACGTACCCGTCGTATCGAGAATATCTACGTAGAGAAAAGTCACTAGAGCTTCCCAGAAATACCCTTTGCCTATGCTCTTGAAGCTTAACGCACCAGCCGTGCTCTTTATGGTGTGTACGTCGACGACTTTCTTGAAATACTCGTAGGCTGAGTTACCAGAGACGGTGTTGGGAAACGTCGTGACCTTGGTGTTACGGAACCACGACACGGCGGTGACAAACAAAATACCGTAGATCATAGCGCCTTTGATGTTTTTCACGAGACAGTAGGCGATAATAACGAAACCCACCACGCCGAGCCATAATGTCGGGCTTTCCATTCTATCTCGCAGGCATAGAATATCGCCGGAGACGGTTCCTCCTGGGATCAAGCTAATAGTGCCGTTAGCGGCGGTTATGATTGGTGCGAGGGAAGCCCGAGAGGAAGTGGGGCAGCCTGCGAGGGTGAGGAGGGTGGACGGGCTGTACCCGACTAAGCCGATTCCTTGATTGTTCTGAAACCCGATGAATGCGAGAAAGAGTCCGATTCCGGCTGAGGAGCTGATCCGGACAGGTTTGGGTACGAGTTTAGCGAGTTTCGCGCGTAATCCGATTGCAGAAATGAGCAAGAAGATCAAGCCTTCGATAAAGACGGCGGCGAGGGCGCTCTGGTAGGAGATACTACCCGACCCGTGAAAGCCGACGACGGTGTAAGCGAAATAAGCGTTAGTACCCATACCCGGTGCTAGACCCAAAGGGAGGTTAGCGAAAGCACCCATTATGACGCAGCCAATGAGGGAGGAAGCCGCGGTGGCGACGATCAAGTCTTTGCGTGTTTTTTCGAGGCAGGCGGTGTAACCCGGATTAACCGGGTCGAATTTACAGGAGCTGTCGGGATGGATTACGCGGTGTGATGAGGCGGTGCAGTTTGAAACCGGGATGGACGGGTCGGAGCAGAGAGGGATGCAGTCGGAAACAGAGCAGGTGCCGCCGGAGTCAGTTAGGATGGAGGCGTTGACGGCTAAGATGTAAGCCATGGTGAGGAAGGTGGTGGTGCCGGCTCGGAGCTCGGTGGTGAAGGTGGTGTTGCGCTCTGAGAGCTTGAACCATTTTCCTACTCTGCTATTTGCTACGTAAGAGTTGAGCCGCGACAGAGGCTTGGAATGCGAGTTTAGTGGAAGTGGTGGCCTTTGAGGCGCCTCCATCTCCATGAAATCTTAGAGTATGAATTTGTTTTCTTCGCTTTGTCTTTATATATATGATTCACAAAAGTTGATGATCATATTGGATCATGGGATAGTGGGTTGGGTTTATTATAAACTACAAACAGAGTGGATTTGCACGAGAGAGAGAGAGAGAGAGAGAGAGAAATGGCAAGTTTTGATTTGTGTGTTTTGTGCTTGTGAAGGGATAGATTCCAAGAGGAAGGGATCTTTTTCAATATGAGGAGGTATCTTCTCAAGGGAAGAGTCCTAGTTTTACATTATTATTATTCTGTTTCTTAATTATCTGATTTGTTTTTCTTAATTATCAATAACAGCTATACGCCGTTTGATACGTGTGGACCGAGATGGACGTTCCTGAACTTGACATATCAATTTGTTTATTCTTCTTTATCCTTGTTTTCCATTGTCTATTATTAACCGTTGGATGAATAGTGTGAACCCTAAAAAGTGGACCAAAGTGGAGATACCTATACATGGGAGTAGTTGCTACTTGCTTCCTACTTCCTGGAACAATTTGGTTAGGTTTCATGCACTTTTGACTCTCAACAAAATTTTGGTGTGTTAATCATTTTTTTTAGTTCTGAACCAAAATTAATGTGAACGTTATTCCAGTTTTTCTTCCCCTTGTTTTTCTAATATTCCTTGAAAATGTGGAAAATGCATTAGCAGTGTTTTTACGGAATTTGGGAGGGATGGAGACAATTCGGACCAACGTGTTTAGTTGACTTTCTTCTGTTTTTTTTCATTTTTTTCCTTGTCTTCGGCTTTTGGTTACATGTAGAGAGACTTTGTTCTGATTCGCTACTAGCTTGCAATGTATTATAAGACAATGGATCTGAAATTCTTGAAATTCATGATCTAAAAAAGCTTTCTGTTTCGAGTGTTGAAAATGAATGATATCATTAAATAAGACACTTTTCTGTCATTACGTGATTAATCAAATATCATATATAATTATTTCACGCTTGCTTTTATAATTACCAAATAAAATATCCACTGGTCAACCTTCAGCACATGTTTATCATTTCTTTAATTTCTATCGAAACCGTGTTCTCACAGGACATGGGCACAATCCCATTATTTCTTTTGGCAAATATGTAATGAACACAACTTTAATTCCAAGCATTAGTCTCTAAAAGCAGTCGTCACACATGGTTTCTGATAATGGTTCATTTTTGGGCTATATTATATATAAATCCATTGGTATCTCATCATCATCATCGTCGTCTTATCTCCTTTGAGTGCATTTATTTCACTCTTGTTTCTTTTCAACGAAACGCAATCTCAAGAGATAACAATTATTGAAATGGGGCAGCAACTTAACCACCAGTGCCCTACTGAAGCAGGCATTGTAGTTTTCAGTATTGAATCCTCCAGCTACTTTTGTACAAAGGGTGGACATAAGGCGAAGATTGGTCTCTGAATCTGCTTGCATTTCTGTTCAATGGCATTTACAATGCCGGGAAAAGGCTAATAAATGAGCCAAATTCACTGGTGCATGAACAGTGCTATTGTATTGCAAGAGCCAGGGGGCTTTATCCCTAAGTTGATGCTATCAAGAGGAGTTTTTACATAAACCCTTTTGTATTAATTTGTTGTAGAATGACTTGATAGATATTCATTAAAATGATTGTGTGAGTTTGATGTGCCCTCAGTCAATAAAAAAATTCATAAAAATAAGTGTACTTGAAAATTGTAGGTTTGGATCCGGTTCTGGTGGCTAGATTTAGGTCCAATACAAGGTTCAATTGCTAAATCAGGTTTTGTTTGATTTTCTTTTTTGTTTTTTTTAATATTTGGATTGAAAAGAATGAAAGAAAAGTGAAATTTTAATTTTAATTTTTTTTATTTAAACATAATTTTTTTTCTCTTTTTGTCTATACTTTTCACTCCAAATATATTTTAAGAGAAAAATTGTTAGATTTGAATGTAAATGAAAACATATGTCAAAATTAAAATTTTTTTTCTCTTCCTTTGTTATTCATTCCTGTCGATCTAAATATATCCTTAATAAAAAGGAACTAAAAAAGGGAATTTAAATTCTTCCCAAAAGTAACGTATTTGAAATTTTTAATTTTTGGCAAATTAATTCCACAATTAAATTACTTGTAACTTTAAATTTTTATAATTAGTTGTCGAAACAAAATATTGCGTGAGATGATTTTAATTCCAACACACTCTAAACCCAATAAAAACTCATCAAAACATGGGTCACTCAAACAGCCACTTTGTCAGTATTAGCTCCTGAAATAAATAGTTGAGTCCCACCCTTTGTCTATAGGAGGAAAAGATGAAACAGAAAAAGATAAATGCCAATCAGAAGTGTCTTTTGAACGCAAGAGATAACATATTTTAGCAGAAGCAATGGCATTGAAGTTAAACCTGTAGTGTACGTTTTTCCTATTTGTTTCAATTAGCCAGCCAGCCAATTATATGTGTGTCCTTAAGTAGTTGTAGGTTTCTACTTTATTGATAGCATCAAGCTAACAGCAGATATTATATTGATACAAAATAGGGAAAAAACATTATGGATAATCAACCAATTCTGGTTTCTTCTGCTGGCCTTTCAATATAAGATGCAATAACTAGCTAGTGCAAAACTTTCCTTTGAGTGATTATGACAAGCACAACGCAAAAAATTCGAAGGGATTCGGCAAAAGGCGGAACTTTATAAAAAAAAAAAAAAAAATTAAACCTCTTTTAATTAGGGTAGGCTGTTCACCTACCTATAATCTCCAAAGGAAGGTTTCCTAGAACATGAAATTGTTAAAGCTATAAGAATGACTTTTATAAGTGCAGGCTAATAGGCTATGCTCCATCTTGATCTTCAATTGGGACAAAGATCTTCATTCTGAATATCTTTGGATAGCGATGGTATTGGAATCAAGAAAGGTTTTAGAAAACAGAAATCACGAACACGAGATATGATTAGTTCTTGCCAACTCTTGTTCATGATCATGTCTATAAGGACGTAAACATGCTTCTCATGAGTTTCTATGAACCTAATCATTAATTTGTCACACTTTAATTGACTGCTTTATGGCATGATTAAGTGGGATCTTTTATTTTATTTTACTCTCTTTTTATTTATTTATGTAATGTCTAGACTAACTTGTGTATACTTAATTTATTTTTCAAATTCCATAAAAAATAGGTCATTCACCAATGGAGAGATTAGAAAATTGACAAAGAAATTAATTTCTTTGCTAGCTGACTTGAAAAAATTATTTAACTAAGATTCGAGCTTGGAATGATTAAGTGGGATCTTTAATCTCTCGAGACATTTCTTATTCCTAAATCATGAGGGGTTTCACTGAATCCCTACCAACTTTAGACAAAGCGAAAAAGAATGCACTTCAAATCAAAACCCAATACGAAGAAAAATGATAGTTTATTCTATTAAGTGTGTCCCACTGTCTGTGTGTTGTGGGTGTTTGAATGGTCCTGAAGCAAATGGAAGCCCCTTTTTTTTTGCAGCTCTTCACCATAAGGGATTGGGAGCAAGAAAAAGGCTAATTCCTTCCTTTTCTTTTTCTTCTTATTTTATTTTCCAGTCTTGAAACTAATTTTTCTGGCTTTAGTTAGTGAAATGTGATGGTGGCATGAAAGTACAGGTTGGCTTGAAGTCGCTTCAATATTTATAGCCTTCTATCCATCTATCTATCTATCTATCTATCTATCTATCTATATATTGGGCATCTGGAAAATCCAAACTTACTTTCTCTCTAGATGTAACATGAATTCATGCATCATGTGAAGTTTGAGATCACTTTTGGGTCCTTTTCTTCCAATTAGGGTTGTACCTGTGAGTGCTTTATCACACCTAGTATTCCATGTATACTACTAGCCAATGGTATGAAAACAAATCCCAGATTTTGTCAAACTGATTTACCCGTGTCAAATATCAAGATAATGAGAGCTTTTCCTAGAATAAGGGAATACAAGAAGGGCAAACACAGAAATAAAATAAAGTTCTTTCTCCTATACAAGATTTCAAGATACGTGATAGATATTGATCATATAGTAAAAGAGAATTTTTCTCTTATCCTAACTAATCATTTTCTTTTGGCACATCAAGTTTGAACTTATGCTAACTACCTACATCCATTGCCACTAGATTACATTACTAGTCTTCACAGAAAAGGAAATTTGATCTTAATCTTATGTAGCTGTTGATGATTACGTGACACTCTCATACTTGGTATAAAGCCTTCTATTTTTCTGTTCACTGAGATGGAATATTGGGAGACCAACATGGTAATGCCAACAAGTTGCATCAGATAAGCAGTGGAATCTGCTTAGTGCTTCGGACTTTTAAAAGCCAGCAACTGCGCAATCTGCATCTAATTATCTATTAGCTAGGCCAATGAGAAAATTTTAAGGAATAAAATATATTGGGTAAATTAATTACTCCTCTTCTTGTGAGAAATGCTCAAAATACACATACATCTCTTTTATTTTAAAAATATAACCAAATCTCTTTAAAACAATATATATATATATATATATATTCTCAAAGATAATATTGATTTATTTTCTTAAAAATATAACATATTAAAAAAAATTAAAAATTATTTTATTGTTATTTATTTCGTATTAAATACTATAAATTTAATTAATTTTTAATTTATGACAATGCTTATATTTATAAATATATATTTAATATACATGTTATTGTTAACATCAAATATTATTAATTTTATCTCTTAATTTAAAAAACTGTTTTTGTGAATTTTAAAAAAATAATAATTAATTATTTTTTAATCATGTATCATTCTACAATTTGCTAAATTTTGAAAACAACTATTTATATTGATTATTTAATACTTGTTTTATTATATAACTAATAAATATAAGGATATTTTGGGAAAAAAAATGTAATCGTAGTTTATCTTTTATTACAGAAGAGGTAAATGTAATGTATCTTTTAATTTCAAGAGAGAAGCATATAATTTTTTAAAATAGAAAAAAGGCCTTGGATATTTTTCAAGAGAAGAGAAAATAATTCATCCAAATATACTTTAATTTATTTTAAAACATATAAAAAAACACTTAGATAAAATTTTAAGCATTTACTATGCTGCTCTCTGACAAAATATAATATGTAAACTAAATTTTCTAAAATAGTCAATTCATTATGAAAAAATTCACATATCATATTCTTATTAAAAAAATTGAATAATAAACATCCAAAAAATTCACCGACTGTTTGTCTGTTTTTGGTTGAAATCAAGTAACTCCAACTCAAGACGCAATATGCAGTAGAGGAGTTAGAGTTATTGTAAGTGTGATATTTTTCATCAAATCTAAGCAAATTATTTATATTTTATAAAAGTTTTTATAAATGTTTGTTAGCAATTTTTTAAAAATAAAAATATAATATTTATTTTTTTCTTTTCAATCCAGTATTATATTCTTTATTCTTAAAAAAAAATCTCTTATGCTTTCTTAAGAAAATCAGATAACTAAAAGTTGTATTTAAATTTTTTTTTTGGGGAAATTTTCTAATGGTCTACTTTTTTTATAAAAAAAAAATTTGGTTGTCGTGTATATTTATGTAGAAACAGAAGGAGCACCAAGGAAAAAGAGATCAGTTGCAAAATAAAAGAGGAAGGGATATCTCATTGTCATTTCAAGAGTTAGGAAGTATATTATTAGGGGATGGAACGGTTCATGATGCTTCTGGGGGTAGTGCGATACAATCATACAGTTAAGGATCACATCTCTCACTCTCTGCCTCTTATTTTTCTTTGAATGGGGCACATAAGAGAACATTTTATTTATTTATTTATTATTCTCCGCGTATTTCTCATCATTTTAAGGACATGTGGGCTCATCATTACTTCCAATGTTTTTTATTGTGCAATAGTCCCCAGTTGAAACATTCCCCCAATTTGACCCTTATAGGCAAAAAGGTTCTCTTAAACATAATTCAAATAATTTCTCTTGTAATCTTCTTCTACATAATTAATTGTGATTTTAAATTTTATAATTAATTCTTTCAATTTTTTTAGAAATGATATGTAACTTCCTCCAAGTTTTATGGAATAAAAGCTTATCTTTTTTGGTTGAAAAATACTTAATTAATCTCTTGTAGCAGAGCAGTTGGGTTTATAGGCCACTACAGAAGGAAATGTTAAGTGGGCAGCTGATTTGATCGTGTTTTCTTGGGTCTGGGATGCTAATTTGGTTTGGGAGACTGCTATATCTTGCAATGTTGTAATGGATTGAAACACACATCTTACAAATCATACAAGCCCAAAAGTGAATTTTGACTTAACCTATTCAAGAGAGAGATGTGGCCCAAAAATGATGTATAACTAGAGTAGTGGAGCCTTCTAATACTAGTAGCTCAATTGGTTGCACAATGAAAAGAGAAAGGAAAAAGTAATCTTTTATTTTTTTTGTAATATTTATTATACTTATATTATTATTACTTAATAAGATTCATTTCTTTTCATTATTTTTTTAAGTAAAAAATGAAAGGCATTTTTCATCTGTTTCATTAATATTTTTATTTATTTTTTATTTTCATATTTAAAATTCTATATACTAAATCATTCATAAAATTTCAAAGGCACTAGAATTCCCTTTTATCTAGAAGGAAATTATATAGGAGAGAGATTGAAATGAGGTGTGGGACCCACTTACAGGGACTCACCTCATATTTCTCTCTCCATTCCCTCCGGATGCTGATCCGTTTCAAACCAAATTTTAGAACTTTCAACTCCAAAAGCTAAACTCCGGCTTGAAAAGATAACTAACAAAAATGGATTCATTTATTATAGAATAGAAATTTGGTTCAGCAGTCACAGATGTGTTAAGCCTATAGCTAAACATACCTTGACTTATGAATATAGTATGGTGAAGAATGATCTACTTTGATCTCAAAACAACCAAAGAAGCATCCATTAAATAGTCTAGAGTCTAACTCAGGGATAAGGATGGTTCAATGACATTTCACCATTCAGCATACATGCTCAAGCAAAACCATGTAGAATGAAAAAATATATACAATGTAAATGTCAATCTATCCCGCACAATAGTAACTTAATGTCATAAAAATTATAAGTAATCCAGAACTTGAAACCAATGGCACTTTGAAGGAGTAGACAGCAATGGTTGCTACTAGCTACTGCGGTTGCTGCTCATCTTGCCAAGCCCACACAATTTCTCTAAGAGCTGGTCTTATATCCTCCTTCAATATCTTCTGGTATTCTAATGTATCACCACTAGACTTCATCTCAACCAAATGGAAAGATGGTGTCAACTCAAATATTTCCGCTTCAATGGATAGTGGCTCCCTTCTTCCTTCCCTAGATCTCTCCAACTTCAGCAGTCCCCCATCCTTCTTCGTTATCTTCAGCCTCAGAACGTGAGCCATATCCTCTATCGCAGAAATGATAGATGAGGCAGAGTGCAGTGATGTGAATTTCACATCTTTCCTTTCATCGTTTCTTGCAAAAAGCCCAGACAAGTCAAACCCAGCTGATAGAGAAATTATATCAAAAGCATTCAAATTAGTAGGTTTTACTAATGCTTGATTTGCCTCAGAAGCAGCACCTCTTACATTTTCACATAGACCAAAACTCGCATCAGCCTTGACTGAATTCCCCACATCTGTAACCTGTGCTTTCATTCTATCAGCCTTGGAACCGAATCCCCTTCTGAACCAGGAACTTTCCATAATTTTTGATATGGAAATTCTACTATCAGGGTTGGGGTCAAGGATTCTGGCCAATAGCCTGCGCACTTCAAATGAAAACCAGTTTGGACATTTGTACTGTGCCTTGCATATTTTCCTGTACAATGCCATAAGATTCAAATCATGGAATGGCAAATGAGCAGCCAATAGAACATATAAGATCACTCCACAAGACCATATGTCAGCTTTTGCTCCATCATAGCCTTTTCTACTTATAACTTCAGGAGCTACATATGCAGGAGTTCCACAAGTTGTGTGCAGTAAGCTTCCTTGACGATGAGATTCAACAAGGGCACTCAATCCAAAATCTGCAACCTTGAGAATTCCGTTCTCATCCAAAAGTAAATTCTCCGGCTTCAAATCCCTGTGATAAACACCCTTGCTGTGGCAAAAATCTATGGCGCTGATCAATTGTTGAAAGTACCTCCTTGCCATGCTCTCATGGAGTCTACCTTTAGCTACCTTGTTGAAAAGTTCACCCCCTTTGGCATATTCCATGATGAAGTAAATCTTGGTTTTGGTGGCCAGGACCTCATAAAGCTGCACTACATTCGGATGTTTAATCAGTCTCATAACTGATATTTCTCGCTTTGTTTGATCAACTAGCCCAACTTTTAGAATCTTCTCCTTGTCAATCATCTTTATGGCAACATTGTCACCAGTTCTAAGGTCCCTTGCATGGTAAACCTTTGCGAAATTTCCTTGACCTAATAATCTGCCAAACTCATACTTTTGCATCAACACATTTCCCCTTTTCTCCATTTCAGGTACTACAAACCCTAAGACACAATTTTGTCACTCCTCCGTATATTAGTTAGAGGGATTCGCAGAAATAAGCCTTTCTTCATCAAAGATGTCTGTCAGCATGAAGAAATGCTGCCAGAAAATTCATTCTGTATTTGCAACCAGAGATTCATCGGACTGTGAATTAAGCCCTTAACCTCATCAAGAAGCAGTAGGGGCTGCCTAACAAACTTAAGTCCTCATACGAAGACTCCAGAGAAGGTATTATCAAAATTCAAGCACATCTTTCTGCATCTCCAGTCTGGTATAATGCTCTATCTGAGAAAAAAAAAGCGCACATACGCACACGCACGCAAAAATATCACTTTTAAGAAGATGAGAAACTAAGCAAAAATGCATTGAATATAGTTAACAGAAAAAAAGCATACATGAAACATAATCAGAACATGAAAATTTTCATAATTCAACGTCATGATGTATTTAAACAATCAGATTAATGGTCATCAGAACCCCATTGAAGAAAAAAACACACAAAAATGAAATAAAACTCATAAAGAACACAGAGTGAATGACTGAAAAAAAAAAGAAATGAAATTAAACGGAATCAGTACATAAGACATGTCGTAATCCAATTACATAATATGTTTAAATAATCAGACTGACGATCATTAGAATCCCACTGAAGGAAAAAAAAAAAGGGAAAATCCAAAAATTTGACACCTACACGTTAGAACTTTCAGACCAACCGGTCTAATTTCTTTGGTGGATCATCCAAATTCCAAACAAAGGATAACTATGAAACTTTGGCAACAAGCATATAAAGTTAAAGCTCCTAGAGATAAAGAGAGAGAGAGAATGTTACCGTTGAAGGGAAGGGAAAGGGTGGAAGAGATCGGAACAAAGGAGGAGAAAACAGAAATAAGAGCCATTGCCATTACGTTGCATCTCGTACAACCAGATATTTAAACTTGTCAATGGGGTTGTTCACTAAATGGAGGGGAATGTTTCGGTTAAGACGAAAACGGGAAGGTGCCTTGGAGGGGTAGATTACGACACTGAGCTTTTTCTTCCTTTCAGAGGTTCCATCAAGACGTGCACAGTGCACTTGCTAGGTGGCACCAAGGAAAACGTCACAGATGGAAATCAACGTAATGTATTTTATATTAAATTTAAAACGATTAATTATACTGTTTAATTATTTTATTAATATAATATTTATAAAAATCCAATTTTAAACTAGATTATTTTCACTAAGTTAAATATGGGAAAAAAAGTATTCCATGTTTATTGATAAAAAAAAAGAAAGAAGTTATTATTTTCTTTTCAAAATTAAAGTATTGGTGGACAAATTATGACCTCGTTCCCACAGGTGGGCCTTTTTGGTATATTTAAACTGCTAACTTGTGAAGTCACCACCAGATTGCCTTTCTCTAAAGCATATTACAATTCATAAAGATGAATTAATAAATGAAAACTTTAATGCTTTTAAAACATAGGACTCCCCATTCAACTCATTTATTATATTGATAATGAAAATATTTGTTTTCATGCTACTTTATAGTGAATTAATAAAACAAAGATTTGGTCAATGTAAAAATATTTGTTCTGCCACATATAATTACACATGATAATCAACACGTGGATGCAGTAATTCTCAATAATGAATAATTAAAAATATGAGGTATTTAAACTTCAAATCTCAAATACTTAAAGGTGATGTTATACCCTTATAATGTAACTAAATGTAGTAATATATCCCAAAAAAATTCATAAGGGGACCTTCACAAATTTTCTTCATTTTTCCAAGAAATAGATAACTACAATATGGGTTTTTTTTTAATCTTGACATACAACCATAAATGAACTAGTAGATTTTAAAGAATAATCCCTTACCTAGTAGTTTCCTTCCTATAAGATATTACATTCAAATAAATTGACTGGGGAGAGGTGGGAGGAGTATGATACAAACACAACTAAGATTGAAAAAATAATAATTAAACAAAATTTGCCTCTTGGTATCTGATTCCTTTGGCAACCTCAAAGAAATGAGCAACATTCTCCTCAGGGGTACCTACTCTAATGCCATGACCAAGATTCAAGATATGTTTCCCCCTACCGGCCTTTCTCACAGTATCATTTATACGGTTGGTGATGAACTCCTTTGAACCAAAAAGAACCCCAGGATCTACATTACCCTGAACTGCTATATTTGGTCCCAATCGCCTCCTACCGTCAGCCATATCAACTGTCCAGTCCAAGCTAACTACATCCACACCTGTCAAAGCTAGCCTCTCAAGCAAGCCCCCAGATCCGCTTGCATAGAGGATTAGAGAGAGTTTAGGATGGGTTTTCTTCACAGTATCTACAATCTGCTTCAAGTAAGGCAAACTGAATTCTTCAAAATCTACTGGGCTGAGCTCTGTTGCCCATGAGTCAAAAATCTGAACAGCTTGAGCTCCACTGTCAGCTTGGTATTGAATGTATCTTGCCATTGATGTTGTAAATTTCTGAAGTAATGAGTGGAGGACCTAAGGACATATCAAAGTTCAACAGAAATTGAAGAATCCACTGAGTTCGAAAAAAAAAAAAGGCAGGATTTGTCTCCTGAGATAGGTAAGGTTTCAAAAAATAATAAGGATTCCCTATTCCGAATATGACACTGAAATAGAGAAAATTCATTCAGTCCTAGATTTCTCTCTATCTGTTTGTGAATGTCTTCCTGTGTTGCGTTACATCAAATGATGGAATAACTTTTGCACCAATTAGACTGGGAAGGATTGGTCAGTCCAGTCCAGATTTTTAGTACGCTAAATAAAACTCAGATAAAACAGAAGAACAGTCTGCAAATTTTAAGGGCCTGGCCATAGCAATAAGCGGTTTTGGGCCAGAGTAGTGAGTTGAGATGGTTGAAGATTACCTTGGGTTCAGAGAAAGCCAATCTCTTAATTTGTGAGAAGTGTTTTGATGAACCACCCTCAACTACGTATGAGGCCAGGGTGAATGGAGCCCCAACAAACCCAAGGACTGCAGCTTTGTTATCCACCTGCAAACAACTCTAAAGATTTTAGATTCAACAAGATAACAAGACAAAAGGACATTATACATTCATCCAGACAAATAGAATAACATTAAAACAACAATTATATGAATTCTAGAGGTTAGATATTTAGAGTCTCTGTTAAGCTCCACAAATTACTTTAAGGCATGCAACAACAACAGATTAATGCCATCGAGACATACAGATTCAACACATCATCTTAATAGCCACATGCAGGATGGATAGTTCATTAATTTTTCATTATATATTCCCTCAGGTAACACATGATATAAGTCTTCAATTAATTTTCTAATGTCATTACATCCCAGCACCCGTGATACACTACCATTGGTCATCCATATAAGGTACAGAGTGTTTTATCCTCAAACATATATAAAAAATTCCTTCTCATACAGTACATAACCAAACTGAAACGCTTTTGTCCTAAAAAGAAGAGTTGTGAAATGATAGAAAGTAGGCATTCAAAGATGGAAACTTTTAAGGACAAGATCAGTCAGACCTCTTTCCTCAAAATTTTGAGTGCTTCCCCAACATAAGGAACTGAATCTTCAGGAACAAACTCCCTCAACTGATCAACCTGGGTAGCTGTGCGAACAGGATCAAATATGACAGGACCCTTACCCTTCACAATATCAAAGGGTATATTCATTCCAGAAAGTGGGGTAAGAATGTCTGAGAATAAAATCACCTGTCATAGAAAAAATACCAAGGAACTCGATGTTAACAGAATCATAACAATTACCCAAAAAGTATAGGTATATTAATGCGAGCCAGAAAGTTATCTTACCCCATCAGGCTTGAAAACAAACCATGGTTGTAATGAAATTTCCACTACAAGATCAACATTTTCAGATCTTTCACGAAATGAAGGGTATTTCTCACAGATAATTTGGTAACTCTGATTAAAAAAGGTTAATGAATTAGATCTATTTTTAGTAAGGAATTCATATTCACATCAAAGTTGTAAAATGCAAGCCGTAGCCAATAACTTTGAGCTAAGCCTTTAGCTAACAGAAACTGAAAGGAACATGACAGTGGAACAAATAATTCATGGAAATTGAAAAACGCAACTAATTTGGTAAAGCAAAAATTGTGCTTGATATTCTTTAAGTGGTCCTCAAAATATGCATAAATAATTCACTTTATTATTGGAAAATTTTTCCTTGAGGCAATATTGGACTTCAAATTTACAAGTGACAAGGAAACAAAAGGCCAAAGCAACCAGACATGGATTGTAATGGTTTGAAGCTTAAACAATAACTTAGGCCACAGGCAGTCTGGAAATTTGTTGAAAAAAATTCTGGAAATTCAATATAATTTTTGAGATTTTATAAACTCTTAGCTATGTCAGAAGTAATATGACAAACTTAAAAACAAATAAATATCTTCATCATTCCACATGGGCAGTTTGCCAATTACTATTTTGGTATAAGGAGCATGTGAATTGCAACTGTAATTTCTAAATAATGCACCAACAATGAAAACACACAGTATTAAATTTGGAACACTAGGATGTTCTAAAGTTACTATAAGCTGCTATCTTTCTAAATTTTTCAAAAAGCATCAACCTTGAAATAACTTCCAAATAGATAAGATTATTAATACAACCAGAACTGTAAGCTGCATAAACCTGCCTTCATGTACCTCCCAGCTTGCCTCATGAGCCAAACTGGTGGTCTATCAACATCTATCCCACGAACAGCATTAAGCAAAAGGGGTTCAGAAGCAGCTGTTTCTTTTGGTTCAGCAATTGTCCCTGGATGTGATTTTTCAGAATTCAGTTCAGAAACTCATAAATAACCAGGATGCCCTGTGAAGGGCATAAATAATAGAAGTTTGATATAAGCTAAATGGTAGTCGGCATGCACTGAAAATGACAACCAAGAACACATAGGAAACTGAAATAATATGTTTATGCAAACATGGTTAGCAGCATCATGTCATACAGTTTATTCATCGTATAGAGAATAAAAATTGCAAACCATAATTTTGAGCTATTAATTAATCCCAAGACTATTTGGTGGCACAAGAAGTCGTCAATACGACTTCCTTAGAAAAGGGTGCCCGGTGGCATGAGCAAATCATTGACTCACTAAAAAGCCCAGAAAATGATCAGATCGAGTTAGTGAAAAGGACAACAGGAAGGACAACTTTGGGATATTAAAAATGCATTATCTCAGATTTCGCATAAACTCATCACTGAGAAGAAATTCATTTTATTTTGACAAACACAAGCCTAATTCACAGAGTTTTAAATTGAATGTTAACGTAAACATGATTTGCTTGATGGGGATAAAAAAAGCTCAATCAGAAATTACAATGGCTCTCTCCTAGGAGTGATTTCTAATTAAGAAAAGGGTCGTAGCACAAACAAAAGATTACCTCTCAGAGAGCAGAAAATTGGGGACCTTGATTCGGATGAAAAAGCGAACCTTGATCTTCTCGGCGTGGACGAAGGAACAGAGGTTGATGTAATAGAAGTGAAGCTAGTGTTGATGCACGACATGGTTGAAGCTCACGCTCGTTGCGAAGTGCTCATGGCATTTGTGAGTCAGCTCCTTCCGGACTTCAGTTTTTCTCGGACGACAGCTATCGAGGACTAGGAGGCGTGAAAGAGGTCAATGGGGTGAAGGGAAAGATAAGGGATATCACCAACCTAATCCTGTAAGAATCCATAAGGATTATGACTTTCGCCAAGTCAGCAACAGCATAAACGAAAATAATTTTTTTCCCCACCAAAAAAAAAAAAAGCAACGCGCGAAGAAAAATTCTTAAATACGTAATTATATAATAAATCAATGAAAATTAATTAAAATGACTATTTCTCGTGCGAGGGATAGTGGAAGAGTAAATCGGAAATTAAAGAAAGTGTACCAAAGCAAGTTCGGTAGCCTAATATTGCGATTTAAAATTATCATATAAAGTAGATGAGACATCTAATTTTTGAGTGGTAATAGACTAATAGTGCCATTCTCAATATCTGAAGTGCCAAGAAATATCTAAACTATAATTAAATGGGGTATTTTTCAATAGACAGTAAAAAATTAAGTGCAACAGTGTATATTGATAACAATATTTTATTGTGCTCATAATGACTCTTGAGATGTAATGGTAATGTTTAACTAATTTAATAATAAGTAACACTTTGAGAAGCTAATTACCAATATGATAAAATGTTGTTACTAATTATACCTCCAAAGTATGAGTAACTATATATTGTTGTCATTAATAACTAATTTCTAACATTAGTGAATGTTAATAACACATCTCCAGTCATCTCCAACACAACAAGTCATTACCAATGTATATATTGATGCACTTAATTTTTTAATATATAACGTAAAATTTGCCTAATCAAGATAATGATATACAAAGACCTTCTTATTAGTTACAATTTTAACATTCTTCCTTTCCTAATTATATCCCAAAAGTATTACTTCAGGATTATTAATCAAGACACAAGCGACAAAATATACTGAGCTAGCCACTAGTTATTATTCATGCAAATAAGGATGTAAACTAAGTTCATTGAAAATAGGTGAGTGGTAACTACATGCTAGGAGAAAAAGAATAACCAGGCTACAATGAAGCGCAAGACTTTCTCTTCTTTTCTTAGAATCACTTAATTAGTCCTAAAATAAAAAAGATTTGAGAACATTTATTTATATTCCGGGCCAAAGTTTAATATTTGCTCTTTGGTGTTCTGTGCAACCAAACTAGAAACAAAAATAGAAATAGAATACACGAATTACATCAGACCGAACTGATTGCAATAAAATCACACTACCTTTATATAAAAAACGAAAAATGAACACTAAATAATTACAAAGAAAATTTTCGGGGTGAAAATGAAACAGAATGGGAAGAAAAACATATTAAAAAATGGTATCAGTCGTAAGTTTCCTTTTCGGAGGAGCTTTCTCTATGATCTGCTTCTGCAAATCCATAAATGTGGAACCCTTGTTAGCAAACAGTCTTCGCAAGTTGATCACAGAAAGTTCACTGAGGCTAGCAACAGCAAGATCAGCCTGCCGCAGATGATACCTGCAGGTTTCAACATGAATAAATTTCCAAAAGCTGTATAAGTAATCTCATCAAGAGCTTGAGTAATAAAGTGCTCAACAGAATGAAAACCTAAGTGTTTTTCATTTCAATGGAACGGATAAATAATAGATTAAATTTAGTCCTTGCATGCTGACACAAACCCAAATACCAAATTTGAATACGTTCTAACTCCTAGGTATCTTGTATTCTGAAACAGTGTTTATACATCTGTGCAATTGCATGAATCAAACAGTATACGTGCCCGCCTGATATGTTCATGGAATTTAATTTGGACAAGATTTAGGCACAACTTTTAAGTATTTGTTATAAACGCTCTAATGAAAATATGACAAGTAAAAATTATTTACAACCCGTATCACATGATTGAATCTTTTTAAAAAAATTCCCTCGTGTCATATTTTTATTAAAGAACCTAATAGTAAATACTTAAGTAAAACTTTATCTAAGTCTTGTGCATTTAATTTTCGGGGGAACATCTTGTTAGTCACTCTTGTACATAAAAGTGAACTACTCACGCAGGATGTGCACCGATTAATGCTACAGCCATCATTGTACAGTTGTGAGCAGCGGTTACTCCTCGAGGATCATCTTCAAAAACCACACATTTTGAAGGTTTCCGATCCAGCTGCAAGGCATTTAGTCAAACAGGTCAAAGACTAGCGGCATATTGTATCAAGAATGACACAGTATTTATTCGATTTATATTGCATATTCACAATTAACTTCCTTAAGTATAATGTTTGGTGTGCAAAGTATAACAGACTTGCAGACTGAGTCACCCATGGAACCAAAATCAATCCTAGGTAACATTCGATGCCACCTTAAAAGTAATTCCCTCTTGCTAGGTGAGATAAGTCTAAGCCCAGACAGTATGGCAGCCATAATTATATACAAAATTATGGGTGTCCAAATTTGCCATGTTTAAATAAGCTGCTATTTTGATTTTTATTGAAATAAAGGGTTCAAGTAATAATATCTTAATATCAATGTACTAATAATAATATAAAATATTTCAAGCCTGATATGCTTTATCGTGATACAATCATCTGAGTAGCCTATACCTTGACAGCAGCAGAAAGAAATTTATGAGCTATTGACTCCATTCCATCCTCTTCTGTCACAATTGCCTGCAACTCAAATGTTGCAATCAGTAAAGACAACATAATGAGAGCATGTTAAGATATCATGTATCTACTGTGTGATGGGCTGAAATTAGTTCTAGCCAGAAAGTGGCAGTGTTATCCATTGGTTTCACCCTGGAAATGTCGAGGATATGTGGTGAAAACCTTTTTAAATTTCCCAATCTTAAGTCATAGCAAAACCTGGAATTTGTTAGTAGCAACAACCAACTGATTTTATTCGGGCATGTATGTTCAAAGCTTTTCATAAGATGTCATAGACCAAAAGTCAAACTGAAGTGGAAGTTTCTCACAGGAAAAAAGTCACAGCCACATTCAACTAGCAACATAATTTATATATATATTTTAACTCTATAATGGCACTTGTAGCCTGACAAAAAGTAAGATCTTATGATCTCTAACTACGTTATAAGATCAAGTATTGTTTGTTATTTGGACCAAATTGCTGTTTCTGCAATGCCTTATTTATGAAAGCAAGGCAGCTATTTATTCCTACCATGGATTTTCTGTTTTCACTCTTCTCATGTATTACCAACCTGGAAATACTTATGAAGCCCCATTCGTTCCAAAGCTTCTGCCATGTTTCTTCTATCAAAACTTGAAACGACTGCGCAGGGTATCCGAGCTGTATACACAGCTTCCAACCAGTCTTTAAGTCCTTCCATAGGTGTTTCAAGCTAGAGAAAGATGTGTGCAAGAAATATCAGGTTCTCGCATCTATGAGACTAAACAACACCCTCAGAGAGAGAGAGAGAGAGAGAGGAAAAAAAAAAGAAGAAAGCAACAACTTACTTTGAGAAGATTATCATAATATAACTGTGAAAACCTCAACTTCAATTTGTCCAGTTCATTTTCTTTCTTATCCCAGAGAAAATGCTGTAAGTTTACAAAGGCGAGTCAGAGAAAATAAGGTGTGCTAAGAGCAAGATTGGAGAATTTTGATAATAACACCTTCAGAAGGAAATTCTAATAACTGAATGCTGGCAGATTCAACAGATCATTACTAAGAAAATTTTTATTCTTTCTTTTCCTATTCCCTTTTGTGGATAATATTTTCTTTTCTTTTCTTTTCTTTCATCGGCTTGATATGTTTAATAAGACATTAAGATCAGAAGCAAAGAAGATTTTTTAGATGATGAAGAAGATTACATTGCATGGCTATTTATTGCCCAAATTTTCAGCACATGTTATCTCAGAAGAAGTTGAATGTATTTGTGATTTTCACAAAATGATGCTTTTTGGCATGAATTCAATATATCTATTTATAATGGTATAACCACAATGAACTTTATTATTTTCAAAGTCATTATAAACATGATCAAGAATTACTTGTCATAACAGCAATTTTCTTCCTTCCAATATCCTTTGCTCCTTGTTGATGATTTTTTTTAAAAAAAAAAAATCCTACTTTATTGATATGAGGAGATGTGTAATATGATCAGTAGTTAAAACTCTTTGATATGTTATGTAATACATGTTTAGATAGGCAAATGCAAATTTCCAAACCTTCTGCAACACATGATCAGCACCTGAATATAGCAACGATCTTTGCACATCACCATTGTCAGGAATATCCTTCCCTGCATAAGAATCAAAGTAAGATTTATGATAATCTTATCTCTAGAATGATGCACATGAGTCATCAAGAAATTGAAAAAATCAAACATTTGCAATTCATTGGTCCAATTTCATACAACAATCCAAGGTGTATTTGTTTCTTATACCTAAGCATGAATAAAGGACCCAGAAAATAAGGTGGAGGGGTTTCACTTTGCTCATTGAACTTGTTTAGTTTTAAAATGGCAGTGTCATTTATTAAGCCACTTTATTTAGATAGATGGAATAGAAGGGAACGAAATGGAAAAAAAGGGATCCAATATCCTGTGAAGGAAGGAGAAAATGCCAAGAAAATCATGTGTTCCCCAAAATGCATTATTCCGTAATATTTCTTTCCTTCAAAAGTGCCAGAAAAAGGAGGATATTGAAAGTTATTTGATTAAGTCCTCCGAATTTCCATTTTTATAGACCAACAATGACAAGGAAACAAGTTAAAAGACAGTTAAAATGGTAAAACTTTATAAAACTCTTCCTTTTCCATTCTATTCTATTGTGTTGCCAAACAGATATGTCAATTCTTTTCCTTTCCCTTGAGATAAACTATCCAATCAAAGGATTCCATTCTATCCCACTCCTTATTGGCTATTGTAAGAGTTTTTCTTTCTATTCTGTTCTATCCATGGTCCACCCAAATCAACATAGCCGAGCTATAAAGATCATCTTATTAAAGTCCCACAATAAAAAACTTAACATACCCTCTTCTGAGGCAAGCTGCTTCCAAGCATTCCATCGAAGAGCTCGAGTATCAGCCTGAAACACATTACATATAGTTATCACGCAAAAAAAAAAATTCAGTTGCATGATATTGTGTGTGGTCGTGCTCTTCTCATCTCAAAACTTAAGAGTAATAACCCCCACAAGTAGTTAATAACAGGGGCAACACAAATCTACACAATTGCAAGAAAGACCATAAAATCTTTTAGCATCACTTAACATTTCCAAAGAATGCAACAAGACAACGGTAAAGATAACCATCTAGCATGATAAGTCTCAAAAACATTCCTGAGGGCTTGAAACTAACCACAACATTGTCCCAAGAAAAGATGAGACCATAAGCTTCATCCGGCTTCATAGCATAGCGTATTCGCTGAAGAAATCCATCTTGCAACTTGTCATTCAAATAGTCCTATTTTCAATAAAAATTAAAATTACTGATTCATAAACGAAGCAACTCAACTTAATTTTAAGGGAAATTTAAAATATCCATGTTAACCAAAATTCATTACCACATCAACTTTTAATGGCCCATCTGCTCTAAAAGTCTCAAAGCCTTCCCCATATTCAGCTCCGATTGCCTGTCAGAAAACAAGAATTTAGAAAGAGTTATGGGAAGAAGAAACCTTGGAGCCCTGGAGTTCTAATCAATTAACATCACTAAATTCACTGTGCCAATAAGATTGCATAACAATGGCCGAGACCGATAAAAGATAAACCTTCAAGCTTGGTTAAAAGCAGGGAAATAAAAATAATAAAATTAAAAATTAAAAAGTAGGTAAAGTAGGAATCCAAAAACTCAACAACCAGTATATTGGATCAGGAAAATGAGCAAACTCCGAACCTCTTGCATGAAAAGCTTATTGGGGGTAAATGGCAACCCATTCCCAGAGCCGTATTCATCGGACCCAAAAGAACAACGGACGACCAGACGATTCCTGACCACACCCGAACGCTTTAATTTCTGGGGGGAAAAAATACATATTTAAGAAAAGATAAGATCACAATTAAATGAAGAAAAGAGAAAAGTCATGTGGAAAGAGAAGAAATTGCAGACCAAAATGTTGAGCTGGAAAGGAAGAGGAGAAGGTTGAAGACGAGACGAGAGTGAGAGAGAAATCAAATGAGAAGAGGCTCTGAAATTGTGACAAGCGGTGCAGTCCATGGTAACACACCACGGCGTTAATGCTAGGGAAGAAGCTGAAAGCTAAACAAACAAGAGGAAGAAGAAGCTAGAGCCTTCAGCTGCTGCTTAATTTTCCCGGCTCATTCGGCGTTCGTTTCACAGTTTTTGATGACAAGGTGTGGTGGCGGTCGCCACATCCCACTCACGTGACGATCTCCTTCGTGCTTGTGGATAAGAAATTTCATTTTTTCATTTTTTTTTTTTGGAAAATGGCACAAAAGATTTATAATGTCATAAAAATGTCACTAAAGATCCTTCTTAAAAATTAAAATTTGCCTGAGATTAATGTCATTACTAGTTTTTTTTTTTAAATTATCATTCATATTTTTTAAAATTACAAGTTGGTTTTCCTTATATTATGAGAATGTTTTTATCTAAGAATAATAAATCTAAAATATATTTGTAACATAAAAAAGATTAAGTTATAATTTTAAGTTATAATTAATAATTTTAAGAAAATATCAATTATAACTTTGACCATTTCAAAAAAAACTTTAATTTTTAAGGTCACTTAGTATCATTTTTATTAAGTTATAATTTTTATTTGTTATTTTTTTCTTTTTCAAGTAGTTAAACGTGAGTTTTTATGTAAAATGTGTTGTTTGGATAACACCTATTTTAGTTGTTTTATCCTTCAATACTTAATAAAAAAAAATAGTAGTCATCTCATGCAGATTTATTTTGCTTCAAAATAAAATATTTTTTTTACTCAAATTTGTTCTTGTATAATGATATGATGACCGCAAGTAACTTAAAAAATGTATATGTAAATTGGTATTTTTATTCTGTGATTAATAATAATAATAATAATAATAATAATAATAATCTTAACTGTCCATATAATCATGACTTTACTCAATTCAGCCATCAGCAAAATTGGTCGAATTATCTATGATGATTTTTTATCCACTCTTTTAAATAAGTTTCACAACACATTTTAAAGTTTAATACAATAATATTTGTTTAAAAATTCTATATATTTATTTTGAAAGAAAAAAATAAGTGTATTGAAGACACTAATAAGCCTATCAAGTTTTACCTTTTAAATTAAGATTTATAAATTTCATGAGATCAAAATCACTCAAAAAACATTTATTTAAATAATAAAATACATCAAGTTAAAATGACATACAAAATTATTTGCATCTGATGATTCATTTACAAGCTCAACTATCTGACTACGCCTCCCCCACTTTCGTTCTTGGGGTAGTATTTTAGAGTATGTTTGATAAAATAAAAAGATTGTCAAGTGAATTGAAAGATGGATAAAAATAAAAATGGAATAAAATATTGCAATTTGAAATCAAGTTTCATATGATGTTAAAAAAAATAAAAACATTTTATTACTTAAATTTTAGTAAAATAAAAATAGTATAGCAATAAAAATAAAAATTAAATAAATAACTAAAATATTTTTGAAAAAAATATATTAAAATTCAAATTTTGAAAGATGCAGTGGGAAGGAAGTAACCTAACCTCTTGACATCTTGTAAGATCATAATTAAAAACTTCAAATTGAAAATATTTATATTAAAAAATATTAAAATTTAAAACTATTCTAAAAGATCAAAAGAAGAAAAATTCACATTGTACAAGAAATTTACAATTTAAAATTTAAAATCTTGAGTTAAATTTTTTTAGTTTTGAATCCTTTAAAATAATTTTAAAATTTAAAATATTTTAATACAAATATTTTCAACTTAAAATATTCAATTGTAATTTTCTTTAAAAAAAATAAAATATTATTATTATTTGAGATAAAATAATATTTTCTGTCCTTTGCATTTTTATGATAGAACAAACAGTGCAACAGAAAAAGTTAGAACAGAATTTATGAGTGATAATGTTTATGAGTGATAATGACTCAAACCTACCAATAATCGCTTTGTCTCTTTCCATCTCCATTTCCCTTTCTCCACCTCCCTCCGTCACCAAACGCACCATTTTGCATTAGCTTTTTTTGTTTTTTTTGGGTTCACAACTTGAAAAAAGCATAAGAAATCTAGTATTATGCATCCCTACATGGAATAACAGTCGCCTTGTCTTTTATTTGGTTATCCCACGGGGCCACGGGTAATTGACTCATTTCCATCAAAGATCTAATTTTATAGCAAAATGCAATCTCTACACTGTCAAAAACAAAATCACTCTGGAGGAACATTTCACCAAAACATACAATCAGATGTTAATCAGCATCTTCTTAATCTAGGATCACATTCACATGTCAGCAAGGGGCCTGAGAAAATGAACTCCTCCAGCTTCAAAATGTAAGGTAGCTCATCGCTGGAAAGAAAAGAGAACTAGAAATTGCAGACTGTTACTTTACAATAGCCGACTGACTTGCCTTTGAGAAACTGCCTGCAATTAAATTTTCCAAGAGTGCCTATTTGAGGGTCCCAATATACAGAATGTTCAACATGAAATTCAGTCCCCAAGTTTATTGAGATTCCTCCTCAAAAGTCCATAATTCCCTTATTCCTAGTTCAAAGTTAATAATGTGGTCAGGTCCAGGAAACTGGTTGTTCAATGCAGAAGGAAACAGTGAGAACACTCTAAGCAGATAAGAGACTGGATTTGAAACAGAATGAAATGGTAAACTAAATTCCAAAAAGGAAGCATTCAGATTCAAAGAGAATGGAAGACCGATATATACCATCATTGTACAACCAGTCAGAAGAGAATTCTGAGTAGTAGTCAGAGTATTCTGAGGATTCTTCACAGATCTGGTGAAACTATGGACAACCCATACACGATAGTAAGAGCTAGAAAAATAACTATATAAGTAGACAGTAAAAAACCGAAATGTTCTTCTAGCTTTGGAAGTAGGCAAACCTTATCAAACTTCCCAACCATTGCTGAATCAGCCTCATCATCCACCTAAAATAAAACCACCTTGTCATATATTTAGTAGGAATCTCGAATATGAAAGAATAAGAGACAACAAGCGAGGTGGCGAGCGTCACAATTCATATGATAAAGGGTGAACAAAAAGCAGTTCATCACAGTATCACACTTGGCCTTATTTCTACCCCTTTGCCCGTTTCAGCCTAACACTCAGAAGTGACTTTTTTACTACCATCATTAGTAAATGAGAAGCTTGGCTCCAAGTCATTGCGATCTCATAATCATTGCAAGCAGAGGACATTAGTATGCAAAATATAAAACGAATGATAGATGATTCTAAGAAGCCACAAAAAAATAAATAAATAAGTAAAGCCTCTATCAAACGAAGTTACAAAAGCAACAATTTGGCCAATAATTACTAAACAAAGTGACTCTTTCAGTTACCTAGGTTGATAGTTGTATAAAACCCCATGTATAAGCGTATCTCAAGAACCCAAAAATGATATTTTTCAAAAACTTAATTCATAGTTTCTAAGGACCTTTATGTCAACAAGCCAGAATAAGGTTTAAAGGGGCAAAAGAAGAAATTTTCAATAATAACAGTTTCCATTTACCTGTATCATATCATTAACCTCCTTATTCAAAGCTTGTTGGTATGCAGAGTTTACTTTTTCAGCTTCTAAAACATATGGCTGCCTTTCCTGATGAGAAAGGAAGATTAAGCTCCAAAAGAATCTTATTTTCACACTTATGAAATGAGAATGGACTGGGCTTACCTCCTTGGACATGTCTTTCCAGGTCTCAAACCCTTTCCTATCAATTTCAATCACATTTCCACTCTTTTTAGTCTTCACAAAGCTTTCCCTGAAAAAGACACCTCATTAATATACGATCACTTTTACCATATTCCAAACAGCAGAACTCCATTTAAATATTAGTAGGGCTACTAAAACCAATAACGGGCAAAGAAAAACTTCAGGGGGAGAACGTACATAAACAATCGGAAAGGTGATATTGGTTGGTCTCCAAAACTTTGATTGGCTACATGTTGGTTCACATTTATTCCCCTGAACCTCTTCACACTCTTCTTCGGCTCACACTTGTGCATGTCAGCCAATGCAATAGCCACCGATATCCCACACCCCTCACTGCAGTGTACAAACATTGAAATCCCAAAATGTGATAGGAACGATGAACAATGATCGCTGAATTAGTTTATAAGATACAAGAAACCATAAAAAGGAACTGTTTTGGATGTAATAGAGTTGTATATACCACTTCTCAAAGGCACTTCCATTGGGAGCACGGCTAACGGCACAGACCCTTTTCCTGGTTCTGGGCCTAGTCGCCATTAAAGCGCTACGTCAAGCTTGCTCGCCTCTACTCTGCAATTTTTTAAACTGGGTATTTCTTTATTTTGGATCGTTCTGATACTCACCAGCTACAAGTGGCGCTTAAGCCTCCAAAATTTCATCTTCGTCACACCGCCAGATTGCAAATTTGTTTTTCCGCCCAAAAAGGCTTTTTCATTTTTCTATCAAAAGTTTGTAATTTGTGGGGGAAATAAAAAAGTTTAGATCCTTTTCCTGCTGTAACCCATATTCGGGTGGCAAAACCTGATGGGGCACGTAACTGTTTACCCAAAAAAATGAACTGAAGCGGCACTCCACCAATAAGAGGTCGACACGGATATGATGTCCGCAATTTGCGTTACATGTGTCATTAGCCTGGTGGACAAAATCGATGATGAGGAAGACACGTCACCAGGCACACCTCATCGAATTGCTTTTTCTCTCCCGAGTTTTGTTTCACTTGCTATTTTCTGACGGATTCTTTTTGGGAGATGTTGATTTCTTAAGTTTAATTTTTTATTATTAAATTTTGTATTCTTAAAAAGAGGTTGATTTCTTTTGTGTAAAATATTTGTTTGATTATTATATACATAAATTTTAAAATAATTCAATAATATAAATGTTTAACAAACTCTTCCTATCAAATTCTTTTATTAACAAGGCATACAAAGTTTATCTTTGAGAGTACCTAAAAGAATAAAATAAAATTAAAAAAAAAAGAGTGAAATAGTAAGTTTTATTTAAAAATTTAATAAAAGAAGAAAAAGAGTCTTTAATAAAATAGAATAGTTAATAAATTTGTTTAATATTATCATTATAACTATAATGTAATTCTAATAATTTTTTAGCCAAAAAATATATAATTATAATTATATTATCTCTTCATCCCAATCTATCTCAAATCCTCTATTTTCAAAGTATAAAATCATCTAAGTTTCGAATAGTAATGAAAAGTCTTAAAGTCGATCTTTTACCATTTCATTTCATCTTATTAAAAATAAAAAACTTTCAAACAATAACCCTTAAATTTTCTATAACATTGTATTATGTAAATTAAAAGAAAAAGTAACGTAAATAAATAAAAATATCTATAGAACCTACTTATTCTCTTCCCATTTATTTTTTTCTCTTTATTTTTTTTTAAGAACACTTTGTCTATTTTTTTACTAAATACTTTCAATTCAAATTTCAAACAGTAGTTTAACCCATATTAAATATTTTATTCCTTTCATCTTTTATTATTCATCCAAACACACCATAAGCTACTCCTCAACTAGGTGTGAAATATGTTCATTTCACTTTCAGCAAAAAAAATTATCAACAATATTAGATCAAGAGGCAATTATTCAATATTTAAAATTAATGATTATTTGTTGATAAACAATTAATAATTAATTTTTAATCAATAGTTTTTTATGACTTTTTTAAAATCAAATTCATAAAATAAGTGGGATATTTATGTATTTGACTTATTTTGCCCTCATCCATGCTCTAATAGATCAATTACTTTTTTTCTTTCCTATCAAATAAATTGACCATATTATTTTGTGGTGCCTTTTTAAAGGTTAAATTTCTAAATTATAAGCAATATTATATTTGTAGGAAATCAAAATTTTCCCATAAAGTCAAGAATAAATTACGCTTTAAAAGCTTACATAATTCTCAATTTGATTTTTAACTGTAAATTTTCTAGTTTTGTCCTCTAATAATTTTTTTCTCTATTAATTTAGTGATACCCATATGTTAAACTTATTTAACTAAAGTTGCCAACTTGGCTTACATGGTTATTATGTGATGAAATAGCAATGTTTAGTATTTAAAAAAGTTGCAATAAGTCAATAGATTTAGTGATCGTAGCATAATATTTTTGGCTTTTTTGGACATTAAACATGGTCACTTCATTAGTTTAGTAATTATATAAGCATTATATTAAGCTAGATTGTTAATTCACTCAAATTTATGTCAGTTTAACAAACAAAGAGATTAAATTAATTAAGATATAAGAGAATGAAATTAAGAATTTTCTAATATTTCTGGACCCAAAAAAAATTCATTTACTCTAAAACCGAAGGTATAATTTGAATAATCGAATATTCTCGTATGAGGAGACCACCAGTCAACAAACATATTGGAACCATACATTAGACGGAAGTGAATAGGACATTGACAAGTAAGCAAATAGTAAAGTCTCGATACCCTTGGCATAATTCACTGCAAACCAATCGCTCAAGCACAAAATCCTTTACAAAATCAAACACCAACACAAACTTCTACACAATTAACAAGCATACCTAACACAAGAACTAATAAAGAATGAAAAGAGATCCACAAGGGGTGATCAAATAGTGAGAGGTACGAGTAATTAGCAAGAGATTTTAAATTCAAACCTCTGCTCCATCATGTACTGACAAAAACAAATGACAATAATGGGAACACATCAAAACACTAGTGGTGACCATCCGTCCATGCATATGAATTGAGCTTAAAAGTTCATGCCCTTTTCTTATTTAGCTTTGCCAAGGGGAGGGATATTTGGATGAATCCAAACTTCTTCCTCTGGGCTATGAACTGTTTCTGATCGCTCCCATCCTTCTCAGCTTTTGCAGGAAGAGTTAGATCTTCCCTTAGCGCACGCAGCATTTGACTCAAAGCCACCTTTTGTCTTTCAGTATGCTCTTCCATATCCTTTCTAGTCGCATATTCTTCAGGAACTTGCTTTCTGCTAAGCACATCTCTCATCGAAATCGTTGGCCTTAAAGAAGGCTTTGGATCGTTGTTCAGTGACGTTGACCTCGTTGCATCTGGTAGAGGAGAATCCTGACAATTTCCAGCTAAATTGAACTTGTTGCACTTAATAGTGTTATACATGGCTTGTCCCTTCAGATCATTCTCAGGAATCCATCTTCTCAGAGCCTCTTCAGCAGCACGTTGCTTTCTGTTTGCAGTTTCAACGCTGTTCAGAGCCTCTGTCAAGATTTGCTTGCTATGTCGAACTTCTTCTGTTGCTTCCTCCATCTTTTTCAGAATAGTCAGTTTAGAGATACATAACTCATCAATTTGAAATTTGGAATCTATGACCTTCTTCGTGGTTGACTCTTCAGGTATTTGAGCTTTTGGGGTTAGAGGAGAGCACTCCCCAAAAGAAAAAGTCACTTTCTCAGGCTCTGACAGGACGAATCCTGATGATCTCTCAGTGCTAGATAGTGCCTTGATTTCAGCAAGAGCAATGGCTTCTGCTGCCCTTGCAGCCTCTTCCATCTTTTTAGCTGCAAACCACCTCATCTCCGCAGTCTTAATACCAAATCCATTATCTTCATACATATTGAAGGGACTTGAAACTTCAGATCTTGTTTCGACCGTTCTATTATACTGCCTGACATCAGAATTGAAACTCCTCATAATATTCATGGGATCACCAAAACTGCTACTTGTTTCTACAGGAGCAGCTGGTAGATTTAACCTAGTTTGTTCTAGAGATCTCTGTTGAACAGAAACAGCTGCAAACTTTGATGCTTGCTTTTCATGTGTCCTCTCAAGAAAAATCTTCTCCTTCTTCATCCTCTTATTCAAAGATTCCACAGAAGATTGAATCACCCCAAGATCATTTATAGTTTTACCAAGATTCACTTTAGCTTGTTTTAACTCCATTAGGATCAGGTCAGGTGATGAGATGGAGCAGGGGCTTGAACCAGGCAATATCTGTTCTTGGTTGTTGACAATATTTCCATAATTTTCCTTATTCATCTCCTTAATAACAGGAGGTCCAACCGGTTCATAGGCATGGACTTCTGGAGTTGCTAAACATTTCAGTGCTTCTTTTTGTAGCTGTTGCTTTAATTCCTCCACTATCCTTTTAGTAGCTCCAAGTTCTTCAAGCACATCAAGCGTTTCAAGTTCTTTCACTATCAAATCCTTCTCCAACTCGGCTGCTTGTTCCTCCACTTTCTTTATGTCAAAATTTTCAATGCCATTCTGTTAATGATAATCTTCTACATCAGAAAGTAAACTAAAGAAGCGCAGAGGTATCAAAAACGCATAAAGAACTGGGCTATGTTAGAATGGATGAATGATGCTTGGGCAGTATAAATTGGTGAAAATCACAGAAATTCCCAAGGATTAATACAAATGGGTTCCTTCTTGATAGTTACTGAGGCAATTTGAGGACGCTCAATTTGTTCTAACCCAGAATGTACATATGCAAAATGTGTCCAACCAATGTCAACATCTGGCATGAAAATTCTGAAAGGTACGTGAGATTTTTGAATCTTTAGATTATCCGTACTCCACTACTTCCCCATCTAGTCTGAGATCTCAAACAAGTCAGAAACAACTATAATACTACAGTTATGTTGCAAAATTATCAAACTGAAACTACACCAGAAAAATGGAAAATCTGTCTTGCGAAATTTTTGTATTGGACTTGGACAGACAAGGAGAGGACTGAAAAGATATTATCAAACTGAAAAGATATTAACGATCATACAGTTATACTTAAACCCAGCTTTGACAATGACCGGGCTTGAACCATAAGCGGTAAAACAATTCTGCTATTGCCCTAATAACCGAGTGCACTAAATGACATAAAAGAAAAATTAGAATTTTACAGCTCTGATGCATCAATTTCATCCTGAAATTGTCTACATGCTTGGGCACTTTGACTTCATCCGTTGTATCTAATGGTTAAATTTGTGCCTAAATAACAATAGCAAATAAATGCCCAGTCACCAATGTCTGGCCCCCAAAAAATAATATTTATAACTGAAAAACAACAAAAAGAAAAGCAGTAATGTAAAGTTTGATCCAAATAAATGATCCAAATAAACTTACAAAAGCGTCTCCGAGCTTGTATAGAGGTAGCCAAGGTCCGCTACCTCCAAAACGGGTCACGGCCTCCTTGACTGACCCGAATGGCGGCGATGTGTCAATCTCAGCTCTCAAATTAACCCTTTTAATGCCCAAACTCGGGTTCCCACTTGACCCGTTTCCAGCATTGAGTTTTTCGGACCCCTTCTCGGGTCTCACCTCCCTTATACCAGGCGTTCCCGGAACCCCTTCGACAGTTGCTTCCTGGGTTTCGGCCATTGCAGCAACAAGTACAAAAGCAAACGCGAGAGAAGCATCCACAGCTAAAGGTGCCAAAAGGGTCGAGCTTGGACTTCCGAGACAGACCCATTCTGCAATTTATGCAATACCGAGGATGATGAGGAGGTGATGATGATGTCTCGGGAGCGAGTCACGACTCGGCCGAAAAAGAGAGCGAGTCAGGGACGAGTGAGGTAACAAGGTCCACACACTCCATAGCCCACTCGGCGTTTAAAGTGGGCGCAAAACGGGAAAGCAGAAAGGGAGCAAAGAAGCCTCTTCGCTTTGGTGATGCTTTCCTCCGTTGATAATACTGTGGGGCTGAAGTTTTGGATTTGGAGTGTGCCTTTCGATGTGGTTGGTCAGTGCATGCAAAAGTCAAAACAGGTAGCTGCGAGTTAAGAATATGGGGCCAGTGAGGAGATACCACGTAAGCAGATGTAGGTGAGACTGGGCTTGTCTTGTCGATGACCTTGCGTTGATCGAGGGCGTGATTAGCGGTTACGGGAAAGCGTTGTCAAAGTTGTAGTAATGATTGACCTTTCGGAAGGGAAAGTCTACAGTCACACGCGTACAAACGACGACGTCATGCGCCGTTGCACGCCTCTGGTATTTTCATTTTCATGGCCCGTTACATGGTCCTATTGTTATATTTAAAAAAGAAAAAAAATCATATTTTATCTTCTTACACTCAAATTATAATTTAATGCCAGTGGTCTTGGACCACGGTGGCACTACACCAGGCAAAGGGTTGAGGGTTGAACCCTCATTCTCTCTTTCCCAGTAAATTTTTCATTCCTTTGTAATCAAAACCAAAAAATAAATAATTTAATTACAATTTTAATGTATTAATTTTTTTTTATATAATTGTTTGTCCCTCACTTCAACTAGTTCTAGTCCGCCATATAACTCCAATACTTTTTAAAATTATATATTTAACATTAAACTAACTTTTTTAAGTTTGTCTTGTCTTGCTGGCATAGTTTTATATATATATATATATATATATATATAATTATGCCAGTAAGACAAGACAAGCTTACAAAAATTAGCTTAATGTTAAATTGAGATAGGTATTAGACTAGATAAAAACCCTAACTCATATCTACCCGTGATAACAAAAATTACATTTAGTGATACATGCTCTTCATGTGATGTTCTAATGATAAATAAAATTGATAAAAATTAATGTTTTAATTCTTTTTTTTTTTTAGAAAATGGGTGTATTATTATATTTTAACATTGATATTTGATGCATTCTTGACCATTGCTTCCCTAAATAGGAAGATTGTAACTTGATCTAAATAATGTTAATAATGACAATTATGAGTTACAATGCTAATGAGTGTACTAGTGTCATAAGTAATAAAGTAGACAATGAATTCAAATATTAATATCACAAAGATTGTTGAGTAATGATAAAGGGGTTTTCAATATTAAAGAATAAAAGAATAATAAATTACTTAATTACAACAAATTAAGTTACATGTTAATATTTTATGTCACAATAAGTACTAATGACCAAGTATAAAAGTTTCTTATAGATAAATATAAAGGTAAAAGTAAAATAAACAAAAAAGACTTAGGACGTAAAACTCTATACTTTGACTTAAAATGAGAAAAAAGATAAACTAGATATTTGACATTAGTTTAAAAGGACAGAGCTCATTATATTATAATTTGGTATTATGGGTAGTTATATCTAATGTGATAAAAGTTGATTAAAGTAGAAATCCTATCTTATCATAGACTCAGCCTTCCTCCAAATAGTTATAAGCAAGACACCCTAAGTTGGACTAGTCTTAAAATGCATTAAATACATGAATTCTTATTATGCTAGTAGCCAACAAAGTGGTCTTATTGAACTATCTTATATCTAACTTCCACCTAAGTTAAATACAAATCCCCTTAGATTTGCTTAATTACATAACTCCATGAAACTCAATGAATTCTAAATTAATTATAAATGCTTAGACTTCCACTAAAACAAATGTTGATTATAACTAATCTAGTTATATCCACCATAGATGATAAAATGGTGTGCATCCATCATTAATTATCTGCATGCATGACTAACATAATGGAACCAACTTCATATGGACTCAATTATAGTATTATTACAAGTTACTATTAACATTACTAATTAAGAAATCCTAACCATATGAAATTAAAGAGCACTAACTAATCCAACCAATTAATAATATTATCAAGACATTAAGAGCAAATGTTTACTCTAACTAATAAATCATAGTATAAATCATTACAACAATATGTATGCCAGTGACCAATACACTAATCTTAAACTAATAGAAGAAAGTAGAAAATAAAAAGTAGAGAAAAAAGAGATACATTGCTTGAGACAAATGTCTCAAGCAAATAATTGTAGGAGATTATAGATTTTTAACCTCACATAACTTTTATAGGTCCCTAAGCATCAACAATAATTCAGATAATCAAAAATTCACTTTGATAGCATAATGGTACACTTCTCCCATTTCTTCCCAATTTTTCACATCATTAATGAGGTATTTGTAGACCTAAGAAAGAGAAAATGATGCTAGTATGCATCAATCAAATTAATTTTGCCATGTATTGTAGTTACGGAAGATGCACTTTTTGCAATAGTGTAAGTCCCTCAATGTCTAGGGTTTCCAGACCTGCTTAGATCACAAATGTGGAAAATCCTTCTAATGCAACTATGATAACATTTTGATTAGGGTTTTTCAATTTCACACTGCAGCTACACAAATTCCTTCTAATGCAACTATGTAGGGGTTGTCTTTTTAAGGTTTCAGTCATTTTTTAATAGCATCTATGCTGAATCCTTCATTTGTAACTGCGAGCCTCCTTTGATCAACTATTGTTGACTTGTAGCTAGGCTTTTTCTTACACAAATAATTATATCCCTAAGTAGATTTAATTAAATTAATATTTACACAGAATATCAAAATGAAAGAAAACACTATAAAATGCTAGAAAAACTATTAATAACCTTTGATAAGTTCCAAAAATTAATATGAAAATCTAGCTATAATTAATACTTATCAATATATTAAACTGTAATTGATTATCCTTTATTCAAAAAAGTATTTTATTACATTTTAAATTTGGTATATTAAAGTTATAAGTATATTTCGTAGTTTAAGAGTTGTTTTGCTACATATATTTTAAGTTGATTTACTGAAATTATGATTAAGCATAAGATTAGGATAAAAATACTTTTTCAAAAACAAAAATACAAAGGCACCTTATAAGTTGAAAAATTGAAAAGAAAAAAATAATGAGTGGAATTTTATTTAATATTCAGTCTTTTATATTCAGAATCAAAAGAAGTACAGTTAAACCCGCACAATCGTTGCTGAATTTTATTATTAATTATATTATCGGTGGCTTTGTTCAATTGTAAAAATTAAATTAAAAATTTGTATCAGAAATTGAAGTTTGGCTAATTATGACAATGGTAATTGTGCAAGTAAGAAATTATCATACAAGAACCCTTTAACTTTCCCCCCTTTTTTCTTCTTTTAATCTATTGGTGAAAAGAAATCATGTAACCATATTTTACAGAGAAAGAAACTATAATTTGAAGGGGTGAAACGTGCATACCAACATGAAGGAGCTGAATATTATTAGAGTGTATGAATCATAAGTTGTAATGATTAACCCTTCTATAAGGAAGAGGAAAAAGTCATGCAGTGTTGGAGGTTGGCATGGCCAAGAATATCTTTTTGGGTAGTTTTTGAGTTAGACATGAATTTGACAGATATGTTTCTTTCCCCACTTCATAATTTCTATGGTTTGATTTTATGTTTTTATTTTTGTCCTTATTAACTCAATAGGATTATTTCTATTATCAGAGGTTGAAACCTACGCCGACACTGTAAAATAATAATAGAACATTACATTTATAAAGTGATTGGTCAATAATTAATAGGCCAACTTGATCATTAGTGTTTTTTCCCCTTACATTGGAAAGTTTGAACCTAACAATAGCTATACTCCCGCCCTCGGTTTACCAGTTGAACTGTTGCTATGTGGGTAACTTGATCATTAGTTTGATAAGAAAAAATCAGTAGCTTTAATCAAGTAAATTGCAGTGGCATGCGTATTTTTTGTGGTTGAATTAAAAATATTTATTCAATTTGTGTATACAATGGTGTTAAATTTTAAAAAAAAAGTAATTTTTTTGTCAAATTTAAAATTTAATAATTAAATTAAAATAGAATGATTAATTCATCACATTTAAGCTTGTATTACAAAGTTCAGGCATGAAATGTCTTTAAAGTCAATGAATTAATAACTCATGGCACTAATTTAAACTTTTTAAATTAGAGGGAATTTAATAAAATTGTGTTCAATCATTATCTCTTTTTTTTTTTTTTGGTTAAATTACTTTCAACTTTTCACCCCTTACCATGTCATCACCCTCCTATTATACAAATAAGGCTACATACACACACACACACATACATATGTATAAAAGTTATCATTATCTCATTCAAGTTGTTCATATTAAGAGTATGATAAGGAAAGAATGAAAAATTTTAATTTAGTCCAAGAGCATTATATTGCTTAATTTTTTGAATCAACACAATGAATTTCTTCTCTTAACTAAGAGGAAATATAAGGTTTATTTGTAACTGCAGCACATATAATGTATGTTTAAGATATATACTTAACATTTGTGCTTAGTCCTACATATATACTTAAGATTAGTACTTAGTCCTAGAGTTTTGTGTCATCTTCCTTAATTTGTAGGCCTTAATGAATTGGACTAAATGACATTGAACTTATGAGATCAATATGCCTATAAAGCCCTTATAATACTAATTAAATTGAATACTTTGAAGTTAGACATTCCTCAAACAAAAAGGTCGGTCATAGTTTATTAGTTTATCAAGGATTTTTTTTTTTGTGTTTTTTTAAAGCCCATATACATGTGTTGTATATACTTTTTGAAATGAATAAATCACCGTAAATTTAATAATTTTTTAAAATGGATATTTAAATCGTCTGATGGCATAGATGAAAAATAAGTAAAAATGAATCATCATGATACGTTATCTAAATCTAATCTTTAAGCGATAGAGATTTTCATCTTATAACCAAAGATCAATATTTTAATGATAATTTTTTGCTGACAACAATAATAAGAAGAAGCATTTTTGTTTGGTCATTTCTTTATCTCTTACAATTACAATATATGAAACTTCATGTGGGTCTCCGGCGTACATACCGCCCCAAAATAGTTCGTCGCCTATCAACAGATAATTATTGAGCCATGTTACAGATTTCGGGCGGTCTAGCATTATCATCGCTGATTGCGGTTTCAAATTATTCTGGCCATAAAGAAACGATATGTAAACTCAAGCACATGCAGTTGTAAATTTTTTATTTTATTATTGAATATACCATGACAATTAATTTTTTTAAATTATGTACTTTTTTTTAGTATTAGATGATTTAGGGTTACGTATTTTAGAGTGTTTATTTAAAACTTGCATTATAAATGTAGCTCTTCCAAATTTCAACTATTGTTGTCCTTGAGTGATCTATTTGATTATATATATATATAGAGAGAGAGAGAGAGAATTAATACCGTGTCAATTAAAATTATTCTTATACTAAAATAATTTTTTATAAGACGAGTTTCACAAAAAATCCATTGTTGAATTAAACATTTTAATTATAAAAATTTAAAATTAATTCAATATTGCTTGGTAATTTGTTAATATATAATAAAATTAACATTGAACAAAATTTTTAAATGTAGAAAAAACTTTAAATATTTTGGTTACATACTTATTGTCTTTAATTTTTTTTTACATTAATATACAAGATCAATATAATAATAAATTCTAATTCAACAAATAGATTAAAGAAAGTCAATTTTTATTGTTAGCACTGAAAATTACAAGGCTACAACCAATGGTTAGTAGCTAGGGATAGTTGTGTGAGACCCAATCTCGAAACCTTAAGACAAATAGTTCATACAAAGTGTCAACTAAAAACAATGTGCTAGTCGAGTTTCCTTTAGCGAATTGAATCTTCATTGCTAGCTGAAGACCCATGTTGCAACATAACAAAATGCCGATTAAATGGAGCCTGAATCCAGCATAATAGCAATCTCCAAAAGCGTTCAGATGACACAATTCCCACCTTCAAGCCAATGAGCAAGCACCACAACCATGATTGATAGAATGATTCCGGGGAAAACATGCCAAATTAAAAGGATACTATAAATTAGGATGATTATTGTGTAAAACACAAAAAAAAAAAAAAAACTTCTAAAGGAACTTATTTTACAACTTTTTTTAACTTTAACTTTTTATTAGTTTTATTTACAATGTTTATTTATATGTTTTATTTACAGTTTTGAATCCAATTGCAATCAAATTTTATTCAATTTTTTTTTGAAGTTCTTCTGTTGTCTTTTTTAAATCTTATACAATCTATGTGATTTAATTCAATATTTACATTTCATTTATAAGTTGTATATCTTCAATTCTAATACGCCGTTGATCACTTTATCCTAAACTTAATTACATTTATAACTTTGAGGAATTTTTTACTTAGAGAATTATGTACCATTACATTTATTGACTTAAAAACAAAGGTTAAAAAGTTAATTTTTTAAACCTAGTTTCACAATGAGATTATATCAATTTTATAATGGATTTCCAATTAAAAAAAATACACCAACACTCAAAATAAAATATTAAAGTACTCACATCAATTGATCACAAACACAATTTTAAAAATCGTAAACTTTTTCAATAAAATATAATTTATTTTTGAAGTTAACGCACGCAATTAATTTACATTCTTATTTCTATTCCTTGTGAATCGGTCAAACTTTGGTGCTAAACAACCCAGTCTTTGCATTGAATTTTAGTCGGTCATGGAGTCACGTGATTTTTCGTGCCTACTCCCACAGAATCAGCATTATATCATAGTCAATGGATCACTTGAAATACTTTAAGTGAATTAATAAAAAAAATGAAACTTATTTCTGTGGGACTCATATGATAGATATAAATTCTATTTATTTTTCTCTTTCTCTCTCCTTACTTTACTCCAATACTTCAAGGGATCCAAATCTTTATATAGTGGTAGCTTGAGTAACAAGTGCTCAGAAATTTCATATTTAAAAAACCACACTTCCTAGTTCTAATTGCCATTTAATTAATGCTTGTCTTCGTTCAACTTTTTCGCTTTCCTATGTATTTTAATATACCAAGCATCGTCAATAAGTACCTCGTTAAATGATTTGCCAAAAACACTCTTAGCAATTAGCATCGTTTTTGACGTATGAATTCTTAGAGACTAAATTTAGTAAAGGTTTTTTTCCCTGATATTAATTTTTTAATAAAAATGTAACATATAAAGAATTTTTTTTTAAAAAAATTTAAGGCGTTAAGCTATACAAAAAATTCAAATGTTCTTTTTAATTAAAAATATAACAATAAATATTTAAAATTGTACTTAAAATTTATTTTAAAATAAACTTAGATCTTAAACTAATTTTATTCATTATTAATTTTGTGTACGTGGACTTAAATTTAACTCAACATTTTTCATCTAGGCAATAATCCAATGTGTGTGATTGACACAGAATGCAAATATGCAATATATCATACTGAAAAGTGGTAGAGATCTTAATTATCCTCCATTTACGACAACCGAGCATGTGACTTAGAGAAGAAGAAATTCTGCATCAATTCAGAAACTGGACCACTAGCTCTGGTCGTTGGTACATACTGTGCAAAGAGATAATAATAGGAATGCTCATAACGATCCTTTATAGCAGTGGGCCACATTACATACTATAACAGGGTACATAATCAAACCAGTATTTAAGGTAGAGTTAACACAGATATATTGGTGCAGATCAATCATATTATCTTATGCACGAATAGATTTATTTGGATCAAATATAATAACATTTAAAGCAAGCTTGTACAGTACTTGAAATCTGAAAACTTAAGACATTTCAAAACGTATATGGAAGTTTAAATTGACACAACCAATAATAGCACCAAATTAAATCCTTCAGGAAAAAAAGAAAGAAAGAGAATTAGTTTATTTTCTGTTATGTGTTATTATTCAATTGCTTGATCCCTTCAAATGTCTCTATTTGTGTGAGACTGAAAATTGCAGTTCTGCAATTTAATGAGGCTGAATTGTTAGCATAAGGCTCATCAAGCACCAGCCAATTAATAATAGCTAAGTAGGAGGAGGACGTGATGCAAAATGCAGGCATTTCAACTACCACGTAGCTAAGCCAGAAGTGGTTGTATTTCTTTTTAGGCTTAGAAAAAGATATAGAATTGGGCTCTTTTCTGAATAGATTGAGCTCTTCACCCATCGCCTCAAAAATATTTTTTTTATAATTAATATAATTATAAATTAATTTCGAGGCATAATTAGATAGTCAAAAACTCATACTCTTCATATATATATATATATATATATATATATAGAATTCAACATACTCTACGCTTACTGTCCTTGTCTTTCCTTCACTACTTGAACTATATGCTCAAATGGTGATGGGCTTGATTACTGATAGATGCCAATCGCAAGGGATATACAATATTAACAAACTATTGAACTTTGGTGTAGGGCAAGAGAGTGGTATCCTTGCATGTTCATCTACCAATATTTATAACAAACTTTCTCCTTTTCATCCATGTAGTATGGACCACCGCAAGTCCTCATTTATTAGTGTTCATCCGTAACCCAATTTACTTTTGCCCTAGTCATTAACTCTAGTTTGCTTGTTTTTCCTTATTGTTTTTCATATTGCAAAATGACACAGCATGAATTAGCTTTAGCAAGTCTTTGGGTCTGGCAAGAGAGACATGCATTAACGCCGAGACTTTTAAAGATTTATTAAAAAATTTTCCCCTGTGGGACCATTTGCTCATTCTCTCAACCCTTGGTTTAGATGCTTTCAAAAACAATAGGGAACGTATTACCCATGGAATTGTATAGTTACATATCTACCACAAATCAGGCATTAAATTTGGTCACAATTAAATAGGTATACATCAAATTAATAATTCCTATTTTAAAATTGAAAGGAAACCAAACCCCCCCCCCCCCCCCAAAAACACCTCTCTCCTTCCATTTTACATCTTATATATTAATAATGTGCTATTTTGAGCTCCATTTAGGCATCTTGAGGCATTGAGATCTGCAAACTGATGAAGATGTTAAGTGATGTCTCAGCTGAAAAGTCGTTCAGAATCAAGGAGGATGGAGGCTTCTTCTCGAGGCTAGTGGCGAAGGAAACTTCCATGGCCAACTCATCTTCAAGAATATTGTACTATGGAGAAGCTTCAGTTGGTGTTCCTTTCAGGTGGGAATCAAAACCAGGAACCCCCAAGCACCCTCTGTGTGAGACCTCTCTTCCTCCCTTAACACCCCCACCTTCCTATAATTCTAAGTCCAAACCGAACCCTAGAAATCCAAATAATAAACCCCATAATATTTTTTCAACCATTTTGAGGGCACCACTTGCACGTCATGGGAAGGTTCATGTGTCTCCATCTTCTTCATCTTCGTCTAATTGGTCATCATCATCTTCATCATCGTCATTCTCATTATCATATTCATCCCCTTCTTTTTCTGTGAAGTCTCCGACTTCAACACTGGGCTTTCCTTTCGGGCATAGAAGTGCAAATGGATTTAGAGGCTGCGCTCCTTTTGGGAATATAAAGAGTGCAATTTTGAAAATCGTGGGGGATGGTGGAGCAGCCTAGTTAATTTAGGTACCTTTTTGTTTGCAAATTAATTTTCTACTTGATTTAATTATTGTAAAAGTTATTTGAAAATCCAGTTGTTGTGTGTACTTGAAAAATATGAATGTGTGGACTTAGATGTGTCAAACATATTGATTCACTACTCATGATCAATGTTAACAATGTATATATATGCATGAGATCGGAATCCATTTCCCCCAAATTTCTATCTTTATAGCATGTATCGTTGAAAATCTAGTTTTTTATAGATTTATTACTAGTTGTTTTATCAAAATTAGTCATCTGAGTTATTTTTACATCTCAACATCCTACTCTAAACTTCATTATAACGGTAAAAGAGAAAGAACAAGAAGGAATCATCAAATTTTTCAGAAAAACACATTTCAATACTTTCTCTGCAAATATATACAGGCTTCAATGTTAGACTGAATGGTCACCTAGAAAGAAAGCCATTACTTCCAATAAACACAATACTCTTCGAGAAGTATTCACATCTCTGAAAAACACAAGGAGGCCAATAAAAAAAACCAAATCTCATGTTTTGGTACCAAAATTAGTGACTTTGCAATGTCATCGTTTCTTACTCTATTCTTCTCATCCATTCTGACCCTTAAATCAGCACAAATAGCACAATTTTTGGATTCTACTTAGGAAATTGCAGCAACACAAGAGAATATGGTTTTCGTACTCGAAAGGAACAGAGTCGGCACTAGAAAATACAGGAAATTGCAGTGAAAAGCCAAATCCCCTCATCCCAAAATTTTCATTTCCATAAGTTACTTAACAGAGCAAAGTCATGAACAAAAGCATACAAATCCCCTTTGTGTGAGCTCTGCGTTCATGCGATTAAATCTCTCAAATAGTATCTTCTCAAGACAACTCGAAGACGGGGGAGGAAGAGAGAATCTCTTTTTTTTTCCCCCTCCAAAGCAAACCTACCATTTGATAACCGAAATCAGCTAATCGTAAAATATAAGTGGCTGCATTTAAGTTTTGTCCTATATTATAATGTATCAACATTTAGTTATTCAATCTAGCTGAATAATACTTAAAACATTTCTAAATGATGCAATGTATTATAGAGATAATGAATATGACGGATTAGTCAAGTGATTAAATAAAGTATCTTTGAAAATAATGTGTTGCTAAATGATGAAGATGAAATTTTTTAAAGCTTTTTGTTGTAATTTTTTCTTTTTGTAAAGTTAAAAAGGTTTATATACTCTTACTCTTTTTTTGTTTCAATGTTTGATTCCACAACCTTTACCTATCTTTTCAATTTTATTAAAAAAAATTTACAATCCGAAATTTAAAGGATCCATTGTCTAAATGATGCTAAAATGATGATTCACTTGTTCCCAAAAAGAAATGTGGGGAGCTCACTTTGTCTCTCTTTCCAAAGACTGAGTTTAATATCTTGTTTAAATTATCTTAATTTTTATTATCGCTGAATCACACGTAATGAATGAATAATGCGCTTAAAAAGTGATTGGTACAAGTTATTTTTTTTAATTTCCCATTCTTCAATTGTAGATCTCCAAAAATTTAATTATTTGTTACGTGTCTCCACTTGCAAGATTTTTAATATGCATCTTTTTAAATTAAGTAGTTTTAGACCTTAATTTTAATTGATATGTAATATTTTTATTTTTTTAAGATCTCTGATATTTATATTATGATAATTTAAAGAAATAAAATATGATGTTTTAAAATTTAAACATCAAAATTATAATTCAAGAAAATTATAGGAAGTATGTTTGCCAAGCTCTAGGGAGTAAACTTGGTTGATGTACTATGGGGACAATGTTGGAATCTCAACTCCATGCATAGTGTTCTTTGTGTGGATAGTTTTCCTTCGGTGTTTCTCTTTTATTTTGCTTTGGGCTTCGGCTCTTTCTCCCTACCAAACAAAGATATCGTTAATGAAAAAGGAGAACCTATTTCACTTGTTCGTTCGGCATCTAAGAGACAAATAGGCCCATAAGAGTCTCAATTTCTATTTGCTAGTCCTACTCCGTGTTCAGATCCTCTACGTAATAAGAACTGTACGTATTTCAATCTAAATCGTTTAGATTTAATTAAATGGACTAGATTTTATAAATATTTTTTAATTTTTTTATCGTTGTCAATTATAAAATTATTTTTATTTTATATTTTATAAAATAAAAAAATTTAAAATTTAAAATTTAGATCATCGAAGTTAAATTTAAACAATTAAGATGAAATATATATGCCATGCGCATTCCATAAATGCATACCAAATCCACAAGCGTCCTAGTCCTTGACTATGTGGCCCCAATACAGTGTTGTTTACAATGTTATAGTGAAATGGTGCGTTTCACACGACAGAATGCTTTTTTTTTTTTTTTGAACTTTTAATATACCGAAATCATGGCTATTCATCTAAAATGCATCTTAGCTGTTTGTCAGTTGAAAGATCAGGCTATGTTTGGTTGGGAGTTTTTGGAAAGGAGGGAAAGGGAATAAAGTGTTTGGTTAAATAAAATTGGAGGCGAGGGGAGGGGAAGCAAATTTGGCTCCTCTCCAAATTAGGGAGTTTTGGAGGAGAAGAGAGGGGTAGAGTATTTTTAAAGTATAATTTATTTTTTTATCTTTTTTAATATTTTAATATATTAATATTTAATAAAAATTAAGATATTTTTTTATCAGAAATTAAAAATAAAAAAAAGATTGAAATTTATAATTTTTTTAAAAAATTATTGATATAAATAAATTTTTTATAAAAAATAAATTTAAAATAATATAAAAGGTAAATTTATCTAAATATAATTACCTTTCTTCTCCTCCCCTCCCATTCCCTTCTGAACCAAACAATAATCTCTCCTTCCTTCCCTTCCCTTTCCTTCCAACCAAACATAACTCATTAAATTTATTCCCTTCCCCTCCCTTCCATTAACCTCCCTTGAACCAAACGGAGCCTTAAACGCTGCGTACTGTTGTAAAAGCTTCAATCAGATGCAAACATCGAAAGAAGAAGAAGATGAAGATGCCGACCAAACGAAAGACTCATTGCCACTGACCATCTGGGAGGATGATGTTCCGAGCACCAGTTTCTTAGTAAAATGCCAGCGATTATTCTTTGCCACCTTAACAATCTGGAACTCATTGTCTCAGGATCCACACCACCATGTCTAGGTTCTTTCTTTCAGTTTTCACTTGAATTGAATCTACTGATTTTTAGCAAATGGCAATTACCCTCAGTAATGTCAGTCATCTAGCTTCTGTGGGCTTATTGAATGTTTAATTTTTCTGCATGTGGAGATTGCAAAAATCGTTGGTGTTGATGTTTGCTCCAGAAGCAAGACAAAACGTGGGGGAGGAGAATGAAGAAACAAGACAAAACACACGTCTATAGCATTTCGGGTTTCTTGCTTCATAGCGCAGTGCTTTGCTTCTTTTACTGAGAAAGGGGGGAAAAAGAATGGACAGCTGGATGGAATGGAAGAAAATGAACAGGTAGAATGGATGAGCACAGCACTGTGCTGTGTTGGGTCTACAGTAGAAGATTGGCTTTCGAATCTTTAACACTGTTTAATACGAAGGAAATAGTGGGTAAGGCGAAGGAAAAAGAATGAAAAAGAATACAAATTACGTTTCCATATGTTGGAATTATATTCTTTTTTGAAATCATTTAATGGAATGTGCTCTCCTTAGTTATGTAGATGGAATCTCAAATTCTTTTCTGAAATTAGGTTTGAAATTATTATTTTGTCCTCCGTTCTTATTAACTCTTCCCTTTTTATTCTTGTGTTGTTTCCATACAATATTTTTATTTTTTTAGGCATACTAAATATAATTTTAAATCGTAAATTTTTTTTAATTTTAATTTTTATTCTTATAAAAAACATTCCCTCATATCAATAAGCGCTAAGCTTCGTCTGCTATGAAGATTTCTTCATGTTTCTTAAAAATTATACTTTTTTTTTCAATTTTTGTAAATTTTGTTTTCATTAAACATTGGAGAGTCTAATTCAACAAAATAAGGCCAACCCAATTCTATACTGTTTAGGCCCATAATCATGCACCGCAAAATCTCTGGCATATAGCACAACGCGATTCCTCGTGTCCCAGCTGGGACTCAGCAATTGACCACCGAGCCAATGCTCAAATGACAATTGTACAAAAATTTTTTGGTCAAAATGTGAAGATTTTTGGAGGTAGTGTAATTTATTCTCTCAATTTTAGAATTATAAATTTTTAATTTTGAACAACATAACCTATTTTATCAAAAACCCTAATACTAATTGTCAATGTAAGCTAAACGAGATTAAATTAACCAAAAAAAATCTAACATGTTATTTCAAGTGATAAACAAAAACTTTTTTGTTACCGAAGAAAAAAAGAAGAAAATGATAAAAAAAAGGCTATTGTTTGCCGCCTATATGGGCAAATGATGTTTGAAATTTGGAAGAAAAAGTTATATAATGGGGAGGTTATGTAATACAGAACTGAGAGTTAGAGGGAAGGTTTATAATCAGTTTTTTAAGTTAAGATGCTAAATTGCATAATAATCCTAGTTGATTTTTTCTTTTTGGCATTTCTGCCTATTTTTTAGCATCAGATTCTTTGAAAATTTTAAATTAAATTAAACAAGTCGTAATGACAATCAAACCACAAAATTTATACTACCGCAGAAAAAAAAGGAGTGGTTGACATGAATAATGACTCTTCAAATAATTTGATAATTTTTTTAAAAAAGAAGACTTAATCATTGCAATATTTTTATTATAAAATTTATTAGATTCTGCTCTAAAATTAAAAAAAAATTCCTATAACTAAATTCATTTTAACTAAAATATCTTCAAATTTATAAAATAATTACTTTTCTAAATTTAGTGATATTTAAAACCATTTAAAAAATAAATAATTATTACAAAATAAACATGTCACAAAACAAAATTTTTAAATAAATCTAAACAATTAAGAGATGATAATATTTATAATATTTAATTTAATAATAATATCCGTGACAAATATATTTTATCAACATAAACATTATTATAATTGTAATAAAAATTTCAAAATACATTAAGTTAATCTTTTAAAACAAAGTAAATAACATTGAGATATAGGATTTTAAAAATGTATTTTTATTCATTTAAATTTTTAATAAAAAATTAATATTTTCTTTGAAGGAATTTTGGTTATAATGAATTTAGTTTTAAGGTATTTTTTAGTTTAAGGAAAAATTGTGCAATTTTTATAATAGGGTTGAGAGCTGAGTAATTAAGTCATATCTTAGGAAAGGAAAAATCAATTTACCCCTAGATGATTACTTTTTCTTCCACTTGATAAAACTATTTCTTAAAAATTTTTCTCAGTTCTTTTTTGGTAATTTTTACAATATATATAAAATATTATTTTGTTGAAATTCTTAAATTGACATGTTACATTACTACTTGAGTTTTAATAAAACGCGAATTGTTTTAAGTTCCGTACTCTATGTCTATCTTTTTTCAATATAATAGTGTGGAGAATATTCATTTCCGTTCTTATATACGTCTGTAGGACTCAAATATGTGTGATTTTTGTTCAACATTGCACATGGATAAACGGTTAACGATAAAGTATTTAAACAATCCAAACATTTGTAAGACAAAGAATTAAATTTGGAAATTATAAATCAAAGTTTTTGAGGTCAAATTCACCTTGTAATATCTATAGTTGAATGATCTTGTGTCTATCAGCCGCTACAGCGTACCATTTACCCTAAACTCGTCTTCTCCAATCCATCAATGGCATAGAGAGGGAGAGAAAAATAAAGAGCCTGTGGAACCAAAGTGGCCTTAAATCTTAATTAACTTTCAAGCTTGATAGTGACGCTCACAGTATGACCATGTTTATGTTGTTGAGGCTCAGGCTAGTATTTATTTTGACAAGACTTTCATACGTATTGACCCTGTTGAAGACTTGTATTTTGAACGAATGTTTGTTTGGCATTTAAAAAATTGAAAACGATTCATGGAAGAAAGAGTTTTTGGGGTTGATTATCAAATACCGTCAAAGAAGCTAGAGATTCTCTGAAGGCTCACTTGGCATTTTTCAAAAGGCCAACCTAGTGCAGGAGAAATGGTGGTGGTGGGTTCTGGGTTTTGGTGCAGTAGGGCAGAAAAATGGTCACTTTTTTTTTTTCTTTCAGAGTATACTGAAGCTTGGTTGGGGAACCTGAGAGGAGAATAAGGCGACTTGTAAGCCTCAAAATACGGGTCAAACAAGAATGGATGGTGCCGCCTTGCTTAGAGTTTAAGCATTGCTTTTACGTAATTTATATATATAATACCAACCCTTTCAATTTCAATTTCCAAATACACTCCTTCTTTCTTTCACCACCCACTTTGATAGATCACTACTCCTCAATATCCCACCCCAAAAATTGATAGAAACACTTATTTTCGTAATCTATAGCAAATAGGGTTTAGGTCAGTAAGCCAACTTGGTTATTTTTTCTGTGATAAAGTACAATATTAAATTACTGCTAGGTGGACTAACTATAATGATTCTAAATGATACATCAAATATGCATTAATTGAAAGGGGTGCTTTTGGTTCCTTTGTATTATGTTAAGGTGTGCTTCAAGGGAAAATTACTAATGTGAGTGTGTGTGAGTGTGTGTGTGTGAAGGACAAATAGTTAAGCAGTTAAGCGTCTTAGTCATATTACAAGGGGAATTCAAATGCAAAAATTAATTAGAGCTGTTGAAATCAAAATCACTGTGCTAGATTCTTACATGTGTCAAATAATTTCTCTAATATGAAAGCTTGCTGGGTGAGATGTCTCAAATTAGCATCTCTCTATCCATCAATTATCCATCACATTACAAAAGTCATTTTCTAACCGTAAGATTATCAACTTATCTTGAAAGGTGTCCAATCTTTTCCCTCAACCCTTAATTAATGTCATATACTTGTATATTAATGCAGTGATAATTTTAAAGATGAATCGTCCTCAATTAAAGATTTTAAGCAATTTCATAATCATGAACTGCAAGAAACAAATAAGAGTGGTATTGCATGTATGTCTAACCCTCGAATATTAATTCTTAGACCTTGAATGATCGCGGGCAGTTGTGATGGGCTATATTGTTTGAGCCAATACTTTCCCAACGAATTAAGAGAGATCAATCAAAGAAGGAGGAAACTAGAAACCTTGGCAAAATAAGAACATGTAATAAACAGAAGAATAGAATTTTTTTTCCCCTGAGACCAAAATAATAGTAAGATTATAAGTTATTCCAAGACTATCGGTTAGGGTATTTGTGACATATTTTAGAGTTCAGAAGAGGCAGATAGTAGTCCAACTCAAAGGATTATTTTGCCTTGAGGACTTTAGTTCTTAAAGAAAGCTTCTCAGCTAATTCCTATACACCGAGAATTCTACGTACATCACGATACTAAGGATTACTGATCTAATGGAGTCACTGACCTTGTTTTAATAAAGATAAAAGCTTGAGATCGAAGTGGGTGCTTCTATTGATTTTGACAATATAGCTAGCATTCTTGATCGTAAAAGTACAATTGGTTGATGATTGTTTAATAGCGAATCACTTGAATATATGACATATGCGAAGTCTGTGTGGAAGGCAATATCAACACAGAAACATGCACAGTTTCTTGATAATATATAGTATATAAAAAGACTAGCAAGTTGGTAAGGTTTGGCCTCAGTAAGAAGCAAGAACCACATGCATGGTGGCAATGGAATCAGAAAGTTTATTAAGAAAGTCAAACACATTTAAGAACTCACACGTGAGCAAGCAGTAATAGAGCTGGCATATATACAGCATAAAAATTAAAAAAAAAATACTCCCCTTTCTCTCTCTTCCTCTTCCTCTTCCTCTTCTTGAACTTCTTCAAAGAGTGCTCAACTTAATTTCCTGATAGTTAAGAGTCTGTAGTTCCTGAAATTCTATTACATACATTAGAGATTATCAAAACAGTTACCCTTTTTATACCCATATTTGCGTCTCACTCTCTTTCAGCTTCTATCTAGCTATCTAATATATATATATAGATATATATATATATGCAACAGATATAATTTATTGCTTTTTGTCTATTTCTTTGAAATTAAATATAGCTGGACCGCTTTTCTTTGTATACCTTGCCTTTTAAGCACACTCATTTTCTACTCTTGTTTTCCTTTCTTGTCCTCTTCCCTTTTGGACTCTCTCTTTCTTTCTAATTATTCTCTCCCAAAGTTACTTCTACTTCATAGTCCATAGAGAGCATGCCTGAATGTCCAGAGAAAGGTAATCAGTCACACAAATATAATAGATCTCCCTCCATCTCTCAACTATATCTTCTTAATATTATATCTTTTCTACTGTTTGCCAGCAACTTTTCATCCTTCATCTTGAATCAAAATTTCTCAAAAAGATGCTCTATTATTTATTTAGACCTAAGTTATAGTCCTTTTACGATATTAAGGGTGATCAAATTAATGTTCCAATAGCTTTTCCCCTTTACAAAAATTAAGAATCTATACATACACACACACATATATATATATGCTTTTTATATGCGTTTTGCAAATTAATCATGTGATTGCAATTTATACAGGGAAAATTTTGAAGAGATAGGGAAGAAGATCAAGAGAGAGGGAGATGTTTCATCGCAAATGGGAAGAAGACACATGTTGGGTCCTCCTGGAACCCTAAATACCATAACCCCTTGTGCAGCATGTAAGCTCTTGAGGCGAAGATGTGCTCAAGAATGCCCCTTTTCTCCTTACTTTTCCCCTCATGAGCCCCAAAAATTTGCTTCTGTCCACAAAGTGTTCGGTGCTAGCAACGTCTCTAAGATGCTTATGGTATAGCATATATAAAACCCTATTTAATTTTCTACTTATTATATCAACCATTTGATAAAAAATAAAAATTTCTATGACCAAAAAAAATTAATGATTTTTGCTATATATGGTTTGTTCTGTAGGAGGTACCAGAGAGTCAAAGAGCGGATGCAGCAAATAGTCTAGTGTATGAGGCAAATGTGAGGCTAAGAGACCCGGTGTACGGATGCATGGGTGCAATTTCTGCTTTGCAACAACAAGTTCAATCTTTACAAGCTGAACTTAATGCAGTAAGGGCTGAAATACTTAAATACAAACTTAGAGAAGCTACTAACATCATACCCTCCTCTCATCATATTCCAATCCTCCCTAATTCCTCTCGGGCTGTTTCAATCGTTGCTTCCCCGCTGCCACCGCCACCGCCGCCTCCTTCTCTTCCTTCTACTTCTAATTCCTCTTCTTCCATGTATAACCAAGTCCAACAGAGGCCTCCCACCAATTATACCTCAATTTCAAGTGATAATATTTCCTATTTTGGTTAAATTTCCGGACTACAAATAATAATTCCATTTATTTTTCCTCTCTATTATGCATCAAGGGGAATAAAGTAAAGGAGAAAAGGAGAATATAAGTATTGGAGATTAATTGTTATGGGCTGTAAACTTCTTTTTCTTCTTTCTATTATATTGTCTTAATCCATGATTATGCCCAAGTTTTCCCCTTTATATGGTTAACTAAATGTAAATTTTCTCTTTTAATTTCTTGCCTCATTTGGGATTGCTCCCCTCCTGCATTTTTCCCTATAGTCCCCAATTACAATTTAGGCAGATAAATTGTATCTTCATTACTTCATGAAGTAAAAGAAAAGGAAAAACCTTGCATAATTAATAATGTAGATGCTATTGCAATTTGAATATTGCAAAATATGTACGGCCTGAGGGTTGGGAAAAGAGAGTTTGCTTGCATTGTTGGATATGGAAATAAATTCGCACGTGCCATCTCTGATTTAATAAGGACACTCAATCATGCTAATCCGTGCCACTGAAGTATCTAAATTGCTGTCTGAAGTTGCGGGAGACAAAAGGTAAGCTTGTGACCTTGTGATCTTCACCACTGGGGAGAAATTTGGCTAACACGGGAAGCATAAACAACTCAGCTTTTTTCTATTTCAGATTAGTTGTCCATTTACTATATATACCGTTTCCATATTCCTTTGTATTTGATCGTTAGCACTTAGCAGCAGTAAAGTTTTGGTGATTTTAATTATTTTTGCTTTTAGTGTTTATTATGATATGACTCACCATCATAATGCGTTTCTAGCTAATTTTTCGTATACCAGTTAATTAGTTTTCTACTCATTTACTATATTTTCCTTATGTTCTCTTTCAATGTTCTCTTATATTCTTAGCACTGATCATATTGGGATTTACATCTATTCAAAGAAGTCATACGAATCAGGCCCATTAAATCTCAGTAGCACTAGAAATCATTTTTGTTAATTAGGGAGAACTTTGATTTATTGACGAAACGAGATCTTTAGATTTAAAACACAAGAAAAATTTTAAGGTATGTTTACTAGGCTAATGACATGCTGATATATTAGAGATAGGTTTCATTGAAAGTCTGTCTCTATTAACTTGGAATATGTACATCGACTTCTACCTAAAATTCTCTCAAAACATAACAAGAAATAATTATACTTCATGTATAATGTGCATTTATTAATATTTGATTATATTTGAGAGAACAGCAGAGTTCAATATTGCAGTAAACATTAATTTGCAAATTTATAACCACATATAGATGTACTGATGGTGTTGTATATATTAACGCCAGCTATATGTCTTCCCAATGATATGGGTTTCCTTGGCGTGAGGATTTCAGCCAGCTTGTGGAGGCTCAAAGAGGAAGTCTTAGTCGTATAAGCAAGAACTACAAAGAAAAAAAATATTACACTTCTCTACTTTATTAATTCAGCATATCTACATATAGACCTTTCCTTTTTCAGCATGATGTGCCTCATAAAATTAAAAACACAAATGCCTCACCGATTCTGAATTTTCCAATTAAACGGCACTCTCTAGATGTGACATGTATTGGTCCCATGTCATGATTGCTTAAAATCGTGGCATCTTCCTGGTGTTGACATAACCCAACTTCGTTCCTTGTATTTGAACGAAGTGGAGCTTTTTTCTTTTTGAATCAAACCATAAGATATAGTTTTCGGCCCCCTTCATGCCTGCCTGGAAAAGCAAAGGGAAATGAATCTGAAAGTCATCATGAATAATATATATATATATATATATATATATATAAAGGCTGTATCTATCCTGTTCAGTAGACATAATTGAATATTTCCAAGCTAATTAGATGAGTTGAGTTAGCTTTCGCTGTATCATTTATTTCTGAGTCTCGAACTTGTCAAATGCATGTGATGGAGGACTCCCAAGGTTTAAGCTATTCACTGAGCATGCATACCCTTGGATCTCACTCAACTCTCCTTCCTATTGCCAACAAGATGAATAATAATTAGTACATTGATTTTATCAACGGATACAATTAGATTTGAAAGCATTCACTATGTCTGTTTGAAATAAATTTAAAACTAAATTGATGATTTATTTTTGTTTTAATTTGATTCTTTAAAGATAAGGTCTCTGATTTGAATATTTTAAATATTTATTTCAATCACAATAATTCCTTTATTAAAAAAAAATAAAGTAAAATTCCTTGTAGCCCTTATCTAATGATATAGATTTACCCATATATTTTCAATCTTCCAAAATAATATGCAGGGTTGTATCAGAGATAGATTTTAAAGCATTAGAAAATCACAAATACTTTCTGGAGTGTTAGCACCAAAATATTATAAGTTGTTAATAACAGTTAGAAATTAGGCTAATAGAAGGGTTCAATCGGGAAAAAAAAAACTAGTTGAGAGATATCCGTTGACAAAGATGCTAATTGAGAACTTAGCCCCTAGTCAAAGAACTGCGTTCCATGTAATAGGATTTTGACAAAATAGTTAAGTATGGACCTACCAAGTATATGCGATCCCGAAGGGTAGTTAGGTATCATAATCTTTAACACTAGGCCACCACATGAACAAGAGGGCGAAGGAAAGGGATATGACCTAGTGGGAAATGTGTAGGTAAGAGAGCTATAAATGAGAGTGAAGAGCATTATACAAGGCACACATAAATCTTATAAGAAGCTCGGATTACAGGTATTTTTACAATTTCAGTCATTTGCCTTGTTTAGCTTTATTTGTAACTTTGTATATCACTTTCTTATAATTTATTGCTTTCTAATTACTCTTCAGTAAAATTGTGATTAGTTTCTTTTGATAACTTTTTGTTGTTAATCCATTTCAATTCAGAGTTTCTATAGTTCTTAATTAATGAATTTCGACAAGTATTTTTTATTTACATACTCTGTGTCCTCATTATTTTTACACACTTGAAACTCTTATTTTAGGTTTAATTATGTTCAAGATTTAGGGAAACCTTTCTTCTACGAGAGTTCTATCTTAATCTCCTATTTCGCTCATAAAATAGAAATCAAAAAGTTCGTTTTTGAGATCAACACCACGACTAAGTCCTACTGACTAATAAGTTGATCTCTTTTTGGAAATTTTCACTAACATGGTATTTTGATTTAAGAAAAATGTTTATAGATTAAATTGATAAGTTTTATCTTTAAAGTATCAAATTGGAAGAAGAGTAATATTTTAGAAACTAAATAATTAATTTATTCAATTATTTATAAATAAATAAATAAATAAACGTACTAGAGTGATTTCAAATAATATTTATACATATCTAATATAATTATATATTTATTTATATCTAAGCTTATCTTGAATTTGTATCCTTTTAGTATGACATTTTTTTTAAAAAAAAAATATAAGTGCACAGTTTTTTGTTTAATACACGTAAATAAATAGGAGATCAACCTTATATATGACTACGCAATATATAATTACATCTCTATCGTCTAACAGCCTATTCAGCAAAACTTTTAGAGGAAAAGAAGTTGTTTATTTATTTAAAAAAATGTTTATTTTAGTTTTAAATAATGTGTTTGGTTGAGCTTTAAAAAAAATGCTTGAGTTGTAACAGCAGTAGTTTCTTTTTTCTTTTTTTTTTTGGTTGCAAGAAGGAAGCAAAAAATTAAGGCTTTTTCATTGAAGCCAAAGTAAAAGTAGAAGTAAAAAATTACATCTTTGAGAATAATTTTACTTCAGCTTAGAATTATTAACTATCAGTCTATCATAATAACTTTTAATATTTTCTGCCTACTCTCTTAAATACATGCCATTTCTAGTAATTTGACATTAAAAATCATTTTTTTAAAAAAATATACCAGACATAATAATATTGAAAAAATCGCTTATCGAATAATTTTACTAACCCCAAATTACTTCTTTCTTACCATATTTCTTATAAAACTCCATTTAAAAATTATTTTAAAATAAATAAAAATTTACAATTATTTCAAATGCTTAACAATTCTTGCGCAAATGAAATCTTTTTAATAAAACAAAAAATTTTATGTTTCGATATTCTCGACACAACAATTTAAAATGTATAAGATCGAGTTTGTTTAATATATGCTCCTAATAATTTTACAAGTATAGCTAATTTATATCCAATATACATTCCCTGTGACTATAACTTCGAATTACAAGAGGACAAGAAAAAGGTTGAACAGGCTTTGTCATATCGTTATACCTTAATGACGAAGCTAACCAGTCAGAAGAATAACATGACTTACATGTTATTCTTAATTTATGAAAAAAATTGTAGAAATTAGAAAGTTAAAGAAATAATAAAGATGATGCGATCAACTACTTTTTTTTTTTTTTAAACTTTTGTTTTCTACAAATAAGAGTACTACGTACATTATCGTCATACTTGAAAAGTAATTGAAGATAAGGTATTCCGTTAAATCAAATGCATACGTAAATCACAATACTGAACTTCATTCACGAAATTGGAGGCGGATATATATGAGGTTAAACTTAATTAATAAAAAAGAAGTCAGACTTTATTATTATTATTATTATTAAGAGTATGTATGCATGATCAAATTTTGTTTGATCGTGTCTTTAAAATTTTGTTCTTAAAACATTTTTTTGAAATGGGATCCAAATTGTTAAAAGAAATTACAATCAATCTCTTTTTACCATAGTGTTAAAAGCAAATGAATCAATCAACTATTGCATCGTAAGTAAAAAAAACAAAGATGTATGTATGTTGCTAGGGTTGAGAAATAGATAGTCTACCAAACCAAATATAGAAAATTTATAATGTATATTTTAACAAATCGAATTGTTCTAGATTTCCTATACAAATACATTTCCTTTTTTCTCAACAAAAGCAACGTCTAATTCTCTAAGATTTATGAGTCAATCTTGTAATTTTAAAAGAAAGGAGATAATCAGATAATGTGAGTTATAATTTGGAATTAAAATTGTTACCATATTTGATGTTGCAACAAGGCAATAATTTTTGTTTTCTTTATACATTAATCTGTCTAACAACTTCTCAATAATATAAAGGTCCAAAATTAGCACAAACCAAATATGAAGACTTAAATTTCAAGATAGATACTGAATCTTTTAAATCTATTATTGAGATAAAATAAAAGTTTGCAAAACTTTTAGATTTGCCATAGCAAATTGAAAGACTAGATAAAACAGATGGATCTAAAAAAAAATAGATAGATATTCATCAGATCTACTGTAAAGAGATAAATTTAAGAGTATTTATTCATAAAATACCAACAAAAAGAAAAGAAAAAAAGGGAGAAGAGAAAATAAGAGAACGAAAAGAAAACACCGTGAGGGAATAGAAATATCAAAGCATTAGAGTTGAAGGCGTCAATGGTGGAGACTTGTTGCTCTTCTTGCACGCTTCAAAAGGAGGCACTCTATGGTTGAAATAACTCAGACTTAGCTAGACATAATAGTATTTAGTTTATCCGAAAATTACGAAATTTCTTTTGAAGATGGGATCTAAGAGGCCCCTTATCAGTCAACGTGATATATTGAGCCAATCATCTCAATCATTATGATTTTCTGAGTAATGATTAACGAAAATTACTGTTAAATCGATTGATTCGACTTCTAATCTCCAAGTTTTAATTAAGTAGCAGGTGCTTGTTCTTTATTAAACCCTTGCAAGGTTAGGTAAGTAACAGCAAAGTCACATATAAACTAATCTTCAAGTTATGTGAATAAAGTGACCCAAAGTCCAAACTGTAATCCGGCAAATCCTAGTTTGAAAAAAGACAAAAAGAAGGAATATGACATGGAAAGGTTTTATATTTGATTAAGAGGAATAATATAAGTAAAAAAGAGTACCAGAAAATAAATTAAGATAAAAACTTAAGCTAATCAAACAAGCTAAAGAATTATATAGTTTTGGATTGGAAAATGATGACATGGGGGAGAGTTGCCGATGAAGTATTTAAAAATTTCATAGCCACATGACCTTGAAGAAATCTGAGGTTTTCCTGCTGCCATGGCTTTTATGTGCGTTGACTAGTAGATAAGGTTTTTATAAGTAGCCAATATTAGAATATGAAATTGCTTGAGTTGTCAATGTCAAATACGCTACACTTCTCACTGGCAGGGTTCACTTAAACAAAAACACTCAGGTTCACTGATTACAATGCATATTTATGTAAGATTCCAAATGTATTTTTTTTCCCTTTCAGAATTAAAACCTCGGAGTTGTGATCCTAGTGATCTGTTTCAATAAGAAATCAAACCACAAAAAGATTCTCGTATAACTTAAACATGCACAGCATATACGTTTCCGTGGAAGAAGGGCTTAGCTTGGGTGACCAAGATCAGATCACAGAAATGGGTATGGCTGTGTATGGGCAAGCACACAATAAGTTTTAATTTTTGTGTTTAGGGCCAAAAGTACACAAAAGGTCAACTCATTGTATTACTAAGGCTTGGGCTTGCTCTTAACCCAAAATAATTGGGCTTTTCTGATCAGGTTTTGTTTCCAGAACCCAACATTTGAATCATCCACTTCAGCCCAAGTCCACGTTCGGCAGCAATTATAAAGGTAGGGCTAGACCGTTTGAAGCCTTCAATTAACTAACTCCAGCCAATAGTTTTGTCGTTGATTTTAAATTTAACATTCGACAAAATAATTTCTTTTATTCATTAAATCAATTTGAATAAATTAATATTTAAATACACTTTTAGTCCCTTTAATTTTATAAAAATTTTAATTTGATTTCTTTAGTTCAAAAGTAACCAATGTTAAAAGTCCCCAAGTCTAAAGCAATATATTAATTGTCCTGTTGTTACTTATCCACTTAAAATTAAATGTCAAATTTAACAGTATGTTGACTTGTACATTATATTTAAATGTGAGCTAACGATGATAAACAAATAAATAACATCTAAATCAACCAATTCTAAAGTTTAATGTTAAATATGGATAAGGATTATAACAGAGGCATAAAATTGGGTCATTCCAAAACAATAAAAGGGTAACATTGTCTCTTTTCAAACTAGGGAAGTTAAATTGAAATTTTTATGAAACTAAACAGATTATATATAGAGAGAGAGAGAGCGAGAGAGAAGAGGGCAGTTGCTTTAGAATTTGGTTGAGCTTCATATGACAAGGCAAGAGGATGCGTTGAGGATAGGCTTTGTAAGAGGACATAATATATCTTATTAAAATTATAACGGAAAAATTAAAACAGACATATGGTAAATTGGAAAAACAAAATGAAGGATGATACATGAATGGCACTCTTTTAATAAGCACACAGAAGTCAAATAAAGTCAACAAAGAAATGAAGGAAGCAAAACTTGTGGTATCAACTTATTATCGCAAACTCAACGCATAAGAACCTTAAATCAACAATTAGTTGACCCTCCTGCAGTTCTTCCTAATCTCACCGTTGGAGCCTGTGAGGGGACTAATGTCTCCCATCTTGATCATGGCTCGAGCGAAATCATTAGCGAAAGGCCTAGGGTTGGAGCTGTAGGCTCGCACTATGGAGTCAGTGGATCCGCCATTGAAAAGCTCCTGGTCAGAGTGGAGAAGCCCTTTCTTCTGAACAAGGTTCTTGAAGTAACTGTTGTCGAAGTACGTGGGACTCTGAAGATCAAGAGGTGCTAGATTGTTGTCCCCTGAACCTGAGGCTCTTGGGCAGTTTGACTGCCTCATGCGAGCGAATGAGGTGTCTATGTTGCTCTCATTGTAAATGTGGGCTCTGAAATTTGTGCATCTTGCTTGTCCAATCGTGTGTCCACCTAGTTCCAAAACATCAAAATCAATTAGAGAAATTTTATGGCAATACAACAATAAAATTTTATTGGAGTGATATTCATCAACTGATATTTCTCTAATATTATTACTCAATAATTAACTTTAATTAGTATACTATTATTTCATATTTTTTGATATATTGACATTTGATCAGATTTTGAATAACAATTAAAAGAATTATATTTATATGCAATTCGTTATATCTTTATTATTAAAATTTGTAGTAAAATTATATTATTATTGAAAAAATATACATGTGAATTTTTTTTAAAAAAATTAATCATATAATATTAAATCGTAAGTATTATATATTATTTGTCATATTATTATTATTGAAAAAGTATATATTCATTATATTTTAATTGAAAAATTTAATAATTAAGTAGTTACAAATAAGTTTTTTCTAATTAAAATTATAGAAGTTAATAAAAGTAAAATTTGCGTGTTACCCCATGGTTTTTGGAATATGACATTAGACATTTTGGTCCCAAACACAAACAAACATATTGACTATATGCACCGCCTACATTTAAAATATTACGAATAAGATAACAGTGTAATAATTGTTAAAAGCAGAAAAAGGGACGAGGAAATGATATTGGGAAGAAAGGAAAGGAAAAATACCAGACAATGCGACCAAGTCGTTGGTGGAAAGACCAAGGGAGGAGAACCTGGAGATGAGTTGGTTGAGATTCAAGGTGGGTGCAGGGATACCATTATTGGCAGCAGACAGGCTGGTGGTTTTAGCGTCTCTTCTTCCTAGCTTTACATCCCAATAAGGCCCTCCAAGCTGAAATTATATATAACACACTCCTCAATATATGTATGTCAGCATTATTTACTTCATTATAATTATGTGGAGAGTGGAAAAAGAGAGACTCACAATCTCAACGGAATCTCTGGCAGCTATGGCTAGAATGTCAGCGCAGGAGACCACGCCTGGGCATGCTTTCTCCACCGCTGTCTTGATGCTGTCGATCACTTCGAAGCCGCGAGCTGAGTTCTTGTTGGGCACTGCGTTCTTCTCTCCCTGGAAATTCGATGTGTCATCCAGCAGGACCGAACCATCACATCCCTTCCATAATTATGCAACCATGTTAATAAATTATATATATGGAAACAACACTGAGTTTCGTTTCTTAACTCTTTACTACAACTTTGACATGTGGCAGAAATTCAACAATGGGGTGCTAAGTCGTGATACTGTATGAATGCAAGTGCATTAAGTGATTTGGCGTCAAGGTTGTTGCGATAATGTGAATGTAGAGAATAGAAAATTACATTGACAAAGCAGTCGTGGAAGAACAAGCGAAGAAGAGAAGCACCCATGCGTGCTTCCTTCAAAATGGCCGAATGAACTGTGGATTTGACGATGTTGGGGAGGTCTGGGCAAGAGGTGGAGTAAAAGTTTGTGGAAAGTAGTGCATTGCCAGTACTCCCCACCAAGAGGAGGACCACCACAAGGAGAGCACAACTCATTGAGCTGTAAGAAGCCATAATTGCTAATCAACTGATGGTGTGTCTGGGTTTGTGAGGCTGCTAAGTGTGGTTGTGAATTGGGAGGATGTTGTGCATGCAGTGGGGTGCCGTTGATGTGTATATATATATTTAGATGAGGTCGGGTTTGGACCTTCAAATCAGATCTCAAGGTGATATTGAGTCGGCAGGTAACCTAACACGTAGACCATTGGGAAGTGCATGGTGAGTATGGGGGAATATTTCCAGGTTTCAAAAGTTGTATGCTCTTTCATACTTGACAATGATTAGAAAAATAAGAGGGTGCCGGTTTGACGGATTAAAAGAAAACAAGAACCCGCGTCACTGTTGTTGGAAGCAAAGCGGTTGGTGTATATGGTATTTGTCAAGGTTGAGGGTCCCATTAAGGTAACGCTTTGATGTGCTCCATATAACTTATTTATGCGATACAATTAACCAGCAGAGCAATTTAAGATAAAAGTAGAAGGCAAAATTTGACTGGCTTTTTAAAGATTCCAGAAACCACAAAGCAAGCGTGAACCATCCTGGAAATTGACTCAATCTTTGATACAAAAGCAGAGTTTAATTTAGTAATTAAGTTTTGCAGAAGTCCATTAATTATCTCCCAACTCAAGCAACGCGTGGTTTACTTTATGTTTCAAAATGCTACGACCCAACAACCAACCCTGTCCTCAAACCTTTTCTAGTTAGTGCCTGCAACAATCACATATAATTACGTCCAATCCAAGTAAGGAACTTCTTCAATTTTTCAGGCATAGCCAGCTGCATGTGAATAGTAATAATTTGAAGTATTTTTGTTTATACTTAGTTTATATATAATTTTTAAGACGTAATATTTTTTTTATTGATAAGTAACTAACAGTTACAACGCAAAGTTACAAAAGTAGGTATTATACTCCTTGTAATACTGTAGAAGGAGGATGATCCCTCCACAAAACCATATAGCCCTTCCAAGATTGCAGAGCTAACACAATTCTATATATGAATCTTGCCCTGACTGACTTAGTTAATTTATATAAATTCACTGATATCAGTAATTATTACACATAATTAAAAAATTACTATATAAAAGTTATAATTTCGTATTATCAAGTATCACTCATTTATGATTGGATTCGATCGAAAAAAGAAAAATTCAATCAGCTAATATTCAATTTTTTTTTTTCCATTTAGCCGACGAATTTTCAATTTTGCGTCGTACGTGGGTTAAAATTTAAAAGCTCAGTACCATAGTACTAATTAGTTTGGATCCGCCCCTTCAGTACTGCAGGGGTAGCAAACTTTAGTACTCATGCATTTCTCTGCAGCATGACCTCAGATTCTCTGACTGTCCAAATTTGACCCTACTCACCGCCAACAATTTTTTAAAGCTCCCACGTCACAAGGAGTAGTTCTTCTTTTCTTTTTCTTTTTTTTAGGTTTTCATGTCCTTTGGTCCTGTCAAAAGGAGCAGTTGAGTTTACCTTTAAGAACAATAAAAATGTTCATTTCTTTTGCTTTCTTTCTGTCTTCTTGTCAATTTTGCAAGTCTTTGGAGTTATACCCTCGGCCGGAAAAATAAAAAAAGATAAAAAAAGTCGTTTAAGTACAACCACATCCACCTCGTTATATCCCGTCCAGTTATTTCTCAATATGTTCGTTTAAATCTCGGAGTTAGGTGCCATTGGCTTGTATAAGCTACAGTATAATGCAAATTTCAGAGATGCAAACAAATATTAGATTTGTGTATATCCGAAATTTAAATTTATTATTTGGAAAAATGGAAAATATCCTCTTTTTAATTTTGAATCATATGCCCAAAAAAAAATTGCATTAATTTTTGAAACAAAAAATATACTTCTCAGAACTATTATTTTTCAGGATTAATTTAGGTCTTCTTTCAATTATCACATAGCATGATCTAACTATATCAGCAACTCAACTTTCATGCCTCGATCGGTTCTTTTTGACTCTTGAGTTACTAAAGAATGTTGAATTAGATGCTGTTACTTTGTTGTAGGGTGCAAAATTTGATGGGATGATTCTATTTCATAATTATCATATTGTGCTTAGGGTTTCTCATTGAGAATTCGGGAATTTAAGGTTAGGCATCTCATTGCTAGCAATTACTTTTCTAATATTTGAATCACCAATAGTTAGTTGCAAATTATTGGAAGCATCTTGTGTGACAAATAAAAAAGTAGAAAATGACATCTTTGCTAACGTTAGCGCTAACAAGATAAATTAGAAAGGTATTTTTTATTATTTTAAAAATTAAAGAGGATGTTTACAAAAATTAAGAGGGAATTTACATTTTTTTTCTCCTTAATGTTGTGAAATAAATCATTTACAGACACCCATAAGCTTTTAAACTAAGGTTGTGAGAAACTAGGCGTGTGCAAGTTGAATTATTGCTCGCGGCCAAAAGAAGTAATTAAGTAATGTACCTCTACAGGTTGAATTAATTGCAACTCCTTATGTATTATTCCAGTTAAAGGTCGGAGATTTTTTTTTAGCTAGAGATTTTTACAGTATTTAGGATCTATTCATTGTGATATTTCCCTATAAAAATTAAATATTCACTCAATTGGATCATTCAATGCAATTGATTTTAAATTAAATAACCACATATTAATTGATTATTTTTTTGTTACAAATTAATGGAGTATTAATTTGATCCTTATACATAAGTAAATATCACAATAAATAATTAATATTGATATTTAACTCAGTAGTACTAGAATCAATTTCAAAATTGAAATGCGTGGGTTCGAATCTTTGTTAGAGACAAAATTAACACACACAAAAATACATGTAAAATTCCCATTTTTTTGTTGAAAGAATCAAATTAATCTAGAAGCCGATAATTGCGCGCTACCATCCAATTAAGTTACTTAGCGTGAAATAGTAAATCTATTATCTGGAAAAGAAATCATTCTAATTCTTTCGTTACATGTTGGCCAATAGTGAACTTCTATATGCAAGCCTCTTTCTAAAGAATCTTGCATGTTAAAGATGAGTTGTCGGAAAAATTACACGCAAAAGCTCTTTAGAATACCTATCTTTTGACTTTATTAGCCTTAGAAAGTGAGGATCATGCCCAGAAAATTACTTCAATTTGGAATACGTGAAGCCTAGCTGATCAAGTGTGTAACGAATCTCCCATCCTTTTTCATTTAAAATAGAAGACAAAAACACTTATAATCTCAAGGAGTTAATTTAATTTTAAAAAGAATGTGATGTGTAATTAAATATATTTTTGCTAGTTTGAAAATCTTAATTATATCTTTGATTAAATTGGGTTAAAAAAAATTAGTCATAACATGTGCACAAACTAATCCAAATATTACTTTGTAATATAACAAATAAATAAATGTCATTTATGCGTAGTTATAAAGTGATGTTCACAAGGAGATTTACCGTTTACGAAGTGGTCGGACATAGCTCCATTTGCTTCCTTCAATGGTAACATGAGGTCCTACGTAAAGATCATATTCGTTTACGTATAGCTTTCTAACTAATCAATACCCAAAATTTCAACAACAGAATGGAATTACTGATAATTGCCTTGGAGGGATCTTTTAGGCAGGTGAAGCTACTTCAGGTCAGAGAAATTTTGGTCCATGAGAGTTTTTTCTTCTATGAAAACAACATTATGTTTTAACTTTAAAGATAAAGAAGATCATTGGCTAGTAATCATATAAAATTCTCATAGCTGACATTTTCAATGAGGTTGAATTGATGCTTCATTTGAAATCGAATATTATTTAACCTAATTGTCTGCTGAAGTTTCAAAAGAGCATATTTCAACCTGTTGATTGGGTTCACATTGTAGAGCTTGTTCATTCTTTCAAAGTTATTCCCAATGATCGCGCTCTACGTAAGGATGAAATTTCCACTCCTAAGTCAAAAAGATGAGATGCACATTTACGTTAATTTAATCACAATAGTCAAAAGACGTGTAGCCCGCCCCATTCCCTTTAATTTGAATTAGTTGTTAGAGATTATAATTAAGTCATATATATTTAGTGTAGGATTAAAGTGATCATTAATTGACACCAGTTATTGTTCTTTTAAATTAATATTTTATAATTCAGTTAATAAGATATCAAATGTGAAAATCTTAAACTATGTTTTATGATTGAACGTTTAAATAATCTCTTACTAAGAGATTAAATTCATCATTAAATTATGAAAAATTGTATTGCAATGTGTTCCCAGTCTTCCCAAAAAAAAAAAGAAAAAAAAAACTCTAATTGACCTTGATCTATTAGCCTATCACAATAAAGCCTCCATTGTTTAAATTTAAAAACTTTAACTATATAAAATTAATCAAAATATCAATATTCTTATTATTTAATTAATATATCCTTTTTACCCTCCTCTCCATTTTCCCAATCTATCCCTTTTTTGTTTTAGCCAATTCTTCTCTAATCTATCTATTTTACCTTCCATCATTCATCTCAAAAGAATTGATTAAAATGTGAAAAAGAAGTTGACGAGAGATAAACAGAAATGCGTGGGTTTTTCTTGTTGATCTGTTTGATGGGTTTTTCTTCATCTCAACAAATCAAAGCATTTTTCTCTACTCACTCCCAGAAAATGAAGCGAGCCAAGAGGATGATAAAGATCAACGAAGAACTAAGAACCTGTTTACAGAAAGCTACACTCCCAATAAGAAAGACGGTAATTCTTTTGATTATGATTTAAAAATTTTAATTTTGTGGCCATTTTCTCTGACCCATCATTTCATGTAGGTTTTGTTTGGATGGGGGAGGAGGAGAGTGGAGGGAGAGAAAAGAGGGGAAGAGAAGCGAGAGAAGAGAAAATTAGTAAAAAAATATTTTCTTCTATGCGTTTGGATGGGAGAGAGAGAAAACATACAAAAAAAGAAATAAAAAAGGTTAATTTAATATAATAATAATTTTGTTGTTATTTTAAATTTTTATATATATATTTTTTAAAAAATAAGAATAATAAAAGATATAAAAATTAATTTTAAAAAATATTTAAATAATTTTAAAAAATTATTTTTAAATAAAATAAAAAATTTTCATTAAAAAACACATATTTAAAATTTAAAAATATTTTAAAAATATATTCTTTAAATTAATTAAATTTTATTGTATAAAAAAATATCTATAAATTATTATTTTAAAATCATAAATATTAATATTTATTTTAAAATTTATTAATATTATTTAAATATATATTAATTAATTTAAATATAATATATAAATATAGTAAATATTATATTATATTATAATATATAAATATTATATATTTAAAAATATAATATTATATATATATATGCAATGCACACTATTCGATTGCATTGTAGTCGGACAGTGTTGTGGTCCGACTGCAATGCAGTCGAACAGTGCTGTGGTCCGACTGCATTGCAGTCGGACGTTGTTGTGGTCCAACTGCAATGTAGTCGAGCATTGTTGTGGTCAAATTACAGTCGGACATATATGTCCGACTGTAATTCAGCTACAGTATTGTCCGATTGCATTGCAGTCAGATAATTTTTTTAAAAAAAAATTATGTATAATTTTTTTAAAATTATATAGTATTTATTAATTTTTATATTAAAAAATATATTATTATTTTGTAAAATATATTAATTAATTTAATAATAAAATTAATCATAAAATTAATTTTTTAATTAATTAATTAAAATGTTTAAATAATTTTATTAAATATATATATTTATTATTTTTTTATATTCTGAGAGTCGAATGCCACTTTTTCCCTCCATTCTCTCCATTTTTTCTTTTCTTTTCAGTTTTCTCTCCGAACCAAACAAGATAAAATTTCGTTTTCCTCTCCCTCCCTCCCTTTCTCCCCACTTTTCTCCTGATCCAAATGCACTGGTAACCTACCTTTAAAAATAGTTGCTACCCTGTACAAACAAATCAAAACCACGTTTTAATTGTTTCTTCCGAGATATATGATTTGAAGGTAAAATAGGGTAAAATACAAGTATGGGAGAAGACTTATAAGACGGCCCAAAAAAAAAAAGATAAATAATAAAAAATATTTCAGTAATTTTATATAGTTAAAACTTTTAAATTTAGACAGGCAGGTGCTTATTACAACAAGATAAATAAATTACGAGTTAATTGTGATCATTTTTTTATTAGGGGAACATTATAATTGTAAGTAGAGATTAGAGTGAAGAAGTGCAATTTTCTTTAAAATTATCTTGTCTGATCTAACGACTTTATTTTACTTTATTTCATTTTTTTGAATGAGCGTAGAATTATCTGCTTGAAATTTATTTTTACCTAATTTGTTTTTGTTGCTGATCTTTTTCTGCGTTGACCACTAAATAAAATATATGTAGTGCCAAAAAAGTTTGGTGTCCTACTCTTGTGGTATTGTACTTAAAAAGTAGGAATTAGATAGTGCCATTTTGTGGGCAACAATGAAATTCACTTACAGGATGAATGCAAATTGGATAACGGCATTGACTTAAGGTGCATGAGATTAAGATGGTTTCTTGACCAAAACGGCCTCATAATTAAGAGAGTAAGGACTATGGAGTACTATCTTTTCAAGTCAACCCAAACCAATTACTTCCCCATATATCCTAGCTAGATTATTTGACATCTACAAGAGAAGTGTTATAATCCAACGTACATTTTCCTTCCTTAAATATTATAAGATTCAGCAATACAAAGTATGAATTGGATAACTAATTTTATACCTTATTACAATTTGATTATGCTTTTTTAAAAAATCAAATTCCGTATAATCTTTTCCCCAAAAAAAAAAAAAATCTTTCATTTAATTCATATGTTAGTTCTCACCACCACTTTGATTTTTTTTTAATCTTGAGCCATATAAATATTTTATTTTTGGAAATTTTAAATAATAAGATAATTATCAAATACAAACAATCAAATTAACCAAGATGCATGGCTTCTTTTTTCAATCTTATTTTATATAATTTAATTTAGATATCTCTCGAAATATGTATGTGTAATTCATAGAATCTTAAATTTTAATTTGTAAATTATAATAAAAATAATGAATAGCAAGAAAGTTAAGATGATAATTTTTAAACTCAAATCGGTCGTTGATTTGAAAAAGAACATGAGTCAATGTCTCACTAATTAAACCAGAAGATAACAATATTAAAAAGATTATTATTAAACATACTTATGAAAACAAGTACAATAGGTGCAACAATCTAATACTTTTCTCCACTTTCTTTTTACTTTCCTTTTAATATTCTCACAGAATAAGGCCATTTAAACATATCTCAATACTTATCCATTCTTGGAGTCTAAAGTTGTTATTCCCCCACTTCCATTACAACTAAATCCAATGAAAGAGACTTGAATTTAACTCCATCTAGTACAATTTAGTGGATGAAAAAGACTTATTCTGTAGCAAAAATGGGAAAACCGACTTCTTATTTTATTGTGAAACTGGCTTCGAGTAGACTGTGAAATACTTGAATGCGATCACTGCTTCCTGCTACAGGGGACGCCACGGTGAGGGAGAAAGGCAATAAAGCAAGGCTGAGAAATATAGGAAAGTGATGCTGTTCATGTGTGCAATGAAGCAAAATGCTAGGGCCCTATAAGTTGGATCAAGCATGCCAAGTACAGAAGCGGTCTCTAATTATCCAAACGAGATTGGTGTCCGGTTTGATAGATTATCGATCGGATCACTCAGTGCGGTTCGAGTTAAAAAATTATGGCTAAAATTGTACTAGAAATATCTAATTCGTACAATTTACATAGCCTAGTTGGATTTATTGGTATAACCGAGGTTATTAAAAAAAAAAGAAAATACAAAAACCAAAAAAAAATTGGTTGAGAGACACTGTAGGCACACTTCATGGGAATTTTACTGCAGAGGATCCCATTCCTATAACCGATTATAAAACACTGTACACCGTAAGCCTTATCCGTTTTTTTGGGTGTTTTAATTTTGCATAAATCTGGAATGGATAATAATTTTTCAGACTAGCTAACTAGATGGGCTGTCTGTTTATGTTTCTTAGAAAAGTCAGCCTTTTCTTTCCGTGCAAGGAGGTGGGGTTGGCTATTTTCTTTCTTACAAAATTGATGAATTTTTACTTAGGAAGAGGAAAAGCAAACAAAACAAGAGTCCATTAGGAACTTGAGGAAAACTAAAATATATTGTAGTTATGAAGCAAGCAACGGAAATTAAACACATATCAGCAGCTGCCAGATCGAAAGGTAAACTCAGGTGTGTAACATAGAACAAAAATGAAATTGTGAAAAATGACTAATGTAATTCAACTTATTCAAATATATTCTTCATTCTTCACATTTTCAATTTTTTTTTTTTAAACTGCTATGTAGCACAACCTAAAACATGAATTCTGCACATGAAATTTTTACAGTAGAAAAAAAAAAAGAGTACTGAATATCTTGGGCTTTGTCAAATTTCGAATTAGCACTATTTAAAACGGGCAAAACTCAATTCATCGTACATTTCATGGTGAGACATTCTTGTATAGGTTTAGCTTACATCAGCTTACATAAACTCACTAATTTGTGTTTGGCACACATGATTAAGGAGACTCCACCGTAAAATTGTTTCAGGTTAACTCATTTGTTTACGAGTAAGTCCGATAAATTAAGAAAAGTGGCTCATGATCAGATCTATACTGCACGCATATTTTACAAATATGTCATATGTGATGCTTCAACACGCCCAAACGCCTTACTTTTCATACATGTAATCCTAGAGATGCATCCAAAGTTGAGTTGCTCTCCATTTGAACACACTGAACCTCTTTCACCCTTGCACTCTCCCTCTTGTAAATATACCCACTTGATGCCCAAAGAAACGCCCCTAAGTTCACACTCGATATCACCAACAGAAACCCATAGTAGTAATCCAAGTGACAATCATTCAAGTTATCCCCTATCCAGCTCTTCCTCCCACCTCTTCCTGTCATCTTAGCAACCATAGTCACCAGAAAGCTGTTCAAGAAATTCCCAACACCGATCCCACTTGTGAAGAACGTTGTGCCAAGACTCTGCATCTCATCTGGGGATTGATCATAGAAGAACTCTAGCAATCCGATGGCGTTGAACACATCTGCTACGCCAATCAGAACGTACTGAGGCAGTAACCAGAAAATGCTCAGAGGGACAATATCTTTAGGCCCTACCAACCCATGTGTTCTTATGACATGCATTCTTTTAACTTCAACAGCGTATGCAACTGCAATGGCTATGATTTGGATCAAAAACCCAATTCCAAGCCTTTGAAGCAATGTGATCCCTCTGGGATTCCCTGTTTTCTGGCGCATGAATGGCACGAAGAACCGATCATACATTGGCACAGAGAGAAGCATAGACAGGGTCACGAAGCTCCCAAGGGAGGCTGCTGGAATTTTAAAGTCAGGACCGAGGTTTCTATTCAAGGTGGTACCTTGTTTCACAAAAAGAGTGTTGATTTGTGCCCAAATGATGCTAGGAATTAGTGTAACTAGCCATACGAGTATCATACCACAGATAAGCTTGGCTCCTTCTACCTGAGTTACTGTAAAGGGTGTACTTGAGGAACTTGTGTAGCCTTCTTTTATTGCAGCCTTATCCAGGAACCTGAGACACCGGTTCTATTCAATTAATCCATACTTTGTTGAATCAACCATCTGCCTAATTGATATATATATAAGAAACTTAATTGGCATAGTCCATACTGTATAGTACTGACAGGTCCAATAATCTTGAAAAGTTTTCATCCTATGTTTCTCCCTAATAAATGTGGGCTGACTCTATATACCACGAATGGTGCAAGTGAAGAGTGTGTTTCATATTCATTCTTGTAATCTTGTGTATTCAGCCTAGTCCCGGGACCTGAGTGCACAAGTTGTATCACTCGTTACTTAACGGTTTGTTTAATCAGCTATGTAACTATATTGTAGCATTGACAGATCCAATATTCTTGTCACGTTTTTCATCCTATGTTTTCAATGCAAGTGGAGAGAAGAAGTGTGTTTCACATGAAATATCCTTGAGTTTTGACGGTATGAAATGATTTAGAGACAATGGTGTGTCGCTGGAGGACGCATTTGTGACATTTCCTTGTGAGAAACAACTTGCTTGAAAGATGTGACTAGTCATTAAAGATGGCCTTTTGGAAGTACGTATGAACTGTGTAAACGGAACGAATTTATTGAGGCGAGTGACCTACCAGACCTCCAAAAAATTCCTATCCTTTAATTCAAATAGTGGGTTTCCTAGTTACGCACGTAAAATTGGGAACAAATAGCACCCTTAAAACTGGAATCTTTAGATAGTGGACCATTTTCTAGATACTTGATGCCAAGTTGATGTGTTAGATAAAGATGGAAAATGCCCTTTTTTTGGTTCCAAAATTCACTGTATGCTATCCCACTAGGCCACTAGTAGCACGCTCAGCCTCAGCTGAATTGCGAATCCCCAAAAATAGTCCCCTACCACTTAGAATATAGAGTAATATCGGTCACACTTTTAATAGTAAAAAATCACACGCCCATATGCAAGTTGTTGGATATATCGGCTTCCATAGAGTTGATGTAACAATGTAACACACTGCAGATATTCTAAAGCTGTTATATAGAAATGTGTTTTAGTGGTTAAATAAGTGTATAAGTAGCGTTAGTCTAAATAATATTATTGTCTTCATAAAATTGTTTGACAATTTTGAGAAATAATTAAAAAACAAAGTAAATATTGGAATATAGTGCTCACCTCAGAACTGGGGTGTGGTACACTTGGCGTTTTCCCCTGCTAATGTAATATTGAGGTTCATGTTCAAGAAGCTGTGAGGGGTCACTAGGGAGCTTGAGTTTTCTGTTCCTAAAGGCAGCAATAGGGACACGAATTAGATCACTGGTAGGACTCTTGGTTGTCCAGGCTTTGTGGCGATACATTGGGGTCCCTGTGTAGAAGATAACTAGGGACAGTAATAGACCAACCGTTGGGATACCATAGCCTAGCCCCCATCCTAAGTTCTCCTGAATATAAACCAGGCCTAAAGTGGCAATCAAAGCTCCTAGGAATGAGTTAAACATCCACCAGTTGAAGAAGGAGGCTTTGAGCTCTTTCTCACTGGGGTTAAAATCATCAAACTGGTCAGCACCAAAAGTTGAAATGTTGGGTTTTGTTCCGCCAGCCCCAATTGCTATAGTGTAGAGTGCTGAGTAAAAAAATGCAAACTGTGAGGCAGAAGCCTTGTTGCAGATGCTATTGGTGCATTTTGGCCTCAAGCTTGTGAGGGAAACAGCTACAGTTAGAAGAGTCATCCCCTGTACATGAAGAGACAGTCTGCTGCTATCAATGGCATGGTTATAAGCTTGACGAATTCTAACATAAGGTCTTATCCATATTTTATGAACTGAAAATTATTTTTGGCAAAACACACCATAGAATTGAATTATGTTAGTTCATTTCCATTAATTCAAGGTAGAGGTAATAACTTTCTGGTGGCGCTATATTAGTGATAAGTGATTGTCTTGTACTATGACAACTGACAAATCATTAAAATAGCAGAGTAACGAGCGTCCACGTTGGCCTTTGGGTGGTGGAAGGTAACGTAAAATAAGGTCCAAACAAGTGTGATTTTCTTTTCTTGGAAGATAGAGACGATTAATGGAGACTCAATTTGGCAGTTGATTCTAGCCAATCATGTCTAGGAAGAGTTCTTGGGCTTGGTTAATTGCTAGATTAATTAGACCTTCGTTTTTATGCTCAAGAGATGATTATAGCAGTTAGATGTTAGCTTAATTTACCAAGACATAAATGAGAGATGACAAAGTGAAAGTCCAGAAGCGACCCAAGTAGGAATCTGCTATGTAGGCACCAAGAATTGGTGTTAACCACACAGACCCTGACCAGTTATTCACATTCCTCACAGACGAAACAGTGTCTTCATGGAGTTGGGTTGTGAGGTAATTGACCAAGTTGGAAGCAACTCCATAGAAGGCCATCCTTTCAAATGCTTCGTAGCCTGTAACCAAGAAGCAAAACCCATGCATTAATACATGTTATGAACCAGATTTCACCATTGGCAAATTTTCACTAGCAGGTGGTCGGTGACTTCAAAATAGATTATATATTATTTTCCATTTCATAACAAGTTGGCATACACTCTTCAGACTTGTGTTTAATATGACAGGAAAGTAAAGCCAAACTTGCAAGGGACTCAAACAACAAAAAGCTTGAGTGAAACTGAAAAATAGTATGCTTTAAGAAGACGGTTGACATAGATTTTTTTTTTTTTAAACTTTGACACAGAACAAAACCTTCTAGTTTGAGAAAATATACTGAAAGAGAAACAGAATATGATTAGAAAGATGCTGACCAACAAGAAAAGCGCAAGCCTTCCATTTGCCTGTCTCAGATGGAAGCGCAGGGCGACCACGAAAGTCAAGAGTGCCATCTCGGGTATAATCTGAGTCGGGTTCCATTGAAGATACCTGAGAGAAGAAAATCAAGGGCAATGGGAGACAAAGAAGGAAGCAATAAATGAGAGATAAGTGCTCAGGAAAGCACAGGTGCTGCATGTATATATACTTTAAAGAAAGGGTGAAGCAATAATAGAGCCAAAAAGGTCGATAAGATTAGGGAAAAAAGCGTCCAGCCACAATAGAAAAACCTCTGAGACGATACTTCGAATCTTTTACTAATTATGATTAAGGTTGATTAACCACATTACAAATACATTTCTTAATCTTCTACTAATTATGATTAAGGTTAATTAACCACAATACAAATACATTGCTCTGTTTGTGGGCTTCCTGTCCAGGGGCCAATGGCAGCACAAGAGTTCCAATTGGCACCGACCGCACTAGGTATCACTGCCTTATCATGATACTGTATCACCCACATAACCTTTTGGCTCCGTTTATTTATTTTTGGGGTTGACTTTATTATGAGAGTAAATAATTTTAGTACCTGTATAATTATTCGTGCGATCAATGTTTTAGTTAAGATAAAAGTTTAGATATTTGTCATCCAGCTTTTTTAATAAAAATATAATAAATAAAAAATGTATACAGTTTGAGATTCTCAGAAAAGTTTTATCCAAATATGATGTCTGTATTTGCTGGATGATAAATATTTTAAAAACTTTATTAAGAATTTTATTTAAGAGTCTTGTCCTTTAGTTAAATATGATTAACATCACAAAATAAGAAACATTATTATTGGAAGGCTAATAAAAGTTTTTTTTTTGGGTAGGAAAATCTTTACCTACTTCCTATTTAAATAGGAAAAAGAAAAAAAGGAGTGATGGGATGGAGGAAGAGAATTGGAGTGTAGGGACAAAAGTGGCACCTTGGAGGAGCAAAGGTAGGGAGGGGCAACACTAGGTAAACGAATAAAGGTGTCGCCGGTTCCTAAAAAATAAATATTTTATTTTAAGATAATGACTAAGGAATAAGCTTACTTCCATTAATTAATTAGCGATGTCCATGAATCAAGTAGGCAGTTTATATATTCAACTTGAACGGACCCTAATCACGTTATCTTTAAAATGTTTAGACCATAAATATAATCAACAATTAATCTGAATATCCTAAATTGTATACTCAATCATTTGTGATATGTCCCACCAGTGTGACTTATTATTCACTTTTTTGAAGTATAAGTGTCGGAGGTTTTTTTTCATAAAAATTCCCGTCAGTTAACTGGTGGAAAGGAAATAGTAGTTGTAATTCTCAAATAACTTGTTTCGATTCATGTTTTGTGAGGGGATCATAGGGATAAGATACGACTCTCTAAAGATGAGTCTTCCTAGGCCTTAGGTGTAGTTAAAAAAAAAAAAAAAAAAGACTCTAAATGGCAGATGAGTTGAAAAAGACAAAGATAATTGGAATTGGGCCCATAAATATATTAAATTGATTAAATATTGGTACAAACTTAAGCATTAATCAATAATGATAGAAAAATTTTAAAGAAAATAACAACTTTGATAATGGACTTGAAATGATGGTAAAATGTTGAAAATAAAATGAAAATAAATGGCATAAACCAAATAAATAAAGTGGATAAATAAATTTGGAAATAAGAGTTGAAAATAAATGTGTGTAAATTAAGATAAAAGTAAGTTACAAAAAAGTTTTTTGTGTGATTTTGTTATGTGTCGTGTGTTCAAGTTTTTTCTCTCCTTTTATAGTGTTTTTCTTGGTTGGCAACTACTTTGATAGCTATTATTTATATTTTATGCCTCTATTAATTTTGTAATAGCCTTTTCAGTTGGTAACTACTTCTTATGATAGGTCAGGATTCATATTTTATACATCAATTAATTTCATGGCCTCTTTTATGCTTAAATAGAATGTTTTGAGTAAAAAATATGTTAAAACTTGTTAAGCCCACGTTCTCCTTTTTTTCTCGCTACAGTTAAGTTTTTGGCTGATTTAGTTGAACTTTCAAGTAGACAATTAATATCTTGGCTAGTCAATTGAGAGCTTGGTTAAGCAGTTGTAATCCTAGTTGGACTTTCAGCTAGACAGTTGCAATCTTGATTGGACTTTCAACTAATTAGTCAATCACAACCTTGGCTTATTATTTTAGTACTAGCATTTTACCCCTTTATACCTCTTGGTATGAGCTGGCTTAGGTGAGGATATTAAGAGGCATGATCTTTTTGTTTATGGAACTCGACTTTGGTTTGTTTTCTTTTTGAGATTTGACTTTTCTCTTTTAACAATTAAGAATTTAAAGGGCAATCGAATAATTAACACTATATTAGTTGAAGCTATTTTCAAGAACCTATTGATATTTACTGCCTATCTTCCTTGGCCAACTTGAAACATCTTTCTTTGCCTTTAGATGATTTTAGCATTAAACATACTATTCAAAATTTCAATTGTATTTATGCAAGCCACTTTAGACTCTTGATCTTTTTCTAATTTAATAGTCATTTCTGGCTTCTCTTCAATCTTAAAGATGGAGGTCATAGAGGATCTTTCTAGAGTTCTAGCAACTCTTCTATGCTCTTTCTTTGAGATAAATTGCTTTATCCTATAAACTTTTATGGCTATATCCATTAGATTAGAAAGCTACTTTAAACTCTTGATCTTTTTCAAACTTAATAGTCATTTTTGGCTTTTCTTTGATCTTAAAGATGGAGGTCATAGAGGGTCCTTCTGGAGTTCTAGCAACTTTTCTACATTCTTTCTTTGTGATAAATTGCTCTATCTTAAAATTTTTATGGCTAAATCCATTAGATTAGAATAATCCTATATCATCAGCATATCTCTTAAGGTTAATTCCATTTGTTTCATCGGCATTCTTGCCATTTCAATCTTTGGCAATTGCACATTATACTTGCTTTTCATTATTTTAAGCCTTCAAACGAATTCTTTGACTAGCTCATTCATTTTTTGCTTAAGTGCCAACATTAAAGATAGTGGCATTGGTTTGGGCCTTATAAAACTACTAATGGAATAACTTCTCCATATCTTGCCAATTTTACACTATGTTAAGTGATAGGTTGGCATACTAGGTGAATGTAATGCAAGTCAAGAATAGAGGAAATAATTGTAATTTATGGAATTCATTTTGGTTGACTTCTTCACATGGAGTCAAAAAATGACTAATGTATTCTATTGTTAACTATTTGTCTTCACTTAAAAAAGTGGAAATTTTAAGCATTTTAAAGTCCTTTGATAATGGTATGATTTGGTTTATCCACTCTAGGTATGATTTCTTGCAAATTGGCCTATCCCTATTCCTATATATGAATCTAAAATACTTCTTTATAACCTTTACCAACATATCTAGATTTATTCTAGTTGTATTTAAATTGTTGGTTAGCTTATAGTATGGTATGGGTTGCATTTAGGTGTAAGGACCTTATGGAGGTGTCATAATTACTAGTGGGACAAGCTATTACGTAAGCATACAAACTAGGACACTCAAATAAGGCATACCAAGTATAACCTTATAGGCATCAACTATTGAATTTTAGTTACGGCCTTAGGCATTGGCTATTGCTTTTTGGCCATAGCTATAGGAAGCAACAATTGAGTTTTAGTTGGAATCGTAGGCATTGACAAACAAGTCCTGACTATAGTTACAGGTATTGACTGATAAATTTTAGCTAAAGTTATAGGTATTAGTTGATAAACTCTAGTTAGAGTTGTAGCTATTGGCTGATTAATTTTAACTATAATATTTAGTGTAGGCTATGGAGTTTTGTCTATGATCATAGGCATCAAGTAACAGGTAATGGCTGATTATTTTTTACTACAACTATAGGGCTTGGCAAATAAATTCTAGCTACAACCGCAGGTCTTTATTGGTGAATTCCAACTAATTGAGAGCTAAGAGTTCTGCAATTTTAAATGGTTTCCTCTCAACTGAAGCAACTTACCCCCAAACCTGCTGTTGCTCTTTTTTTCCCCCCTCACTCATTATCGAAGTTGTTAACCATCATAGGCTTCATGATTTCAATAAATGTGGCAAGTATCACTGATATGCACTCTTGTATACCTTTCATCACATAATATTTTAGTGATGGTATTATAATCATCATAGGTATGGATGATCTAAAATGGTCCTTACCTCTTATATTGCTTTGTTAGTTTCCTTAAGAACATGCTAGATATCTTTTGCAGCCATATCTCCATCAAATAAGTAGTTGTTTAACCACCAATAGCCTCTAGACATATTCAAAAGTTCAAACCCTATGTTGTTCATCAAGCACATCCATTTTTATGGGTTGGAGATTTTTTATAGAAATTCTTGTTAGCTGAATGGATAGCCATATGAAGGAATCTCAAATAATTCCTTTCAATCCTTATTTTATTAGTGGATTGTGGAGATAAGGCACGACTCTTCAAAGACAAGTTCTTCTAGGTTTCAAGCATTGTCCTAAGTAAAAAGAAGTTCTAAATAGGAAATAAGTTGACAAAGATAGAGATAACTAGAATTGGGATTGAAAATATATTACTTCAAATTGATTAAATAACATTGGTACAAACTTGTTGGAAATTACCATTAATTGGAGATGAAAATATATTTTATTTGTTTTTATTTCAAGGCTTATTTGTTTTTTTTTTAGATAGTTTTGGAAAATGTTTTTATAAATTTAGTATTAGCTTAAGTATTTTATTTTGATTAGGATAAAGTTATCTTATTTTTTTAAGAGTTACGTCTTTTAGTGGTGTCTATTCTCTCTTTTCATTGTTTATAAATGTAATATTACTTATATCTAATAAAATAAATTAAAAAAATTAAATTCTAAATTTCTATATGGTATCAGAAATCCAAGAAACATAATCTATTTTGAATAGCCAAATTCAGCCAACACGAAATATGGCCAAATTTGGCCAATAAGAGGCATGGAAATGCATTGTTCTTGAGCTCTTCCTTCTTATTTTTTTTGTCCCGATATAAACATCCAAAATTTTGAGTTACTATTTTGTTATCATTGGAGACCACACACCCATCGCTATTCTTAAAAGGCCTCAAGCTACCAAATCCTAGAATTCGATAGCCAGCCACCCCTTTATGTGCTGCTAAACAAAAAAAAAAAAAATACTTTGGTGATTAGTACAAAAAATTATGCATTGATGATTAGTATAAGAAAATTATAAGTTGGTGGTTAGTGCAAAAAATTATACATTAATGATTAGCATAAAAAAAAAAACATACATTGATGGTTAGTGAAAACCAAGATCTCTGCCTTATAAAAAAGTTAAGGAGAGGATGCTCAAAATCAAGACCCTTGCTACAAAATAAGGAGAAGAAGAAGAAGACAAATAGTCAGAAACCAAAATAAAAAAAAAATGACAAAAATGAAGAAAGTTTTTTAATAACCTCTGCATGCCAAACTAGAATATTTAGCTTGAGGGGGAGTGTTAGAAATTATCATTAATTTTAATTAAGTTATCTTAATTGTTTTTATTTTAATGATTATTTGTTTTTGGTTAATTTTTAAATAACATTTTTATGCATTTATAATTGGCTTAAGTATTTTATTTTAATTAGGATAATGTTATCTTTTTTTTTTCCTTTTAAGTTATATCATTTAGTTAGAGTAAGAATTTGCTCTCTCTTTTTTGTCATCTATAAATATCATGTTGCTTCTATCTAATAAAATAAATTCAAAAAAAAATTAAATTCTAAATTTCTACAAGGCTTCAGCAATACTGAACAACAATAAGAAATTTTTAAAAAAATTAACAACAATTCTAATAATAGGTTGGAAACAACGATAAAATACTATAAATAAATAAAAAATAAAGGGCATAGAATGAACAAATAAAGTGTATTAATAATGTTGAAAATAAAGGTGTACAAAGTAAGATAAAAGTAAGTTGTTGAATAGTTTTTTATGTTATTTTGTTGTGTCTTCTGTGTTATGGTTTTTCCTCCCCTTTTATAATGTCTTCTTTGACTAGTTATTACTCCCTAGGCCATTATTCATATTTTACGTATTTATTAACTTGTGACTTCCTCAACTAGTGACTACTCCCAATGATAAGCCACCATTTATATTTTAGGTCTCAGCTAACTTGATGGCCTCTTTGGTGCTTAAACAAAGTATTTTTAGTAGAAAATGTGCTAAATTGATTAAGTTCATGTTCTCTTTTTTTTCAACCACTTAATTGTCAAATTCTTAGTTAGTAAGTCAAGACCTAGCTAAGTAGTTATAATCTTGATTAGACTTTTGATTAGACAACTACAATTTTAATTAAATTTTTGACTAGATAGTTACAACCTCAGTTGGGTTCTTAGCTAGAAAATCATAAATTTGATTAGATTTTTGACTAACTGATTAGTTGCATCCTTGACTAAATTATTATTTTTTTAGTATTAACAATAATTAACATGTTTAAGAGAGAAAATAAAATTTATTCGCCATGCAGGCAAACATGCATATAATTAACGACACAACGGAGAGCTGTATAAACTCATTTGCAAGTTACATAATGCAGAGAAATAAGTTAATAACTTGATGCAGATGCTATAAACAGCAGAAGTTTTCATCACGTGTGAAATCCTATGCGGGATGATGCTTGTCATGCATGTACAGGATAAGGAAACATGGATATGATAATGGGGTCGCCACAAAAGTGACCACAACATTCTTTTAATTCCTTCTTTGTTTTTCCAAAAAAGAAAAAGAACACCAAGTTGGCCCAAATTAAGATCCATTTTTAATCAATTAGACAGGGAGGGCATGTTGGCAAGCAAAAGCTGCTTGAAACGACACCAAAAACTCATATATTCAGAAACTAGCATCCGTTGAGTTTTCCCATCACAACTTGAAGTTGTTATTAATTATTGCTTAAAAATATTCACTGTTCATCAACGCATCATGAGGGCAGTGAAGTGTGGGCCACAATGTGTTGTGATGCTGGCTAACATGATGGAGTAATTAAGCTCATCTTCTCCCCGAATCTTCTGGAACAAATCAAGAATCTCTAAAGTTGTGTTTGGATGAAAAAATTTAGAAACTTACGTAATTTAAAATGCAAGAAAATTGAATTATGAATTTAATTTCTGTCATTTGAAAAATCATAACTTATTTACAAAATTAATTATTATAAAGAAATTTGTTCTTTTGGTATTTTTTCTTTCATAATATTTTCATAGCCGTTCAATGCTGGGTTAAGGCGCAGGGTCGAAATCTATGTAAAAGTAAGTATTTAAAAATTTTTATTCTTTATAAAATAATTGTATGATTGAATTATTTGAAATGTTTGAAAATTTTTTATTAATTACCCCAACAAAATTTTTTATTGTTAAAATTACTTTATCCTAAATTAATTCACCAAAGACACACTTAAGTAAATCTGACTCCAACCGATATGATTCAACTACTTTGGACATAAAATTATAAATACACTGAACTAATGTGGGAGAGTGTGCCCCTTATCCAGGGAAGAGATTTAAATATCTCATACAAAGTCTAAAAATATCTATAACCTTTGAACAAAGAAAAAACACTTGCTAATGGTAATGCAATCTATCAAAGAGTTGATATGACAGTAATTTTTTATTAGAAGTCATATCAAGTTGAATAATAGTTAAAATGTGATACTTGAAAATATTACATCTTAATTAATAGCTATAGTTTTTGACATATAAGTAAGTACTTAATCCAATATTTACAAAATACATTTTTTTAAATTTTTGTATATATTATATCTTTATTAAAAAATCCAATAACAAACAGATAATAAACTTCAGTTAAATCCAGTCTCTTTCTTTTTTCCGTGCGATCCCCTGCTCACCATGTTATACTTTAAATGTAATTGACTAATTGCAACCCAGCCGATCCGCGGAGACATCAAAATTATCAACGAAAATAGCCGCATGTCCTCATGAATTTTCTCTCTACGTCGCTTTTCTTTGCTTTATAGCTTCAACTAAGGATTATCATCACCGATTATTGTCTCATCAGATCAATACAGAGCGTATGTAATTTATTAAATTTCCGATGGAAACTAGAAGAACGTTGCATAGCATCGAGGGCATACACTCATGGAAGCAGTTCTCTGTCTGACACTGAGTATCAGACAAAATTTCGCCATCTACCATTCTAGCTAAGCTAGCTTCCTCCATTGGTGATGAGTTGTACCTTGACAGTGAGATTACATTTGGAGGTCACTAGCAAAGATCTCTTTCACAATTCCAAAGGTACTGAAAGAAAACCCAGATCAACAAGTTAATTTTTTTTAAAACAAACAAATAGTTAGCTAAGTTAATTAGTTAGGTTAAGTTATTTGTCCTATGTGACTAATCCCCGTTTTTGAAATTGAATGATATTGACACTGTTGTTCCCTCTTGTGCTGGCCCTCTGACTTAGGCATTGGCATTGGTAGGAAAGTTCAGTGTCAATTCAAATTAACGTCTCAAATTATCTCATGGCCTGTGTGTTTTCCTTTTCTTTACTTTGGCGGGAATCATTATGGATGTTAGTTTGCTCTTCTCCTAATTGGTACCTAAATCGTTATCTTTTTTTTGTTTTCTGGACTGAGCAAAATCGCTATCTCTAAAGAAGGTTTGATAGGTTTTGTATTGTAAGGTTCATGAAGCTAACTGCAATTATGGGTTATAATGAGACATGGAACTATGGGCCAACTCATCCACAACCTATTGGGTGACAAAGTCAATTATAAAAAATATGGATACAAACATATTGTAATGAAATCTATTTTTAATATATTTACATATCCTACACAATTAATTTAATTTATTTTTTATAAATCGAATTGACAACAAATAAGTTATAGACACATATATATATAAAATAAAAAGGTGAATGCATGAAAAAGTTTGATGGGTTTTGCATTATAAGATTCATAAAGCTAACTCCAATTACGGGCTAGAATGCGACATGAAATTATTGGCCCGCTCACCCATAACTTGCAAGGATATTTGGAGACAAAACGTCAATTGTATAAATATGCATACAAGCATATTTTAATAAAATATACTTTTAGTAGGTTTATATGTCTCATATAATTAATTTATTTTACTTTTTATAAATCGAATTTACATAAAACAAGTTATGAATAATACATATCCTTAATAGCTTACTAAGGCATATTCAATTAGATTCTATAGTTACGAGGATAAGCTTATGATCTATACTTTCCCTACTTCTTGCTAAACCTCCTCTCCCCATTTTTTTTTTCTTCCAGCTTTCTTTTTTACTTTTTATTCTTACAAATATTTTTGGCATAACTATAAAATAATATAATATTATTAAACTAATTTAAAAGCAAAAATCAATAGAGATAATGAAAATAAATTGAAACAGAATTAAAACAGTAACAATAAATGGTCATCTACCAAAAAAGAAACAAAACCCATATGCCTATATATTCCTAATAGTCTATAGCATAGAAATTGTCTGCTTTCACCAATTGGTATGTATATTTAAAAAATAAATAAATAATATACGTATATTGAAAAAAAGAACCTAGCCAATATTAAAGCCTTAGTCATAGTTGCTAACGAAGAGAAGTTTTAGAAAGAAAAGGTATCGCATTCAACATATCCCACATCAATTATATAGAGATAAAGAGTAATAGATAAAGACATCTATATTGTTAAATATAAAAAAATAAATAAGAAATAAACAGAAATTCCAACACAATTAGATAAATGAGAAATAATTCAAACATATAAATATTGATTCTTTTCATTAGCAATTAGATCATTAAGATAGAAAATAATTATATAATAAATTTAAATAATTGATTTTTTTAAAAGGAGATACGTTTAGTTATATATATATAATTTAAACAATTAGTACTTATTTTATTAAAATTATCAATTTTTAGAACATAACTATGATTTCTCAATTAAAACAAATGGAGAGAGAATGGAAGAGGACCCCACATTTTGTTTGGCAGCGAAGGATGAAAGAGCATCATCACCTTTGACATGTAAATAAGTTGGGCCAGTAATAATGGCCACGTGTAGCCAACAAGCAACAACAAGCAGAAAGCAATAGGATTGAGTCAACGAAATTGAGGTCAGTGGAGGACTATCATAGGAAAAGTCCAATAGCCCACCCAGCTCTTTTGATGAAGGTGAGAGCAGAAACAGAGGCGAGAGGGAAGATGTGAGGCAAAGAATGAAAATAGGGCAAAAAAACTTGATTAATCGATATGTGTCTGAAGATATATATGAAATACAACTAGGCAATTAAGTTGGAATATAAAAGTAACTATCTAACTAAAAGTAACTAGCTTTTAACTAAAAATATTTTAATAAATATATTACATTACAGCTATTACCCCTACACAAGTTAGAGCATGTATGTTAATCATGTTCAGCTTGGAGATGAGTGTATGAAATGGTCCAGCAGGCAGAGGTTTGGTGAGAACATCCGCAAGTTAGTCAAAAGATCAAACAAGAATGAGATGAACAACCTTATTTTGAATTTTCTCTCGTCCAAAATGGTAGTCCAACTCTATATGCTTTGTATGGTCATGAAAAATGGGGTTTGTGGTAATTTGCATGGCTAAACAATTATCATAATAGATTGGTGCAGGTTGAGAATGATCAATTTGAAAATCAGCAAAAAGATACAATAGCCATTGAACTTCTGAAGTAGCGACAGCTAGAGCTCGATGCTCAGCTTCTGAGGAGGACTTGGAAACAATTGACTGTTTCTTTGATTTCCAGGACATTAAGGCTGAACCAAGAAATACAACATAACCAGAAACTGATCTTCGAGAATTCAGATAGCTAGCCTAATCAAAATCAATGAAACCCTTTAACTGAGTGTTGGAATCATAAGGAAAGAATAAACCCTTTCATGGTAAGGCTTTAATGTAACACAGAATGCGATGTGCTGCCTGTAAATGAACATCTCTTGGATTTGACATAAATTGGCTTAGCTGTTGTACTGTTAAGTGAAGATCTGGACGAGTAGTAGTAAGATAGAGTAAATGGCCAATAAGCCTTCGATAAGCAGAAGGGTCTAAGACAGCAACGCCAACATTTCTAGAAAATTTGATGGACTTGTCCATAGGAGTATTTGCTGGTTTGCAAGTAAGAAAACCAGTATCTTCAAGAAGCTCCAAAGCAAATTTGCATTGAGATAAAACAATCTCTATAGATGATTGTGCAACTTCAAGACCTAGGAAATATTTCAACTCCCCAAGATCCTTGATTTTGAAAATTGATTTTACAAACTGTTTCATCCGGGTTATTTCAACCATGCCATTTCTAGTTAGAATCACATCATCTACATAGACTAATAAGGCTGTAAATGAAGAACCAAAAACTCTCACAAATAAAGAATGATTAGACTGAGATTGATTATAACCAGAGGAGATTAAGGTAGAAGAAAGTTTGGCAAACCATTGTCATCTTGCTTGTTTAAGACCATATAACGACTTCTGCAACTTGCAAACCATAGGAGGATCGGTAGGAGGAAAGCCTTGAGAAAGTTCCATGTACACTTCCTCATTCAAATCTCCATGTAAGAACGCATTATTAACATCTAGTTGGTGCAAAAACCAACCTTTAGTTGCTGCAAGAGACAGAAGAAACCGAATGGTAGTCATCTTTGCTATGGGAGAGAATGTATCAAAGTAATCAATACTTTCAATTTATGTGTAACCTTTTGCGACCAGCCGTACTTTGTACCTCTCAAGATTACCATTGGCTTTGTATTTAACCTTGTATATCCATTTACATCCAATGGGAGAATTTTCAACTGAAAGAGGTGTTAGAACCCATGTATTATTCTATTCAAGGGCTTTAATTTCAGCATCCATGTTATCCCTCCATTTTGAATATTTCACAGCTTGATTGAAAGTGTTAGGCTCATAAATCACAGAAGTAGAAAGAATATATGACTGATAAGAAGGAGACAACCGAGAATAAGAAAGAACAGAAGAAAGAGGATAAGAAATACCTGTGGAGACTGGTAGTATTGAAGTTTGAAGGTTAGTATGATAATCATGCAGATATGCTGGTGGTTTGTGAGATTTGGTGGACTTTCATAAGATAGGATCATTAGCAGTAAGCAAATCTAGTTGGGTACAGGTGTCAATAGGAGTGGGAAAGTGAGGGGAAGAATAAACAGAATGTGCAGAACTTGTTTGAGGAGATAATAGGTTTGATGATGTGTTGGCATGTGTGAATTGATGTGAAAAAAGTGGGGTTTGTAGTTGGAAAGTAGAAAATGGGTCAGTGAAATCAGTAAAGCCCGAATAATCTTGAAGTGTGGGTAGTATATAAGTGTTGGAGTTGCTCAAGGTGGTGGAAATATTGAAAGGAAACTTGGTCTCATAAAAATTGACATCTCTTGATAAGAAAATGGCCTTGGTATCTATGTCTAAACAAATATAACCCTTGGTTCTAGGCTTGTAACCGAGAAAGACACACTTCCGAGCTCTAAGGAAAAATTTTGAACGATTTTGGGAGGAAGTGGCAGCAAAACAAAGAGATCCAAAAACTTTAAGATGATCATAAGTCGGGTTCTGATTGTATAGCAACTTAAAAGGAATGTTATTTTGAATAATGGGAGAGGATAAATGATTAATGAGATGAACAACATGCACCACAACAAAGGATTAATAAATTTTAGGTAAATGAGATTGAAACAAAAGTGCTCTAGCAACATTAAGGATGTGTTGATGCTTACGTTCTACCACCCCATTTTGTTGAGGGGTTTCAACACATGAGGTTTGATGCAAGATGCCTTTGGATTCATAAAAGGAAGGCATATGAAACTCAACACCATTGTTGGATCTTATAATTTGTACTTTTGTTTTAAATTAGTGTCAACAAAATTCAAAAAGTTTTGCAATTGACTTCTAAGTTCAGACTTTGATTTCATAAGAAAAATCCAAGTAAATCTAGAGAAGTCATTAATAATAGTCAAAAAATACCGATGACTATGAACAGAGGGTAAAGCGAAAGGGCCCAAAATATCAATATGGACAAAAGTAAAGATTTTATTACTACTATTTGTGTTTACAGGAAATGGAAGCCTTTTGTGTTTGGCTAAGTGACAAGCATCACATGGTAAAGCAAAAGGTTTATAATGTATAAAAGGAAAGCATTTGTGTAAAATCTGTAAAATTGAGTTAGAAGCATGATCTAATCGTAGGTACCAAAGTATGGAGTCATCATTACATGAAGTTTGTATATGGTTGATGACACGTAGTATTGATATCTATTGGGGTGTATTTGCATGATAAATGTATAGACCTTCAAAGACTTCAGCAGACTTGATTGCCTGAATAAAACAGTAAGAATGATGGAAGATTAAACAACAATCAATGAAACTAGTTATTTGAGTGACCGAAATTATGTTAAACTAAAAATTTGGAAGGTAGAGAATATTAGTAAGAACTAAGGTGTCAGAAAGTTTTATTGTGCTCGGATAGCAAGTAGTAAGATGTGAACTATCAAGAAAGCGAACTCTAACTGGATTTATGGCCTTATGAGAAATGAACCATGCTAATGAAGTGCAGACATGATCAGTTGCCCCACTATCTACTATCCAAGAATTACCTGAGGCAAGGAAAGCATCACCAGTACCTGCTACCCTATTAACCCTTGCAAACTCATTTATGGAAAAGGATCCATCAGAGTTCCCTCTAAGAATTAGGGAAAGTAATTGTTGGTATTGTTCTTGTGTCAGTTGACGGAGTATCTTTGCCTCACCCGAACCTGCCATCTCTGTCTTTGATTCTTGAAAGCCAAAATTGTTGACAGAGGTTGGTTTATTTCTAAACTTAAAACCTAGTGGAAAATCATGCTTTCTATAATATGTCTCCACCATGTGGCTAGTCTTGCCGCAGTGAGTACAATATTTATTTCCTCCAGAGCTTTGAGTCTTGGTATTTTGATTTCTTAGACCCGGGAAAGACTTATTCATTAGCACCTTGGGTTCCAATCTTGCACCCATCTCTCACTCTTGTTGAATGACAAGAGAGAAAAACTTGTTAATTGGTGGAAGAGGATTCAAAATTGGTGGGAGAGGATCCATAATCATAATTTGAGATTTCACTGTGCCATATTGATCATTCAAACCCTTCAGAAAGTGAATCACATAGTTTTGCTCCATTTGAACTTTGGCTCCCTAACTCGCTTGACAAGAACAAGAAGGTACGCAAATGCAACTCTTGATAGGCCTCAAACTCATATATTCATCCCAAAGAATCTTCAACTTAGTTAAATAGTTAGTGATAGAAACCTCACCTTGCTTCATTGCAAAAATTTCTTCCCGAAGCTCGGCAATTTGGAATATATCACTATGAGAGAATCTATCTCTCAAGTCATTCCATATGTCATTTGCATTGTCCAGCCATAACACGCAGTGTGCGATATTTGACTCAAGTGTCTTAGCAATCCATGATTGTACAGCAGTGCTGCATCTCTCCCATTATGGAAATAGAGGATTGGAAGTGCTAGCCTCTTAATTGAACTGTCCACAAACTTTAGCTTGTTCTTGGACAGAAGCGCCATGCACATTGCTCGAGATTAGGACGCATAGTTTAAACCATTCAATGATGGAGAGACAAGCACAGGAATGGGATTTTCATTAAGGTGGAGGTAATATAGCAAAGAAGGGTCAATGATGGGATCACTCCGACTAGAGGAGGAAGAACGGACATTGGAGTTGTTCTCGGAGGCCATCAGCGACAGGGACTAAGGCAATAGTGTGGATTGCTCTGATACTATGATGAAGGTAAAAGCAAAGACAAAGGCGAGAGGGAAGATGTGAGGCAAAGAATGAAAACAAGGCAAAAAAACTTGATTAATCAATATGTATCTAAACATATATATGAAATACAACTAGGCAATTAAGTTAGAACAAAAAACTAACTATCTAACTAAAAGTAACTAGCTTTTAACTAAAAATATTTTAATAAATATATTACGTTACAGCTGTTATCTTTTATGATCAAAATGGCCTCTTTCTCTTCCATGTTTAGTTCAGTCATAAACAGTCAAAGATATTATTAGTGGTTGGCTCCACTAACACCGAGTACATTCTTGCATTCTAACTTGTTCATATATACACCTACAATAAATTTTTATCCGTCTCGTTAGCAGAATGTTAGTTATATAAAAAAGAAAAGAAATATAAAAAAATGAAGAAAAAATTAAAAAATAATATTTATATCTTTATTTTTTAAAAGTAATAAAAATAAATACTATTAAATATGATTATAAAAATATAATAAATATTATAAAAAATTATATTGTGAATTACATCACAACCCATCAACTAAATGAGCTATTAAATCATATAACCCTATAGGTTGTAGATTAATTATAACTCTTTAAATCAATTTTATGATTTGGAAGTATCCCTAGTGGGATTAAAAATAAGAAAGAAAGAACAAAATCATATTAAAAAAAAATTATATTACTTGCACAATTTAAATTTCTCACTACTTTCAGATATGTTTAATTGGTTTTAGGAGAGAGAAGAGTGGTTTTGCAAAACAAAAGACTTAAAGATTATCTTAGATACGGTCAATTAAACTTAAATACAGCTACATGTGAATTATGAAATATAATAAAGTATGATTATGGAATAATAATGATTAAAAACTAGGTGCAACTTACGGGGTCAAGTGGTACTAGATTTAGTTCAGAACGAAGACTGGCCACGGCGTCGCCAACATTTTTCTTGGATATAAAATGATCACCTTTGCTTGGATCAACGTTGGACGAGGCAAAAGGCTTTCACAATCACAACGTCACGAAATGTAGGAATACGACCCACTTTTACCTGTTCATCACAAAGTGAGATACGACAGGATTACTAAGGATAGTTAACGTATGTGATGGAAAAAAAAACAGTAGCTTTAATTGTAGGCTAAATTACCTTTTTAATCTCTTAATTTTACAATAAGCTTCATTTTGATTTTTAATCTTTGTTCTGTTTTAATGTTGTTTTTCAACTACTCAGTTGTAATCATGTTTATTTTTCTTGCCAACACTGTTATTCTTACCAACTGGAAAATGCTAAAATAGCTTTTAACTTGATTCTTAAAGCTGTGACAAGAGTTTTTTTTTTTTTTTCCTTTTTTCTCCACTTGAGGAAGTAAAAAGGCATTAAACGCTGTGTGTCGGAGTAATACCCAAATATCTCAAATTCTTACCTTGATTTATTCCATGTTGGAGACCCTTTTGAAACAGTAGTAGAAGCGAAGATTGGAAAGATGGGTGAAGGATTGAAATACCGAAGGGAGTTATTGGTTCGCGTGCCTTTTCAAAGCTTAGGTTCTCATATTCTCTTACTAACAGAAAGCAATTGGATTACCATATATAAGCTCACAGATTTTCTTGAATAAAGTAGTGTTTGGCCCTTGCCATCAAGCCTCAAGAATGCGCGTGAAATACAAAGGCCCTTCTTCCCATCCTTCCAATCGTCGCTTTTGGTGCTGCGTTTTAAAAAGGTCTGCAACATGAAGTAAATCTGAACAAGGATTTGAGATGCTTGGGTATCACTCCTATACGCAATGTTTAATGTCATTTCCCCCCCCCCCCCCCCCCCCCCTGTTTTTTGCTCAAGAGGAGAGTAGTTTCTAGAAAAAATAAAAAATCTTGTCACACCTTTAAGTTATGCATTTTCAATTCCAATTAGAGGCCACTTCAGCATTTTCTGTTAATGAAAGTAACGATGTTAGCAAGAGGAACTAAGATGACTACATTTGACAACATGGAGATAAATATTAGTGACTACAATAAAACCTACTAGTTATATTACACATTTACACTATTACCATAACGAAAATTGCTTTAAGCTACTAGCTATATTAAATCTCTTGAACTTATTCCAGCTCGTCGACAGTGTCAACCTCCTCCACTGGTAGTTTATATTCATCAATTTCATCAAAGTACGCTTTCTGTTTATTGATAAAATCTTCCAGCAGCGCATGATTGGACACATCTACAGAAGACACGGCACGCTGCTTCTGAAATTTCATCGAAAGTGCATTAAACATTTTAGCAAAATACCCATTAAAACATGATTGAACCTAACATTAGGAAATGCGAACCATGCACAACACAATCTATGCATGTGTAAATTGAGAAAAAAAAACAGTGATGCTACCTGCCGGAGGATATTGAACCTAACATTAGGAAATGCGAACCATGCACAACACAATCTATGCATGTGTAAATTGAGAAAAAAAAAAAGTGATGCTACCTGCCGGAGGAGCAAGAAGCACCAAAATATGCCAAAAAATATATTTACACACCTTTCTATAAGGAATTGTTGACCCCTCAGGCAGATCGACAACTTCATCCTCATTACTTTCCTCTCTGTTTTGAAAGACTAGTCATTATATAGTAGAAACCAGACCAGATAGGAAAGAGACAATAAACGTAACAATCAAATTATGTTCCCTCAAATTCTCCCAGAGATATTCTGGTGTCTATCCAATTGGATATCAATAAATGGATGTAGGAAAAATGAATCTCAATGGTATGACACATTCTATTGGCAAACCAGGAAATAAGTGAAAAAGGGATAAATTATGAATCACGATTCTCAAGAGAAGTCTCACAGGTTATTACATTTTTTGAAAAAAAAACACTCACACACACACAGAGAAGGACTTTTCTATCGTTCAATCAAGAACTGCAGGCCCAATGTAGGCAACATATGGAGCACACAACGTCCGTCAGAATGTTTTGGAGAACTGTAAAGATTTGAAGTTTTTCAAGATCCTACTCGTCACATAGTTTACGTGTTATTTCATTCCATTATTACCTGAATTTCAAATAGCCGTTTTCCTCATTTCTCCATATTTTATGACGAGTTAACTGCCGGAGCAAAACTACATATCATAATGTGAGAATGAGAGTGAGACAGAGGGATATTTACCCATTGTTACAGATATTCGCCATGGAGGTGCTACTGAAAGGAATGGCAACTGCCTTCTCTCTGTTCTTCCTTTTTCCTGAATTATGTCTTCGGCTGTAGACTACTGAAATAGGCTGAGAAACATCACGGTCACTAGTACCTTAAGTCAAAGCAGGGAAAGTGCCCACTGATTAAGATAGTTTGGACACTTAAAAAAATATCGATGGCTATAGTTACACCATCATTAAACTCAAATAAGGATTTACTTGTATAACAAATCTATTTTTATAAGAATCCTAACGCAATTCATGCTAGCAAAACTGAAGCCATCAGAGATTTCAGACTGCAAATAGAAATAACAACTAATTTCAGCACCAGGACATTAAAATTAATTTGGCAGAAGTCACGTTACTATAACATGAAATTAAATCAACATTTCTCTCTAACATGCAGATGCAGAAAGCAAATTAATGCAGTGGCTAAACCGCTGAAGCAACACCGAGTGCATGACAATCACATCAACAAATTCATTAGCACAAATTCGGGTGAAAATTCACCAGATAAGAATATGCCAAATACGGAACCCAAATCTTGGAATCAAACCGAAAAACCTTTCTACTTGTTAAACCTAGAGATAAATCAAATCAGAAGAAAACAAATAAAACGGAGAATAGTTCAAGTACCAGCAACAGAGGAAGCTTTCAGAGGCTGAGAGGGCGTAGAAACAATAGATGGTGAAAGAGAGCTAGGGCTAGAAGCAATTAAGCAATTCCTTTTGTCTGAAGTATGTCTTCGACTGTAAACAACTGAAATAGGTTCAGAAATATCATGATCAAAAGTACTTGAAGTCATAGCATGGAAAAAAGCCTGCCGAGTGAGACAGTTTGAAAACTACAAAAATACTAACTGATAATCACAGTTACAGGATTATAAAGCTCAAATAAAGATTTACTTGTATACAAAAATCTATTCCATTTAGATTTCAGGCAGCAAACAGAGGTGAAAGCTAATTTCAGCACCAAGAAGATGCAAAAATATGACATGTGGTGAAACTGAAAATGGTATTAGTCGCACGGCTATAACACGAAATTAAAGTAACATCTCTTTCTAATGCGCAGAAGTAGCAGGCAAATGGAAGCAACAGTGGCACTGGAAAAGTGGAAACAACATGGCATACAACATAATTCAACCAGAAAATCTATAACTATAAGCACACAAAATATTATCAGAAAAATTGAACACACGCATAAAGAAACCCCCAAATCTTGGAATCAGATCTCAGACCATTTCTACTAGAAATTTCTCGAATAAATGAAAGAAAAGAGGTAGGGCTGGAAGCATTACCGCAATGTCTAGAATTATTGGAGGATGGCGTGGCGGTAACAGACTTGCATTTCTTGAAAGCAGAAGATGAAGGGGGCGGAGTGAGAGAACCGATGTTGGTGCAATCGGAGAGAGGGCTTCGGCTTGTGAGCACTCTTTTCTCAGCTTCCATTTTTACTTCTGAAAGGCAGTTCAGTTTTGGAAGTAGAAGATACAAGTGATGAAGATATTGGGGAAGACTGTGTGGAGTATGAAGAAAGAAGCTCCTTGTGAATGGCGGGAGAATCAGGTTCGAAAAGATATTTGCTAGAGCGACTACATTCAGTCGGTGACGGACGGTGAGGGAGGGGTAAGACAAGAAGGTCCGGGTCTTTCGTTCAAACGTCAACTAACGTTTGGTGGTTTATGGGCTTCGGCCCATATTCATAGTTGAGCCATGCAGTCATTTAAAAAATTTTTGCCGAGAAACATACAAAAATTGAGTCTCTACCTTCTAGTTGTGATAGATACGCACAAAAAAAAAAAAAAGAGAGTAAATGAAAAATAAATAAATAAAATAAAAAATGATACTCATATTCTTATTTTAAAAAAAATAAAAAAATATTATTAAGTAGTAATAATAAAAATATAATAGATATTTTTATTTTTATTTTATTCTCATCAATTTTTAAAATCGGATTCCAAACATAGCCTTAAAAAAGAAAAAGATAGAGAATCCTCAATTCCAACTCCAACAAAAAGAGAAGGAGGGAGTTCTTAGTCCTACTCGAATCACGACCCAATATAACCTCCTAGAATATTTAATTTGAATGATTTTAATTAATTCCAAAAGATAAAAGTTTAAATTAAATATGATACTAATTTAAGTTATATATTTTCATAATTTTATCAATAAAATTAGTTATAGTATACATGTAATTTTGATTTTTTTCATGTACATTTCTTTCTCTTATTTAATATATCTATATATAAATAAAAGAAAATTATTATTTTATTTGTTCCACTTTTTTCTCTCTAGATTATGAAACCAAACTTTAGAATATTTCATAAGTAAATTAAACAGATTTTTTTGGATTTTTTTGAAATAGTGTAGACATTGTTTTCTAATTTTAAAATATACATTTTAGTTTAATTTTAAATTTTTTAACTAAAACATTTTTCATTAATCTAAATATATAAATATGTATTATGTCTACATATACACAAATAAAAATAAAAGGGGAGATTTTGTTTTCAAATATGGACAAAAAAAAATAAAAAAGTAAATTTTGTTTCATTAAATTTAACCCAAAAAAATAATTTACTTTAATAAAAGGTATTTTAATAAAAAAATTAAAATTCAACTAAAGAATAATACAACTTTTTATTTCAAAAAATATATATATTTTAAAAACAAAATAAAGATTCATATAATTTTAACAAAATTTAAGGAATATACATATATATATATATATATATATATATATATATATATATATTACTCCTATTTCAATGATAAAATAAGAGAAAGAGTGTATCCTATATAAAGAGGCTAGATACAAAGGGGAGTTTAAACAAATTTTGTTAGATATTTTCTTTGAATAAAGGGAAGGTATGAAACTGGATTTTTTTTTAATGTGATAGAATAATATGATATTATTGTATGAGAAGAGAAATAAATATAAATTGACTTTTGACCGAAAGGAAAAACATAAACTAACTCTCATTTGAATGGTGAAAAATGTGAGTCTTTCACACAATGCGTATCTGTTTTCTCATACAATAAGTCTCACGTTACCTCTTTAAGGTGGTGATTGGTAGCTATGAAAGGGTGGGGAAGAAGAAGAAAAAAATGGAGAAAATAATAAAAAACCTGTTTGGTATGAATGAAAGGGTTTTTACATGGAATGGTCTTTCCATCCATACAGTACAAAGGGGCATTAGTTAAATTAGCTTTAGAAAGATATTATTTAGATGAAAAAGAATATTGGAAAGATTATTTTGTCCTCAAAAACAAAATTTGATATATATTTTTTTTATTTTTGGCATTAATAATGTTTTAATTTTTTTTTCTCTATCAAATATATAAATGAAAAATATTTTTATTTTTATTCATATTATTTTGAATATGATTTTGAATCATAGAATTTTATTTTATTCTCATTCTCATTCTCATTTTCATTTCTTTTTTTATTTTTTTAAAATATTTTCACTTTATGAAATATGAATTAAGAGAGAATTTAAATCTAAGAAAGTACTGCAAGAGACATGGAAAAATCATGTAAAATAGTTGTAGTTTAAAGCTTTTGTTGTATTTCCCTTCTATCTTTTTTTTTTTTAATTTTTTTAAAAGAAAATTGACCTCTTTCGTGAAATGTTTAGTGTCCTGTTATCATTTTATATTTTGGCCATTCTTGATAGTAAAGTTGCTATTGTTCAACTTTTAAGATGATTTTAAAAAAGTCAAGTCCTATTTAAGCCTTTATTGACTGTGTCAGAAATCAAATACAAAAAATTGAACATACATAAATTTGGAGTAAGATGATATTAAAAAGTTAACATGCAACGTGATCCTACCCTTTGAACCCCGTCAGCCTAGAATATCTGAATTCTAATGCGGTATGTGCCAAGTCCGACCTAGCATAACACACTCTTTATTTGGCCGCACACAGCTTCGTAGGAAATAAATAAATTAAACACACTTTTGTATGATCACTGTGTTTCCAAAATGGCAGTACCACCGACTTTCTTTCTATCTAACAATCCAACGGCTTCCATTGCTCGGCCATCATCCATTACTTTCTTCCCACCGATTTGTTGTTAATCATGCATGTGCAGTTCTACATAAAACTAAGACACGTGTTAAAGAATACCAATCAATTAATTATATTATAAAATTACTGCACACAACTTTTATACTTTTTAGGAACCTTTATTAAATAAGTCATTACTCTTCGTGCTTTTTATTCTTTTTTAATCTGTACTGTCAATGTTTCTTCATCGTAATTAATCAAACAAGTTTTGATAATATGTTAGTATCACTCTCTTTTCAAAATTATAATTATAAATTGGTTTAAAAAGGCAGGTGAAATCTGTCAAGAGGCGACTTTTATAGTGAGAATCAAGTATAAATCCATTGGCTCCTTAGACCTGCCTCCTTGTGAGTAAATACTGAAGGGCAAAGGAGGCGTTTGACAAAAGCACATACATGAACGCACCCACCCACAACAAAACCAGCGTAGGTGAAGCCTCTGGTTTTAGCCTTTCAGTGTTCCCTCAATGACAGAGAGTGAACCCAGGGGCCATAGCCAACAGTCACAGCCACAGCAAGCACGAAATATCACACATCTCAACTTCATGAGTCACAAAACCATCCACTAATAATCTATAAATAAGCTCCCTTTCCCTCCCATCCCACTTCATCACACTCGATCTCCCCTCTCGTTCACAATTCCTCAAACACCTTCCGGTCATTTTCACTGAAAAAAAATGTCAATTCGTTCCTGGGTTTCAGAACACAAGCTCACTAGCGTTGGTAAGTTATATGATATTCACAACCTTCTCTCTAACTCTCTCTCAAAATAGATGAAGATCAAGGAAATAACAAATGGGGTATTGATGGCAATTGCAGGGGCACTCTGGGCCTCAGGAATAGGGGCATCCCTTCTCGCTAATTCACGCAAAAGCTCTCCTATGAAGCCAAGTTTGAGGCTTATTCATGCCAGGTACGTTCGTGTGGCTTTTATGCCCTGTTAATTACTTTCTTTATTAATATAAAATGCTGAAATATGGGTTGGTTTTGATGAAGGATGCATGCCCAGGCATTAACACTGGCAGTGCTGTCTGGTGCTGCCGCTTATCACTACTATCAGAATGGTGCTTCTGCTTCTGCCTCTGCCGCTGAAGAGCCAAGACCAGAGGTGGAGACTAGTGCTAATATCAAACCCCTGGTTGAATGGGAGGTCCTCGCTCCTTTCTAATTAACAAGGCGGCTAAAGGCTCTTTCTCATTCTAGTATTTCTCGAGTGATTGATGTATCGTTATATTGCTTTTTTAAGCCTTGAAGGAGAATGAGGATAGTTTTATGTTTTTATGAATTATCAGTCTTGGACTATATGTGGTTATGTATCTCCATGTTGTCAGAACCCACTTTCTAATGTGGATACAATTTCCTCACAAGTTTGTACTTTTTTTTTCTTGATGCTTCAAAAACATAACTATCTAAATGTATTGTAGTCATTGGATTTGGGCACGTGCAATTGGCTTATATAAATCTCTGTAAATGAGAAGAAAAATTATATAAAAGCATGGAAAGATGGTTTTATTTTCATCTAGGTATATTGAGAATAGATCTCTTAAAAAGGATAAGGATTGTTCGTTTGCGCTTTTAAAAGATAAAATACATAAAATTTAATCATTAATAAAATAACAAAACGTTTGCTGTAATAGGAGAGGTAAGCCCGGCTTCATAGAGAGCAGCTGTAACTTCGAACACTTTGGATGTTGCATGAAATCGACTTCCGAGTTCCAAAGCATGATACTCCGAATGGCTTTTAAGTATTGAAAAATTGTGAGAGGTGTTGGATTAAGTGTTTATCAGAAGTTATAACTGTTAGTGAGGTTTATAATCATATACAAATTGTTAGATTGAATACTTACTGCAAGATTTTTTTTTTTTTAAAAACTAACACTATTAATCAGAACACAAGTTTTCCTACATTATGTTTCGATCTGATTCAAATTCTTTGTGAATCTTTTCAAAGTAAGATGTTGACCACTCTAACAAGAAACATTCCCGGTTTTGTCCCATCTCCAGTCACGGATTTTCTAGCCATATAAGAGGATAACAAAGTAGAGTTTGAATCTTGTATTACTTCCCTAGAGTTTGAATCTTGTATTTCTTCCCTTAGTCCGGCCGTACCAGAGTATCACTTTTGACTCTTACTGAAATTCAAACAATTTGTCTTTGTGATCCTGGTTTGTGCATGGGTTTTAACCAAATTGTCAGAGTTCCAAGTAAAGGCATTATTGCAGAGGGTTGATCTGGTTGCCGCCAGAATTTTGCAAGGAGTTGTACGAGTAGCCCTATGGATAGCATTATTTCTCTCCTTCCAAACGTTGAAGGAAGAGATGATTGACTGTCTCTGGCGCAGAGTTACGAAAAGGGTATTGTTACAGAAAGGTTATTCTCCTGAAGAAGACGCGATTACATTCTATTTTGAAGCTATTCCCTGACGCTGCGTTCACGAAGAAGAATGGACTCTGCCTCTTCTTCGTGAATGCAGTGAACGCAATGGAACGAGGGAACGCAGTCTTCTCTCTCTTTCCAAGCTGCTAATCTCGTTTTCTCCTCACTGTGCTAGGGCAATTTAGTGAAGTAGTGTTTCTCACGTCCTTCTAATCTGGAACGGGAGAAAACGAAGAAGAAAAATGAACCCCACACTCCGAAAAGAAAAGGGCAAATTACAGAGGATTCAAATTTTTATAAAATTATTATTATTATTTTAAAATAGATTATCATTTATTTTCAATAAAATTTTTAAATTTTGTAATAATAATTTTTTTTTTAATTTTACATCTTTAGCTGTAATTCGCTTTAAAAAATTTCACAACATTACTAAACAGTCAACATCACCGAATTACTCAGGAGATGATGGGACCAAAATGATGAAAGTTTGATTTGTGGGACCATTTTAAAAGGTATCAAATGTAAGAGATCAAGTTGAGAATAGAGTTGAGGGATGTTTTACTCCTTATTTTTCATTTAGGCTTTGTTTGTTTTATTCAACAGAAAAATGTCTCTGTGTTTCTTTTCTTAGAACAGAAAAGCTTATACTTCAATTTTTTTTAAATTTTTGGGAAAGGTATCCTCTTAATCCTTATTCTTTTACTCAATTTTTAATTTGGTTTTTATTATTTAAAAATTTATTATTGAATCCTGAATTTTTTATTTTAATTAGCATATCCAGAATATTAAAATAAAACATGATAATCATGTCATCAAAACATTGTCAAAAATTTAATGATAAGGACTAAATTATAAAATTTTAAAGCTATAAGGGTTTAATGACTAATTCTTAAATTATAAGAACTAAAATTTAAAAAAAAAAAGAACTATAAGAATCAAGAGAATACTTTAACTAATTTTTTTTAAAACAATTAATAACAAAATTATTTTATCTTTACAGTAGCTTATCATTGTTGTCCTCACCTAATATGAGTCAACATTATCACTGAAGATCATCACAAGCTATGTGTAGGTTCAAATAAAGTCTTTTAATGAAAAACTTTTTCTATAAATAAATTTTATTGATAATTTTTTTAAAATTTATTTTTCTACAAAACAAATAGACCCTTAATGTTTCTTCTAATCAACAACCTACTTCAATGGATTAATGACTGTAGGTCTTTATGTTTCATTCATGGTGCCAGAAAATCCTTGTTTAGGAGCTTGGTTTTGGTATTCGGCAAATTTTCAGTTAATGCTTGAGTTTTTATGATTGGCATATACACAAGATTGAAAATCAATTTCATTTATTTCTTTGCAAAGCTGTACAAAATTGAGATTTGGTAGTATGATGTGTTCTGTTTTCCATTAAATTCATATAGAAGTAGGTATATATAACATTGGACAGATTCTCCATTAAAGAAAGCATATTTCTAGGTTCTCTATGTTATTGTTTGTTCTTCTCTTGTTTGACTTTTTCTTTTTCTTTGGTTAGGGGATTGAATATCTTATTTGTCACAAGTGCATACTCAGTGTTTATTGTTGGCCCAAAGTTTATTGGACTAAAGAATTTGATAATAACAAAATGTAAATCAAATTTATATAAAAGCTCATGATCTAACTTGGCTTAATAAGCTAAGCGCTTATTCTATTGGAATTTTGTTTTATCATATTTCATACTTTTACAAAGATGAGATTATGTGCTAAACGACAAAGTGTTTTATGAAAAAAAAAAAGTTATGGTATTTTACGTAAAATAAGAATAAACAGAAAAATGTTAGCAGCAACTATCTCTGCTTATTTACACGAAAATAAAGTTTTATTTTAACCTCATTTCGAACTCTGTGATTAACATTTAATACGAGTTGACTGAACGAGTTGTATGGAAAAGCAAAACCTATGAAGGCTGAAAGTTTTGAATATTAGAGATAATTCAAAGATGTTCCAACAAAGTTAAACGTTGAAGATCATAGTTATCTCTAATGACTAGTTATTGCAAGAAGTTTATAAATACTCAAAATTGTGAATGTTGTATGGCAATTTTAAGAATTGAGAAAAGTGCTAAAAACTTGAGAGAGTATACAAGATCAACTATTTGCTTAGTGTTCGTTATATCTGCTTGTAAAAAGCATTTTAGTGAATGATTAAAGTTCATTGTAAAAGAAGAGGAGTACTGTTGACGATTGAAAAAGAGTTAATGGTGAGTTGTTGAAAACCTTATTAAGAAATCATCTTGAGGTAAAGTTTGTAAGTGGTGTTATCCATCCCTATATAAAATTATTGTTGATTAGTGTAAAATCCCTTAAGTATTTTAAAGGAACTGTACGTAAGTCAAGATAGATTGAACCAAAATAAACCTCTGTGTGCAATCTCTTAACTGTGCTTACCTCTAGTCCACTATTCTCAGAAGGCTATATTTTGATCTTGTTTACATTATTAACTGCATTTATAAAAGTTATTTTACAACATCACTTTCTCTTTAGTATCATCATAACTGTTTCACTTATTATAAATTGTTCCGTACAAAGGTATTTCATTTTTCTACAAACTAAGATATAGAACCATTGGTCTTCCATTTTTGAAAAAAAAATAAAATAACATATTCTGCAAATCACACTTATTTATTTCTCTCTGGGTGTAATTATCAGTTATTAGTTGGAGTAGAGTTGTAATTTTTTTTTTTAACAATGATGTACTTTTGAAGAATTTTTATATTAATATATTTAAGTTTAAATTGTAAAAAATATTTAAAAATAAATAAATTAGGTTTGAATTATCCAAGATCAAAATATGTACCTACTAATTGCCAAGCCAGCCAATTCGGTTCGATTTAGTTTTACACATCTCAATGCTTTATTTCATAAAATTGATTTCAATAGTTTAGTTGGCCAATTTACAAGATGAACCATGTCAAACTTTGCCCCTCCTAATTTGGAGTATGGGCTCTACCGCTATGTGCAAGTATCGTATTTGTCTAAAGTGTGAATGCATATATCCTACCATCAACTTCATTATAAAAAGCTCCAAAAGCTAATATTCCAAATTTATAAATGTACAAAAGTTCGTGCGTAGGAGGTGTAGAAGAGATCGTGTGAACCTTTGTCCTACGTTCTTGTCACATTTCTTGATATTGCAGCTCCAAATCTCCAGATTATATGGCTTATATATATTGTGGTCAAAGAACATATATAACCGATGGATTGCTTTTATATTTAAACATCCTACATCTTGATTTCACAGCTCCTTCAAGTATATATATCTATAATTTTAAAAACATCTTATGATAAGCTGAAGACAACCAACTACTCGGGTAGTCCACACCCATCCTTTTCAATAAACGATGTCCAAATTAAAAAGTCGTCAACCACAAGAGTTTCATTCCCTATAATATTCTTTTGAACAGGTATTCTGGAAGCATCAGACCAATATTTCTTTCTATTAGGAAACGTAGTCTTCCATATATTGTTATGATCTCAAGCATCTTGATTGTACAACAGCATAATCATCAATTGCTTTGTTGTGTCCAATAGCGTATAGGAAGCAATCTATGGAAAAGAAGGTATAGAAAATTCAAATGCATTTAAATAAAAATTAATAGAATATAATATTAATTTCAAATGATTACAATGGAAATATTTGAGGAAAATGAAAAAAAAAAAAAAGCCTACTTTACCAGTGGACAAATTGTTGACAATATCTATGATCTTCATGCTCTGATTTGTAACAGGATTGGAAACAAAAATAACCTTGTAACCTTCTGGTAAAGAAGGATGAATACATACCAGGCCATGAATGGATCCAATATACTCCACGAACCTTGGATAACAGCAAGGGAACAGGATTTTCAACTTATATGTCTTGAGAGAATCAATATCCACAACAATCAACTTGTTGAAATGTAAAATTTTAGTCAAGAATTTTAAATTGGCAAGATCGACAGAAAAAAATCATTTTACAACTTTTCACATCTTGTTCTCTCCAAACCTACAACTAAATCATTTTAAAGTTACAATAAAATCTTACTCAAAATATTTTTTTGGGGGGGAATTTAAGGTTCCTGGCTAAAATTTTTTCGTGTTGAAAAGTAAATAAGATTTGTTATACAAACTTGTGACGAGAATAACATGATTGGTCCTTTGGTCAGACTTTTTCAGATGATTCTTAATAAAATAGTGAGATTTAAAACTTGAGTACCAGGTTTTAGAAACAACAAAAAATCTTAAAACAATTTTTGACTTCGTGTTGGAAATGCTACATTTTTTAAAAATTAGTAGGAGTATTAAGAAAATATTAAATATTCTTGAAAATGTCGCAAAACTTCTTAAAATTTTTGTGATGAACCATACATGGAAATGCGACATTTTTTGAGAACGTGATTCTCAAAAATATGCTCTCACATAACAATCTTTAACTCCACGAACCAAAAGACTCCATGTTTTCTTAGTGGCAGTGCTGCTTCTTTCCCATTCTAAACCTTCAAGGCTTTTAGACTTATATAATATATATATATATATATATATATATATATATAACAAAGAAGAAAAAAGCGTAGTCACTATGGTTCTAGACCCAAAAGGGAAAGAATGTTTGTGAAGCCTAAGACCCGTTTAGTATCTCAGCAAAAACTAAAGGGAATCCCACAACAAATCTCGTTTGGCATAGGGAAACCATGGCAACTGGAAAATCATGGCTGAAAGGCAGGCTCTAGTATGGTAGCACGCAAAAGTCATTAGTAGTTAGAGCCAGAGCGTTGAAATGTCATTTTTGCCCCTGTGATGAGATAAGCAGCCCTTATGTCCCATGTCTCTCATAGCCTATGCTGCTCGTCCTCCCCAGTCCCCTGCTCTCCATCATCGTTTGTTCCCATCGTTGAAGTGCTCCTAGTCGTTACTTCTCCCTTAGTCGTACCGCAAGTCGACCATCATCTTGATAATTTTTTTAATTCATATTTAGGATAAGAAGGATTGAAGGGAGAGAGACAGATATGCAGCACAAGGACATAGCTTCTGATTTATGCTATGAATTATTACAGAAAATAATACACATGAAGGCATCACCCCCATCTCCTTTTATAGGAGTCCAGAGACGGTGAGTGATAATGTTTTGCAATATTACGTTACAATTTGCCTTATGATAATAACCTTGATAGCGGCCTACTTCCTATAGCTAATGCATCATTGCTTCTATCCATACATCATAAATTTTGCTTCAGATTGTGTCTTCAATTTTAACGTATCCACCACCCCTACGAATTTCTTTTTGGTTTACTTCATTGTGAAGCATGTGCCCTTATTGTTTAAAACATCTTCACCTTAGCTACTCATGCCTAACCTCAAGGAAAAGAGCGACTCTCGAAACCACAATTGGGATGATTGATCAACACTGGTGGCGCAATAGAGTAGATGATGGTCCCTCGGTTGATTTCATGCTTGGCTGTAGAGGAAGGGGGGAAAAAAAAAAGCTTGTACCATCCATTTCTTTATCTACGTATACAGCCAAAAGTGCCAACAGAATAAAAAAAATATTTTTTCATCTTTTTTCAATAAGGACATTTTAACCTTTGGTTATCACTTATTTTTTACTCTTGCATTATTTTTATCCTACCAAATATATAAATAATTATTTATTTATTTTATGTCATACTAAATATAATTAATTTTATTCTATTCAACATCCCTTTCCATTGTTATCAAGAAAAAATTTATATAACAAACGGGCCCTAATTGAGTTCATTAAGAAGCCCATTGCTCCGAATGGATTCCAAGAAGGGCCGGGGGTGTTACAGATATTATTAATCCATGCATGCTATGAGGTTGAAAAAAAAAATCCAAGAAAATACAGAATAGAATAAGAAGCGAGCTTGTTTGACCTAATCATACTCCCAAATGGGCATTAACTATCCAGGTTGGCCTTTTTCAAAGACCTCATGGTGGCGTGAATATAAATTAGTCTTAAACAATTGTTATTATTGGAACATAAAAATAATAACAAATGGATACAAAAGTGGTTAGAGGGATATAATGGTTGCCTTGCTAATTTGTGCTGTGTCAGTGGTTGGAAAGTCTTCTTCTTCCGAACCGCCTGCTTCCTTCTCCTATTCCTTTTTCTTAACTACTATTGTCTATCACTACTCTAAAAAGATGCCCTACCAAACTATCTACTTCCCTATTTTCTCATACACCCAATATGCCCTCTCCCTCAACTATCTCAACTCCCGCTCCTTTATATTGTTTTAAAAATAAAATAAACTAATAAAAAAGTTGAATTAGGAAGATTGTTATATTAGTTTGAGTTTGATCCCTTTGATTTACTTAGTAAATTGAAGGGGTCAATTTATGAAGAAAAAAAAAAAAAGACCAGAGAGTGAATGAAATTTATTTAGTCTATCCCGTATACCTTTTCTCTCTCTCGCTGGACTAAAAAGACCGAGTTTCCATTAGTTTACCTTGGAGACAGTCTAAGAAAGTGAAAGAAATAAAGGATCCTTTGCTTAGTTGGCCTTTTATTTTATTTTTTTCAAAAAATAAAAAAAAAATTTAAAGAGAAGGATAATTTGGACATTTCAGTTAACTTACGAGCTAAAATATTCAGACGATGCATAAAGGATAATCATGATTGTGCGCATATGTAAAAGGATAATGAGTTGGGAAATGACAAGAGTCTAACAAACATAAAAATTATATAGTTTATAAAGCAAGAGAGCTGCCATTAAGAAGAAGAAGAAGAAGAAGTGAGCGGAGATGGATTGCTCTGTATGCACAACGATGCCATTAATACTAAGGCCTCCCAGGAATACCATATGTGGGGCTTGTTATGAAGGAGCCAGGAGCATTCTCAATATGATGAACAAGCTTGAATCTGATAAGTCAATGGATAATCTTAATGTCTCTCCTGTATCACCCACCCATAATTCGAGTAAGGCAAGCTCTTTTCTTTGTAGCCTCAATTAATTATTGATTTTGCAATATAACTTGCAGTGAAACTCATCATTCCTGCGGCCAGTTATTGCAGTATATGTCCAATTAATAACAAAAATCTAGCTTCATTATCATTTCACATATTATTTTAGAATTGCCTATAATTTTATTTTTCTCCTTTTTACACAACCAAAAGAAAAAAAAAATGTACTACGTGATTCAAGAAAATTAACTATCATCTTAATTATAGGATGAGTACTTGATTTTTCTTTCGCCAGTTCACGGAATTTTTTATTTTATTTTATTTTTGTGTGTGTGTGTAAATTTAACCTACCGCATCAAATTATAAGTATTTCTGATAGCAATCATTGAGGCAAGTTCATATATATCAAGTCTACACAAAAATGCTTCAAGTTTATATCCGAAATTTCAAAAAAATTTGTTTCACTGTGTTTTATGATGCTATTGAATGATGTTTTTAATTAACCTTCCTACAATTCAATATTAATTGGTATATAATTTGTGCAATTATTTTAATCAATTGTGAAAATGACATAATTAAAAGAGATTATTATTTGTGGTGAGCAGTCACTTTCGGCATTTAAAAGATGGTGTATACAGCAGTTAGATCTGATGAATGAACATAAACATCAAGTGGCCTTCCTTGAAAGCTTTGTTGATGCCTTCAGAGCACAAATCCACACTGATATAATGGTCACTCCTGGCTATCATGGGCCTCCAATACCTTCCCATAAGGCCGTTTTGGTGAGTGCATGTGACTTTATATATATATATATATATATATAAACTTTGGAAGGATTTGCTGTTTTTAAGCTGCATGATTGGTAGTGCAAGGAATAAGACAGGTGTAGGAGTTATTATTAGAGATTGTAATAGGTGTGTTTTAGAAATGTGTGGAGCTCCATGTATTGCTTCTTCTACTTATATGAGTGAAGCTTTTACATTGAGAAAGGGATTGTTGATGACTCTTGGTCTAAGTTCAGATATAGTTAATTTGGAATCTGATTGTAAAGTTTTGGTGTCTATTGTTAACAATGATGAAAGTTGTCCATATTGGCAAAGTTGGATTATTGTTGATGATATCTTGCAGTTGAGGAGGAGATTCTCTTCCTTGTCTCTTATGTGGACTCTTAGAACTGCAAACAAGACAGTCAATTAGATTGTCAAGTCTTCTATTAAGGGAATGTGTTCTCTTTATTGGGAGATCTCTCCTCATATTCTAATTCTAGATATTGTTGTTGCAAAAAAAATGAATTGGTTGAAGCTTTCTTCTTCTTTCTGTTATGTCTTTTTTTAACTAGTTTGTGTGTATTTTTCTGTATTTCTTTCAAACTCCTAATTTTATGTTCTGGTTGTAGCTTTGAACTTCTTGTTGTTGTGTATAGTTGATTTGTTTTTGTTTAATGGAAGTAGATTTGTTTTTTGGCCCAAAAAAATCACACTTTTTATAAACTGAATAAGCTATGATTAATTTTGAGTTTTTTTTTTTAAATTATTGTACAATCTCTTTTTTTTTTTTTAATTACGCAAATCCTCTCTATTTTATGTCAATTCATTCGTATCAAATTGTTCTTAAAATCTGTGCATTCAGGGGTCTTTTGCTAGTAATATATAATGCTCCCTCCTCTAGTTTTGCCCTCCCTTCAAACTCTTTTTAAATATTCATTTTGAAATTATAGTACAAGCCAATAAGAACCAACCACTACGTATATAGTAACAAATTTGGGTACATCACTAGTTCACTAACTATATTTTGCACTTGATGATGTCATAGGCGACAAGATCAGAGGTTTTCAAGAACATGCTAGACTCAGACGAATGCAAAGCTGCACCTACTAACAACATTACAATACCCGAACTGAACTACGAAGAGCTAGAGTGCCTCCTGGAGTTTCTCTACAGAGGGACCTTGGGTCCAGAAAAATTGGAGAAGCATGTATATGCCTTGTCTCTAGCAGCTGATAAATATGGGATTGCATACTTACAGAAGCATTGCGAGCAGTATATGCTGAATTCACTAAGCATCTCTAATGCGCTTAATGTGTTAGAGATTGCAGACACTTGTTCCAACCAGAAGTTGAAGGACACTGCTATGAAGTTCCTAGTTGCGAACATTGAGGAGATAGTTTTGTCCTCTAGATATGAAGCATTTGTGCACAAAAGCCCTCATCTAACTGTGCAACTTACGAGGGAATCAGTGAAGGCTCTCAATGTCAAATGATGATCATCAGTTCATCACAATTGCTTCATAATTTGTTCGGTTTTCCTTTGGAAATAATCGTGTTCAAAAAGAACTACATGGAAGGCTTCTTATTAATTTGGATAAATTATTCTCTCCTTTCCTGAAAAATGCCCAAGTTATGATCAGTATTTTGAGATAATTCTTTTTTTAGTGAAATACATATTCCTCTCAATGCTTTGAAATATTAAAAGTAACCCCTCAAATGGGGCAAGAAATCTAAGTCTTATTCTGTAGCAAAGTTCAATTGTTTAAGCAAGCGTCAAGTCATAGTAATATATGATTTGTAATTGTAGATTATTAATAAAGCATGGGGAGATATCTTTCTACTTTCATTGGATCATTTAGTGAAGCAAATAAAGTGCTTCGAAAATTGAAGTTTTGGATTCTCCATTCACAAATTCCTAGACTAGTGTATAGTGTGGAGCATGAGGTTGCAGTATATGTAGAACTGATGTTGTCATGAGACTCACGACAGACCTGGAATGTGCTTGTTCTGTCAATGCAAGCATTTATGACTTTTGGAGGTTTATCCACAATTTAAAAATCGTCTTTAAATTTGTTTTATGGGTATTTTATATTTATAGATGATTTCTTGCCCTTTTCATTTGGCCCAGAATTCCTTGTAGACTACTTAGATTTTTAGGCTGTTTATCTTCATTGCTTAATACCATTGAGAAAAATGTAGTGTGAAAGAAACTGGTCGAAAGATAGACAGCTCAAAGGACATTGGAATCAACTGGCTTGCAGATAAAGCAGATTGGAGGAAGAGAATTTGTGAAATTAGGCAATAAAAGTGGTAGAGGAAAAGCATTTGTGAAATTAGGCAATAATAAAGAAGAGTCTCCGGAGCATTGTGCTAACAAACCAGATGACTTGATCATTATTGATAGTGACATGTCTTCTGAAGAGACCATATCTGATGATCATAGTGCCAGGTTGTAGTTATTAGCTTACAGGGTGGCTTGGACCTTTAAAGATAGGAATAGGAAGGACCTACCTGACTTTTGGGGGCCAATTAAGGTGTACTTGTTGGCACTGCACTGATTGAGAGGAGAGACAGAAGCAGGATTGTGGAGAGAATGAATGAAGATCCATAGCCTTGCTTCAACATGTCTCTTGATGACGCCAGAGAGCACACAGTTATATCCTTCTCAATGTTAAGAAATATTGTTCACTTAATTTCGTGTCTTTAATTGACGTCAGTGGCTGCCAGTTTCAAAATAAAAATAAACTGAATGACTGTAAAATAAATTATTACTCAATGTGTGACTTTTTTCACGTGCTCAATTAACACACGCTGAATGTTTCTGATCTTTGAGGCTGCCTCAAGGAGTAAATCATCACAGGTGCTACGTGTAACACACTGCCAATGGAGAAGTGAGGCTAAGAGATGACAATAGGTCCAATCGGCGCGTCTTGAATAATGAATCGGACCCACTAGAGTCAAAATTACCTGTGGACCATTCATAGTTTTAAGAAACTACTCAAGAATAGGATTTTTAATTTAAAGATTATAACGTTAAGATAATGTTGGAGATTATTCCTGTACTGAGATCTGAGAGGCATATAATAAAGGTATATTGCTGTTGGTACCACTCAGTGACGTATATTGATCATCGAAGAATGAGTCAGTTTCTAATTTCATCTAGAAGAAATATTAGGATAAAATGTTTGCAACAACTTTATACAAATAATTCTGTCAAAAGCAGTAGTCTCCATCCCTATCCATACATAAAAATACCACGAGACTAACGTATTCCTGAATTAAGGCATACATATAAATTACAATACAAACACTACATTCATTCTATTTGGCAATCAGAAATCAGAACGCCTAACACAGCAAAATGAGGAGGTAAAGATGGTGAAATACAAGTAAATTTTGTCAAATGGCCATTGTGCATTTCTTTTGAGAATGTCCTAACATATGGCAGCGACCACACTGAACAACTCTTTTGGGACGCTTAAAGTTCTCCACCCGAAGAACCTTCTTTTTAGGCCTTCCAGGCGGTCTGCGAGTCTTTGGTGGGCGTATTATGATGTCCACCTTTGCACCTCCACCTTCTGCTCCTTCTCCGAGTTCTCTCCACTGACTCCTGTCCGGAATAGGATGTATCATCTGTGAATAGGTCACTCTATAGCTTTTTACCGTGAAGCAAGGTTCAGCAAAAAGATGGGCATTGTGCCCACAAGAAATAAGTGCTGCAGCAGCATGGGCACAAGGTAAACCATACAGCTGCCAACGGCGACAGGAGCACACACGACTTCTTATATCCACAATATTTGTCCTCTCAGTAGACACAATCTCAAACTCGACTTCATTAGCTCGGAGTACTTGATAGCAGTGAGCATCAGCAATTGCCTCCAAAATTCGCTTCTCAGCAGATGGTACAAGAATCGATGTCCACCTCATGCCCATATCCTGGCGATCATTAAACCAAGATGTGATGTGCTGGCGGATGTGATCCATCATCTGCACTATAGGGAGCTCATGACATTCAAGGGCCCAGTTATACAACAACTCTGTCACTCCCAGTGTGAAGTGCCCATATCGAACACCCTCAAAGTATGCCACAGCCCAAAGTTGGGGAGGAAAATGTTGAAACCATGATATAACATCCTGTGAAATTTCTACCATCTCAGCAATCTTGCCCTCAAATTCAGCAGCTGTAAGGGCATAAACAGCATTCCAAAAGATGTTTACCAATTTTGTGTTTTTGAATGTATCACGAAAATTTTCACTAACATAACGCAGACAGAAACCATGAAAAGCACTAGGAAAATGTGTTTTTACTGCCTCTACAATGCCTTTCTGCCTTTCAGATAGTATTGTAAGTCTAGGCATGTTGTCAGTGTTCACTCCCAGAAGCTTTCGTAGCTCTGACATGAACCACATCCAATTTTCATCACTTTCGGCATCAACAACAGCAATGGCCAAAGGAAACAAAGCATTGTCAGCATCAACAGCTGCAGCACAAAGTAATGCACCCAAGTATTTCCCTTTAAGATGCGCTCTGTCTAGCTCTAAAAGTGGCCTACAAGCATTTAAAAACCCATAAATTGAAGCACGGTAAGAAATAAACAAGCGTTGGAAACAATTTTCTTGTCCAGTGGCAATAACTGATGCAATGCTACCAGGATTTGTTTTCCTTATTTGCTCGCAGTATGCAGGAAGAAGATGGTAGCCTTCTTCAAATGTTCCATGGAGGGCAGCCATGCTTCGCTCCTTCCCACGCCAAGCTTGCATGTAAGAAACAGCAACTCCATGCTGATCACGAATATCTTGAAGTATTTCCCTTGGTTTGTACTGAGGATTATCTCGAATTCGTGCTTCTACAGATCTTGCAACCCAACCCACTGATGCCTGCTGATGATGAAGGTTGTGAACTCCCTCACATGTATGCTCTCCATGTAGGGTTCTTACGGTAAAAGTTGGAAGACCTGGACATTTTGCTACATGGACGCGCCATGGGCACCCTTCTTTAGAGCATTTTGCTATAAAACGACTGCGATCAGATTTAACTATTCGAAGATCAAAATGCATTGCTATAGCAACATCTTTCATTGTTCTTCGGCAGGTTTCTACATCTGGAAACTCTTGCCCAATGACTAATCGATGAACTGCTAAATCAAGAGAAGCATCAGCCAAAACTACGGAATGATTAGCCATATATCCACCAAAACCAGAAAAGAGCAATGTCATGTGGCTCTAAGGGTCTCCATCGTGCCTTTGAATTATTAAAGGTTCCCAAGGGTAGGCATTGAAAAATGTCACCATATTGATCTTCCTATCTAGATCAAACCCTGCAATACATGAGAGGAAATAGTGAAACTCTATACATAGTTAAAACAGGACAAAAATCCAAAGGACCCATCAGGAGACTTGGGAATCAAATTAACATCACTTATAAATTCTTTTACAAATATATATCTCTGCATTAAAGTCTTCTTAGGTGAATAAAATTCCACTTTTCCAAATATTCCACAAGAAACCAAAAAAACATGACTTGCACGAAGAAATTCATAAGCAATGAAAACCAATTGCCCTGGTTAATCACGCTACCACAGCTATAATTTCAAGTACTATGATACTTACAAGATCCAGGCCCCTATAATCTATCCGTAGACAAATATGACACAAATGAAACAAGTATAACAGGCTACCGAGACACAAACCAAATTTATGAGAAGTTGTTTGCCATTTTTCCTCCCTAATTTGAGTTCGTTGTAAACTTATTGATCAAAGAGATCATCTAAATGATAAATTTTAGCTGCCAGAGGAAAGGGGATTTATGTATCAGTAACAATTGGAGAAAACCTGCTTGACCTAAAAGAATATCTTCCAAGTATGATTGGCAATGGGCGGATATCCGCTCATTTTTTCCATATCCGTACTCGTTTCCATCCGTAACACCCAAAATCAGAACCCTATCTGAATCCGAAGAAAAATAACACTTCTAACATCTGTATCCAAAACTATCCGATATCCAAAATACCCCATATATTCGAAATACCTTAAAAATAAAACGTTATTGACATCAAGTTTTTCTTTACAGCAAGTCAACAGATCTGAGCGTTTTCTATTTCTGTATTCTGTATTACCAACTCCCTATCATGATTCATTAAAGTTAGAAGTTCAAATTAAGTTCCAAGTCAACTACCCCAGTTCTTAATTTCATATGGATACCAACTGGAGATTGCAAGGCCTTGAATAGGATTAATTAGCCGATTCAAATAAGCACTAACTCAATCAAAATTCATTCCTAGTATCTAAGATGACTAATAATATATAGAATCTCAGCATCAACAGCACTAGCCAAATAAAGAGAGAAAGATTGGAACTTTAGAGTTCGGCAGCAATGTGCTCAGATCGACGGCGGTCCTCCATTGGTAAAAGCAGGCGGCAGCGCGAAAGAAATTTGGAAGATTAGGAAATAGAGAGTGCTCAAATCGACAGCATCCTCTGACCTGACCTCTGTTTCTCACCTTGACGGCGACCGCCGTTGCTCAAATCGACGGCTGTCCTCCGGCAGCTTGTGGTGCAAAGGAAATTCTGGGGGAAGCTGCTATCTCTCTCCAAGGAAATTAGATTGGGAAATAGATAGTAATTTTGTTTTTGCATTTTATAATTTATATTATATATCAAACATTTAAAGATTTTAGATCATATATAGTATGGAACGTCAAGTTTTTTTTTTTTACCAATGAATATCAAGTATTTTACTTATCCATTAATTATCAGACGATACAGAATATTTGATAATCAAATACGAACCGCAATAAGATATCAATTTTTATTATCCACCAAATATTCAAAATAACCACATCCACGTGTCATCCCTAAATATCCTGCTTTGAAATTATTGAAACTATTTGTCATCACCGTCAACATATTATAACCTACAGAAACATACAACTTTTTGAAGGGCAGAAGTGCTGAAATTGTATGCCCCACAAGGATCACCCAGTTGCTCACTTTAGACAAATAAAAATTGTCATTTATATACCATGGCATCGTTGTTAATTTCTAGTAAACATCATGTATCTCATTCAGCCATCAGAAAAACAATATGAATACAACATCAGAGATATGCTTTGAAGTGTTAAAATTTACCATCTTTAAAGAATAATTATTTATATACAAAAATTTACAGACAATATTTTTTTCAAATACAATGAAACTTTTAAAAAAATATTTAAAAAAACTTAACATTTCTAATTTTTAAAAAATATTTATAAATTTTGAACAATTATCTTTTAATAGTTATATATATATTGTTAATAGATATGCTTATTTTCTATTAACAAATATACTTTTTTTTTAATGGTTGTCTTTTAATAAATATGTATATTTTTTATTAACAGACATATCTATTCTCTATTAATAGATGTTAGTTCAACATACATACTCGTTTATTTTATTTTAAATTCAAAATATAAAATAATTAAATTAAAACTACTATACTTTATTTCTTTTAGAGACTCAAGGTTTAAGCTCCAAGTTTAAGTCTAAATTTTTAAATATATATATATATATATATATATATATATATATATATATATATATATATTATTTATTATCTTTATATGCCTCTGAATAACATATTTATTGTCCAAAGTTGGATTTTAAATCTCACTTTATATTACAAATTATATAACAATTTTTTACTAGTTTGTAATATTATTTCATAATATCATATATATCAGAAAGTATTTTATAACAATTTGAATTTTCTGTTAATATAAGTTCTTTAAAGTTTTGACAAAATTATTGGTATCTTAAGATTTGAATCACTACTCTTTATACTAAAACTGAAAGAATCACACAAAAAATATGATTAAATGCTAAGAACTCTTAATATTTTACTTTAGTACTGTTATGGCTATTAACAGGTGTTTAGTTTAATAGACATACCCATTTATTTTATTTTAAATTCAAAATGTAAAATAATTAAATTAAAATTGTCTAACTTTATTTTTTTTAGAGACTCAAGGCCCAAGTCCTAAGTTTAAACCCAAATCTTTTAATATATATATATATATATATATATATATATATATATATATATATATATATATATATATTATTTATTACCTTTATATACTTATGAATAAGACCTGTGAATAACTTCTTTCTTACCCAAAGTAGGATTTTAAATCTTACTTTATATTACAAATTATATAACCATTCTCCACTAGTTCATAATATTTTTTTATAATATCATGTAATTAAAATGTATCTTATACTAAAACTGAAAGAATCACACAAAAAATATTATTAAATGCTAAGAACTCTCAACATTTTACTTTAGTACTGTTATGGCTATTAACAGGTGTCTAGTTCAATAGACATACCTATTTATTTTATTTTAAATTCAAAATGTAAAATAATTAAATTAAAATTGTCTGACTTTATTTTTTTTAAAGACTCAAGGCCTAAGTCCCAAGTTTAAATCCAAATCTTTTAAAAAATATATATATTATTTATTACCTTTATATACTTATGAATAAGACCTGTGAATAACTTCTTTCTTACCCAAACTAGGATTTTAAATCTTATTTTATATTACAAATTATATAACAATTCTCCACTAGTTTATAATATTGTTTCATAATATCGTGTAATTAGAATGTATCTTATAACGATTTGAACTTTTTGTTAGTATAAATTCTTTAAAGTTTTGATGAAGTTATTGATATCTTAAGATTTGAACCACAATTCTTTATGCTAAAATTAAAAGAATCACACAAAAAATATTATTAAATGTTAAGAACTTTTAACATTTTGCTTTAACACTTATTATGGCTACATGCTAATCTTAGTTTCATCAATATTTACAAGATCAACTCCTTAAATCTTGTTTGAAGACCACTTCAATATTCATATAGGTGGAGCTTGTTATTATATTCCTGCTACTTCAAACATTTAACAATTCCATTATGACCTTTGCCAACCTCCTCTTGCAACAATATGTACTATCGAGTTTATTTTATGTTCTTGTTATTCGAGACAGACACTTTTTTCTTTTTAAAACTCCATGAACTCCTCTTGTAACAGTTTGTACAATATACGCTATTATAAAGCTTTGTTAGGGAGTTTAGTACTTAATCAATGCTTAATAACTTGTTGTTACCCATTGAACTTGTATTGTTAGAGTGTATACTAACTCAAAGTTAAGTTTCAATTACTAATATTTTGTTTTAAGGGTTTAAACCCCATTTCCTCATGACTTTGTTGTTATGCATCTCTTGCCAACACTTTGGCACAAGAAACAACCAAATTCTTGCAAGATCTTGTGTAGACTATTGTTATATAATCATATCTATGATTATTTTCTCTAAAGATAGATAACTTTATAATACAAAGATATGACTGACTTTGATTGTGGCCACAACACTTTCTCTTATAACAAATTCCTCAATCATTCTTTTCCTTGTCCATTGTTTAATAAGCTACAAACTTATTCTAATGGCAAGATTGAGTAACACATGTATTTCTATTTTAGAGTTTGTAAACTCTCCTTTAAGGAACCTTAAAAAAAAACACACACACACACACACACACACACACACACACACACACACACACACACACACACACATATATACACGCAAATTTAACTTCATATATATTGGCTATCTAAGTAGCATTAGTTTATCCATCAATAATACTTGAAAGTATTTGTAAATTCAGTCTTATAATCATTTTCCTTTGATATATACTAGAACACTTAATAAAAACTATTGATCTCTAGCAGGTATAACATAATCAAATATACACTACATAATTTCCAATAATTCCAAAAGATCAATTAAAGTAATTGATTTACCATAATTTTAATTTAACTTTCATGGCATCAATAACTCAATTCAAGTGATTGATCCACCATAATTTCAACTCATATGTGCAAAACATTATAGGGGTTATTAATCTCTTAATAATCAAGTATTAAATGTGAGAAGCTTCAAAAAACTTTGATGCTTAAGTATTTAAACTTGATAACTTTTAAACAAATAAAGGATGGATATACCTCCACTATATATGTCATTTACTTTCACATATAAGATAACATTTATCTCAAGATACTTGAATAATTTTTTTAAAAAATAGGTAGTACATATAAACCCTTTTAGGGTATTTCATTTTTGTGAAAACATAATGTCATCTAATTTATTAATTAAAAATAAGTTGTACCACTAGATATACTTATCACTACAAGAAAAGTGAGTATTCTTAACTCACTATTTTTGACAGTCATTAATATTTGTCGAGAAAAAGTCAATTTTAGCTATTTTAATTTTTTTTCCTCTAAAACTTTTAGCCACCCGCGCTAAGATTGGCGCCTTTTCAATTTCCACTTTTATCGACGCAAAGTATGGGAGATCTGCATATCGTGAGAGAGAGAAAGAAGAGAAACTTCTTGCCGTAGATCCTTAATTCGCTTCACTACTCGTCGTGTCTCCGTCTTGATCCGCACTGCCTATACCGAAGAGTAGCCATTGTTGGTTGCCTTTGCTACTCTTCTGTGTCTTTGCGTCTCAGATTCTCTCTTCTTCTAGTCTTTATGCCTTTTAGAATGATCTCTAGTCATTGAAAATCTACTGATTACTCTTCACTCTCATGCCTTATCTCCTAGGTATTGCGTCAACTTTCACTGTATTTTATCCCTAATTTGTATTTTCATTTCTCTTCCTAATTCATCTCCTTCTTTGTTTCGATCTAATATATGTTTTCTGAATGACTAGTATTAGTATTTAGATTTTTCAATCTTGCATCTTATTGTGAATTTGATTTCTCAATTTGTTCAGTATATATATTTATTTGATCTATTCTATCATTGTGAATCTTTCACTGCCTTGCCTGCTGAAGTTTCAAATTTGATATTTATTCTTTCTTAGATATAATTTTTAGATTTTGATTCTTTAAAAGTCAAACTCATATTTTTTAGATTTTGAAGCCTCTTAAGCCAGAGGCTCCCTACCCCTCTCTTTCTTTACTTTATTTTTTTAAGAGTAATAGCTATGGCTGAGCTTATCTGTGCTCTACTTCTAACATTCCTAGGTTATGGCCAAAGATGCTAGTTAGTATCATTATCACCTCAACGGTATAAGTATCTCTTCTCTTTATTTTCTACATGTATAGTGGAGTATTTTCTAGTTAGTGTATGCAAACTTCTAAATATCCTACCATGTTTGAATTATTTAAATATTGGTTGATTTGTTGTAGAAGGCTTGGCACTGTTATGGAAAACTGCTTAATGTTAGTTTTAATAGTGTTTAATTGGCATGGTAATTTTTTTTTTAGATTCTTAAGTTTTGTTTTTCATTTTTGGTTAGCTTATCCTTTTTTTTTTTTTTACACTACTTGTGCAGAAATTGTACAGTTTTAGCTTTTTAAATTTTTTTTAGTTGATTTTCCTTGATTTTCTGCATGTACTACATCAAATTTTTAGTTATATTACCCAATCTCCAAGTCATATAAATAAAGTAACCCAAAGGCCAATGTTTCAAGGGCTTTATGTGAAAGTATGATGGTTTGAAATTGTATTTATGTTCCTTGCTCAAATGAGTTCAACCCAAACAGGTTTGCTTCAAAGTCATTCACCCCTGGCCATTTTATACCATTTGTTGCTGGGCCTAGAAATTGTATTGGACAAGCATTTGCTATAATGGAAGCTAAGATCATATTGGCCATGTTAATCTCTTGATTTAGCTTCACCATTTCTGAGAATTATCACCATGCTCTTATGGTTATGCTCATAATCAAACCCAAATATGGAGTTCGAGTTTGTTTGGAGCCCTTGGATAAGTAAGTACCATGAGGGCATATGCTCTAATCGATATTTTAGGAGTTTAGAAATTGAAAGTTTTCCTTTTATACAGAGGAATATAGGATCTGGTTTATTAGGAATATAATCTTACTCTCGTCTTCGCATGGTACATTTAAAAAGAGAAAGAAATAAGTAATTGAAAATTTTGAATTGTTACAATTTGTAAAAAGAAAATGAGTCATTTGAAACAAATTTGGCCATTCAAATCATTTGCTAAATTTTGGTCATCTATTGCTTTTTAGACCAACTTATAGCTTATATCTTGGATTATTATGAATCTAAGTTGCCTAGCTTTGAATATGTTTGTTGTTAAAGGAGCTTTTTGTTGGGGCTAGTTCAGTCTTAAATTAAATTATTACAACCTTGGAAATAAATTTGGCTTTGATTTTATATACAATTGATATCCTTTTACTTTCTTTACAGATGTCTTAATGCCCCAAAAGTCTTACATTGCTGTGACCACATTCAGGTTTGTATTCTTAACCGCACTCATTTAGATATGGTAAAATATGATTTTAAAGAACTGATGAACCTAAATTTAAAAGCTATCAAACAAATGCCTAGGAATGGTTATTATATATCTAAGTTGTACCCCTATGTTCAAGCCCTTAACATTGTGGTGGGAGTCCTTTCTCAGCGTTAACTTGGTTACTTCTTGAGATGGCCTCAACTGATAAGATGACTTATGTATATGTAGCTAGAATAATGAAGTACCTATATATACCTCTTGTAGTTGGAATAACTCTGTTCTATGGGGCTTTTGGTAAGGAAACTTTGTTCTGTATTTCAGGATTTTAGCTTCCTTCATTGGTTGAGGATCCTAATGTAGAATTTTGTGTATTTTGAAATTCTTTTTTTTAGTTCTCTAAAGTAGAGTTTCTTTCTAGAATTTTTTTAGATAAAATTTTCCTTCAATTACTGCATTTTAAAAAATGTATGAGTTATTAAAGCAGCGACAATTTAGTTTTGGGCTTCCTTTGTGAAGTATATGCTTTTCTTTTAGCCGAGTACATTTTTCATTAAGCAGTTGATAGTAGTTGATAGCATTTGAGGTATGGCTTGACCATTGCACAACATGAAAAATACTTTGATATGCCATTTTTCTTGCAGGGTATCCTTTTTCAAAACTTAGATGCTTTTACTATTGATGCTGTTTCTATTACTAATTCAATCTTCTTCTTTTTTTTTTGCTAGATTTGAAGTCAATGAGCTCTGTATCTCTAGCGTTAACTCGCACTTATTCAGAATATCCAAGCATGGAGAATTTTTTGGAAATTGGATAATATTTTAGTTATTTTGAATTTATTTTGTAAACATTTGAGTTGACATGATGGAGTTTTGTATTTTAAATGTTTTTGTAATTAATACATTACTCATTTGTAATATTTGGATAGGGAAATTTTTGGTTGATGGTATATATTCAAGTTGTGAGAAATATTTACATTACCTACTTTATTATAAGCAGTTTTATAAATAATATTATTAACTAAAAAGTTACTTAGAACTTAAAATAGAACAAGGTAGAAGAAATATGAATAAAAAACTATTATTGATGTTTTTTTCAACAATTAAGATTGTTGAAAATGTAGTCTATAATTGTCATTTTTAGTGGCTGTCGAAATTGTTTTGAAAATTTTGCAAGAGTATTTTCAACAATCAATAAGTGTCGAAAATATTTTAAAATTTTTATCGACGGTCATTAATTGTTGATATATTTTTTTTGACAATATTTTTATCAACACTTATCAACAGTTAAATGGTCGTCAATAAAACAAATATCGACGGTCAAAGACATTTTTTTTACGCTTATGACCCTTGAAAATAATGTTTTTTCTAGTAGTGTATGTTTATAACAAACTTGCAATTTTAAATTTTACAAACAATATGCTTAACCACAATCATAAGCATATCCCAACATATAATCTTACTATCTTATAATTAATATATATATATATATATATTCTAATTAAAATTAAAATTTACAAGATGTTATCTATTAATCTAATTTAAAGTTAAAACTTCATAGAATAATTATCAACATATTCTAATTAACAGTAATTAGAATTTCACATGATAATCATCAATAATATATATCATTATTTAAGTTTTTTTAAAACTTATCTAATTTTTTATAATCAAATTAGATAAGATATCACTTGCATATAAATATATAATTAAGTCCTTAAACAAAAAGAATAAAATATGAACATGTTCATTGAGAATTTTCTTGATGGTTGATAATTTTTATTTTATCTTCTCCAAAACTATTTTTTCAAATATTTCTTCTCCATCTTTAATAAACATTTAATGTTTCCACAAAATAAATTTTGACTTTGGAGATACAAAGTTTCAAGGCCATAATTTTCTTCTACCCATTAAAACATTTTATCCTATTTATAGACATAAAACTCTTCCCCAAGACAAATGGGCATTTAAATTCATATTCCATAAGGACAAGTTTTCATCTCCTACTTTGAGAATATAATAAAGCATCATGTGCTTGCACTTACGTATGACCATTTTTGAAATATAATAATGCATCACCCTTGCTTCATTAAAAGATTACATATCCAAACACACATCTCGTTGGAAACCTCAGAAGATGACAAATTCCTTCACATGAATTAGTGCATGACATTTTCTTCCAAATTCTATCATACAATAATATTATAATATTTACGTAGACTTATAATGCACAAATAGTAAGTAGATGAATGTAAATAATCCATTTTGCCAAAAGATGATTTTGACACGTGAATGAAATTTATGGCATCGGTGTACGCATGAAAGGTTTAGTGATGATATAGAACAAAGAAGAAATATTGAATATGAAGGGATACTCCATATTGATTCAATAGTTGATCTGAACCTCTTGGCCACTGATATTTATAGCTTTGTTATAACAGAAATCTAACTAATCGGCTTCAGTTATAACTCATCATAACTTACTTATTCTTATACCTTACCTGAATTATAACTTTCCTATTTCTCTACCCTTCAGATTGTTGTTCTTCTTATTGACCCCTACTGTGATTGATACATTCTAGATCAGTGACATGTAAACTATTTTTGAAATCGCCAAACTTAGAGCTAGAAATGGCCTTTACAAGACCATTGGCCATTTGATCATATGAGGGAATAAGCACTAGTTGAATATCTCCATTAATAACTTTGTCCCACACAAAATGGAGATTAAGTTCAATGTGCTTGGTCTTAGCATGCAAAACTAGATTAGCAGACATGAGAACAGTACTTCTATTATCACAGCATATAGTTGGAGGAGTTAATTTGTAGTCTAATTTAGAGAGCAATGAACTTAACCATGTGACTTTAATGACTACATTTGTAACATTGTGATATTCAGCTTCTGTTGAGGATTTGGACACTGTGTGCTATTTCTTTGATGACCAGGAAATCAAGTTTGGACTAAGATACATAGAAAAAGCCCGAGGTGTTGCACTTGTCATCTACATCCAAGGCCTAATTTGCATCACAGAATGCTCTAAGCTACAGACCATTAAGGGAAGACTTTGTTAAATGAAGTCCTTGCTATAAAGTACCTTTGAGATACCTTAGCAGGTGTTTTACAGCTAACCAGTGAGAGTTCTGAGGATTTTGCATAAATTGGCATACCTTGTTAACAAAGAAAGTGATTTTTTGGCCTTGTTATTATTACATATTGCAAACCACCTACTATGAACCGATATAGCTGTGGATCCTTAAAGCTATCACTGCTATATTTGGACAATCATATACTAGAAACCATAGGAGTTTTAATGCCTTTTGAAGCAGCCATATTTACTTTTAAGAGCAAGTCTATCACATACTTTGCTTGAGACAGTAATAAGGTTCCGTCCAAAGCTCTTTTAACTTCAATGCCAAGGAAATAATACAAGTCTCCTAAATCTTTTAAAAGGAAGACATTATTTAACTTGGTTATGAGATTTTGAATAGCTTCAGTAGAGGAACCAGTGATGAGAATGTCATCCACATAGATAAGAGCATAGAGAGTATAATAAGATGTAACCTTTGTGAACAAGGAGCTATCACACCTGCTGCCCCGAAAGCCAAACTTTTTAAGTGTAAAGGTGAGTTTCTCATACCAAGCCCGCAACGCCTACTTCAATCCATATAGGGCCTTGTTGAGTCTACAGACTAAGCTTTTATTTCAATCTTCAAATCCACTTAGCTGCTACATATAAACAACTTCATTCAATTCACCATTCAAGAATGCATTATTAACATCAATATACTTTAAGGGCTAACCGAAAGTCAGTACCAAGGATAAGATCAACTGAATTGTAGTTGGTTGTACAACTGGACTGAAGGTTTCCAAGTAATCAAAACTTTCTTTTTTGATGAAATATTTTTACAACCAAGCGAGCTTTGTATTTTTGTATGCTACCATTAGAGTTATATTTGATTTGATACACTCATTTACACATTATGGCAGATATGCGTTGGTAAAGATACTAATGTCCAAGTGTTATTTTTTTGAAGTGCTTTGTACTCTTTTGCCATGGCCTGCTTCCAAATTAAGCTTTTTAAGGTTTCATCAATTGTGGTTGGTTTTGACTTAGTCAAGAAAACTCTAGGTTTGAAAATACTAGCTTATGACCTGGTAACCATGAAAATACTAGCTCGTGACCTAGTAACCATAGAATGAATTCACACAAGTATTAGGCACTTAATCATTACTCATACTAGTAGAATTGTTATTAGCATATGTCAAATCAATATAGAAATCAGGAAAAGTATAATGGTAAAGCAGAAAATGGGGTGATGGCAATACAAAAGTATTTCAGTTTGGAGTCATATGAGCATTTACATGGGATAATGGTGGATATGCTGAAGGACAAGGCATGGAAGTGTGACAAGATGACTAGTCTGGTAAGTTAGCAAAGATTGTCAAGTAAGGAAATGAAGTTTCATTAAACATAACATGTTGGGAGATGAACATTTTACTAGTAGAAGTAAGACAGAGATACCCTTTATGAGATTGAATATAGCCAAGAAAGATACATTCAAGTGACTTGAAGTTGAATTTATAAGATTAAAAAGGATGAAGATAAGGAAAACATAAGCAGTCAAAGACCTTAAGCCAAGTGTAATTAGGAATGGACCTAAAGAGTTTTCATATGGGGATATATTTTGCAAAATAGAAGTAGGTAGTCTATTTATAACGTAGGTAGCAGCTTGAAATGCATAAGCCCAGAAGCTAAAAGGAAGAGAGGCATTGGCTAGTATAGATAATCCCATCTCAACAATGTGTATGTGCTTCCTTTCAACAAGACCATTTTGTTCATGTGTGTGTGGACGGCTGTATTTGTGAATGATACCATGAGTGATAAAGAATTTTGTAAATGAACAATATTCTCCCTCATAGTCAGATTAAAAGGATTTAATCTTTGTACCAAATTGGTGTTCAACTTGTGTTTTAAAGATTAAGAACTTGGAAAATGCTTCTGACTTGTGAGTTATAGGGTAAATCCAAGAGAATCGAGAAAATTCATCAACAAAATGTATGTAATATCAATAGCCACATTCAGATGGAATTGATGAGGGGCCCTATATATCACTATAAACTAGTTCAAGAGGAGAGTTATAAGTTGTAAAAGAACGGTGAAAGGTAAGTTTGTGAGTTTTGCTAAAAGCACATGAAAAAAGTAAAAGGATCTTTATTATTGATAAGGATATTACACTTTCTCATAACAGTTTTGACAATAAGAAGAGAAACATGACCAAGCTTATTATGCTAGAGATTTACATGTGAGTGGACTAAAATTGAATTTGCATGGATGGAATTTATATTAGTGTAAAAACATGTAACATAATTAGTAGAAGTGCTGAATGGTTCTGCAAAATTATTGGCTGCTGCAACAGAGGCTAACTTTAAGAATTGTGGAGTGTCTCAATAGACTGATTTAGAGAGAGCAGTAAAAGCAAAATCTGGAATTTGGGTATTGTTGAGATTAAGATCAAGAACATATAAACCCTTATGTAGTTCACCTGCCATGAGAATTTTCTGAGTACCCACCTATTTTACAAGACAATTAGTAAAGTGAAATTCAAGAAAAACATTATTATCTATAGTAAACTTTGACACACTTAAAATGTTCTTTGTGATACTTAGTACATGTAACAAATTTAACAAAATAAGAGAAGAAGAGGAAAAGGGAATTGAGACATGAGAGTGGCCTATGACATTAATTTTTAGACTTATGTCGTCACCAACATAGACCTGCTCTAAAACATTATAGGAGGATTTTTACTTAGATTAACTGAATCAAAGGTAAGATGATGACTAACTCTAGAATTTGGGTACTAATGAGAGTCAGCTATTGAGTCACAAGTTACTACCATTCAATGCTTGTTATGATTGGAATTCACATAATGGTATGGGTGTGATTCTAGAAATATGGAGCTTGCTGTATATCTTTTGTCTTTGCATGTTGCTGTTGAAAATTATGATCAAATCGATAATTGCATGTTCAAACCATGTAACCAATTTTTCCATAGAGTTAACATTGTTGAATGCGTATTTTGCCTCCAGAATTTTGACCTTTGCCTCTCCTTCTTGGATAAGAGTCTTAAGTATTGCCTTTTTGAAAACTATTGGTGTAGTTGCTTTTAGTGTTAAAGTTGTTACCCTTTCCATTCTTGAGAGCGAGGTTGGCCAGATTGGCAATTACTTGATCAACTACTTGTGTGTGTTTTTCTAATTACGCTTCTTGTGTCATGAGTAAAGATTCAATATCTACCACAATATATGGATCTAATCTTGTAATTACAGAGGTAAGAAATGGATCATAATCCTCTGTGAGACCTTTAAAGATTGCCTCTATATGTTTTGATTTTGAAATAGGATTGCCTATAGTAGTAAATACGTCTACTATACCTTTGATCTTTGGCAAATAGTCTACCATTGACATATTTGCCTTCTTGGTGCTTCGCAGAATTGCTTTATATGACTTGACCTTTGCTTGAGTCTGTGAGGCAAAGAATGTTTGAGCATGGCTCCATATCTGAGAAGTTGTATCATAGCCAACCATTCTTGCAATCATGGGCTTTGTTATTGAGGAGAGTAACAAAGAAAGAAGTAGTTGGTCTTGTCTAATCCAAAATATGTATTCTTAATTGAACTTCCTTTTACTTCTGTCTTCCTCATATTGAAACTTCATAGGGATTTTCAGTAGATCTTCAAGAAAATGCTCTAACTCATAGCCTTTGATTGTTACCAAAATTTATAGCTTCCATAGTAGAAAATTATTTGAATCAAGTTTCATTGAGATCAAATGGTTAAAAACAGTGAGTTCACTCTTTTGCAGCGTTGGATTTTGAACTTCCATTTGAAGATAGCTCTACCATGAAAGGTTTAGTAATGATATAGAACAAAGAAGAAATACTGAATATGAAGGAATACTCTGTATTGATTCAATAATTAATTTGAACCTCTTGGCCACTAATATTTATAGCTTTGTTATAACAGAAACCTAACTAACTGGCTTTAGTTATAACATAGCATAACTTACTTATTCTTATAATGCAGATAAATGAACAAGCCATGATTAGTTCTATCATGCAATAGTTTTACATGTGATTGCATCCACTTTTCGATTATAGTGAATTACTTCTTTGTATAATAGTTCATAATCGCCTGAAAAAACACAATCTCAATAGAGCAATCAAAGAAACCATGCTTTGTTTCACTAGATATCATATAATATTTAAAACAACTAACACCTTTTTCTAATTCATATAATGGCATTATGTTCTAGAAACAAATTATACGAACTTGATAATATCCAATAAATATAATGAAATAGTAGATATAAGATAAATATCTTAAATATTCCAATTTCAAATTGCTTTGCATCCACTTACTCTACACTTAGTTTTCCTTTTTGATGGAGTTTGCACATTATAGACACTTGTTATTCACAAATTGATAATGCACCCATGTATTGGTTTCCCTTACTTGGTGTTTTTGCTGCATCAAACTTCCACTTCCTTTCTAATAAGCTGGATGAATTTAGGGAAGAACTTCATCATATAACACTTGGATCAAGCCATCTCTTTTTCTCTTCCAATTCTTTCTTGAGATTATCCCTCATCTTTAAAGAATTATCACTCTTTAAAATTGTTAGAAAAACAATAGGAATAGAAAATCAAAGATAGGTTTTGAGGCATTGAAATTTACTATTTTTAAAGATTGATTGCCTATATATGGAGATTTATAGATAATGCTCTTCCAAGATACAATAAAGCCTTTAAAGAAACACTTAAAAGAACTAAGCATTTTTTTTTAAAAGAAAGTTATTTATAGGTTTTGAACAATAATCTTTCAATAGTCATGTCTCTTTATTTTGTAATAGACATGTTTATTCTTTATTAACAAACATATATATTTTCTTTTAACGGTTGTCTTTTAATAGATGTGTATGTTCTTTATTAACAGACAGATCTATATTCTATTAACAGGTGTCTAGTTCAACAAACATACCCATTTATTTCATTTTAAATTTTAAATAATTAAATTAAGACTGTCAGACTTTATTTCCTTTAGAGACCTAAGGCGTAAGTCCTAAGTTTAAGTTAAAGTCTTTTAATATATATATATATATATATATATTAAGTATTTTGGACACATTAAATGAGTTTACCTTTATAGACCTTTGAATAACATCTTTTCCACCTAAAGGGCAACTTTAAATCTCACTCTATATTACAAACTATATAACAATGAGAATAATTCAGCATTAAAAGATTAATAACATTGTTAATTTTGTAATAGTAACTTGTTCTTATTTGTATATCCAAAATTGAGCTCATTGATTTTTATTGTAAGCAAATTATCTGCATTTACTAGAATTATTACACATTGTACATTAAAGTGAGTCATGGCTCGAGGTTCCATCCCACTATTCTTCCTCTACCACATCACAGCAAATGGTGTGAAATGCATTATTTTCTTTTTTTAGTTTAGTAATCAAAATACACCGTTTTGATTACTAAAAACAATTTGTTTTGATAAGAATCATCAGCCTTTTATGATTACATGAAACACAATGTACTGAATTTGCCTCTTGCCCTGCAACGCATTGTTTCAATGTGATGAAAAACTTTGCATTCCATTTGTTTTAGACACACGAAATATGGAGGGAATTATTGGCTCTAAATTCTCTACACTTCCCTTCTGTTTCATCCATTTTCATTGCTCTAGGTGCATCACACTTGTATCTTCTTCTACATTGTATGAGCTCTCACAAAGTGCATTTTCCATCTTTAGAGGTAACCTTGTCTTTTCATTGCTTTTATTAATAATGGTAGCTTATGAGTTATTCCATGGTTTAAGGAGAACTTCTGCTTTATTTAACATAATGTTATGCATTTCCTTTACTTTCCAATGACAATTTAAGTCTAGATGAAACAAAAGCAAATAACTTTTCAATCATCTATTTTTTTTTAACTTAGTCAAAATGATTTAGCATAGCATGGAACGTAAAAGTGCTTATTTCTTTTGTTCTAATTAACATTTGATATGTATTCGGATTGATGGATTATTTTTTGCATCATGTTAAATTCCTACTATGGTAGAAAGAAACTTCTTCTAATTTATGCAACTTTGGTTGAAAGAGGAAAAGACTAATAAAATAAGGATGGATCATCCTAGGTAGGTGCTAACCACATTCCATTAATGAAATTATGTCTTGAGTTAACATTATTTTAGAGCAATTTTTATTAATGAATTTTAAGGAAGTTGTTTGGAAGGCTAGAGTTGGAATGGAATTTGATATCAATGAGGTAGCTTGAAAGTTTTAAATTGACTATAGTGGCACATATGATTTTAGAGTTAAAAAACAATATGCTAATAAAAGGAAGAAAGATGGGGCCATAGCTCCATGCTGATTTGTTTATTGCAAAAAAGGCCATTAACAAAAAGATAAATGAGATTTTCTAACTACCATTCCTCTACATGAGACTAGAATTGGCTATCAAGTAAGATTGGAACTTACATAGAAGATGGAAAATTGCAAGTGCATGAGTTTGTGGAGGAGCATAACCACATCCTTCATCTTCCCAAAACAACATATATGTTGTCATCCTGGTGTAAAATATATGAGGTTCAGGTACAGCAAATCAAATTGGTTAAGCATTTTAAGCTTCTTGAAAGAGCCTTATTTCAATTGATAAGTATACAAATAGGTGTTAGACTGATCTCGATTATACTATATTAGATGCTAAAAATTATATTTAGTCCATAAGATAATAGAGTATGGTATATGGGAAAGTTGATTGTCTTTTGTAGTATTTCCAATAATAATTGGTGGACAACCCATCATTTTATTATATGTATTAGATGGATGCTAAGGAATAAATAATCAATGTTTTTTTTTAGGTGAATGCAAGGATTTTGCTTAATTATGGTTATTTTGCCAATGTGACTCCCTTGACACTATCCATTGCACCAACAATCATATAGATCACTAGTTGTCTTTGCAAGATTTAATCATTTTAGATAAATGGTGATTTTTGGTATTACATTGTTGTATGATGAAACTGCAAATTTATTCAAGTGGTTGCTTAAGACTTTTTTGGAAGCATACAATAAAAGAGGCCTCAGACTATCTTCATTGATTAAAATTAGCAATGGCCAAAACTCCATGGGAGGTATAGCCTCAAACTTGTCATGGACTATGCATATAGAAATTAATGTTGAATGGCACAAGGCACTTAGAAAACTTGATGAAAAATAACTTTTATATTTTAACTGACTTTAAAAGGTGCATGCATGAATATAATGAAGAAGTACAGATTGATAAGGCATGGATTAAATTACTTTCAAATTATGATGTTGGAGGAAACATATGGGTGAGATCAATATATAGCTTAAAGGAAAAGTGGGCAACTTGTCATATGAACAAAGCTTTCACCTTAGGCATGCGAAGCATATAAGTAAGTGAAAGTTTAAACTTAGACATGAAAAGTTGCATGAATCCAGACTTGGATATAATTCAATTGTTCAAGCACTTTGAGTAGGTTGTAGAGAACAAGAAGTATAATGAGTTGTGAATTTAAGTCTAGATATAAAGTACTAATGTTGACATGTCAATATTTTCTTATGATAGTTTGTACTGATTTACACCTCTAAAGTATTTAAGTTTTTCCAATAAAAGTTTGACCTATATTCAGCAACTCATATAAAGCATAGAAATGAAACTCAACTATTGTTTGAACATATTATTTCAATGGTTACTTAAGGAGGAGAATGGAGTATTTTGTTTGATCCTCGGGACAAATCCATTACTTGTAGCTATTGGAAGTTTAAGACATTTGACATACGATATTACCAAGCTTTAAAGGTGTTTGATGTAATGGATGTTATAGTTGTTCCTAATCAGTACTTTTAAAAAAGTAGACCAAATAGGCTAAAAGTGTTATTATTCATAATGGTAGAGGAGGAGAGGTTGAGGGGGATGTGAGGCTTGCTAGGGTATAACAGTATAGACAACTTTATACCCAACTTATAAGGTTAGCTATTGAAGCCTTTGATTTTGAAGAAGACTTCTTGTTTGTTAACAAAGCGGATGACAAATTATGCAAAAAGTTAATGGAGACCTGTTTAAGGAAAAATAAACTAAACAATGAAACTACAACACTAGTTATTGAATGCATTGCACAGCTAAAGAGGTTCGATATGATGCTTGGTTTAAAGCATAAGAGACACTTCATGGGTTGGATGAATCTTCAAACAAGAAAAAAAAGAAAACTTGCCACTATAAGATATTCGTAAATACACAAATCTACTATATATATATATATATATATATATATATTTAGTGACTTCAATGCATCCTTAAGTCAAATGCAAACTTATTATTTAAAGAACTTATAATTTGAATGCTTACATATAGGTTAATACATCCTTAAGTGAAATGTAAATTACTAACTCCATTCTAGCACCTTATACATACTTGGAAGCAAATGAGAGTCAACTTAGTTTGACTATATTAGTGATGGTAAGTTCATTCATGATACTAAAATGAGAGTTGTTATTGATCAGTTCATTAATTACATAATGTGGTTTGTGTCCTTTTGAATATAGGACCTTAATTGTCATACATAGTCATGTTATGCACTAGCACACTATGGTGATATCTTAAATGACATTCCATTACATTGAACTACTTAAGTTTGTACAAAGATGTCAATTAATTATTTTTTGTTACCAAGAGAGCTATCACTATATGGCATGGAAAGCAATTTGTTATATTTATACTGATATAAGCAACATTCAAAGAAAGGAAAGTTTAACTAAATATTACACTAACTGTCATGCACTAGCAACTTATCTTAATTTCACACATTGCACTAACATTGTGTGAACTTTCCAAAGTTCAACTAAATATTACACCCACTATAATGCACTAGCAATTTATCTCAGTTTCACACATTGCACTAACAATGTGTAAACTTTCCTTTCTCTACAAATGTATGAGCTTTCTTTTCTCTGCACTTGAAATTGCAGAGAAAGGAAAATTCACATGTTGCTCAATCAATTCATCTCAATTTCACACTAAATATTATGCATAACAATTTATCTTAGTTGTAGGGCAATTATCTTAGCATCTTATCAAGTGAATTGCCATACTAAGCTACAAATTTCATTAACAATAAACACTCTTTTAAATTTTCAACTAGTATGTACCATTTTAAGTGATTTTATGTCAATTCCAATTTGTTCAAAGAAAGGTTTATTTATGTTAAGATAGGAAGAATCATACAGAAATTGTTAACTTAAACTCACGAAATTAATATAATTAAAATTTGACTCACTAATGATACATATAATCAATGTTTCTAAAATTGAATCGACCATTAAACTATTAAAGATACTAGTTCATAGTTCATTAGTTCAACTGTAGTCAAACCATTGTCTAACAAGTAATAATTTTATATATATATATATATATATATATATATATATATATATATATTAATTTTATATATAAAAAATTTAATATAATAAATGATACAAAATTAATTTTCTTTCTTTTTTCTAATATATATAAGAGTCAAAATAGAACCTTGAGGGGAAATCAAAATTGTTGTGAGACTATACTCTTTCTTTAACTTCATAAATGTGTTGATGTATGGAAGATATGAATATTTGCTTCAACTTCAACTTTAACTTTACCTCATTTCATTTACTAGTTATATGATTCAACACCAAACCAAATATTCATGGAAAGAGCTCATTGTATAAAGAGCATTTATGCAACACCCTTCCTTAAGATATATATAATAGTACTTGTCTTTTTTCACTCCATATTATAAAGTTACTAGCTTCCTTTGTTCATCTTTGGTTGATTTAAATTCAATAGTTAAATAATTAAAACTTGGAGTATTAACCAGTAAGCCTCGGTCTTAGAGTATTAATAGTCAAATTCAATAATTTCTAGCTTCCACTATTAGTTTTTAGAAGCATACAATTGTAGAGAAAACTTGGATATTCAAAAGCACAACTTATCACTATAACTCCTAACATGCTTAGTTGGAAATGGGGAAGGGAAATCAATGTGGGATAGAGTTTACGGTTAAGTGGTTGTAGTTTTTAATGATAAAATGGTAGGTGTTACCAGATTAATGTAAAATAAAGAAGTCCCACATTGATTAATTGAAAATGATAAACTAAGTGATGTATTTATAAAAGGAAAGGAAAGGCAAGGCTCCTAACAAGTTTTTTGGACTAGGCTGGTGTGTAGTCAACATGGCATATAGTCCTTTTTCTTGGTTTTATCTTTTAACATTAAGCTAAGTAGCCATTAAATCGTCAGATTTTACCAATCATTAATTGATTTACCTAGTTTTGATTGATTTTTTAGTTTGCTAATTTTATGGCCTTAATAAAAACTAGATTGTTTGTCATACCATCATAAGATATACAAATATTTAATATCATCTTCCATTAACAACAACAATTCCCTTATATCAATACTTTTGGCAATGGTTCTTATTGTTATTAAAACATCAATTCCTCAAATTTTGTATAAATAATTATCGTCAACATAGAAATCTCAAAATTCATGACACACAAGTTTACTAAGCTCAAATCATCACAAAAATGATCACAAATGTTGAAGGTTATGGCATATGCTTCAAAACACCATACTTTGCACATTTGCACATACTAGATGATAGATTTAAAAATTTATATCTTAAGCTAAAAAATTTTGATTCTTGCAAATTATGTGTTTATAGAAAGCTTAGGACGTGAAATATATGATATAAAAATTTCAAGTGAAATTGAGTTCATTTGGCCTATGAAATTCAATGGAATAGTACTTGCTATTGAAATGGAATTCATAAATCAAATCTTAAATTTTAAAAATGCATATCTTGGGCCACACAACTCTGATTTACACAAACTTAATGTCCATGGAAAGTGTATAATGCCAAATATATTGTTTTAAAATTTCATGAGCATTAGAGTTCATTTGGCCCCTCAAAGCAATGAAAAACGAGATCTGAATTAAATGAATAGTGCACAGGATTGGCTTCATTTTTCATCCAATTTTGAAAATTCATAATAAATTTTACAAAGATAAAAAAATTATATTCTTTGACTCTATGGAAAGCTTTAAATGAGCTTTCATTCAAAAAATTTGTCCATTTGCTCAATTTTTGGTTCAGATGCAAATTATGGCTCAATGTGATGTAATTTTAGGTCCAAGATCACTTTAATTCATGTGACTACTTAGGCACGTCTTAAATGACAAACATAGTATATATGACTAGTTTAACATGTCCCAAACATCATGCAAGCTGATTTCACTTCTCACTTACCATTACATCCATGGTACATACACAGTCAATTTGCATAATCTTCCACATTTCCATTCAAAAATGATACATACATTATAATTCCATACTTTTAAATATGTTGAAAATGTTACATCTCAAATTAATCATATACATCCTTTTATATATAACAAAATGCATAAAAACCTACACTATTGTCAAAGTAAAGCATTTCATGTTCTCTAGTCTCCATCCTTGCTTTCTTGATGATTCCCTAGATATAATTAGAAATAATATAGAAAAGAATGAGATTCAAAAAATCTCAATAGCTTATTCATCATTCAAGCACACATATATGGCATGTTCAATGTAATATTTGTTCTTTTTGTAAACGTAAAAAATGGGTCAGATATAAAAAAAAGTCCCATAAATAGAAAGATTTAAAGCCAAATAAATTAGGATAAAATTTTAAATAATAGAAAATGAGAATAAAATGCTAAAGATGCCCAAAAACTAAAGCCAGAAAAGCAAGAAAAATTTGCTAAAATAAGTTGGGGGCATTTTTGTGATTTTTGGTAAATTTGAAAAACTTATAAGAGGGCTTTTTAAAAGAGAAATTTGAACTTTTTAGGGTTCTCAAAAGTCCTAAAAATCATGGGAACCCCCAAAATAATTAAAACTCCTTTGGTGAGTGATTTTGGTAAAGGATTGACCGAAACTTTGATTGAATAATTCAGAATGGTTTCGAATCCAATTTGGTGAAACCAAAGACATTTTATAAGTTAAAGAATCTAAATTTTATGATGAAAAAGATGGGTCTCGAAAAGGAGTTGAAATGAGGCTAAACGAATAAACCATAATTTGGGGACTAAAATGAAAAGTTGAAAAGTGGGTTAACTTTACCTTTTTGTCTCCTTTATATGTTTAGTCACTGTTTGTAACACTATAATTTTCTAACTTAATATATGCTACTTCCATGTCTTATCATGAATTGCACAAGAGAGTAGGAAAAATAATATTAAAATAATATATTATTTGGCGTTACATCGTGTATAAAAATTTTATTTGATGTTACATAGACCATGTGAGCTCGTACATTACATTCTCATATTTAATTACATGAATGCAACTCATTTGCATCATTAAAAGTGGTTACAACTTGTGGACACCAAAGGGAAGCATAAAACTCATACTTATATTTTTAGCCATAAATTTGTCATTTCTATCACAAATATTGGAAAATCATAACTAATTTTAGAAAAATCAAAATTATGCATTCTTGGTCATTTTGAAAAGCTACACATGTTTAATTTATACTAAAAATATGTTCAGACTATAATATCCAAATAGAAAATGTTTGACATTAAAAAAGGTCCAGAGGTCAGGCTGTTCACTGGTACTGTTATAAGTTTTTGCAACAAACTTTAAAAATGTCCAATTAATTTCACAAAAATCCAATCTATGCAAATGATAAAAATATGGAAAGAAGTGGATGTTATAAAGGTAAAAAATAACTCCAGACTAGTTCAGGCATGTCCAGACCTCGAAACCCAATCAAACAATAACTGAGGTCAGTTGGGGTGCCTGATACTGGGTAGGATAGGATCTTTAAAAATTTATATCTCCCTTTCTAGACCTCCAAATGAGATACTTCTAGTTGGCACAAGTCACTGGGAATATCTAGTTTCTCCATATAAATTTTGCGTGACAATTGAACATCATTTAAGCCTTGTGTGAGAGAAATCATTTTCGAACTAAGTGAACAGTGCATCAGACCAAAATTAAAATTTTTGCCAACTTTGAAAATTTATCAAATATTCTCTAGAACTCTAAAAATTCTATTCTTTAACTTTTCAGAAAGATCTCAACAAGCTCAAATTGCATGCCAAATCTCAGATCAAGAAGAACTCATTTGGACAAAAAGTGGTATAGGGTTCTAAATTGGTCAATTCTTGGTCCATAAAAGATATTAAAATATCCAAATAGCTTTTCTTGGTGTTTGGCACCTCTTGGGCAAGTCTAAAAGCATAAATATAACTTGTATGAGCTGCCTAAATGATCCCAAACCTCATGCATCTTAATTTGGCCATCTCACTTGCATTTGTGCATTAATACATCAAGTCTTTAAGAAACTAAAATTGCTATTCCATCCTCAAATTACATTCTATCATTCACACAATATAATCTCTCATTTCTACATCATGTATATACATAATTACACATGTTCAAAAGGCCATAAACTATATACAATAATAGATTACATCATTTGACATCAAGTGGCCTTAAAGTAACAAAATTCTAACACTTTAGTGTCATGCTTTCATTTCTTATGTGGTTAGCTTCCATTCCCTAACTCTCTTAATTCACCTAGCATGTTAGAATATTGGAGAGGAGGGGATGAGATTCAAAGAATCCCAATAACTCATCTCCCATTCAATCATACATAAAAGATGCAAAACAAATTTTACAAATACATGCATGGGCATATGAACATGTACAAACATTTAAGAAGCAATTCCTACATTTAAGCAAGTCATACATAACATACAAAGGCTTGCCAAGCAAGTAGATTGGCCTCACCCATTTGCTTGTGGATTTTAGACTTGCTTCATCTATTCTTTAAGAGGTTCTTGGAATAACCTTACTCTTGGGAGTCAACTTCACTTTTGGGAGACTTTTTACTTTGTCTTAACTAATCTTAAGGGTTCTTGGCTCATCTTCACTATGGCTAAGGGTTCTTGGCCTCACCACACTCAAGCAAATCAAAGCAAACATCATAAACATCATTTGGAAAACATAATGCATCATCATGACACCATGGAGTAAGAGCTCATGTTAGAACATTTTTCATAACTTAGAATATATATACACATATTCAAAGATAAGTAAAGCAAGCAATCATGCATGAGAGAAGGTGGAGAGAGCAACCTTGGATACAACCGCACACTTTTTCTCTTGGATTTCCTCCCCCTTCTTTAACCTCACACACATAATGGTGTGAGAATGATTTCTCTTGGTCTAAATACAATTTATTGAACTTAATTAGGTTCATGAAATTAATTTTAAGGCCACACAACTTGCTTAGATTTTAACTTAACCTATAAACCCCTTTATGGTTTAAAAAATGCATCTAATGAAGTAACACTTATCAAATAAATTCTAGACTCTATTCTTTCCTTTCAATATGATTCTTGACTCCTTTTAAGTCTTTTGGAGTCATCACACAATTAAAATAAAAGGCCTAACTATATATTGCTTCTTTAGGTCATATTATGGAATAGAAAGTACCAACTCATTCTTTAGGCTTCCTAAATTTTTTCCAAGATGTTCCCTCATATTCATTCATCATATATGACTCAAAAATGGGTTTAAAAAAATTTAAAACTCCTCCTAGGTATATGAACCTCTCTTGCTCAAACCTATACTAGGTTTTAAGCTCTATGGACTTTGTTTTGTTTCTTTGATGGAGGAAGCATATGGGGAGACTTCTAGGGATTTTAAGAGCTCATTCAAACACTTATTTAGGCATAAAAATTAAGAGATCAAATCAGATTTTGTAAGGAACACTTGAAATCCTAGAATTTGCATATTAAATTTCTATGGTTTTTTATTAATTCTCTTTACATATTCTTAATCTCTACACCTTTTTGCCTAAGAATCACCCTTGGTTTTGCCTAAAAACCAATCCCTCCTAGGGTTTCTTAAGTAGGGCGAAATGGTGGAGGAAGAGGAGCAAGGGATAATAACCATGGAAGAAGAAATTATCTTGTTTTCTTACTTTTTCTCACTTTAATCTTGTCTTCTTTGGGCTCATCTCTTCAAATCTGAATTTTTCCCTTAATTTCTCCCATAAAATAGATTTATAAATTTCATTATAATTAGAGAAAATAAAGGAGAACGGAGGAGAAGAGGTTTGGAAGGAGGAAAGTATGAAAAATTACTAAGAATCCATACCTTTTTGCCTTAATTTCTTCTTCTTCTTCTTCTTTCCCTTTGGTACGCCTAAACCCTAGCTCTCTCCTCTAAATTTGGGCAGAACAATATAAAGCTATGTGACTGTGAGAGTGGGGCGCCACTTATTTATAGGTAGGAGGAAGAAACACTTTTCAAAAATTTTCATTTTGCTCTTCGTTCTTAGCATTTTCATTTCTAATTCGTTTCAACTCTTTTTTTAGAACCATTTTTTTTTTTCATTATAAAATTTAGGTTCTCAATTTAGTAAAATATTTTTGAAATCATTCAAATCAGAGCTAAAACTTTCTTGAACGAATATGTCAAAATTTAGGTATACCGACATTAGAAAATATTCATCGGAGGGGATTTAACTGTCCCAGGGCTTCCCATGATTTTTAAGGCCTTTAAGAACCCTAGAGAACTCAAAAATTTCATTTAAAAAGCCCTCTTGTGTGAATTCCAAAAATTGCTCAAAATTACAAAAATGCCTTTACATTTCGTAAGTTTTTTATAAGAAATTGTGTCTTCATTCTACCTCTATTTTCTTTCCACCTGAGCTTAGAATTCTCATTTTTAGGAGTCTAGAATGTTACTCAAATTTTTCAAGACCTTAACTAATTTGTTTCAAGGGACTTGCTTTGAAAATATGCTCGTTTCCGTCATTTAACAAAAATCGGACGTTACACTACTCTAACCCTTAATCACATTTTTTTGGTCTGAAATAAAGATGAGAGACTAGTAGCAACTAACACATAAGGGAGGAGCAAAGAAAGAGGGAAAGAGCTTGCAAAAAGGTGAGAAATTCCTCCTTCACAAACTTTGTTTTCCTCCTTCCTTTTTTTCTTTCTATGGTTTTGATGACTCATATGGGGCTATTTTGGGTCTAGTTCAGAGGGAGAAGATTAAAGTTTGAAAGAAAAGCCTATTGCAATGGAAGAAGCCTTTGGAAAAGTCTTGAATCAAGGTAATTTTCTTAGTTATCCTTGCATCTCCTTTTTGCTCTTCAAGGGTGTGAGTTTGTCTAGCCTATGGCCCATCTAAGAAGAGGTAAATTCTAACCTAACCAAGGAAAAAGCATAGGTTATTGAGTGTGAAAAGCAAGAATATGCAAAGAAACCCAATCAAGATGCATTAGAAATTAAGTTAGCACAACTTGGGATTTTGAAATAAATGATAAAATTTGAATTTTTTTCTCGAGATATTCTACCTTATGTAAAACATAGTATGAGTCCTTTAGACCTCTAAGAAGCTTTACATGAGCCATTCCTTTTAAGAAAATAAAGACAACTCTATGGGCTTCATATACTTGCTATATCTTGGCAAGTAGGCTTAAAGCGCCTGGGAAGAGTTTTAAATTGTTCCAAGGTTAGAATGGGACTAAATATGATAGAAGGATATTAAAGAAAGCCTTGAAAAAAAATTTAGAAGCCTTGGTTTGTGAGATAGAGGTATAGGCTCTATAATAAGACATTAGGAAGCAATTACTAGCTAGGCTCCTTAAAATGAAATTATAATGACTCCAAGGAGTCTAAATGAAGTTAAGAGACTTAGATTAAGGGAGAAAATGGAGCCAAGACTATGAATACCCATAGTTATTTCATTAGGTCCTTTTATGGAACCATAATTGTGTCTTAGAACCAAGTGAGCTTCCATAGTAAATGCATAAAGTTAAAGCTTGTTCCCATGAGTGATCCATGTCTTATTTGATGTGATTAGGCTAAGAGAATGAAGTGCCACCCAATTCCATAAGCTTGGGCAAAAAAGGGAAGAAGAAAGTCAAGGAAAAAGTATGTAACATTGGCTCTAAGGTAGCTCTTTGACATTTCTCTCATGGATTCTTGTCTTTGGATGTGTGTATGTATGTTTATACCATAAGAAATGTTTTTAGTTATTTCCTACATGCCATGGTGCCATGATATTCTTGAAATATGTTCTATGAATGTGTTTTAGCTTAAAAAGGTATGGTGATGTCAAAAGTCTCTTAGTAAGGGTGAGGATGAGCCAAAAGTCCTTAGAATTAGGTGAGACTAACCAAAAGTCTTAAGAAGAGTGAGGTTTAGTAAAAAATCCAAAAGAAAATGGGTAAAGCTAAACCAATGCCCTTAGAATCCTATGTATGTTATGTATGAATTTCTTAAACATGGAAAATGTTATGTACATGTTCACTAGTAGCTAAAAAGCCATGCATGTATTCTTTGACATATATATGCATCCATTATATATGTTTGAAAAAGTTAAGAGCTATTGAGATTTTTTGAATCTCACTCTTTCCCCTCTGTATGCTTATTCATGTCTAGGTGAGTCAAGAAGTCCAAATAAAGGAGACTAAATGCCTTAGAGTATGATTCTTGACAAAAAGGTAGAAAAATAGGCAATTTGATAGTATATTAATGTCAAGAAATGTATCCATGTGATATATATGAGATGTAACCATTTGAACAAGATTAAATATATATAATTATGATGTATGTATGAGTCTTGAAGCTAAATGTATGGAAATGTGAGAATTTGCCACCTTTGTGCTAGTATGTGCTTGTGTATGAATGCAAGTGGCATGGTGAGTTTGAGCTCCATGATAATTTAGACCATTTAGCATGCTTCCCTAGGTTGTATTTATGCTATAGGACGTGCTCAAGTGGCTATAGAATAAGAGGAAGGTCAAATGGCGCCTTATGATCCCACTTTGATCATCAAAAGTGAGCAAATCATGAGCTGCACCAAAGTCTAACCAAATGGATAAATTTTTGCATGAAATTTGGCCAACGACTAGAGCTCATCAAGATCTTTTTACAGAGCTAAAGACCATCTAATTTGGAGCTCTAGATAATTTATTATGATTTTTTAAAATTGGCTAAATTATACAAAATGGTAATGTGTACTATTTATATGGTCAAATTATGTTTCTATGTTACTTTTAGGCCAAATGAAGTTCAATGCCTATGAAATTTTACAAACATAAACTAGATACCATAAGCTTTTATAGACACTGAGATCACTCTATTTGACGCTCTATAAAAGGAGAACTGAATTTTTAAAGTTGGAGTCACTCAAGCTAAGAATGTAAAATCTCAAATCTTTGACCTATAAATAGTGTAATACCATAATGCACTGGCCTCATTAGGCTAGTGTTTATGCTTGATTCCATTTAATTTCTAAGAAGAGGAATAAAATGGTAGCATTTTATCACATTACATAGGGCTTAAAATTTCCATTTCATGTTACATGAGCTATATAAACACACCAACATCATTCCCTACTCATACTCCATCTATTCAACTCATACATATTATAAAACAATCTATGAACCACGAATTTGAAGTCAAAAACCAGAAAAATTACAATTGACTTATGGGTCCAGAATTTAGGATTTTGGCACTAACTTTGGAAAATCATAATTAATTATAGAAAGATCAAAATTAAACAAATGATAGCTTTCTAAAAAGCTCTAGATGTCAATTATAAGTTAAAAATCATTCCAGACCATGAAACCCTAGCTAGACCATGATTAATATAAGAAAAGATCAAAAGGTCTGGTTGCCTAAGTTTGTTATCATAGATTACTGATATGAACTTTAACTGACATTCAAAAACATACACCATAGGGAGTTTAAACCATTCCAAGGGTTTTTAAAGTTTTTAGGGCCTTTGAGAACTTTAGGCAACTCAATCTTTTCATTTAAAAATCCCTCATTGGTGTTTTTTTAATTAGGTTTTGCGATAGCGAGAAATAACTCTCACTATTGCTAGAGCTTCCCGATTGTTCTTACCACAGCTGGTGCTATTGTCAGAAATTCCCTGAATTTTATATGGGCCACTAACTTGTTATAGTGAACTGGCATCCTTGCTATAGCGAGTAAGCATTCTAGCTATAGTGAATAGGTATCCTAAATATAGCGAGGAGACTTAGAAAAAAATTCTGAAACTTTGAGTTTTCATTTTTATGAAAACTCAGATGTTACAAATAGGGCCTTATTATCATCATAAACTATGTAATGCATGGACTCAAACACTACTCTATATCCTTTATCATATAATTGACTAATACTAAGTAAATTATGTTTCAGAACATCAACCAAATAGACATTTACTAATACAGTAGTTATCATTCAACTCAACCTTACCAATACTTATGATTTTACCTTTCCTTTTATCTTCAAAAGTGATGGATCCTTTATCCTTATGAATAAAGGATAAAAACTTTAAGGGATCTCCAGTCATATGCCTAGAGCCGCCACTATCTAAAAAATATTAATGTTTTGATATCCTTTCTTTTAAGAACCTCTATAAATAATTTAATTTTTCTTAGGTACCTAAATTTTTTTGGGTCCTTTGAGATTAGTCTTGGGTGCTACAATATCCTTTCGAATCCAAACCATTTTACTTTTTTTACATTTAGCATATGTGACCAACTTTATTACAGTGAAGACACATGGTGGAGGATGTTGACTTTACATAGAAATTCTTATATAGTTTTATATTTTGTTTTCCTTTTCCTTTATATCCAAGACTAGATTTATCAAACATGTACTGTTGCTTCCCTAGAGCATATTTAGGTTTCCTTCTTCTTTTACAAAATTAGCTAAATCTTTAGTTAGAGAGACAACTTGCTATTTCAAGTCTTTTTTATTCTTCAAGAGCAAACTTCAACCTAGTTTCAAGAATATGAACATTCTTTTCTAGTTTGTAGTTAACTTAAAGGTGGTCCTCATATTTGGAAAACAACTTCTCAAAATTAGCAAAAAGTTTATTGAAAGTTTTATCAAGCTCAGTGTAAGAAAGAGGGATTTCATTTTATACCTCATTATCTTTAAAAGCCATGATGTACATTGTTCTAGCTCCACTTCTTCTTCTTCATCATTATTACTCCAAGCTGCCATGACCTTTTTCTCTGCATAAGACCTGATTGGTTTCTTCTTCATATGTGGACACTCTGATCTAATATACTTACTCCTTTCACACTCATAACAAGTAATTGAGATTTTTCTTTGCTCTTTTCTTTTGTAAGAATTTTTTAAGGTGTTTCCCTTATTCTTTCATAGCTTTTTTTTTTTTTCCTTTTAGCATACTTATTTAATCTCTTTAAGAAAAATGCTATGTATTGTGCATTTAATTCTCTATCATCTTTTTTTATGGATGGTTCTTCTACAGCAATAGCCTTCAAAGCTACTGACTTTCTTCTCTGCTTTAACTTATGCCTTTTAAGGTGGCTTTTTTTGTAGGCAATGAGGATACATTGTAGCTCATCATAGGACAATGTTACTATATGTTCACTTTTAATGAAGTCTACCTTAGGTTGCCATTTTTGTGGAAGACACCTGAGAATTTTGTGATTGAACTCAATATCTATATATTTTAATTAAGTGATTTAAGATCACTTATAAGCTTAGCAAATCTAGTATACATTTCCTTAATGTCTTCATTTTCCTTCATATGAAACAATTCATATTCATACACAAGGATATTTAAGGTGCTTTCTTTGACTTTAGAGGTTTTTTTATGAATGACCTCCAACTTTTTCCATATTTCTTATGCCTTTTTATAGTTGGATATATATTTTATTGTACTCTACTTCACTAATGGCATAAATTAAAATATTCATTGCATGATTATTACATTGAACTAATTTGATGTCATCCTTATTCGATTTTTTCTTGGCTTGTCAACAATTTTTCCAATCACAAGGCCTATCTTCTTAAGCATGTTGGAGCCATTCCCCTACCAAGTAGTTAGTAAAATGAATGTAAATCTTCATCCCAACTTTCCAACACGAAAAGTTCTTTCCATTGAAGTAAGGTGGCCTTAAGATAGAGGATCCTTTAAAGTAAGCTCCTTCAATATATGAGCACCATTTTATATAAATACAAAGTAAGCACTTTCTCTAGGCTAGTTAAATGCAAAGTTAGTGAGAATAGCTTTGGTACCAATTGATAAGCATAGTTAGAAGGCGTCAAATAGGTATGGTATGCAAAAAATATAAATAATAAAAATTAATGCATACATAAAAGTGAGAAAGGCAAAAGTGGAGCAAGTTGACTAAAAGTGGAACGATCTCCAAGAAACAAAGTGAAGTTAGCTTAATAACATCAAATAAAGAGAGTTAAAGAGAGAGAATACAATATCGATTTATCCTAATTCAACCTCTCAAACATATATCTAATTCCCTTAAATTCTAAGAGATTTTCTTTAATCAAATAACAACAATTACAAATGCCAAGTTTTACGTGTTTACATCCGACATAGGTTTTCTTAATCTCATCTTAAACTAATGCACTTAGGGTTTTTTACAACTCGCCTTCAATTCACTCTTACACTAGAAGTTACAAAACAAGACAAATGGGGAATTTTTCACACCCTAAACAAAATGATTACAATAAAGTTCAATAAATGCTCTTGAAAGCTAATAGACCAAAAACTCATAATATTCTCAAGAAATAAATGCTTTTAAATGCTTGAATAATTATTTGATGATTTGCTTTTAAGTTTTCAATGCATTTATATCTCTTTGCCAACTTTTAGCCATTAGAGATAGTGTCTCTTTTAAGAGATGGAGCATTTAATGTAGTTGCTTTTCAATGGAATAGTGGATGTGTATCTTCAATGTTCAACTCTTCTTCTTCAATGACAATAAGATCCTTAGTGTGTTTATCTGAGCAACTCATCCTCTCTTATATTTGTAAATGTTATTTAATGTTTGTTTTATGGTCAAATAAAAAGTACATACTATATCTTATATAGAAATGGAAAGATACAAAAGAAAGAAAGAATGTATAATGTAACCCATAATTCTCTAGCTTATCTTATACTATTTCTATACCTTATCCCATGCATTTCACAAGAAGGTAAAAGAATGGCATTAAAAATAATGAATTAATTTGCGTTACGTAGCGAATAAATTTTTCATTCAATGTCTGTGAACCATATGAACTTATTCATCTCATTTTCATATTTAATTACATAAATACAACTCATAACCATCCCAAGAAGTGGTCTAGAAATTGTGCACATGGAGTGAACATATGAAATTAAATGGTGCAACCTCAAACAGAATTTTTAGGTTACTGTCATAAATTTTGAAATATCATAACTAATTCTAAAAAAATAAAAATCAAGTATACTTTACCATTCTGGAAAGCTACAGATATCTACTTTATGCTAAAAATAATTCTAGACTAAGATAGAGGTGTCTAACTATTAAAAATTGATAGAATAATACCAGAGGTCATCTGTTGCTACTGGTACTACCCTTCAACTTCAAAAATTCATATATCCCTGGTCAAATATCTAATTGGGATGATCTCAGTGACTATGGAAAATTTATTATATCTAGTTTGTACTAGTAAAATTTTTATGAGTATTGGATATCATTTGACCCTCAAATGACACAGCCAAAGTTACTAACTATATGAATAGTGTCTGCATTAGTTTAACAGAAAAATGACAATTTTGAAAAATCATAATTAATTTTATAGAGTTCCAAATAATTTAGTCTTTACCTTGCCAAAAAGCTCTAGATGAGATCTATTTTCATGCCAAATTTCATGGGCAAATTCGTTCATTTAGTTAGATCTTGACATTGGGTTCCATTTTGGTTATTTTTATGGCTTCTAATGGTGTCAAGGTGTCCATAATTTCTCCTAAGACTCTTGTGGCCACTTGAGTACATGGAAATGCACCAAAATGGCCTATTAAATATGTCTCAAAAGTGCATAAACCTAGAATTCAAAAACTCACTCTCTCACCCCAAGCCATACACAAGAAGATACATACTAGTTTTTGTCATTTCATACCCAAAATGTGCTATATCATACATATGGTATTAAATCTCATATATACATGATACATTTACATATTTACATGTGTTTATGAAGTCATGCAACATATACAATGAGAAGATACATCATATACCACTCATATGGCTACAATTTAGCACATTTCCATACTTTGTTGTCAATCTTCATTCTCTAAATTTGGTGGCTTCCATTCCTTAGCTCACTTGGTCCATCTAGACATGTTAGACATGTGAGGAGGAAGGGATGAGATTTAGGAATCCCAATATCTCATATCCCTTTCAATCATACATAAAGAATGCAATTCAAGTCTTAAAAATGCATGCATGAGCATAATGGAAGGTATGATCATTCAAGAAGCATTCTTAGCATTTGAACAAGTCATACAAAGCATAGATAGGCTTGCCAAGTAAGTGGATTAGCCTTACCCATTCTTTTTAAGGTCATTGGACTTGTTTCACCCTTTTTCTTAAAGGCCTTAAACTAAGCCTTACTCTTGAGAGACTTTAGACTTTGTCTTAACCATTCTCAAGAGTTTTTGGCTCATCCTCACCATGGCTAGTGGGTGCTTGGCTTCTCCACACTTAAGCAAATTAAAGTGAGCATATAAAACATCATTTGAGAATATAACATCATATTATGGTACCATGGCATATATATACATGCTAGAATACTTTTCATAGCTTAAAACACATCTACACACATTCAAAGACAAGGTAAACATTCATCCATGCATGAGAGAAAGAGGAGAGAGCTACCTTTGTTACACTTGTAAACCTTTCCCTTGAATCTTGAATCCTCTCCCTTGGCCTTAAATACACAAGGGTGTGGGATTTGTTTCTCTTGGCCTAAACACAATATATGGAAGCCAACTAAGTTCTTGAAATCATTTCTAAAGCTATACATCTTTTTTAAACACTAACTTAGTTTAATAACCTCTTTATGGTTCTAAAATGCACATAATAAAACAAAATCTATCAATTGAGTTCTAGGCTCCATTTTTTCCTTTCATTTATGATTATTGACTCCTTTTAAGCCTCTTAGAATTATCACACAAATAAAACAAAGAGTCTAACTATATGTTGCTTCTTTAAGTCATATTATGGAACCTATAATTCCATCTCACTTTCTATGATTTCTAAAATTTTTCAAGACTTCTTCTCATTCTCTTCCATCATATATGACTCAAAAATAAACTTGGAACAAATTAAAACTTCTCCTAAGTGCTCTAACTTATCTAGGCCTTAACTATGGAGCATGTAAGCACCAAGTGAGTTTGCTTTGTTTTCTTGATGGAAGATGCATGTGAGAAGCCTTCTAAAGATCTTGGGAGCTCATCCAAACACTCATTTAAGCCTAAGAACTATTGTATCAAATCAGATTTTTAGTGAAACACTTGAAACCCTAACTTTGCTATCTTGAAATCTAATAGCTGTTTGATTGTTTCTTTTGCATATTATTATTCTCCTCCCTCATTTTCCTAATATTCATCCTTGGTTTACCTAGAAATCCAACCCCTCTTAGCTGGTTTCATAAAGGGAGAAATTGAGAGAAGAAGAGCAAGGAAGATTAAGTTGAAAATTGGCAAAATACCTTGGTTTTCTAGGCTTTTCTTACTTGTTACTCACTTTGCTTAGCTTCCTCTCCTCAAATTCGAATTTTCCACCTTTATTCTACCCTCCATACAGACCCAAAAACATCATTAAACCCATGAAAATAAAGAAGAGAAGAAGGAGAATCATTTGGCTAAAGAGAAAGCTTAAATTTCTATGAAATTTCCTACTTTTTTCTTGCTTTTTCTCCCTTCAAAATCTCCTCCTTTGGTGCGCCTAAGAGCTACCTTATTTCTCTAGTTTGAGGGCAGAAATGAGTTGATCTAGACATGGGGAGAAGAAGCATGAATAATAAAGAGGGTTTAAGAAGGTTCTATTTTCCAAAGTTTTCAATTTTGCCCTTTCATCTTGATATTTTTGTTTTGGTTTTGTTTTAGCTCATTTTTAAGAACCGTCTTTTCCATCATAAAATTTAGGTTCTCAATTTTATAAAATGCCTTTGGAATCACTCAAATTAGAGCTAAAACCTTCATAAACAAATCTGTCAAAGTTCGGGTCAACCGATGTTAGAAAACATCCACTAAAGGGATTTTAACTTTTGGGAATTTATGAGATGCGTAGTGAAAAATTAAAACCCTAAATCCCTTCCTAAGGATCCATTAATGTTGTTTAAATTGAGTAGATCTAGAAATATTTACCTTTTTCTGTCGGATCATAGGAACTGATCTATAGATTTGCTCCCTCTACCGGTATCCATACGAACAGATACTCAACTCGAACAGTGTGCTAACGCCTTTTACCAACGTCCATATACGTTCTTGGTAGAGAAGAGACTCTCCTCTTCCTCTCTCTCTCTCTCTCTCTCTAGGCATCTCTGTACAGTATCCGTACATTTTCTCTCTCTAAGCATTCGTACGACGTTCGTACGCTTTTTATCTCTAGGGTTTTTCTTTAATTCTGTAATTCTAGGAAACCCAAGCCTCCTACCTTTTTATAGAGGTATTTTATTAGGGTTTCAGATATATTTGTTTAATTTAAAATATATTATTTTAAATCAAATCAAATAGATTAGTTTAAATTTAAATCTATCTAATAGATTATATTTAACTAATTATTTAATTTAAATCTAGAACTAAATTTAAATTTAATTTATCTCATAAATTAAATTTGAATTATCATATTAGTTTAAATTTAAATCTATCATATAGATTTGAATTTAAAACTAATTGATTTAAATTAATTAAAGGATATGTATATATATATATATATTTTGAATTTTATAAAAAATATATATCAAATATATATTTATTTATTTATACAATTCTTTCACCCTAGATTGAATGCGACATTTAATGAATCTAGACGCAATTTTAGATTCAATGAATTTGGACATGACATTCATTGAATCTAGGCGCAATTTCAGATTCAATGAATTTAGACATTTTAATTCGAGTTGACTCATTATTGTGTATGACCCTGTAAGCCCATATGATGTTGGCAGTGAGTTAATGACACTATTTGACCCACAAGTCACAAGCGGCCTCTAACAAGATATTGTGACTACCCAAATCATATAGGGACTGGTGATCCCATACAACCAGTCATATAACCCTATCACATCTCTTTTGTCACATGATATCTAGATCAAGTATGAGGCATGGAAATGTCATCCTCATCTTACTTGATCATCGCTTTCTCGATCTACGTGCATACTAACAGTACAAATGGAAACCCTTCTATTCGAGCATGGCCATGCATTTCTCAGTCTCACTCATCAGGGACCCAGAGATATCTCTCTATTAATCTGAGAGACAAATCTTATTTTGACTACTTATCTTCCTTTACATGAATTCTACTATACCTGATCATAGCCTTTATGATCATTCGGTTAAAGATGACTTTTGAATATGCCAAAAAATATTATTTTTCCTGTTGGAAACTATGGTGATTTCAAGTTTAAGGGCTCAGTGATACGGTTAATATGAGATACGCTTATGACTTAATTCATGTAGCTATTTTATAACGAGTCAATCCAGTATCTTGTTCCTTAACAAGTGCCTATGATTTTGATTCGTATCTTTATACATGACTAACACATAATCATCAATCAAAATCATACTAGTCTTAGTTCATCATTGTTCCCACAATGATGATTGACTAGGGATATTTAGGATAATCACTATGATTTATCTAAGGATATTATATAGAACATGCAAATAATAATAATAATAATGTAATAAAAGAAAACTCTTATTTCTTACTAAAGTATAATGTTTGCAATACAATGATTGGCCTAGGGTACAATCTCCAACAACTCCCACTTGTACTAAGCCCAATCGTTGATGTGTCTAATACCTATTGACCTAACGTGATGCTCATGCTTTGCCTGTGTAAGCGGTTTAGTAAGTGGATTAGTAACATTATCATCAGTTGGTACTTTGCATATCTTTATATCACCCTTATCAATAATTTCTCTGATGAGATGATATCGCCTGAGTATGTATTTGATTTTTTGATGTAACCTAAACTATTTAGCCTGTGTTATAGCACCATTGTTGTCACAAAATAGATTTATTAGATTTGAGATGGTAGGCACCATTCCTAATTCAGTGATGAACTTTTTAATCCAAATGGTTTCCTTAGCTGCATCTGATACTGCTAGGTACTTAGCTTTTGTTGTAAAATCAGCTATTGTGCTTTGCTTAGAGCTCTTCCAGCTGACTGTTCCACCATTCAAACAGAATACAAATCTTGATTGCGATCTAGAATCATCCTTGTTGGATTAGAAACTTGCATCTGTGTAATCATTTACAACAAAGCTCATCTTCCAATCCTCCATAGACCAAGAATACATCATTAGTCCTTCTTAAGTATTTCAGGATATTCTTGACAACAGTTCAATGACTCTCACCTAGATCTGACTGATATCTACTAGTTATACTTAAGGCATATGAGACATCCCATCGAGTGTACAACATAGCATACATAATAGATCCAATAGCCGAGGCATATAGAATCTTACTCATATGATCTCGTTCATCATGTGTACCAGGACACTAAGTTTTGCTTAGATTGATGACATGAGACATGGGTATATAACTCCTTTTTGAATCTTGCATATTAAACATATACAATACTTTGTCTATGTAAGTGCTCTGATTTAGGCTGATTAGCCTCTTGGATCTATCTCTATAGATCCTTATCTCTAGAATGTAAGTGGTTTCGCCTAAGTCTTTTATTAAAAAACACTTTTCTAACCAAGTCTTAATATTCTGCAAGGTAGGAATGTCATTTCCAATTAGTAGGATGTCATCAAATTAAAGCACTAAAAATACAATTGTGCTTCCACTAACCTTGTTGTAAACATAAGGTTCATCGATATTTTAGATAAATCCAAAATCTTTGACTACTTCGTCAAAGTGATGATTCCAACTCTGAAATGCTTGTTTCAACCCATAAATGAATTTTTGAAGCTTGCAAACCTTCTTAGAATCCTTTGGACATACAAAACCTTCAGGTTGTGTCATGTACACATCCTTAAGCAGCTTCCCATTAAGGAATTATATTTTGACGTCCATCTGCCAAATCTCATAATCATAGTATGCTGTAATGGCAAGAAGAATCCTGATTGATTTAATCATGGCAACTGACAAAAAGGTTTCATCATAGTCTATACCATGGTTTGTTTGAATCCTTTTGTAATCAATTGTGCTTTGAAGGTATGCACTTGGCCATCCATGTTGATTTTCTTCTTAAAAACCCATTTACACCCAATGGCTTTTATACCTTCAGGTGGGTCAATCAAGGTCTTTACTTGATTATCAAACATGGATTGCATCTCAAACTTCATGGCTTTTAGCCATGTCTCAGAGTCTGATTCCACTACAGCTTCTTGATAGGTAGTTAGCTCATCTTGATCAACGAGCAACACATCACGACTTTTAGTTAAAAGAAATCCATAACTTTGAGGCTGATGTCATGTCCTATCAGACCTTCATGGGCCTTATATTACTTGAGTAGGTTCAACAACTTGTTACGAGTCTTCTCTTTTTTCCATCTCTGGCTCAATGCGATTTTGTGACTCTCAAACTTCTTCAAGATGTATCTTACTCTCATTGGTTCTTTTAAAGATAAATTCTCTTTCTAGAAAGATACTATTTCAAGCAATAAACAATTTATTCTCATTGGGATTGTAGAAGTAATATCTTTTAGTTTCTTTAGGATACCCCACAAAAAGACATTTTATAGATTTAGGTGCTAACTTATCTAAGGCTTATTGTTTAACATATGCTTCATATCCCTAAATCTTGAGAAAAGCTAAACTGGGCTTCTTCCCAGTCCATATCTCATATAAGGTCTTTTCAATCGTTTTGGATGGGACATGGTTTAGTGTGAACGCAGCTGTTTCTAATGCATAACCCTAAAAGGATGATGAAAGATATGTTTGACTCATCATAGATCGAACAATATCTAATAAAGTTCGATTTCTTTGTTTAGAAACACTATTCCATTGTGGTGGTCCTGGTGGGGTCAATTGTGAGATAATTCCATAATTTCTAAGATGGTCAATAAATTCTTGGCTCAAATATTCACCACCTCGATCAGATCGAAGTGCTTTAATAAATTTACCAAGCTGATTTTGTACCTCATTTTAGAAGATTTTGAACATTTTAAAAGATTCAGATTTGTGTCTCATTAAATAGATGTATCCATATCTACTATAGTCATCTATAAAAGTAATAAAGTACAAGTGACCACCTCTGGTAGCAGTATTTCGTGGACCATATACATCAGTATATATTAAGCCCAATAGGTCAGTGGCCCTCCCACTACGCCCAATAAAAGGTGCCTTAGTCATCTTTCCTAATACACAAGATTCGTAGGTGTCAAATGATTCAAAATCAAATGAGTTGAGTAGTCTATCTTGATGGAGCTTTGAAATGCGTTTCTCATTTATATGGCCTAGACGACAATGCCATAAGTAGGTCGGATTCAAATTGTAACACCATAATATATTAACTCTATTTAGCCTCCCTCTAGGCTCGATTCCATATGATTTCCAAAGAACCAGTACCAACCGTGGCATTTTTATACTATAAAACGGGATTTTAAACACTCATCTTCTGCCCCATGGGTCCTGTGAACTCATCATTCACATTCTCTACTCACACTCCATTTATACAACTCATACATAGCATAAAACAAGCCATAAGCCACGAGTATGGAACTAAAAACCAGAAAAATGCAATTTCTCACATGGGCCCAAAAGTCATATTTTTTGCTCTAACTTTGGAAAATCATAACTAATTATAAAAAAATGAAAATCAAGAAAAATATAACTTTTTGGAAAGATATAAGTGTTAAATTTATACTAAAAATAATTCCCAACCACAATCTCAGAGTTTGGATCATGTTTGACATCGAAAATGAGACAGAGGTCCGGCTGTCCCTGTTTCTAGTGTAGTTTACTATCATAAACTTCAAAAATTCATAACTAAATCCACAAAAATCCAATATCGGCAAACTATACGAATTTGGAAAGCTACATATGTTAATGAGAGGAAAAAAATAAGTCCAAATTAGTTTAGTAGCCCTTAGATCTCGAAAATAGATGGAACAGTAACAGAGGTCGGATGGCTTCCTTGATGCTAATATAGAACTTTAGATGGTTCGTTCTCTCTTTACAGACCTTCAATTTAGTTGATTCTAATTGGTATAGATCACTATAGTTGTCTAGTTTATTTCTATAAAATTTCATGATATTTGGACTCCATTTGGTCTATGAATGACATAGATTTATTTTCAGACTAATGAAACAGTACTATGACCAAACCATCAAATTTTCTCAATTTTAAAAATTCACCAAATATTCCCTAAACCTCCAAATATTACCCACTTTAGCTTCTCAAGAAGCTCTCTACAAACTCTAGAGGCATGCCAAATTTCATAGCAAGAAGAGCTCCTTTGGTTATACTTTGAAGGAGCTCACAAATTTGGCATTTTTGGCACCCAAAACAGTTCAAATGGGTCCAAATGGCCTCCCACATGTTCTCACACCTCATGGACAAGTTTTAAAGCATGAAAATAGTATATATAACAGGTTCAAGTGGTCCAAATCATTATACATCTCAAACTCACTATGCTACGGGCCAAAATACACTATCACATACAAGCCACAAAAAGGGCAATTCACACATTTTCATTACTTTGGCTCTCTACATAGTTTGTACATCATATTTCCATACATTTACACTTGCTACAATATTTACATCTAAAAAATAGTAGGTGCATATTCATTTTGGCACCACTTTATAACAAAAGAACTAAAATAAGCTAACATCTAGCTAAACATGCTTCTAGACTCCTTGGTGTGCACTTGAATCTCCTTGAGCTCCACCTAGCACGTTAAGATGGGAGGGGGAAGGGGTGAGATTCATGGAATCTTAGTAGCTCATGCACTTATTCAAGGAAGTAATCAAGGTATATAACAAGTCAAAGCATGTGAATAAGCATCTAACCATTTACAATCATACAATACATGTTGTACATGCTATGAAAAACATATCAATGTCACAAATGAGTTCTAAGGACTTTTGGTCTAGCCTCACCCGAGTTTAAGCACTTTTGGATGGCCTCACCCGATTTTAGGGACTTTTGACTTGGCCTCACTCGGTTATGAGACTTTTGGCCTTGTCTCACCCATCTCAAGGGACTTTCGGCTCTACCTCACCCATCTCAAGGGACTTTTGGCACTACCTTACCCGAGCAATTTTCACAATCCAACACATAAGCATATGAGTACTAATGCATCAAGGCAATAACATATGGCATGTCTCACACAATTGCATATACACAAGCATACAATGACTATTACATCCAAGAATGCAACAAGAAAGAGTGGAGAGAGCTACCTTATGAGCCAACACAAGCCTTCCCTTTCAATTTCTTTTCTCCCTTCTTGGTTTCACAATCACACCTTGATGGAGGTACTTCACTTGAGCCTAGACACAATCAAGAGCATGAAATTACTCTCATGCAAAGAAACCGTCACAAAGCTAGGAGATTAAAGCCCTACTTCTTCCCTTCTTAAACTTTACTAGCCCTTCTCCTAGTTCTTTGCATTTCTCAACTTAACACAAGGGTTTCTTGTTCATTCTAGGTCAGACTTCCTCCCTCTCTCTAGAATTTCACCACCTCTTCTTCACTCTCAAGCTCTACTCAAGGAAAGCAAAAAAATGCAAGAGTGGTTTCCCACTTTCCCTCTTCTGACCCATGCCTAAAACCCAATGAAGTTCACAAGCAAAACCATAGAAAGAGAGGGCAAAGAGAGAAGATCAAGATTCTAAGAAGAAAAGAGAGAAGCTTGCTTATCTTTCCTTTGTTCTTCCTCCCTTCTCTTGGTCTCTCTCACTCTCCACTCCTCTTTTCTCTCCTTGGGTCGAAGTCTAGGTCAAATAAGAGAGAAAGAATGAATTGGAACGTTTAAAAAAGTCAAATTCTTCCTTTTTACGCTTTTCGGGACTAACCCTCGCTATAGTGAGATTTAACCTTCGCTACGGCGAGCACGTATCAGTTTCAGACCCCCGCTTTCGCTATGGCGCGCACTACGGCGAGCAACTCCCTGGTTTTTGTATGGAATACCCGCACTCGCTATAGCTAGAAGCATTTTCGCTATTACGAACAGCTACTCTCGCTATAGCTAGACCATTTCTCGCTATAGCGAACAGGTACATTCGCTATAGCTAGGCTGTAACAACCGGGAAAAAGAAAAGAAAAGGGAAAAGAAAGGAAATGAAAGCTGGAAATTTTCGGAATCCAGAATTTCTGCCAAGTCCTCTCGCAATAGCGAGAAACGGTCTCGCTACAGCGAGAAAGCTAGTTCGCAATAGCGAAGGCGATTCTAGCTATAGCGAGTGCTGGCAGCAGCCCATACAAAAACCAGGGAGTTGCCCGCTGTAGCGGCGCCATAGCGAGAGTGAGGTCTGGAACTAACGCAATTTCGCCATAGCGAGTGGTAAATCTTGCCATAGCGAAGGGAATTGACACGAGCTCGCCGTAGCGAAGGTTACACCTCGCCATAGCGAAGCCAGATTACACGAGCTCGCTATAGCGAAGGTTAGTTTTCGCCGTAGCGAGAGTCGGTCCGGAAGAGAGTAAATAGCGAGATTTAGACTTCATTAAACGCCCAAACTCATTTCTTCTCTCATATCTGCCCTAAGCTTCGACCCAAAGAGAGAAAAGAGGCGTGGAGAGTGTGAGAGATCAAGAGAAGGAAGAAGATCAAGGGAAAGGTAAGGTAACTTCTCCCATTTCTTCTTAGAACTCTGATCCCCTCCCTTTGCCCTCTCTTTCTGCGGTTTTAATTGTGAAAATGGACGGATTTTGGGCATGGATCAGAAGAGGGAAAGTGGAAAACTCTTTTGAATCCTTGAGTTCTCTTTGAAAATGAGGTTTTCCACTACCATGGGAGCTTGAGAGAGAGAAAGGGGTAATGGCATTCTAGAGAGAGAACCCTAGGTTGTATGTGATATAAGGATTGCTCTAAATTAAATTACAAGAGAGTAATTGCATGCTTTTGGTGTGTCTAGGCTCAAGTGAAATACTTACATCAAGGTGTGTTTGTGAACCTAAGGAGGGAAAAGGAGACATTGAAAGGAAAAGCTTGTGTTGACTTTGGCTCCAAAGGTAGCTCTCTCTTTCACTCTTTCTTGTTACATTCTTGGGTATGATAGTCATTGTATGATATGTATATGTTGAATGTGTGGAATATGCCATATGCTATTGTTTTGATGCATTGAATGTCAATATGCTTGTGTGATGAGTTGTGAGAATTGCTCGGGTGCGGTAGTGCCGAAGTGCCGAAAGTCCCTTGAGATGGGTGAGGTAAAGCCGAAAGTCCCTTGAGATAGGTGAGACAAGGCCAAAAGTCTCAAACGAGTGAGGCCAAGTCAAAAGTCCTTAAACTCGGGTGAGGCCATCCAAAAGTCCCTAGACTCGGGTGAGGCTAGACCAAAAGTCCCTAGAGCTTAATTTTGGCATTGTTGAGACTTCCACAGCATGTACATTGTGTGTTGGTTGATTGAGAATGGCTAAGTGCTTACTCATATGCTTTGACTTGTTATATGCCTTGATTGCTTACATGATTGAGTGCATGAGCTACTGAGATTCCTTGAATCTCACCCCTTTCCCCTCCCAACTAATATGCTAGGTGGAGCTCAAGGAGAACCGAGCACCCACCAAGGAGGCTAGGAGCATGCATAGTTAGGGATATTACTTTCTTTTGATATTTTGATGTAAATATGATGTAAAGTGGTGCCAAATGGAGATGTTCCCACTATTTTTGAGATGTAAAGTTTGTAACACATGTAAATGTATGAAAGGATATTGTATGACCTATGTTTATAGCCAAATGAATGGAAATGTGGGTTTTTACCCCTTTCATGCATGAATGAAATAGTGTATATTTGGCCGTAGCATAGCGAGATTTGGATGTATGATGATTTAGATCATATGGACATGTTAGATATACTAGTTTTGTGCTTTTAAACTTGTCCATGTGGAGTGAGAATGTGAGAGAGGCTATTTGGACCCGTTTTGGACCTTTGGGGTGTTAAAACCGGTATTTTTGAGAGCTCCGTCAAAGTATGACTGGATGAGCTCCGTTTGCCATGAAATTTGGCATGTCTCTAGAGTTTGTAGAAAGCTTCTTGAGAAGCTAAAGTTGGTAATATTCGGAGGATTATAGAATATTTGGAGAATTGTTGAATTTGGGAGAATTTAATGGATTGGTCATGTATTGTTCATCTAAACCAGAAAATGAAATCTGTGGCACTTTTAGACCAAATAAATTCCAAATGTGGTGAAATTTTATACACATAAACTAGAAAACCAAAGTGACTTGTAGGAACTGGAATCACCCAAATCGGAGGTCTGTAGAGAGAGATTGAACCGACTGAAGTTCTGTATCAGCATCAGTGAGCTTATCTGACCCCCATCACTGTTCCATCGGTTTTTAGGATGCAAGAGCTACTGAACTGATCTGGACTTATTTTTCTCCTCTAGTAGACATCCGTATCTTTCTGAATTGGTATAAGTTTCCCAGATTAGATTTTTTTAGATTTAGTTATGAATTTTCGAAAGTCATGACAGAAAGCTGCACCAGAAACAGTGACAGTTGGACCTTCCTCCCATTTTCGATGTCAAACTTGGTCCAAACGATGTGTTTATGGTTGGGAATGATTTTTGGTGTAAATTTGACACTTATAGCTTTCTAGAAAGCTAAAGTTTACTGCATTCCCATTTTTCTACAATTTCTTATGATTTTCCAAACTTAGAGCCAAAATATGACTTTTGGGCCCAAGTGAGAAAATGTAATTTTTATGGTTTTCGGCTCTACACCCGTGGCCTATGGTTTGTTTCATGCTATGTATGAGTCGTATATATGGAGTATGAGTTGAGAAGTTGAATGATGGGTTCACAGGACCCACGGGATGAAAGATGAGTATATGAAACCCCGGTTCATAGCGTGTAAATGCCACGGGAGAGTAGTGATCCTTTGGAAATCATATGGAACCGAGCCTATAGAGAGGCTAGGTAGCGGTAGTAGATTGAGGTGTCACATTTTTGGTATCAGAGCAATGGTTCAGGCACTTTTGCTCAAGTTTAGGCTCTTGAAGTATGTGAATTGCTTGTATTTGATGTGAATGGTCATGGAAGTTGTAGCATTCCACCTGTACCTCCCCAGGAGCCTGCTGCTCCACAGACCCAGACGCCTATCCAAAAAGTATTGAAGCAGTTTAGGCAGAACAATCCACCCTCGTTTGATGGGGAATTGGATGCGGATAAGGCGAAGGCTTGGGTGATGCAGCTTAAGAAGATCTTCTCAGTGATGGATTGTACCACTGAGCAGAAAGCCCAGCTAGCCACCTTCATGCTAGAAAAGGAGGCTGACAGATGGTGGGAGAGTGCGAAACCACTGATGGAGACCAAGAATATACAGATAAATTGGGAGACATTCTTGGTTGAATTTTATGAGAAGTATGTCCCAAGTTCAGTGAGGAAAAAGAAAGAGATGGAGTTCATGAGTTTGAGACAGACTGATGAGATGACTGTGGACCAGTATGTGGCCAAGTTTATAGAGCTGTCTCGGTATTCCTCTTACCTCCAGAGGTATGATGATGAATCCTGGAGATGTGAGCAGTTTGAGACTGGTTTGAGGCCCCTGATTAGCGATAGAGTCACTCCACAGTGGATCAGGAAATTTAATACTCTTGTGGAGGTCAGTAGGGTGATTGAGACGAATCTGCAAGTTATTATGCCTACTGCGACTACGGCTAGTCAGAAGAGGATTCCGGATTTGAAAAGGCCGAAACCAGAAGAGGGCTCTAGTTTGACCTATAGTACCAAGAAAAGAGGCAAGGGGCCATGGAGTAGAAGGCCGCAGCGAGGTGTGCCACCTCCGCGGGGTCAGTCATCCTTCCAGCAGTCTCCGGTGACATGTTATAAGTGTGGGAAGCCGGGGCACATTGCTAGACACTGTCCTCAGATGGAGACAGCGCCTCCTCCTAGACCACAGACCCAGGGCCGAGTGTTCGCCCTTACTCAGCAGGAAGCCAGCGCATCTCCCAGTTTGATCCAAGGTACACTGTTAGTGAATGCCTTTCCTGTAGTTGCTATGTTTGATTCGGGTGCTAGTCACTCATTTATATCTTATGATTGTGTGAGGAAATTGGGTCTGGTCGTTAGTGTCTTGCCATTTGACTTGTCTGTTGTTACCTCCACTGGAGGCCACGTGGTTACTTCCCATACTTGCTTAAATGTCACTGTCCAATTTAACCATTGTCATACCACTATTGATTTGGTTTGTATGCCTTTTCATGAAATTGATTTGATTATTGGTATGAACTGGTTAGCTGCAAATAATGCCATACTTGATTGTGAACACCGAACTATTTCCTTACCTGTTTGTGGGACCATACCTAGGGTAGGAGCAGAGTTATCCTTTATGACTACTGCCCAGGCTGAGAGATATTTAGAGTGTGGATGTCAAGGGTTTCTAATCTTTTTCTCTATTCGGGCTGAGATAGAAGAAGGGATAGAGGAGATCCCAGTTGTCAGGGAATTCCCGGAGGTTTTCCCTAGAGAGTTTGATTTTAGTGGCCTACCTCCTGAGAGAGAATTAGAGTTCCCTATAGACATAGTGCCTGGTGCTGGACCGGTGTCCAAAGCTCCTTATAGGATAGCTCCCGCCGAGCTTGCTGAGTTGAAAGCGCAGGTAGAGGAACTGTTAGAGAAAGGGTTCATCCGCCCTAGTGTTTCACCTTGGGGTGCTCCAGTGTTGTTTGTGAAAAAGAAAGATGGTAGCTTGCAATTGTGTATAGATTACCGAGAGTTGAATAAAGTTACCATCAAGAATAAATATCCTCTCCCTAGAATTGATGATCTGTTAGATCAGTTGGCTGGGGCATCTGTATTTTCTAAGATAGATCTTAGATCTGGTTACCACCAGTTGAGAGTGAGAACTGAAGACGTCTCTAAGACGGCTTTCAGAACGAGATATGGGCACTATGAGTTCCTTGTGATGCCATTCGGGTTGACGAATGCGCCTGCTGTGTTCATGGATTATATGAACAGGGTATTCAGACCGTATTTAGATCAGTTTGTGGTGGTCTTTATTGATGATATTTTAGTGTACTGATCTTTTGAGGAGCACGAGAGGCATTTGAGACTAGTCCTAGACACCTTAAGAGAGAAAAGGTTGTATGTCAAACTTAGTAAATGTGAGTTTTGGCTGACCGAGGTGCGATTCTTAGGTCATGTGATCTCACGAGATGGGGTTGCGGTGGATCCCCATAAAGTTGAGGCTGTGTTACAGTGGGATAGACCTAGAACGATCACCGAAGTCAGGAGTTTCCTAGGTTTGACAGGGTACTATAGACGGTTTATTCAGGATTTTTCTCGAATGGCCTTACCACTGACGAGGCTAACCAGGAAAGATACACCGTTTGTGTGGGATGAGAGATGTGAGAAGAGTTTCCAGGAGTTGAAACTCTGTTTGACCACTTCCCCTGTGCTGATTATCCCTGACCCTAGTGAACCATTTGTAGTTTATTGTGATGCTTCGGGCAAAGGGTTAGGATGTGTGTTGATGCAGCAGGGTAGAGTAGTGGCATATGCCTCGAGGCAGTTGAGACCTCATGAGGAGAATTACCCCACACATGACCTGGAGTTAGCTGTCGTAGTGTTTGCTCTTAAAATTTGGAGACACTATCTGTATGGTGCGACCATAGAGATCTATAGTGACCACAAGAGTCTGAAATACCTGTTTGATCAGAGAAAACTCAATATGAGACAGAGGAGATGGATGGAATTCTTGAAAGATTATGATTACGTGTTGAAATATCATCCGGGTAAGGCCAATGTGGTGGCAGACGCCCTGAGTAGAAAATCCATCCATGTAGCCCATATGATGATTAGAGAGCAGGAGCTCCTAGAGAAGTTCAGAGATTTGAACCTCTCTTGTCAGGTGGTATCGGGTAGATTGTATCTGAGTGAAACCCGAATTGAGAATGTCTTGAGAACCCAGATCTTAGATGCCCAGAGAGAGGATGAGTTCCTGAAACAGATCAGGAATGAGATCACCCAAGGTAAGACCTCAGATTTCAAGCTGTCTGAGGATGGTATGATAGTATACCGAGAGAGAATCTGTGTGCCTAGTCAGAATGAGTTGAGAGAAAGCATTCTAGAAGAGGCGCATAAGAGTAAGTATACTATCCACCCAGGTGCCACCAAGATGTATCAGGATGTGAAAAAGATTTTCTGGTGGCCAGGGATGAAAAGTGATGTGACAGAGTATGTGACTAGATGCCTAGTGTGTCAGAGGATAAAGATTGAACATCAGAAACCGGCTGGGTTGTTGCAACCTCTAGATATCCCTGAGTGGAAGTGGGATAGTATAGCCATGGATTTTGTCATGGGGTTACCCAGAACATCCTCTGGACACGATGCTATATGGGTAGTTGTGGATAGACTGACGAAGTCTGCACACTTTTTAGCTATTAAGGCTACTTATACACTGGATAGATTGGCCCAGTTGTATATCAGAGAGATAGTGCGACTTCATGGAGTACCCAATAGCATAGTTTCGGATAGAGACCCCAGGTTCACATCGAACTTTTGGAGGTCATTGCAACATGCCATAGGACGAGATTGCGGTTTAGTACTGCATATCACCCCCAGACAGATGGTCAGACTGAAAGGACCATCCAGACATTGGAAGATATGTTGAGGGCATGTGTGCTAGAGATGAAGGGGAACTGGGATGTGTATTTGCCGTTAGCAGAGTTTGCTTATAACAACAGTTACCATTCCAGTATCCAGATGGCCCCTTATGAGGCACTGTATGGGAGAAAGTATAGATCCCCTCTGTGTTGGGTTGAGTTAGGTGAGAGGAGTATAATAGGACCTGAGATTGTGGACCAGACCACCCGACAGATAGAATTGATTAGAAAGAGGCTCCTCACGGCCCAGAGTAGACAGAAAAGCTATGCTGATAAGCGTAGGAGGCCGTTAGAGTTTGAGATTGGAGACCATGTATTCATTCGAATATCTCCAATGACGGGAGTAGGTCGGTCAATGAGGGTAAGGAAGCTCAGTCTTAGGTATATTGGTCAGTTTGAAATCCTTGAGAAAATTGGACCCGTGGCTTACCGAATAGCCTTGCCTCCTAACCTAGCCCAAATACACAGTGTTTTTCATGTCTCCCAGCTGAAAAAGTATTTACTAGATTCCTCACATGTCATAGAATATGAGCATGTGCAATTGCAGGAAGATCTTTCCTATGTAGTGAAACCGGAGAGAATTGTGGATGCTAAGCTTAAACAGCTGAGAAGCAAGAGCATTCCTCTAGTGAAAGTGATCTGGAGAGGTCTGACATATGAGGAAGCAACCTGGGAATTGGCGGATGAAATGAGGCAGAAATATCCATAATTATTCCTTTGAGGTAAGTTTTTAAATTTCGAGGACGAAATTTCTTTTAAGAGGGGTAGAAATGTAACAACCGGGAAAAAGAAAAGAAAAGGGAAAAGAAAGGAAATGAAAGCTGGAAATTTTCGGAATCCAGAATTTCTGCCAAGTCCTCTCGCAATAGCGAGAAACGGTCTCGCTACAGCGAGAAAGCTAGTTCGCAATAGCGAAGGCGATTCTAGCTATAGCGAGTGCTGGCAGTAGCCCATACAAAAACCAGGGAGTTGCCCGCTGTAGCGGCGCCATAGCGAGAGTGAGGTCTGGAACTAACGCAATTTCGCCATAGCGAGTGGTAAATCTCGCCATAGCGAAGGGAATTGACACGAGCTCGCCGTAGCGAAGGTTACACCTCGCCATAGCGAAGCCAGATTACACGAGCTCGCTATAGCGAAGGTTAGTTTTCGCCGTAGCGAGAGTCGGTCCGGAAGAGAGTAAATAGCGAGATTTAGACTTCATTAAACGCCCAAACTCATTTCTTCTCTCATATCTGCCCTAAGCTTCGACCCAAAGAGAGAAAAGAGGCGTGGAGAGTGTGAGAGATCAAGAGAAGGAAGAAGATCAAGGGAAAGGTAAGGTAACTTCTCCCATTTCTTCTTAGAACTCTGATCCCCTCCCTTTGCCCTCTCTTTCTGCGGTTTTAATTGTGAAAATGGACGAATTTTGGGCATGGATCAGAAGAGGGAAAGTGGAAAACTCTTTTGAATCCTTGAGTTCTCTTTGAAAATGAGGTTTTCCACTACCATGGGAGCTTGAGAGAGAGAAAGGGGTAATGGCATTCTAGAGAGAGAACCCTAGGTTGTATGTGATATAAGGATTGCTCTAAATTAAATTACAAGAGAGTAATTGCATGCTTTTGGTGTGTCTAGGCTCAAGTGAAATACTTACATCAAGGTGTATTTGTGAACCTAAGGAGGGAAAGGAGACATTGAAAGGAAAAGCTTGTGTTGACTTTGGCTCCAAAGGTAGCTCTCTCTTTCACTTTTTCTTGTTGCATTCTTGGGTATGATAGTCATTGTATGATATGTATATGTTGAATGTGTGGAATATGCCATATGCTATTGTTTTGATGCACTGAATATCAATATGCTTGTGTGATGAGTTGTGAGAATTGCTCGGGTGCGGTAGTGCCGAAGTGCCAAAAGTCCCTTGAGATGGGTGAGGTGAAGCCGAAAGTCCCTTGAGATAGGTGAGACAAGGCCAAAAGTCTCAAACGAGTGAGGCCAAGTCAAAAGTCCTTAAACTCGGGTGAGGCCATCCAAAAGTCCCTAGACTCGGGTGAGGCTAGACCAAAAGTCCCTAGAGCTTAATTTTGGCATTATTGAGACTTCCACAGCATGTACATTGTGTGTTGGTTGATTGAGAATGGCTAAGTGCTTACTCATATGATTTGACTTGTTATATGCCTTGATTGCTTACATGATTGAGTGCATGAGCTACTGAGATTCCCTGAATCTCACCCCTTTCTCCTCCCAACTAATATGCTAGGTGGAGCTCAAGGAGAACCGAGCACCCACCAAGGAGCCTAGGAGCATGCATAGTTAGGGATATTACTTTCTTTTGATATTTTGATGTAAATATGATGTAAAGTGGTGCCAAATGGAGATGTTCCCACTATTTTTAAGATGTAAAGTTTGTAACACATGTAAATGTATGAAAGGATATTGTATGACCTATGTTTATAGCCAAATGAATGGAAATGTGGGTTTTTACCCCTTTCATGCATGAATGAAATAGTGTATATTTGGCCGTAGCATAGCGAGATTTGGATGTATGATGATTTGGATCATATGGACATGTTAGATATACTAGTTTTGTGCTTTTAAACTTGTCCATGTGGAGTGAGAATGTGAGAGAGGCTATTTGGACCCGTTTTGGACCTTTGGGGTGCAAAAACCTATATTTTTTAGAGCTCCGTCAAAGTATGACTGGATGAGCTCCGTTTGCCATGAAATTTGGCATGTCTCTAGAGTTTGTAGAAAGCTTCTTGAGAAGCTAAAGTTGGTAATATTCGGAGGATTATAGAATATTTGGGGAATTGTTGAATTTGGGAGAATTTAATGGATTGGTCATGTACTGTTCATCTAAACCAGAAAATGAAATCTGTGGCACTTTTAGACCAAATAGATTCCAAATGTGGTGAAATTTTATACACATAAACTAGAAAACCAAAGTGACTTGTAGGAACTGGAGTCACCCAAATCGGAGGTCTGTAGAGAGAGATTGAACCGACTGAAGTTCTGTATCAGCATCAGTGAGCTTATCTGACCCCCATCACTGTTCCACCGGTTTTCAGGATGCAGAGCTATTGAACTGATTTGGACTTATTTTTCTCCTCTAGTAGACATCTGTATCTTTCCGAATTGGTATAATTCACCTAGATTGGATTTTTGTGGATTTAGTTATGAATTTTCGAAAGTCATGACAGAAAGCTGCACCAGAAACAGTGACAGCTGGACCTTCCTCCCATTTTCGATGTCAAACTTGGTCCAAACGATGTGTTTGTGGTTGGGAATGATTTTTGGTGTAAATTTGACACTTATAGATTTCTAGAAAGCTAAATTTTGCTACATTCCCATTTTTCTACAATTTCTTATGATTTTCCAAACTTAGAGCCAAAATATGACTTTTGGGCCCAAGTGAGAAAATGTAATTTTTATGGTTTTCGGCTCTACACCCGTGGCCTATGGTTTGTTTCATGATATGTATGAGTCATATATATGGAGTATGAGTTGAGAAGTTGAATGATGGGTTCACAGGACCCACGGGGTGAAAGATGAGTATATGAAACCCCGGTTCATAGCGTGTAAATGCCACGGGAGAGTAGTGATCCTTTGGAAATCATATGGAACCGAGCCTATAGAGAGGCTAGGTAGCGGTAGTAGATTGAGGTGTCACATAGGCCATTTCTCGCTATAGCGAGCAGACTTAGAAAAATTTCAAGATTTCGAAAATTTTCAACTTTCTTCTTTCTTTTTCTTTTCTTTTTCCGGTTGTTACACAAATCATTTGACTTGATCCTTTTGGTAGTTACGTTATAGATATTTTCATTATTGGAAATTTCAAGGTTCAAGTAATAATGACCACCATGAAAATCACCATCCATATAAAAGATGTCATTAAAATAAATAGAACATTTATTATTCCCAATAACTGAAGTAAAACCTTCCTTATCTAAATAAGAAAGTGAAACAATGTTTCTACTTAAAACAGGAACATAATAGCAATTGTTTAAAACTAACAAAAGCCCACTGGGCAAAACTAATTCATAAGTACTTACGGCTAAAGCAACAACTCTTGCTCTGTTTCTAACTCGTAGTCTATTTTTTCCTTTTTCAGCTTTCTACTCCTTTTAAGACCCTGTACATTTGTACAAATGTGAGTTCCATATGCAGTATCTAATACCCATGTAGAAGAAGTGGAAAGATTAATTTCTATAACATAAATACCTAAAGTAATAGCCTCGTTATTCTTCTTATTCTTTAGATCTTTTAGGTAGAGCATACAGTTTCTCTTCCAATGATCGGGCTCATTGCAAAAGAAACAAAGTCCTTCCTTGGGAGACTTTGCCTTCTTAACTTCAAGTTTGGGTTTGGGCTTGGGCTTGGGCTTGTTTTGGTCCTTGGACTTATTGTCCGAGCCCCTTCCTTTTTCCTTGCTTTTACTTTTCTTTTTCATTTCTTTTCTTTTCTGAACCATTAAACTAGTGCTTGGCTTTTTCTTGATATTTTGCTCAGCAGTTTTAAGCATTGAATGCAGTTCAAAAATTGATTTTTCCATGTTGTTCATATTATAGTTTATGACAAATTGGCCATAACTTTTTGGAAGTGAGTTTAAGATCAAATCTGTAGCTAACTCTTAACTCATGGGAAATCCAAGCCTTTTAAGGTGATCAATGTAGCCTTTCATCTTTAAGACATAAGCACTAACTGATGCACCTTCAACCATTTTGCAATAATGTAAGGCCTTGGTAGTTTCATGCCTTTCTTGCCTCACCTATTACTGGAACATTTCCTTGAGATGCATAATCATCTCATAAGCCTCCATGTGTTCTAGATCTCTCTGAAGTTTTGGGATCATGGTAGCTAGCATCAAGCATGCTACATCCACAGAGTTATTAAGATGCTTAGTGTGGGCATTCTTTTAGGCTCTTAGAGCATTGGCTGTAAGCTTCTTAGGAATAGGTTGATCTAGGACATATGACTTTCTCTCTTGCTTAAGAACAATTCTCAAGTTCCTAAATCAGTCAAGAAGGTTGGTCCCATTAAGTTTGTCTTTCTCAAGGACAGATCGCAATGATAGTGTAGCAGAATTATTTGTTGACATTTTTCTACAAAAAAAATATGCAAAATTAAGTTAATAATCTCTCACTAAAAATTAACCATCAATTTAATTTAGTAGGCTAAGACCCATATTTCACTCAATTGTAAGTCCATTTTGGCAAGACGCTTAAAATTAAGTTATTTAGGTAGGTAACTTGTTTACCAATTACATCACATATAACTCTTAGATCTTTATAGAATTCCATCATCATATGATCCGGCATGTTTAATCCCATCTAATACCTTGAGACCCAAAACTATTTTGATAGTCCCAATTACGTTAAATTATTATAAACCTTATGAGTATCACTGTTACCCAAACTGTCTCACTAAGATAACCCAAGTATATCCACTTTGATGCAACATACACTTAGGCAATCAAAGCTTTAACAGGTGTTCATAAATGGGTGGCATATAAACTTAAAATTTGATTCGAGGGGTTTTATTGTTATTATTTCATTATGATTCAAATATTTAATCATTACATGATAATATACTACGATAGCATCTCATACATACATATAATCTTATCATGAAGTAAAAAATAAATGTGTGACAATATGGCCCCCATCTAACCTATCTCATCCCAAGCTAATGAAAGGATTCTTCTAGAATAAAAACTACAAAGAGAAACCTCAATTGAATATTTGAGGGGAGTGAGATGAGAAAAGAACATACATCCAGAATAAATAGAGAGAGGTATAACACGCAGGCTGTATTTAAAAAATTGCAAACCATAAAAACCTAGGGCCATATTATGCACCATACCCATCCAATTCAAACAAACATAATTCATATATAAAGTTACAAACATCTCATCTCATAAGAAATGTTGTAAGCATTATGATCTTAGTGTTAAATCATATTAGGTTGCACTAAACATATTTTCATATATACATATATGAGATTCATGTATCACATACATATATTATAAATTTAAATATATCCTATCAACACGTCTGGTTTCTTCATCATATGCAAATCGCATATTTGAAATCATATTTACATACATATATGAATAGGGATTGTTCATTCATGTCATGAAGACATGTTCGTAACATATATAAATATATATGTATGGGAAAACATGAAGAGACTTGTTAAACAAATTTGTAAACATTCGAATTGAACAATTTATAGTCCAAAATTGAACAAAATTTAAAATCAGATTCCAAATCAAATTCGAACCTCTTTGTAATTTGCACACATATGTTGCACATAATATTGAATTGTGGAGTTTAAATATCACTTATATGAAATCAAATTTAAAATTGATTTGAACATATATGAATACCATATTCAAACACTAATCATGTGAGCCCTAAGTTTGCATACTTATATCACATTGCAACATATTGCATCACATATAGGTCATGCGAAATCACAACAAAGGCAAAATTCATAGAGCTTCACACAAAAACTCAATTTAAAAAATTATTAACGCGGCTCTAATACCATTGTTGGGAATTTTTGGGATGCGCAGTGAAAAATTAAAACTCTGAATCCCTTCCTATGGATCCATCAATGTTATTTAAATCGAGTAGATCTAGAAATATTTACCTTTTTTATTGGATCATAGGAACTGATCTATAGATTTGCTCTCTCTACCGCTATCCACACGAACGGATGCTCAACTCGAACGGTGTGTTAGTTACCAACGTCTATACATGTTCTTGGTAGAAAAGACACTCTCCTCTTCCTCTCTCTCTTTAGGTGTCCATGTACAGTGTCCATAAACTTTCTCTCTCTAGGCATCCGTATGTCGTCCGTATGCTTTCTATCTCCAAGATTTTTCTTTAGTTCTGTAGTTTTAGGAAACCTAAGCCTCCTACCTTTTTATAAAGGTATCTTATTAGAGTTTTAGATATGTTTGATTAATTTAAAATACATTATTTTAAATAAAATCAAATTTGAATTAAATAAATTAGTTTAAATTTAAGTCTATCTAATAGATTAAATTTAACTGATTATTTAATTTAAATCAAGAACTAAATTCAAATTTAATTTATCTCACAAATTAAATTTAAATTATTATATTAGTTTAAATTTAAATATATCATATAGATTTGAATTTAAAACTAATTGATTTAAATTAATTAAAGGATATATATATATATTTCAAATATATAAATATATATTTCAAATTTTATAAAATATATATATATATATCAAATATATATTTATTTATTTATAAAATTCTTCCACCCTAGATTGAATGTGACATTCATTAAATCTAGACACAATTTCAGATTAATGAATTTAGATATTTTAGCTCGAGTTGACTCATTCTTATATGCGACCTTGTAGGCTCATATGATATTGGCAATGGGCTAATGACACTATTTGACCTATAAGTCACAAGCAATCTCTAACAAGACATTGTGACTACCCAAATTATATAGGGATCGGTGATCCGATGCAACTTGTTATATAACCCTATCACATCCCTTTTGTCACATGATATCTAGATCAAGTATAAGGCATGGAAACATCATCCTCATTTTACTTAATCATCGCTTTTTCGATCTACGTGCAAAATGATAGTACAAATGGAAACTCTTCCATTTGAGCACGATCATGCATTTCTCAGTCTTACTCATCGAGGGGCTCAGAGATATCTCTCTATTAATCTGAGGGATAAATCTTATTTTGACCACACATCTTCCTCTACATGAATTACACTATACCTGATTATAGCCTTTATAATCACCCGGTTAAAAATGACTTTTGACTATGCCAAAAAATAGTGTTCCTCATGTTAAAAACTATGGTGATCTCAAGTCTAAGGGCTCGGTGATATAGTTATATATGAGATACGCTTATGACTTAATCTATGTAGCTATCTCATAACAGGTCGATCTAGCATCTTGTTCCCTAACAAGTGCCTATGATTTTGATCCATATCTTTATACATGACTAACACATAATCATCAAGCAAAATCATACTAGTTTTAGTTCATCATCGTTCCCACAATGATGATCGACTAAGGATATTTAGGATAATTAATATGATTTATCTAAGAATATTATTATATAGAATATGCAAATAATAATAATAATATAATAATAATAAAAGAAAACTCTTATTTCTTAATAAAGTACAATATTTGCAATACAATGATTGGCTTAGGGCATAATCTCCAACATAATTATCCCAGAATTTCTCATGGTTTTCAAGGCCTTTGAAAACCTTAGAGAACTCAAATTTGCCATTTTAAAAGCCATCATATGAGAATTCTAAAATTTATCCAAAATTACGAAAATGCCATTATATTTCGTAACTGTTTCATTAAATTCCGTCTGGCTATTTTATCCTCCGTTTCAGGGTACATCTGGCCTTGACTCATCATTATTTAAGGTCTAAAATATTATTCTATTTTTATTAGACCTCATATCACTCTATCTGAGGGACTTCCTTTTGTATCCAGTGAATTTTGTACATTTACAGAGAAACTGTACGTTACATTTCTCACATTTTTTTTATATTTTTTAGGAGCCAGATATTACATGTAATATATTTATTCCTTTGTTCCATTTGCAAGACTAAAAATTAGATGTAGATATATTTTGTCTTTTTGCACATTAAGAATTATCAGATAGAATAGGGCAAAATTTTAATGGACCAAGATAATTAGGTTTTTGCATCAAATTTAATTTTAGATTTTATTATCATCAAAGTCATAAGTCAAGTGAAACTATTAGTTTTACTAAAACTTAGGCCAACATGGTGATGGTTAGATAAGTAAAGATTGCTTCTGAGTTGATCTTCAAGTTCGAAGGATAGAGTATTGATTTATGAGGCTATGGTTGAAATGGGAAAATTTAAGATAAGACTTAAACATCAAATCAAGCCTAACTTAATTAGATTATACTTCATTTTAATGTATAAGAAAGTTATGATGCATAAGTTTATACAATACATTACTAGCACTAAATAAGTAATAAGTTTATAATATATTATATTAGCTTATATAATCAGGCTTTATACAATATACCAAATGGGCCCTTTATGTGTAAAACTAATATGGATTAGAATGCAAAATTATGATATTTTTAATTAATTAGTTAGAATTTGTAAAATAAAAAAAATTAGTATAGATTAAAGCAATTCAAATTAATAATATAATTCCTTCATTATTAGATTTATATAGATTTAGTTGTTGAGAATTAATGATGAATGAATGAGTTAAATTTTTAAAGATAATAAATTGGTGCAATTAATGTTAGTCCTTTTATTATTAGTTGCATATTTATTATTTTTAATCTATGCATTCATTAATTTTTTAAGATTAAAATTAAATAAATTTAATAACTCAAGAATCAAATTATTAATTTACTCATTATATTTGTTACTTTCTGCTCGTGCATTCGCATGATTGCAAACTCTTGTTCCAACCAAGAATTGAATAACACCACTATGGAATTTGAAAACATTGGGGAGATAGTTTTATCCTTATGAAACATTTGTTTGTAGAAGCCATCATCTAATTATGCAACTTACAAGGGAATTAATGAAGGCCATTAATGTCAAATGATGATCATCATATCATTATACTTGCTTCATAATTTGTTTGGTTTTCCTTTGAAAATAATCATGTTCAACAAGAGCTATATGGAGGGCCTCTCTAATCATCTGAATAAGATTGAGATCCTTTTATTTATTTTTATACTTTGCTTATAATGAGAAGTTCTTTTTAACCAAGATAATGAAATTAGTTTATAAAATTCTTCGTATTTTTTGAAGTCATATTTCAAAGATAAGAGGTCAATCTAGAAAGGAGGATAAGGATTATCTCAATAACTTTGTTGGTCTTCTTTCCACTAACATACATATACTTAGGAAAGATATCAAAGTATCATAAATGCTTAGCCCTCTTAGCTCGAGCCAAAGAATCACATTAGTATTTATACACTACGCAGTTACAAGAGCACCGTTTACAATGCAGCAGCTAACATAATAGAAAAAGAAAGACAATAACAAATTTGAAAAGCACCAAAAAGAATAAAAAAATAAATAAAACATGTTGAAATAAAGGATCAAACATGGAATGATTAAGTGTGATGATCTTTGGCACTAGGATGGTGAACTTTCATCATTCTTAATAGCCCCCCTCAAATGAGGGGGTTTGACATAAACGCTAAATTTATCTTTAAGCCATCAGAACCTTGAATGAGATAGAGTCTTGGTAAAAAGATCAGCTTATTTGTACGAAAATGGAACATAAGACATAACCAGCTTCTTAACTAAAACTTGATCACAAACAAAATGAATGTCAATTTCTATGTAATTAGTTCTAGCATGAAAAACTAGATTTGCGGCTAGAGCATTAGCATTGAGATTGTCACACTGAGGAAGCTTAAAATCAATCTCTTTTAAAAGAGATTTGATCCACACCAATTCAATAGCTAAATCAGCCAAGGCTCAATACTTGAATTTTGTGGTTAACCTCGAAATAAATTTTTATTTTTTAAACGACCCCGAAACTAACGAACTCCCAAAGAATGCACAATTTCCAGTAACTGACTTCCTATCATTTAGACAGGATGTTTAATCAGCATCAGCAAAATTGATAAGTGATAAACATTGAGATGGCTTTATACATATCCCATAATTAATGGTTCCCTTTAGGTATCTCAAAACTCGCTTGATAGCTTGCCAATGTGAGGTAGAAGGTGCACTAATGAGCTAGCTAATTTTATTAACTGAGAATGAAATTTTAGGCCTTGTGTTTGTCAAATATTGAAGAGCACCTACTGCACTTTGATAAACTGAGGGCCCTTCAAAGGCTTACCGTTATATAAAGACAGTGATTTGCCTGAGACTATTGGAGTTAGACATGGTGAAGCATTGACCATGGCAAATATTTTTAATAAATCCAACATATACTTTCCTTGAGTTAGATGCATTCTTAAGTCATCTCTTGCTATTTCAAACCTTAAAAAGTAATTCAATGAGAAAAGACCATTAAGTCTTTGTGTAGAACTCTGCAAATTCTTGGCATCATTTCTAATAACCAAGATATTATCAACATACATCAATAAAATAATGATATGAGAGTCAATCTTGTATAGAAACAAATAAGTGTCAGGTTTAGTGTTGTAAAAACCCCAATTGACTAAGATAATTCTTCATCTATCAAAAGCAAGCCTGAGGGGTTTGCTTAAGGCTATAGATAGCCTTAGAAAGTTTGCAAATATGAGCTAGTCTATCTTTGTCTTCAAAGCCTTCTAGTTGAGCCATGTGAATCATTTCTTGCAAAATATCATTAAGAAAAGTATTGTTGATGTCAAGTTACTTCATTAGCTAGCCATAAGACATTATAATAGTAAGAATTAATCTAATGGGAGACATTTTAATGATAAGGCTAAAACTACCACCAAAATCAATTTCTAGATCCTACTAAAATCCTTTTGCAACCAAACTTGCTTTATGTCTTTGTACAATGCCATCAGCATTATACTTTGTTTTGAAAATCCACTTGCTATTTACTACATTTTATTATCTATCAAAGGGAACCATAGTCCAAGTATTATTTTTAACAAGAGCATCGAACTTAGACTACATAGGTTGTTTCCACAAAGGCATTTTCAAGTGCTTTTTAATCTATTTTAGGTTTTGTAAAATAGTTAAGCTTAGTTTGTGAGATGCCAACAAAGGGATGTTTAGGTTTATAGATCCCTCTTTTACTTTTGGCAATCATTGGATGAGATCAAGTAGATATTACTGATTAAAGGGAATTGTGTTCTATAACACTATCTACCAAATGAGCAGATAATGTCTCAGAGACATCTATTTAAGGCGAACCATGTGTGTGTATTTTAGATGAAATAAGTAGAGCTCTTATGTCATCACTAAAGGCTTCGATTACCTCATGAGAAGAAATATTGTCATTGGATTTTTCTTTAAAAGAAATCAAATTATATAAAGATTCATCTTTGTCAAAAGAAGAGTTATTTTATGGCTGTACTAATGGAAAGAAAGCCACAGGCTTAATATGATCTTTAGGTGACTGTCGGGTATTCAGAAAACTAGCACTAAAAAGGAAAACTTGTTATTAAAGGTGACATGCCTTGAAATAAAAATTTTTCCAAAAGAGCTGAGGCACTTATAGCCTTTATAAAAGCTACTGTAGCTTAAGAATCCACATTTGGTAGTGTGAAATTACAGCTTATGGTTGATTAAAAGACCTGAGTCTTGGATAACAAGCACACCCAAAGGTCTTTAAAAGATTGTAATCTAGTTCCTTAACATACAATTGAGAGTTAAGTGTTTTTCCATGCAAGACTTAAGTTAGTAATCAATTAATAAGATGGATCAAAGTTTAAAAGGCCTCCCACTAGTAGAAAAAATAGGATGCTTGCTTAAGCTAGCAAAGTGAGATCTAGCTCAACAATATGTTTATGTTTTCTTTTTGCCCTTTTATTTTGAGCAGATAGGCTACATGTGCAAAACTCTAGAATTCTCCAGCCCAATCAGTTTGCAGCACTTTAACACTTCCTTTAAATTGTTTTTCTACCATGGTTTTAAACTGAACAAAAGCATGGAGTGCTTGCCCCTTATTTCTGAGTGGATAAATCCAGATGAAATTGCTATAACCATCCAATAAATGAATGTAATATTTGAAGCCTTTTTTAGATGTTATTGGTGATAGACCCTATAGATTAGAATGGATTAAATTAAGATGATATGTAGCTTAAATAATAGAGAATGAGATTTTCTAAACTTGCATGCTTCACAAAAAAGGTGCTTTCATTATATTTAATATTGATATTACATCTCTTTAGAACTTGAGACAAAACATAATAAAAAGGGCGCCCTACTTTTTGTACCAAAGTTCTTTAACGGAAAGTGGTGTAGTATTATAAGGTTTATTATCTCTTATTGCAACATATGACATTATGAGTATTTTTCAGGTCCATTGATTTCATAGAGTCCATCATCAAACCTCCCTTATATCAACACCTTTCTTGTTCACAAATCCTTTAAAAAAAAACCAAGACGATGAAATTCTATGAACATATCATTGTCAACTATTAATTTAGAGACACTTATTAGTTTCTTAGCAATTTTGGGTGCATGTAAGACATTTCTTAAAATAAGAGACTATGTTTTGTCACAAAGAAACACAAGATGACCAATAGTTGTAATATCAACCTTTTGACCATTACCAACAGTAACTTTTGGCTTACCACTAACATCAATGACTTGATTAATTTGGCTGGCATCATTTGTGATGTAATGACTAATGCCACTATCCATGTACCATGCAGCATCATTCACAGAATTAGAAGAAACCATATAAGCTAAATATTCCTACTCAATGCTTTTTTTTTGCTCAGAAGGTGTACCACCTATGTGATTATGATCAAATCTATAAAGCAATTGGCAACCATATAACCAAGTTTTCCATAGACTTGGTGTGTAGGCTTACTAGCACTTCAATTGCTCCTTACTTCCTTGAAAATTCCACTGACCTCCACCTCTCCAATTTCCTTAATTCTGGTCTTGATAGTTGTAGGATCTATTATTATTTTTGTTCATAATTAGCACAAGGTTAGGTGATGTGCAAAGAGCTAAATGAACTCAATTGTTCTAAGTGACTTTCATAAGTAAGCAGCATAGCTTGTGGATCTATCCAGGACACATTTTCCTTCTTAAATAGATAAACCATGATTGGATTACACTTTGTGTCAAGCCCAACAAGAACATGAGTCACCAAATCATTCATGGGAATGGGACTCCCTACCAATGTGAGATTATTCATAATAGCCTTCATCTTATAGAGATACTTATCCATCTTTAATGTTCCCTTTTAGGTTCTTTACAGTTCCACCTTATACAAAGTAATTCTTGACCTAGTGTATGCTCTAGACAGATCGTTTGCATGATCCCTTTCAGGTTCTTTTATTGAGGCAACAATAATTGTCATTATATTATAAAGCCACCCAAGAAGAAGTTGATTATTGGTAAGCCATTCATTAAAAACAAGATTTGGTTTTTTCTCTGCATCATTAGAGAGAACCTCAGCTAAACATGGCTTTGTGCCAAAAATATAACCATCAAGTTTGTTTCCAAGATGACCAACAACACCATCGACTACCAAAGTAAGTAGTTGCTTCTGTCCAAACTTAATATAGCATGCTTGAGGAAGAGACGTAGCCAATGAGGTTTTTAGGGAAGAGGTTAGAGATGAAGCAAGGAGATGGAGATGAGACATTACTCCTTGAATTTCAGTATAAGCAAGTGAGCAGGATCCATCTTGACCATCCATAGCATTTGCCTTGACCCTTTGATACCAAGCTAGGAAAGATATCAGAGTATCACAAATACTTAGCCCTCTTGGCTTGAGCCAAAGGATCACATTAGTATTGATACACTAGGCAATTACAAGAGCACCATTTACAATGTAGTAGCTAACATATCAGAAAGAGAAAAACAATAACAAATTTGGAAACCAACAAAAAGAGTAAAAAATAAATAAAACTTGCTGAAATAAAAGATTAAATGTGGAATGACCAAGTGTGATGATCTTCAGCAATAAGATGATGAACTCTCATCCTTCCTAACATATACAACTTCACGCTTAGTAAAAAAAAAACCCACTTTTAACTTTTTTTTTTTGTTGGGGAGTGAAAGGCTTAATAAACAATAATTAAACTACTTCCTTTTTGTGACGGCACCATTTCAAAAAATTTTAAAAGTGAAATTTTTCGTCATGAACCGAATATTCACTTAGTAATTAAAGGCCGAGGTCACACATGCACAGTCGATCTAAGAGAAAATGAAAGCAACAGTACCATCTATAGCAAACTATACTCAGTCAAAGTTGACATAATTAACACGTTCACTTTATTACCATGCATATTTGATGCGCTTGGATCGCTCGTAATAATAGAGGAATATATTTAGAGAGAAATAAAGGGAGGTATCCCCTGCATTAGTGCAGGAGATTTATTATCCTATTTGATGTATCTTTGATATGTTAAGGAAGTAGAATTATTAAAGTGACGCAAAGGTCACGAACTCAATTCAAAATTATTATTTTTTATTTTTTCATAAAATTCACTTAAATTGGAGTCATTATTAATTTTAAGAGTTGATTTAGTAGTAAAAAAAAAGTAGTTCTTTATTTGGACTACTTAAATTTAAATTTTGAAATTAGAGAAATTTATTATCTTGATGTATGTACAAGTTAACTTAACCCAAATATATTCTTAAAATACCAAAAAAAAAAAATTGAAGCCACTATTTGTTGTGCTCCTTCACCACACACACACACACATATAAATTATATTAATCTTTCTTAAAATTTGGTTAAATTATATTCAATATATTGATTCCTTTTTTGTTTATTTCTTATCAGTAAATTTAATTACTTTCTATACATATTCATTTCTTTTAAAAATAAAATCATTTAATTATTTTTACTATTATATTAAGAATAAAATCATAGTCTTATATTATTCAAAAAATTAATGTTTTTGATAGAAAATAAATTACATAGGAAGGTTGTTGTAATCTATATCAAAATGTTAAGGAAATTTACTGTAACTTTTGAAACCCAAAAAAAAAAAAAGTATAATTTAACAAAATTTCAAGGGAGATTAGCATTACTCATTAGTTTTTTATGTCTTGTTTCAACTTATTCTTGGCCTAAAAAATAAAGATTGCTTTCGGCATAAGAAAACACTTATAATATTCGAACTTCTCATATGAGACAAAAATTCAAATACACATAGATACATACATACATACATATATCTAGTGTTTCAAATTATAGCCTGAATTGCAAAATGTAGCTGCCAATGCAACTCAAGCCACATCTGCATCAGCTAGTAGTTGCAACACGTACAACACCCTGCAACTCATATTGTAATACTTACAATGCTCATAATCGCAATCGCAACTATAACTACAATTTAAAACTTTACATACACGCATACAGTTAAAATTGTAGAAGAGGACAGTGACAACGGGCTTATTCCTTCAATAACAAAACTTTGAGAGCCAGCATAGTGGATGTCACAATACATTTATATCCATAAATAGGCAAATTCCACAATGCACGTTAAAGAATTAAGTGCACCAGTAAAATTAGTAATAGTCTTTTATTGGGTTCGTAACGACCTTTTCATCATGTTGGGTAGATTGCTCAATGTGTCGGTAATTATGTAAGGTGTTGGTCACCAACATATTTGAAGAGACGTTTATAGCATAAAGAGAAGACGTTACAACATTAGTGCTCATAATTCTTTAGTATGCAAGAACACACCCTACAAATATAGCAGAGTGCTCTTCTATTTGATTACTGCCGAGCAGTACTTTCTCTCCAATTCCTTATAGCTCTTCTCACTGCTTGTGTCACTGCTTCTGCATCCATGCTATCACCTTCTTCCTCATCCTACAAAAAGTTAATTACAATTTTCCTTCAAGCATTCGATGACGTATGTGTAATGAAGCATGCATCTCTCATAGTAAAGGTTTACTATACGAATCTTACTTCTCCTCCAACTGCCTGAAATCGAAAAGTGTCTGTACAGGAAACCCTAGCTTCCATCACACTGAGACCCATCTCTTCGAAGACCTCTAATATGGGAACTAGCAGACCTGGGCAACTCTTTGCTGAATTAACATTTATAAGGAATCCCTTTTCTAGGTTTTCTACTGTAACCTGCACAACTCCAAGTGGAATATACAACTAGCTAGATTAATCAAATTTTGGATTAAACAACATATTAAAATTGTAGGGGAAATTAAGACAGGAAGCTGTCGCACATTAAATTAAAGAAAATACCATAGGCAAATGATTTTGGTCATTTGAAGTTTCTGCAGTGGCTATGTCTTGATTCAGTCTTTTTACTTTTTGCTTTAGCTCTTCGATATACTTTGTTGCATCCAATATGATCGAGGTTTTGTCTGGCTGCCAATTAATCATAAATATACCCCCCAAAAAAAATATTAGATAATCCAAGATCACAAACAATAAGAACTATATGTAATTGATTGGAGATTGGACCGCCCCAAGTTTGCAAGGTAAACGATATATGACCGAGCAGAATCATGAATCACTTTTTTCAACGTCAAATTTCAATTCATTTTAGTTGATCGTCATAAATTAACTGATTAGTTTGTAAATAAAACCAGATATGGGATTATAATATTGAGAAAAGATTATCGAAGATACGGAAAGCACTTGACAAAGGTTTGGTGATAAAAAAACACAATTAATTAATATATATGGAAATTAGAGAGGTGGATAATTTAGATAATTAAGGCATACAATCCATGATTCCGTTGACAAAAGAAGAATCAAAATAGAGAGAGGAACGAGAGGGGGGATAACAATATTATCAAAGGTGAACATTCTTTTAGCAGATTGGCCGGTTTCATTGAGAATATTCAAGTAGAAATTCAATGAAAAGACAGATATTTCAGAAGATAATATTGCAGGGAATTTACAGCATGAGAGTTAGTAATAGAACGAAGAAGTTGCAGCTTCTCATGCAGTGCTGCTCTCTTGGGCTCCTTAGAAACCATATCGGCTTCTCGTTTTTATCTCTCCTTTTTTGATCCTTCAGGCTTTCCTTTCTCTCTGATGCTTTTCTTTTCCTATCAACTCTGCTGATAGCTCTAATGTATGAAAGAGGGGATGAGCTCTCAAATCTATATGATCTCCTCTTTAATTTCTTCCCCACATGACTCTCTCAGTTTCTTCACAAGCAACAACGACATAGATCTTGCTGTACTTACAAAAATACCCTTCTCCTACTTTTTAGACTTTTCCTGTTTGCCCATTCTGAAAAATTCTGGCCATATGCCTGTCAGTTAAAGGCAATATAATTCATGAGTCATAAGCTCTTAGAAATTATTGAACTTTAGAAGCCATTCATTTGCGAAGCCTACCCTTGGATTAAATTAAAAGTTCTTATCATGAATATACCATTCAACAAATTTAACATTAAATCAAAGTTGTTTTATGCCTCTCAATACATTTAAAAAATTAATATGTACAATATGCAATTACAATATTAGAAACCATTAACTATCTGATTGCATACTTATTTGACTTTTATATATATAAATTTGGCATGGAAAATCAATATAATTATTACTTCTAATTTAACAAGTGAATTAATGAAAATCAATTCCTATTAATAAAATGTTGAGGGGTGTAAAAGTATCAAACCTTATACCACCATATCAATTAATCCCTCCTTATATATATATATATATAAAAGGTTGAAATAAGTATTTGGTCCGTCAAATATATTTTTTGTTTTTTGGTCTCTTAAATTTGTTTCATACTAAGCTGATTATCTAATTTCTAAATCATATTAAATGTATCTTAAATCATTAAATCCGTTTATTAAATTAGCATACATGTAGAATGTTATATAACTGATATTAGACTTGTTTACTATTGAAACATTTTGAATACTTGTAATATATTTAATAATTATATGATAAATTTAGTTCAAAGCAAATTTAAATGACTAAATTGACACAATCAATAAACTTACTAGGATACTAATTTAGCTTGTATATTTCTATCAGATAATGTAGTGGAAAAATTAGAACCGTTGTTTTAAAAGTAAGGAAAGATCAGGTATACAAGGGGATATAATGGGAAAATGGAAGAGGGTTTGAAGCAAGTTTTTGAATTGGAAGAAATGGGAGAGAAATCATGAGCTCGTGATGGTGAAATAGCCCATCGAAAGAAGTGAAGGAGAAGCAAAATGTTAATTGGTTGTGACTTTGGAGTGCCTCCAAACACACGTCACGGGGGCTTTTCTTGAGTCTCTCCTCCCATACTCTCCCTTCTCATTACCAGTAATCACTACTTGTCCTTTTCCTCCCCCTCTCTCTCCACACGTGCCATTCTTCCCTTTTTATCGAAAAAGACACTAAAGTGGATTTTCACTCTTCTTTGATTTCCCTCTACAATGTGAAATTTAAATACTATGTATATATACCGATGTGTTTTATTAAACAGATCTAAGTTTCCATGCATTAATTATGTAATTACCTTAGTTATTTGCCAAATATGTCCAAAGCTTCAGATAAAGACGTTCATGTACAGAGAATAAGAATAGGATATTCCCGTGAAGATGGTCCATAACTTAATATATGTTGAGGTATGAATGAAATTCAAAATTAAATCACTGAGTTGCTGAAATAATTAACTGCATCCACTTTATTACTAATACTCAAGAAGAATCGTAACTCCAAGGTTACTCTGATGATTGAAAAAACCCATCATGCGTCCATGCATGATGTCCAATAGTTCTTCTGTGGTCTATTTAATTAAGTACAGTAGGGCAAATGGCCGAATGACTTGTGAAAGAATAATTAATTGGAAAGATAAATAGTTTTTTTTGGTTCGTTTCCTTTTTTTTTAATTTGGCTAAAGTTTCCCATTAATTTAACCAACTTCAATATATTTACTCCAACCTTAGACTCTCGCCTTAAGGTGAAATAGCCTTTGGTTATAATAATAAGAAGACTTCATTTACCAACTGCTTACAGCTCGACAGTGTTTATGGCTTTTGCTATGCTTCGATATTATAGAAGAACTAATGGATGAAACTGACAAATTAATTATTACCTAGATATATTAATAGAACTTATGGGCTTTGATTCAACGTCATCAATTCTTACTCATCCCTTTGTTCGAATTTTACTTTTACCAAACGTAACCTAAATTAGCAGGCAGCTTAGGATTTCTATTTTCTATTTTAAATGAGCCTAAAATGAAACATATATAATACATGTAGTACATAACTGAATATACATAGGCCTGGACATATAATGCCATAGATCGCGTATCATATGTAAGTATTTAGAGGTGTTGTATCTTGTTGTTGCTTCCAATATTGTCTCCATTCCACTAGGACAAATCATGTACCCACCTCTATTCACATGCGTGCCCATCAATCATCACAAGAAAACAATGTCCTCCATACTCATACTCTGCTCCTACCTTGTCTCTTCTCTTTCCCATATAAGTGTTTTAGTTTTTCTCTCTAAACTCTGATCAACTCTCCTACCTTGACCCTTTTAGATTCCATTAATTAGTGCATGCTCAGCTAGATAATAATGCTCCTTCTTCATAATCGAAGGAGTAAGCATACGAAGACATTAATTATGGGGTTTTTTGTTTTTATTGAGTTAATTAACTTGTGTTTGATTTTAGCAAATACCTATATTAATTACACCCCAAAAGAAGGTACTGAATGGCACATCATTGAAAAATTGACAATACTGAGGTTATACAACAACGAGTCGAATGAAGATGACTGAGTCGTTATCTATATATTTGATGGTGTTCTGAAAATGTGGCAAAAATACAAACCCATACAGGTAAGCAGAGTTTGTCTTCACACTTCGCGCGGGAATGTTTCCCCAGTCTACTTTTCTATCAACCTTAACCACTGTATCCTTATTCGCTTCATTTCAATCAATATCATATTCGTTATCTTTGCCTTCAGAAATCAATAATTGAGTTGATAATTTAGCCGACAATTCATCAATATATAGAAGAAAAATTAACCCATTAACTTGGCCATTTAATGATCAAATCCATGAGAGTGTTTAATATTTAGAGTAAGCCAATTAATAATTTGGTCACTAAGTTATTAGGGCTCATTATCATTTAGAGATTTAACCCTAAATAATTAATGAAGGCATGAACTAGTGCCTAAATTAATAGACTTGTTACATTTGTCAACTAGGAATTTTAGAAACACTAAAATATAAAGAGTTTGTTATTTTCGAAAATTAATCTACTCACTAATTTTTTTAGAGATTAAAACTTTAAAAACCCAACAATTCAAGAATTAAATTATTGGTTTTCTCTAAAATTTATAAGAGAAAGATGAATTACGTATTTATGGTTTTTGTACATAACTCATACATATCAAGAAGAAAAGCTACATATGCAGGCTTGGTGAGGTACATAATTTCATTAACTTAATTTCTAAGCTAAAGATTAATTTCTCTGTCCTTTTAAGAGTGAATGAAAAATCAAGCCAAGACCTTCCTTTTTGCTATTTTATTTTTCTGACAAAAATGCCCCCAGCTCTTATTTATTATGCTAATTTGCCTAACAACTGGAGCCTAAACCCTTTTAGCTAGAGATTGACAACTAAAAAGCAGTGTCCTTCAGAGACTGGGAATTCTATATTGGATTTGATTGTTCTTACACTTACTCACATGTTACATGATGAATATGACTTGCCATTTTGATTAACTACGTACTATATAATTATAATTGATCAGACAGAATACAGGGACATTATTAGTTAATAAATTATATGGAATTGGTAAGTGATATGTTTTCAGTGATAGCAATAATATTAATATAAATATGTTTCTGATTCTGTACGCGTTTTGGTGTCCATTTGTATAACGTCATGTGACCAAATGGGGCACAGAATAAAACCAAAAACAGAAAATATTGAAGGGGGCCAATTATATGCAGAGAAATTCTACTGCTTAATTCAGAAAAGTTTCTCGTGACATTCCAAATTATTTGTAAAATGCATCTGAGATGTTTGTCTCTTTGTGCGAAAATGAAAACCACTATTATTGCAGATTCACACATTTCACAGAGCCAGCCCTGCACATCATCTACTTTGCCCGAAGCAAAATTACATAGATGTATGTGTGTGTATATTGTGAAGGATAAAATCAACTGCACCTACCAATATTGATCCTTTTGCCAAATTATCCATATTCTTTTATCTCTTTTTTTTTTTTTTTTGAAATTTTTCTTCTGTTGGCTTTATATACTTTGTTTTTTGTCGCTAAATGTTATTGCTATATATTTAGTGTTCGTATTGCGCATGGTGTTTTAGGATTCTTGTGACTTGCTAGCTAGCTATCAAGACTCACGTGAGTTCGCACTTTGGAAAAGTACACTCACATGCAAATGTGACAATAGAAACAAAAATTATTTGAAGTATAAAGTTGAGTGATAAGTGCTTCTGTTGTTCATTGACAGCGTAGAGAGAGAGAGAGAGAGAGAGAGAGGGAGGGAGGGAGGGAGGGAGGGAGAGAAACAGGTTGTGCATGGTGGTGGCAATTCAAGAATCAATAAGTAGATAATACAAAAAGGAGCCTGGAATTAATTTGGATTCCATAGTACGTACAAACATATGATCACGAGTGTTAGGGTAATGGGGTATATTAACTAAGCTTGCGGATTATGAAGCAATATTATATATTAGATATTGTAATACAATAAGATGTACTCTGTTATTGATTCAAAATCATTTTTTTTTTTTAAACAGTTCGGAAGAGAAGTCGTTTTCAGTAAGCAAAATTCACTCTCTAGATCTCTGTCTGATCTCCTGCTTTTCCCGGCCCCCTTTTCATTCAAAGGAGATCAAAAGAGTCACTGTCCAATGTTGATGATTTACACTCGTCAAATTATAAGGCAAGTTACTCTTTTCTCTTCTGATAAATAATTTAATTATGTATACATTCATCTCTTATGTTCTAAAAATATACATGATCCCTCTTAAAACCATGAAAATTACCTAATTACCCTAAACATATTATTTATTTTTAATTAAAAATATAACATTAAAAAGAATATTTTTATAATTTTATTTTAATATTATTTATTTTATATTGGAAAGTCTAAATTAATTTTATTATTAAATTTATCATGATACTTATATTTATAAAAATATATCTATGTTATTGTTGTGATATAAAATTATTAAAATACTATTTTGTGAATTTTTTTGGTTAATATTTATTTATCTTTTAGTTAAATAATATTACAATTTGATAAATTTTGAAAAATTATATTCGTATTGGTTAAATATATATTTGATATTTATTATATTATATAAGTAACAAATATAGAAGTCAATTTTCTTATAAAAAATAATGTAATTGTATTCTATCTCCTGTTGAAAAGGAAATAAGTGTAACATTTTTTTTTTCAAAAAGAGAGTATATTTTTTAAAATAAAAATCATGTAATTTGAATATCTTTCAAAATAAGTAATTTGTCCTAACATTAGTCTATGAAAACACACGCACACCGACACATAGAACACGAGTTGTATTGGTACTGGACACTCAAAATAAATATAATGCGATTTTTCTAATTAAATACAAACTATATGCTTCTTATATAGTTTTGCGCTTTGCTAAGTGTGCTCCATTCAGTAGAGAGCAAGAGTTCTGCAAACAGATAAATCTTTTCACTAAGGACAGCCAAACGAGTTTGTTTCCTTTCGACATCAGGATATGTAAAATCAGCGTCGATCTCTGTTCTCTTCTTTATCAATTATTCGTAGTAAAAAAATTCTAATGTATGGACTATGGACCAACGAAGTTCAAAGGATCGCATTTATATATAGTATCAGATTTCATATTTTAACAATATATAGTTAATTAAAGGAATCCTAAAGCTCTTTCGTGCGAAAATTTTCTGCCTATATATTGGCAAAGATGTCATACAGATTATATCTTTGGTCGGTTCTCCAATAACCTTGGGAAGAGACACCTATGTGCAATGCATAAAATTACAAGCAAAACAAAATTTGTCAAATTCCAAATATGTACAGGTTTGGCTTTAATATATATAAATCAAAATGGAATAGCAAAGATAATTAAGAGATTACATACATAAATGAGGATTCAAAACTTGCCAAATCCTCATTTTATCAGTGGTTAGAGAATATAAGCACATTTAACCCTAATTATAATATTGCATGCAGGATTACATATATATGTTTGTGTCCATCAGCAATATACAATCGAATCCAGGTACGTTTATAGCAATAGATTAAAGCACAAGACAAAGGAGTCAATGTTGAAAACGGCAACGGCCATATTGGTGAAGAGGTTAACAACATCGTGAAGCTGAGTATTCAACCCCATTGATAGTGACAAAAAAAAAAATACCAATATTGAGCTTCACGGGGCAGCCATTGAACATGGATCTATATCATCAAACCATACAATCCCACAGTTTCTTCGCAATACATATATATATATATATATATATGAGGTGTCCTTTGTCCCTTCTTCTTCACATGTAAAGAAACCCAGCAAATCCACCAATGGAAACAATAAAACGATCCACAAAATGGCATTAGGTCTTTTCTTATGAGTGAGACGTTTCGGAAGGCCTTTTCCAACTCTTTGTGTCTAATTGTTTATTGTTGGATAGTATGAAAAGGAACATATTGTTGCTTAATTTTGTACTTCGAATTGATGTCTCAGCCCTAGTTACTTGCAAATGAGAGTTAAGTCCCACCCAGAGCGAGGGTTTTCAGTCTTGGAATGGCAATATATCTAGAGGAAGACTGCATTTTCCAAAGTGAAATTCAGTTAGTATAAGAATTAAAATGGTGAAAAGATCAAGACAATAAAGAAAGAGCCGAAATTTTCTATCACAAAAATAAGTCATTTTATATATGATAATACATGTTTTTGTTATTATATATATTAATTGTCAAAAGAAAACAGAAGATAATTGTGTTTAGATTCAATGTAAACATAAATTTTAGAGGGAAAACTTATTTTCATGCCAACACAGTGCTTTCTTAATTTATTTATTTTTTACATATATTTTTTTAACTTGATTTTGGCAAAAATACTTTTGGTCCCATAATTCTATTCTTTTTAATTTGATTCTTTAATTTTATTTCAAAATTTACTTTTGTTCATTGAATTTTATTTTATTCTAATTTAATCTCTTAATTACTTAGAAAACCATTCAAATGTTATTTTTCCTTTAACACCATCAAAATACTCAAATGTTATTTTTCCTTGCAGGCTTTAATTTTGATAATCTTAGCCAACTTGAATCCTACCTATCAAAATTCTCTTCTCCGTTGCTAATCAATCAATCTGTTCATTGTTTATGACCTTCCTATTGAAAAAGTACTACTGATTACTTTAATGTATTCATTAGAAATTAAGTTGTTATGTACGGCTTTTATTATTAAGGGTTTTTTTGTCATTTTTCTTGTATCAAACTTCCATTATTACAGTTTCTTGGAATTTGTCATAGAAATGTGAATGGAATTGAGAATCCTACATGCGAATTGTGGGCCTAGTTCTCTTTTCTCTCAATTTCTCTCTTCTCTTTCCTTCTTCTCCTTCTCTACTCTTCTCTTTCTTCTGCCTTCTACCCTTCTCTAATTTGCAAGTGCAACATTGGTATTAGAGCATGTGCATCCACGGTTGATGGTACTAGATACCAAAGCAACATTCGTGAAGTGGAAGATCATCTGAATTAAAGGATTAACAATGTGGAGCTATAGATGACTAATATTTAGAAAGTGGTTCATGGATTCAAGGTGTAGCTATTAGAAGCAATTGAGCTCATTCAAGATAGGAGCTGAGCGAATAGCAAAATGTCCTCGAGTGATTCAAGAGGTAATGTTGCTAAGTACCAAGTTCCAATGAGATTCACTAAGGTGGATTTCTCGTAATTTATAGACATTGATATCCTGGGATGGCTTTTGTTATATGAGAGGTTCTTCCTCTTAGATGGCACACTAGATCATCGCAAAGTAATCATTACTAGTTTAGCACTGGATGAGGCTTCTTGCAAATGGTATTAGAATTTTAGAAAGGGATGTCAGGGTCGCATGACTTGAAAGCTGTTTATGGAGGTGATTAAGATGCGTTTTGGTCTTATTCATGATGACCCTATGGAAAAGCTTATGCAACTCAAACAAAAAGGTACATTGGTTGAATACCAATCTAAATATGATGATTTGATATGTCGAGTTGAGTTGAGTGAGACTTAGAAGCTAAGTTGTTTTATGGGAGGATTAAAGCTTGAATTAGCTGGGGGTATAAAGGTTCTTAAATCTCAAAACTTATTGGAAGTGACCAGGATTGCTAAACTAGTAAATAACAACATTAGATTGATGCAAGAAGGTATTTTTGCTAGTTTGGGGCTCTTAAGTAAGATATTGAGTCAGTGGTATAAGGGTAAGAGCAGTGGTATGGATAAAGGAAAATTTGTGACTAGTGTAGTAGGGCCTACTGTGAAAAGTTTCCTGTAATTATTAATGATAAGAAGAACAAGGGAATCTTGGGCAAACCTACTATGCAATTTAAGAAGAAACTAGCCTTGAAGGAAGTGGAAGATTTAAAAAGTAAGAATCTTTGTTATTTTTGCAAAGAGACGTATACCCCTAGCTATAACTATCCCTAGAAGAAGAAACTACATATTTATCTTATGGAAGTCGCAAATCATGAAGAAGTTATGGAAGTGATAAATACTTTAAAAGTAGTGGGTAATATTGATGCTAAAAGATACAGGACAATGTGGTGTTGTCTCTTAATGCCCTGTTGGGTAGTACTACTTGTCCAACTATAAGGGTTATGCACTTGCTACACATACTTATTGATATAAGAAGCTTTCATAACTTCTTAGATGAACCACTGGGTACAGAAGGAATTTGCAATGTTCATGTTATTAAGCTTGTGATTGTTATAGTAGCTTATGGTAATAAACTACATGGTTCTTTAGCCTGTGAAGACTTTAAATGGCACATTCAAGGTTTAGAATTATTTGCGAATGTTAGATTAATTCCTTTGACAGGCTATGATATGGTGTTGGGCATCTAGTGGTTACATGAATTGGGCATCATTAATTTGGATGCTAAAAATTTGGTGATGAAGTTCACTTGGAACAATTGGAGGGTTAAGATTTCAATTTTGACGGATGGTAAGGATAGGGTAATTGATGAGAAAAAGCTAGTACAAATGTTGTCTACTTAACCAAGCTCTCTAATGTTACAGCCAGTTCCTTGTAATAACAATTACATTTGTAGTAGTTTAATGGCTATGCAAACTTAACCTAATTCACCTACTGTGATGGACTTGTTCATTGTTGAGACTAAAGATGTATTTGCTAAACCTAAGGGAATACCACCTAGCAGAGGGTCTTATGATCATCAAATAGTCCTAAAAGAAGGTACTAATCTAATAAACTTAAGGTCTTATCACCACCCTGTTATGCAAAAATATGTCATTGAGAAGTTAGTGAAGGAAATGCTAGATTCTACAGTGATATAGCATAGTTATTCACTGTTTACTTCACCTGTTGGTTTGGTTTAGAAGAAAGATAGGAGGTAGCATATGTATGTTGATTATAGGTCTCTAAACAAATCTACTGTGAGAAACAGCTTCCCTATACCATCGATTGAAAATTTATTAGATGAGTTAGGGAAAGCAAAGTTTTCACTAAGTTGGATCTTCGAGCAGGGCATCACCAAATCAAAATGAGGGAGGAAGATATGTATAAGACAGCTTTAGAGACTCATGTTGGCCACTATGAGTATTTAGTGATGTCATTTGGACTCACCAATACTCCTTTAATTTTCTAAAGCATTATGAATGCCCTTTTTTTGGGGCCTCTTAGAAAATCAATCTTAGTGTTCTTAACGACATTTTGATTTATAATGAGCACTTAAATGACCACATCAATCATCTCTATAAGGCATTACTTATCTTGAGGCACAATCACTTCTTTGTCAAGAAGAGTAAATATGTTTTTGTCAATGCTCAAATTAAGTATCTTGGTCATGTAATATTGGGTAAGGGAGTTACTACTAATCCTAACAAAATCAAAGCTATATCTTAGTGGCCAACACTTAAGACAATAAAGGAATTGCATGGTTTTCTAGGACTCTCTGGCTATTACAGGTGATTTATCAAAGGGTATGGTATTATAGCCAAATCTTTTACTAAATTATTTGAAAAGAACAATTTCATATGGAATGCCAAGGTTGATAATGCATTTTCATAGCTCAAGGCAGCTCTTGTTGTAGCTTTGTATTAGCTTTGCCCAATTTAGATCTTCCATTTGTTATAGAGGTTTATGCCTCTAGTGTTAGGATAAGGGCAATTCTAATGCAAAATCAACATCCTATTACATATATCAGCAAGGTACTACGACCTAGAAATAGGCTTCTTTCTATATATGAATGTGAAATTTTAGCCATTGTGTACGTTGTGAGTAAATGGCATTAATACCTATCCATTAAACCTTTCACTATCTTAAATAATCAGAAGAGTGTCAAATACTTGCTTGAACAATGATTGTCTCCTCTTGCTCAATATGGGTGGATTAGTAAATTGATAGGAATGCAACATGAAATTACATATAAGAAAGGTAAAGAAAATATGGCTGCAGATGCTTTATCGAGGGCTCCTCATAGTGAACTCTTGCAAATGAGCTTATATTTAGTTTCTACTAAATTGTGGTAAGCCATTAAGTCTTAATGGTCCTCAAATAGTGTACTTCAGCAGCCGATTGCTAATTTAATTAAAGACCCTTCTTCTTATCCTAAGTACAAATGGCAGAATAAGGTTCTTACATGAAAGAATAAGCTAGTAATTAGACCTTTCAAACTGCTTTGAAGAATAACATTATATCCCAATTACACTCTTAACTTAAGGTGGGCACTTTGGACAAAGAGTAATAATTCAAAGAATTAAATCTTTATTTTATTGAAAAAGGTTGCACACTAATGTTAAGACATTCTTGGCTTCATTTGAGACTTGCCTTAGATGCAAGTATGAACTTATAACTTGTCCTAATACTCTATAGCCATTACCTAGTCCTAATGGTATATGGCAAAGCCTAGCTATGGATTCCACTGAGAAACTTTCTAAGTCTCATAGGATAGATACCATACGGGTAGTGGTTGATAGGTTGAGTAAGTATGCTCATTTTATTGCCTTGGCTCATCCATTTACAATAAAGGATTTAGCTCAATTTTTCATGGTTAACATCTGCAAATTACATAGAGCTCCTTCCAATATTGTCAATGACCGAGGCCCCCTATTTAGTAGCATTTTTTTGCAAGAATTCCTTTCTAAGTTAAGGATGATTCAAAGCCTGTCTACTGCTTATCATCCTCAATCCGATAGTCAAAGTGAGATCTTAAATCGATGCTTAGAACATTATTTAAGAAGCTTCACATGGCAAGCTCCTAAAGAATGGGTGAATTGGCTTCCTTTTGCTGAATGGTGATATAACACCACCTTTCATATAACTACTAGCTTCACTATGGCTAGCCACCTCCAATCCAACTTCCTTAGTTACCGCAAGAGTCATCTATGGAGGTGATTGATCGAAGCTTTACTGCAAAAGAACTGATGATTAACAAACTTAAGCAGAATTTACTACTAGCTACTCATAGAATAAAGTAGAGAGCTTATAGAAGAAGATCTGAAAAGGAATTTACTGAAGGTGATTAGTGTTCGCCAATCAACTTACACCGCAAGTGCACTGGCCGTGACAAAGTAGTATAAAAAGATTATCGTTCCCACGAGAATTGAAGTTGAATTTAGTTAATCATTAAACTTATGCTTTGAACTAGGTTGAGCAGAACAATTGTTTATCGAAGTTGAGTGTAAAAAATGACTTTGCAAATTAATTTATAAAAGGGATTAAGAAATCCTTTTTTACTTCAAGCATACAGGGGACCTAGGATTATTTCTCCCCCTTGTATTTCATAGCGCAAGAGTAATCTCCTCTCACAAAAATGACCAACAACTGTATGTGCTAGTCTGGGAATCAAATACTACTTGAAAACACTTTCTCAAGTCAAGAACAAGTGTTTAATTCTATTAGTTGCTTAATCTCTCTCACAACCGAATAAATCCCAATTTTAAACTTCAAACCCAAATATGACTACACAAGGTTAGTGAGTGTATCTCTACCTCACCAACAAAACCATCCATTCAATACATAAATTTCAAGTTATTGCATGATTTAACTCAAATTCAGTACTCAAGCTAGCCTTCTCAAGCATCACTCAAGCCAACAAACAACTAATTAGTGGCCAATCAACCAGAAACATTACGAGTGAAGTAAAATCAACACATATATGTCATTAATCAATGGAAGTGGAGGATAATCAAGTGTTAATCCATACAAAGGTTCAAAATAATCCTTGAACAAATGTTTAGCTACTCATAATCAACTATAAGCTTACAAAACACCAAGAAAATGAAGCCATAGCAGAATACAAGAGAAGGAAAAGGAAAGGATCAAAAAAATTGATAGAAAGAGCTTCAAATCTCTCTAAAACTTTAATCCTTAGCTCTAACCACTTCTCTAAACTCCAACCTTAGCATACAAGCTCCCCAAGCTGCCCAGAAGATGGAAGATGCTCTTTTTGGTTGAAAATGTGGGATATATGAAGCCCTATAGCCTGTCAAGCCTCAAAACGCAATGTTTCAGTAAACTATAGTTTGCCGTGACGAAATGGCCTCGGGTTCTCACCAGCATCTTTGTTCAACAATTGGCCGTGGCGAACATGTGAATTGGCAGCGATGAAATGCTCTCTGTTTGCTCTGTCCTCCATGCGGGAATTGGCTGCGGCTAACATTTGATTTGGTCACGACAAATTTGCCAAAACTTCCAGCATATGAATTCCAGTAATTAACTTGAAGTCCAGTAATATCTGCAAAAGTATGAAGCTGTAAATGTACTAAAATATCCTAAATTAAGATTAAAATTTGCATAATTAAACTAAAAGTGAGTCAGTTAAGTTTAGCTATAAAAAATGCACATTTTCTTATTTTAAGTATAATTTATATACAAAAATATACCAAAAGATATGCACAGCTCAAGGAAAAGGTGCTGAAAAGGCATGAATTTAGAGAGGTTATTAATTAGGTATTTCTCAAACTATAGCCATATAAACGGTCTTTTGTTGCTTATAGACCTGTTAAAAAGCTATCTCTTTATTATTATGGGCCCTATTATATCATAGCTCGTGTTAGCCCTATTGCTTATACTCTAGAACCCCTTTACAGTTCCAAGGTTCACCTTACCTTTCATGTATCACTACTGAAAAGGTGCCCTAATCTAAACATACCATCTTTATAATTGCCAAATGAATGGGGATCACCTTCAGGAATTCATGAACCTAAAGCAATTCTAAATCACAAAATGGTGCAATGTTGTTGTAAAGCTGTCACTCAAATGCTCGTTAAGTGGAAAGGTGAACCAAAAGAAGTAGCTACACAGGAATTTTGGTATGACCTGAAGTCGAAGCTCCCCAAGTTCGCAAGATCTCAATATCCTTGAGGACAAGGATAGTCTTAAGGGGGTTAGTTGTTACACGCAACTTTTATTATTAAGGGTCCTTTAGTCATTTTTCTTATACCGAACTTCCATTATTATAGTCACTTGGAACTTGTTATAGACATGTGAATGGCATTGAAAGTCTGGCATGGGAATTATGAGTTGACTTTTCTTTTCTCTCAATTTCTCTTTTCTCTTTCCTTCTTCGCTTTCTCTACTCTTCTCTTTCTTTTACCTTCTACCCTTCTCTGACTTGTAAGTGCAACATGAGTTAACCAAATGCCTCTTGTCAATTCAATCAAAGCTCATTGATAACTAACATTATTGGTAAGATTTAGGGTGAGAGAATTAGTCAACAAAATTAGGAGCCTTTTTTTATCTCATTTCCTTTCTTTATCTTTTTAGATATAAACAAGAGGTGGAAAAGAAACATGTGGACTTCTCTTTTCTTACCTTTTTGTTATGTTATTACTCTAATATAATTGATGTTCTTTTTCTTCTTTTTCAACTGAGGTTTTTATCACCGAAGAGATCATGGGTAGTCATTGTCCCATATTTATAGATAATATTCATACATTATCTCAAATATACAATATTTAGGGTTTGGATAGATATAGGGAAGGATACTATATAAGGTAGATCTAAGTTGGCAAAAAGTTATTAAATTTAAGCCACCAACGAATTATATATAAACGATGAGTGGTTTTTATTAGTTAAAATGTCATATTGAAATAAAAATTATAGGATGAAAGTAGAATTTAAAGTAAAGTAAAGGGAATAAAAATTAAATTAAATTAAATTAAAATCAAAAATAAAATGTAAGATAAAATTAAGGGATCAAAAATACATTTTTTCTTTTGATTTTTTATTTACTAAAATACTTTTAATGTTGTTTTTCATCTCATTCCCCTTTATAAGTTAACATAAAATCTAGCATAATGCAGATTTATATTTGATCTACATCTATCTAAATAAGATAAGAAGTACTTGCCAATTAGAAAGCTTAATTTATTATTATTTTTGGTCCAAAGAAATTGAAATTTCAGAGTAAAACCCTATTTTGTTTATTTACATATAAAATATTTCTTAATTTAGTTCATCATAAAATTATTTTTTTAATTTTGTTCTTCACAAATCAAATGTTTCTTAATTTGATCTCTCATAAAACGGTTTTCACAATTTGGTCTCTTACATGTAAATATTCCATAACTTATTATTTTATAAATAAAATTATTATCAATAATAACTCTACGTATATAAGTATTTCTCAATTTGATAAAAGGATAAAATAATATTAATAAAGTGAAAAATACCTGATTTATGAAGGATTAAATTGAAAAGATAATTTTATCAAAGACTAAAGTAACAAATACATTATCTGTAAAAGATTATACTAAGATTTTACTCTTAAATTTAATGAAACTAAGAATTTCGGACTTATGAAGTTCACCTAGTGTTTTTTTTTCTAATTTTTTCGTCGGGTCAGTAAGTAAAGTCCATCGCATTTTTTGTCCATAGCAAAGTTAAGAAAATCCAAAATTTATCAATATCAAATTTTGTCAGTTGGGTTCAAATTTAGACGAAAGCCCAAAGAAATGGGAATGTTAGGACTTTGTCAACGTTCTTATAAGATTACTTTAGGCTCTTTTTTTTAATTTTTAATTTTAATTTTATCATAGTATATTTCTGCAATAGGAAGTAACTATTTTTTTTTTTTGGGGTTTTTGAGACAGAACTGTCCATCCCAATCTGTCCAAAATTTGAAACCCTCCACACGGAACCGGAGCCCAATCCCTCGGTTGGTTCTCTTCTGCGGCCACAAACACCTTCACCATCTATCGAATTCAAAGCGTCTCCTCCACTATCGCAAAGAAGCTCCGTGTTTTTGCCGCTCTTGGTTTCTTATGGGTTTGCTACTTCTGGGTCATGTTAAGGGGGATGGGCTATCTCGTGAAGCATGATCGTGATTTAGCATCTTTTGTTTGCTATTTGTTGGAAAAGTTTGAATTTTGAAGTATAGGCTCATAGTATGTATCCATGAAGATGTTTTTTTCCCCCTTGGTAGACATAAAGTTTATTGTTAAATGGTGGTTACGGTATGTATCCTTATGAATGCCTTTTTTTAAACGTGTTGAACATAAATTTTTTTTGTTAACTGGTGCGTCACAGTATGTATCCATATGAATAAATCCATATGGATCATTAATGCTTATGAAAGTCTTAGAAATTTCTTGTTTAACATGGAGTTGAATATATTTATGATATTTGTCATAAGACAAAATTTACATAGTATACATGAATAGGTAAGCCGTCTCAAGTATATACTTTGTAGCTCAACAAAACCACTAAATGAATCCATATCAGTGATTGGCAAATGGCAAAATGCATCTCAAAATTTCTTCTTAGGCATAAAATATTTTTTTTCTTTTGTAAAAGATACATTGGCAGCAAAATACTCAATCTTATTGAAATCAATATCTTCATTACATTTCACTCTTTCTAACTGTTAAAAGATACATTGGTAAAAAAAAAAAAGGGACATTGTATGATTCTTGTTCACATTTTTTTTTCATTTGTAGTACATCCTAAGGATGAACATTTCTTTTAATACTCATCATCACTATCTTCTTGCATAACTGTCTTCTATCCTCCATGCAAATGTTAGTTTAACACGCAGATTTGTAGGGGAGACAAGTTATGGAAAGGTTCAAAACAGGGAGGATATGTTAACAGATACATGCACTAATGCAGTATCATAGCATCGGCAGAATTGTAACTCTGATAAAGCAGTATCACAGTTGTAATTTTCATATGGTATTATGCTAGTTTGAATTGTATTGGTTACCATGTTAGAACTGAAAACAGATTTAATTGTATTCAAAAATACAATCCAGGGAAACACAGCTCAGAAAAACATTGTTCAATTCTTGTTTTGAATATGTTCTGCATTTGCATCATAGATTAAGATATAAACCAACTGATTTACAACTTATCAATTAATTCAAACAATTTGCATCACAGATTGAGACTTAAATCACTTCAATTAAGCTATTTAACAACAATTTAAATCCCTCAAATCTAATCAAAACCTGATTGTTCACCCAATTAAGTTATTTAACATTGCAAATAGCACCTACAAAACAACCCCAATACCCTTTTATCAAAGCTCAATACCCAACTAAGCTATTTAACATTGCAAATTGCCTCAACCCACATTGTTAAACGCCTCAGATCAATTTCTTAAACCCACATGAGAGAATTACACAACAATCGAATCACGCAGAACAATTTAAATGCACCAAGATCTCCTTCAGAAAACACAAAGGGAAACCATTGCCATGCTGCGTGAGAGAAGCTTTTCCAAATGCACCAAAGAAGTTGAAGATGTAGCTAAAGAAGACGATCTCGTTGAAGAAGACGCTCTACCTCATGGCGCTCCCCCCATCGCTGAAGAAGACGATAAGGAGAAGAAGCACACCCTTGGTTTCGAATGGATTTTACATGGATGGCTCGGATCTTGTTGAAAGGAACGGTCAAGATGCATTTTTCAGTCCAGAGCCATGTGTCATTGTCTGCTCCGTTGATGAGGCGAACGACTGTGATAGAGGCACCAAAATGATGCGCTTTATTGAGATGCAAAGCGTGCACTTTTCCTGCGAAGTGTAAGGGATCCTAACACTAAGCAAAATTGCTAAAAAAATACAAACAAAAGGGAGACTATAAGATAGCATAGTTTAACTTACCTGAAGATAGGCTTGATTCCATGCTCTCTGCGCTTGCAATCAGCAAGTTGATGAAGATGATAAAATGGCTGATAGGAGAAGAGAGCACAAAATGAAGGATGGAGAGAATAGAAGAGGAGGCAACTCACATAAGACCAAAACCTTAATTTGAATCTTACCAAGGGGCTATCTCACTTTTATTTTATTTATTTATTTATTTATTTTTAACAAATATACATATGAAAGATAATATTAATTGTAAAATTGCTTCTAATCAATATAAATAGGATAACTGATTTAAATTTGGTTTGTGAGTTAGAGTTTCTTCTAAAAAAGCCTAGATGAATAATTTAACTTATTATGGTTTATTCACTTGTAAGACCTAATCCATTTAATAAAGTGCCAAGCAAAATTTAATCACTTAATATTAATAATCCAAATTTGTAAATTAGATTAACAATTGATTAATGACAATCCATATTTAATAAAATATTCTAACAATCTCTCACTTGGATAGCATTAATCAATTGTCAAGTATATCAAAACAGCATAACTCATAAGAGTTAAGAATATCAATATTAAGTAGGCACTTTAATCAAAATTTAGTAATGAAATCATGAAACAAGAACACTGAATCGAAAAAACAATGATATGTATGTCAACAAAGATTCATTACTGAATAAAATGGAATATGAAATGACACATATTCAATTATATTTCATAATCAAAATGTCAAGATACATCAAGATGTCATACATGGGCATAATACAAACTCCCACTAAACCAAGGATTCATCAAAAAATTTTACAAGACCCATATGAATTACATGTTTCTAAAATAATCTGACAGGTAGTTCCTTAGTCAACGGATTAGCTAATATATTATCAGTGAGAATATATTCAATCCGAGTTTGAAATTCATTAATCTTCTCTCTAATAAACATAAGCTTGACATCAAAATGCTTAGTGCAACTTCAGTTCCTATGATTCTAAAAGAAGTATACATTAAATATATTGTCACAATAAATAGTTAAAAGACAAGATATACTCTTAATAATGTATATGTTATATATTAATTTTCTTAACCATATGGCCTAACATGTGGCCTCGTAACAAGTGATATACTTTACTTCCATAGCTAAGGTAGCTATAAGTGTCTATTTAATACTTTTCCAAGAGATAGCTCCTCCATACATCATAAAGATATAACCAAAAGCATATTTGTGATCATTTGCACAATTTGTATAAATTAAATCTAAATAGCCAACAATCTCAAGGGAATTAGATCTTTTATATGTCAACATGTGATTCTTAGTACATTGTAAGTATCTCATTACTTTTTTGGCAAATTTCCAATAATCCTTACCAGAATCACTCAAGTATCTACCAAGCATATCAACAACAGAAGTTATGTCTAAATGAGTACATACTTAAGCATACATTAAGCTACCAACTACGGAAGTATAAGGAATTCTAGCCATCTCAGCCCTCTCTGAATTATTTTGAAGACACTACGATCTGGACAACCTCTTACCCTTTTGAATAGGTGCAACACAAGGAACAAGAGTGCATATTGAATTTTTTGAGCACTCAATTAATATAAGTTCCTTGAGACAAACTAAGAACACCACGAGACTTATCATGATGGATTTAAATCCCAAGAATATAAGAGGCCTCTCCAACATCTTTCATATCAAAATAACATGAAAGCATATATTTTGTCTCATTTAAGAGGTTAATGCAGTTGGTGGCTAGGAGTATGTCATCAATATACAACACAAAAATAATGAAATTACTCCCATTAGTTTTCTGAAAGATGCACTGATCTGAAGGATTTTCACAAAACTAAGAGAGGTCTTAACCTCATCAAACTTCAAATACCATTGCCTTGAAACCTGTTTTATCCCATAAATGGATCTTTTCAATTTACACACTAAATGCTCCTTTCTAAGTTCAATAAAAGCATCAGTTGTGTCATGTAAACATCATTAGATAAATTTTCATTCAAAAAGGTAGTTTTGACATCCATCTAATAGAGATCTAAGTCAAAATGAACAATAAGAACCATGATAACTCTAAAAGCATCTTTAGTAAATACCAGTGAGAAGGTCTTTGTATAGTCAATTCCTTCTCTTTGGTTATACTCTTTTACAACAAGTTTGGCTTTATATCTTTCTATTTCACTTATGACTTGACATTTAATCTTAAAGACCTAATTGCACCTAACAACTTTGTAGCCTTTAAGTAATTCAATGAGTTCCCAAACTTGATTATGTTTTATGGAAGCAAGCTTATCTTTCATGGCTTCCAACCATTTAGATGAGTTAAGACTTAACATGGCTTCTTGAAAGGTAAAAGGATTTGAATTATCATTCACATCAAATTCTTGTTCTTACAAATAAACTATGTAATCACTTAGTATTATAGATCTACAAATCCTCTTAAACCATCTCAAAACATTCATACTATCAGTATCATTAGGCTCTTCATCATTTACTATTAGATCCTAATCAACAACATCTCTCTCAAGATGATTTAAACCTGATAATGAAGGTAATATAGGTATAGGTACAATAGCATTTTTCTCTCGAAGATTAATAACACATGGCATGTAACTCCCACTATCCAAATCATCTTCAAAATAAAATGCTTGATCATATTCAATGGCTCTGGTAGAATAAGTGGGACAATAGAACTTGCTACCTTTAGAGCCTGTGTACAATATCTAACAAAAAAGCCACTCACAAATTTTGAATCCAAGTTCTTAATTTGAGGATTATATAGTTTTACTTCTGCTTTGCAACCCCATACATGAAAGTGCCTTAGGTTAAGCTTCTTGTCAAACATAAACTCACATGGGGTTTTAAGAACAGCCTTGCTAGAAACTTAGTTGAATATGTATATAGCTATTTTCAAGGTATCACCCCATAAAAATTTTGGTAAGAGGAGTGGCTAAGCATACATCTCACCATGTCCATCAAAGTACAATTTCACCTTTCTGCAACCTCATTTTGTTAAGAGGTGCCAACATGGTGTATTGTGCCTCAATACCACACTCCTGTAGAAATAAAGCAAAGGGACCAGAACTTCTACCCATCTCTATATATCTGCTATAATAGTCACCACCTAAATATGATCTTATGCATTTAATGTATTTGCCAAGTTTCAATTCAATGCCAGCCTTGAATAACTTAAAGGTGACAAGAGATTCGATTGCTCACGTAAGAGATCAACCCATCCATATCTAGAGTGATCATCAATAAAGGTGATATACTATTTAAATCCACCCATTGCAGCAGGAGTAATAGGTCCACAGATGTCAATATGAATCAAGTTTAAAACATTCTAACTTCTATTCAACCTTTTATTTCTTGTTTTAGTAGTGAACTTGCCTTTGATACAATCAATAGAAGAGCCAAAATTAAAAAAGTCAAGATTATGTATTACACCCTGTTTTACTATTCTTTCAAGCTTTTCTTTAGAAATGTGGCCCAAACATTTATGCCATAACATAAAAGAATTCTCATCAACTATGTGATGTTTGTGCCTAATGTAACACCCCAAAATTAATTAAGGTGTTAATCATAAATTTAGAGTAATTAAGAATAATTAATAGAGAATAATCGGGCAAGTTAGTGAATAGAAATTTTAGAGAGATAAATTATTAATATGGGTTTGAGGATTAATTAGGATAGAAACATCATCTAGGCCAAATTTAATGAATCATGATAAGAGACTAATGGTGGCCCAATTACCTTTGTGCAGACCCAAACCCTTAAGCCCTTTAAACTTGGCCCAAACCTAATAAAATTTCAGCAGCCCAACACTTAAAAACTGGCCCAACAAGCTAAAGTCTGAAGCCCATCAGGAGTTGGACCTTGGAGTAACCCATGACCCATCCTTGACCTAACTTAAACCCACCTAAAACCCTAATGCTTCAGCCATTTTCTCATTTGCTGAAACACAAGAAGCAAAATTCGGAGGTTGAGAAGGAGGCTAGGGTTGGGGGCAAGAATTCTTCATTTTCACACACTTAGAGCAAGATTCAGCCAAGGTAATAGTTATACAACTTAATCCCCTCATCTTTCTCTTTAATTTGGTCCAATTAGTTTTTCATTTGGAGAGTTATCACCATACCTAAAATCTGAAATGTGGTTGTTTAGTGTTTCTATGGTGGAAATTCATAAGTTGAGGTTAGTGCTGGCATTAGGTGAGTTTAAACCCTCCATTTTGATGCTTTCTTTGTTAATTTGAGATCCTCATAACTGATTTATAAAATGGGTATTAATTTTGTATGAATTTGCTTAGGATTTTGGGTGAAATACTGAGATTTCTAGTAGAGGATATTTGAATCCGAATTTGGGACTTGTAGTGACTAGGTAAGTGTTATTTAGGTAGTTATTAGCATTTAAATTCCTTGGGTACTTATTGCTACTATTCATGATGAATTAGAGTGGTAATTTTCTGATGCTATGGTTATAGGAATTTTTGTACCATTGGTGGCTGTTGCGAATTGCCTACAAGTGAGGTAACCGGGATTTATATTAATTCTATACATGTATCTATTTTAATTTCATATTTGATGTATATGAATGATTTGAAATGTTGAATGAATTGGTTGGCTATCTATTGTATTATGATTGGACCTTGTGAGTCCATGGTGGAGTTGTGGTGCGGCTGCCACCCGTGCATGTGCTACGATCGAGCACCGGGTTATGATCAAACCCCAGATGCACTGAGCCTCGGTTGTGCTCAATGGGGAGTAGGTGTCGTGGATGAGCCTCTCCCGGTGTTAATGGCCTTTAACATGTGATAATATGATTGCTAGTATGGGATAGTAATCATGATAGCCTAATTGTTTCATTTGCTGAGATGACTGATATGATTCTGATGTTGAGTTTGATTCATGCATATATGCTTATTAAATTGGATTATATGAAGGAATTGTCTTGGTTACTGAGATGTGTATCTCACCCCATTTTATGGGATTATAATTTCAGGTGAAGGTTCCTCGGGTAAGGATAAGGGTAAGCAAGTGGATGAACATCCATGAGCTGAGGCTTAGTGTGGGGAGGCTGCACTTGGTCTGAGTGTAATAGGGTAGATGCTAATTTTTGTTAAGTCTTGTATAGCATCATCATGTATCTGTATTGCTAAGTGTAGGCGTTCATATTTTGGTTTCTGAGGATGTATGTATTGAGGGGTTAGACCTCATCTTAATTTGGTAATTGCTGTACGGATTCATGATATCTGCTGTAAACTATGTTGACCTATAATATGGCTTATCAATAGAAATGTAACCCTTGAGATATTGATATGAACCCCTAATGTATGACACCCCCATTGATTGAGTATTAAAGGATAGCTGCTTGTAGTTTATGTATATTCTGTTATGGTAACTTTACAAACTTGTTGATAGAAGGTAATTGGAGAAAAGAAATGGGCACATAAGTTTGAATTGGTAATGGAAGAATAGCTAGGTAAATAAGGTAGATGAATGCCATTAGAGCCATATAAAATGAGGGGAAGTGACTTTAGAGTGTCCCTAAAAAGAGAAATAGAGTGTAAGGGGCGAAATATGAGGAATATAGCTACAAGAGGTAGTCACGCCGCGGCCAGGTAGGCTTCGCCGCGGCCTAAAGAGTGACAGTGACGAGGGACGCCGCGGCGCAGAGCGAAAAAAATACCCAGGGGGTGATAGAATGAAATCTCGCCGCGACGCAAGTCGAGAAAATTAATTAAGGAATATACAGTAGCAAAACTCGCCGCGGCGCCACATAGGTTGGCTGCGGCATAAATCCAACTCACCGCGGCGAAATCCAAGAAAGTTACACCTGATTCCCGAGAGTAACTTGGCCACGGCGCAAAAGTTCTGAGCCGCGGCGCAAGGTTAAAAACTTAGTTTTTGAACTCCAGGATCTAACTTAGCCACGGCGGAAAGGTCCCAAGTCGCGGCGGAGGTCCCCAAACTCCCATCTTTGACCTAGGAACCCAAATTTCATTAAGGTTAATGTTAGGGAATAACATGAGAATATTGGTGGGAGGTTTTTGTGGGTTGAAACTGATGAATGGATGAATCACAAACCTTTAATGATGGTACAAATATTTTCCTTATGTTCCCATTTATGATTGTTTAATTGATGGCCCTAATAACAGCAAGGTTCAAATTTCCTTATATTTCCACAAAGTATTAAATCATAGCAACCCCAAACCTTGAACATTAATTATTAATCATGTATTTAATCATAATTACTAGGATTAAAAGTTAGGGTCGTCACACCTAACAACAACATTAACAGAAAAATCTTGAGTTTGAACTGAGATAGAATCTAGATTTAAAGCATACGAGCCATTATTCAACACAGCAAAACCAATAATAATAGGTTCAAAATAAATATCTATTCTTCCATTTCCTTGCCAAAAATAATATCCATGGTTGTCTAGTACAAAAATGGATATCAAGTTTCTCCTAAAAAAGGGTACAAAAATGGTGTGGGTTAGTTTTAATACATGTCCAAAAAGTAGCGTCAAAATAACTGTGCCTATACATTTTACTAAGGCAGCTCCACCATTAACACCTAATATAGTATTTTCTCTCTCACTTGGTCTTCTCCTACTTCTAAATCCTTGCAAAGAGTTTGCAGGATGCATAATGGATCCAAAATCCAACCATTAAGACTTAGAAAAGATATCAATAGCATTAGATTCCAAACAAGCTAAGGTTAGTAGGTCAAATACAAGAGAAGTACCTTCCCTCTCATGCTTATTTTTAAGCTTCTAGTAATCTACTATCCTATGCCTAAGTTTTTTGTAATAGTTGCACTTGCCTTTAAAACCCTTCTTTTTAAGTCATAAGTGGCCTTCTTGCTTATTAGTTTTCTTTCCTTCATTTTTCCTCTCATCAAAATGGGATTTAGGTGTCTTACCTTTCTGGGTACTTGTACTTGGCCTGCTACTTTTAGTATGTGACACAAGATTCACGAAAAGGGGTAATGGCATTCCTTCTTTTCAATGACTCTTCCTTTTGAGTCACAATGGACATTAACTAATTTATACTCTATTCCCCTTATTGAGCATTGTAAAAAGTCTTTAGAGGTTGGAATTGTGCAAGGAAAGACTTAAGAAGGCACCAAACTAGAAAACTTTCTCCCAAGTCTACCTTGAGAAACCTAAGTTAGTTGTAGTAATTCATGAGTTTCATAATGTGTTTACAGATCCCAGAAACTCCATCATATAAAGTATTGTTGCAAAGAGAGAGATGCTGGCCCTTTTGAACCTTATCAAATGTCATATATTTCTCCCTTATTGTCTTTAGGAATTCTAAAACAGTATCTTTTTCAAGGATGCCTTCCTTAATAATCTTGTTTATTGTGTATTTCATCACCATTAGGTAAACCTTGTTAGAATTATGCCATTTCTCATAGTGGGCTTTATCAGCAGCAAAAAAGTTGTCACCAAATTCAACCAATTTTTCAACATTAAAAGCAAAGTCCATTTAGGCAATGGCCAGATATATGTCTAAGGATTCCTTTCAATCATTATAATTTGCTCCATTTGGAGTTTTCATAGTCATCAATTGCATGGTAGTAGAAGGTAGAAAGAAATAAGATAAGGAAACATTAATTTATGTGTGCAACATAATCATAAACAAGAGTTCTTTTCAAATCCAACTAGTGCAATTGTAACCATACAATTGATCTTCATTATAATATGCTTAAGGGTCTCGAACTATAATAAACTAAGAAACTCAATCACACAAATAAAACAGCTCACAAGAAAGAAATACATCCAATGTTTTCACACTGATAGGGCACAAAAAACACTAAGGCATTAACTTCAACATATTTGAGCAACAATGAATTACACTAATAATGCTATACCGATAGGGCATATCCATTACTAATGTAATTCTCTTTTACAACATTTTTTTAAAGAAGCCAATCAAAAATTGATCCACGCATAAAAATTTACATAATTGTTGCTCTAATTTCAACTGACTAAGACATTTACATGACTGAACCCATGATGGTTGAGCATATGGCTATAAAATGTCAAATCATCATCACCATAATTGCAATAATCAAGTTTCTAAAGTCCATGCAAAATTTGAATTCAAAATTCCAAATTTAGCACAATACAAATCACAAAAGTGCCTAAATAACTACAAAATTAATTGGCATACTAAAACATGTCACCATGAAGAGTACAAAATATATATGATGCAAGAAAGTGTGAAGATTATGCATGAATTTTTTCAGCCTAAAATTTTGAGAGTACCTATGCAAAACTTGGTATGAAACATTATGGAAAATCAATAACTTATATTTAGGGATCTCAAAAAATTTTGAAAAAATCATCATAAATTAGAATATTGAAAATGGATATCATAGGCCAAAATTGAGCTTAAAACGGGCCTTGGAGTACTATTTACATGCTCCACACATTAAGGGCCGAGAGTGGGCAAGCAAAAAATGGTCATTTTCAACCTTTAGTTGCTGTTACAATACCTTAGCAAAAAATGACACCAATTTTGCACCACGCGAGGTTCAAAATGGCTTGCTTTAATGTGTTTATACATCCCTAAAAATGATACAAGCTACCACAAACATAAATCAAGTGATCTAAGCTCCCCAAAAAAAACTTGATTTTAAGCTCAAAATTGAAAATCCCATTTTCAAATCCTAAAATTTTTCTCCTAAATTTACCATGTAATATTAGTTTTCTTTACAATCAAATGGTTCCATTAGCTTCATAAACATATAAACAACATTTCCCACAAAGAAATTCGCTTGAAACGCAAGAAAAAATGGACATCAACTTTTAACATGAATAGTATACTTTGAAACTTCTAGATCATTTTTCTCCTACTACAAATCGAATCATTAAACATGTAATACACCAAAATGAAGCTTGTAATTAAGGGAGTAAAATCCCCAACATTTCTCACTCAAAATAAGCAAAAATGGCTTCCATAAAATACATGCTAGAGAATGCTCTGATACCATTTTGCTGAAAATAAATACAAACAAAAGGGAAACTATAAGATAGCATAGTTTAACATACGTAGAAGTAGGCTTGATTCCATGTTCTCTGGCCTTGAAATCAGCAAGTTGATGAAGATGATAAAATGAGGGATGGAAGAAGAGAGCACTAAATGAAAGATGGAGAGAAAGGAAGAGGAGGCAACCCACAAAAGACCAAAACCCTAATCTAAATCTTACCAAGGGATTATCTCACCTTTATTTATTTATTTTTAACAAATATACGTATAAAAGATAATGCTAATTCTAAAATTGCCCCTAGCCAATATAAATAAGATAACTAACCCAAGTTTAGCCTGTGAGTTGAGGTCTCTTCCAAAAAGGGTTTAATGAATAATCTAGCTTATTATGGTTTATTCACTTACAAAACCTAATCTATTTAATAAAGTGCTAAGCAAAATTTAATCACTTAATATTAATAATCCAAATATGTAAATTAGCTTAAAAATTGATTAATGCTAATCCACATTTAATAAAATATTCTAACAAAAATGGCATGCCCTTCCTTTGTTTGCCATCCTTTTCTAAGAAATAAGGTAGCCTATTTGCTCCTATCTAGAGTGAAATTTGTGACACTTTTTCTTTTAAAATTATTTGTTAGAAAAAGTCCTTGATCTATTATGGAAAGGAAGTTCCTAGTGAACTCGAAGGTTAATGTGATGTTGTCACCTATGCCTTCTCCTAATTTAGGATTAAAAGCCAATTATATACTTGAAAACATTAGGGCTTATCAAGCCACAATAGCATTAATAATGGTAGAATTAAGGATGACAATTTCAACTGACTCATAGATATCTGACTTACCCTGTCTTGTTTGGATTGAATAAGTTAAAGGTTGATCAAGTGTGGGGAAGATTTAGGAAAAACTCAAAATTTGAATATCGAGATCAAGGATACGGTGAGATAGGCATGCCTTGATCTATTCCTTGCCCCAAAGCCCCATATAATGTAAATTTCCAAAATTATGGATAATGGGATTTGAACCTAAGCCAAGTTAGGTGAATGATCTTGCCTAACCATTGCTCTAAAGTGTATTATAGTATAGAAAATATATAAAAACATATAAATTATGATATGTAATATAGATATATTCTTAATATTTATATTGATTTAAAAACTAAATAAAAAACCTTAAATAACTAAAAGTCAAACTCTAAAAGTTGAGAACACATTAGAAGTATGCACATAATGTAACACCATAATGTATTAGTCTCAATTATCCTTTATTTAAGCTTGATTCCATGTAATTCCAAAGAAAAAGAGTAAGACCATGGCATTTTAGTGTGTTACATCGGGGTTTAAATGTTCATACTTCGCCCCGTGGATCCTTGTAAACACATCAATAGCATTCTTTACTTATACTCCATCCATACAACTTATACATATCATAAAACAATCAATGAACCATGGATTTGAAGCCAAAAACAAAAAAAAAATGGCAAGTTACTCGCGGGTCCAGAATTCATATTTTTGGCACCAATTTTGGAAAATCATAATTAATTCTAGAAAAATAAAAATCAAGCAAGTGATAGCTTTCTCGAAAGCTTTGGATGTTAACTTTATAATAAAAATAATTCTAAGCCATAATAACATCATTTAGACCATGTTTGATAATAGAAAGCTTTGAAAGGTCAGACTACCCAACGTTTCTTATACAATTTACTAATATAAATTTCAAAAATTCATAACTAATTTCACAAAAATTTAATTCAGGAAAACTATATCAATTTGGAAAACTACAAATGTTAATTAGAGGAAAAAAATAATTCTAGACTAATTCAGAAGCCTTCAGACCCCAAAAATTGATGGAACAATAACAAAGGTCAGGCTACACCTTTGATACTGATTTGGACATTAAAAAATTTGTTTCTCCTTTTCTATAAATCCAAATGAGGTGCTCTCAAGTGTCATAAAAATATTATTATATCTAATTTATGCTTGTAAAATTTCATAGTCATTGGATATCATTTGCCCTACGAATGATAGAGACAAAGAATCTGACTATTTGCATAATAATAATGCCAATTCTGTCAACATTTGCCAACTTTGGAAATTCACTAAAAATTCTCTAGAGCTATAAATAATATGGACTTTAGCTTTCCAAAAAACTATATGTGATATCTACATGCATGCCAAATTTCAAGTCAAGAAGAGCTCATTTGGTCAAATATTGACATAACTCACGAATATGACAAATTTAGCACCATATATAGGTCAAAGTTGGTCCAAATAGCTTTTTAATTACTCTACCACCTCCTAAGAAAGTTTTAAAATATAAACACAATATATACAAGCTTCCTAGGTGGTTCAAACTATTATACATCTCAAACTTACCATGCTACATGTAAGGATACACTACTACATACAACCTACCAAGTACCCTTTGACATCTCTTTGTATCAAAAATCATACAAAACTATACACTTATCAAGAGATAGTCCTTCAAATTCCTTGGCTTCCATCTTTAACCTCTTGAATACCACCTAGACATGGTGAGATAAGAGAGAAAAGGGAGTGGGATTCAAAGAATCTCAATAGCTCATACACTCATTTAAGGAAGCAATCAAGGCATATAAACATGTCAAAGCATATAAGTAGGCATCTAACACCATTAAGAATCATTCAACACATAATTTACATGTGATAAAAATCATATCAAAGCCAAGAATAAGCTTTAGGGACTTTTGGTCTAATCTTATCCCATTTTTAGGACTTTTAGATTAGTTTCACCCTTGATCTAAGAACTTTTGACTTGGCCTCATTTATCCATAAGACTTTAGACTTTATCTCACCCATTTCTAGAGACTTTTAGCTCCACCTCACCCTTAAGAGTAATTTTTACAACCAAAACATAAATATATTGATACCAATGCAACAAAGTAATATCAAATGGCATGTCTCACAATACAAACGCATATACAAGTATACAATAACCATCATATATCCAAGAATGTAAACAAGAAGGAGTGAAAAGCTACATTGGCAATTAAACACAATTCTTCCCTTTTGATTTCTTTTTTTCCTTTTCAGTCTCACACCCATAACTAATGAAATTTGAGTTCTTTGATTTAGACATAACAAATAGCATTCAAGACTCTCTTGGAATAAGCCAAAGCATTAAACACACACTTAAAAAGCATATTTGGTTTATTAGTTCCATAATAATTTCATTAATGGCCTAATGAAGCAAATACTATAATTCAATCTCTTAACTTCATTTCCTTCTCATATCTAGGCCTCTTGGTTCCATTTAGACTCCTTGAAGTCATCACAAACTTATTCTCAAGAGTTTAGATACAAGTTGCTTCTTAAGGCTACATTATGGAACCTATTGACTAAACTCTCAATTTATAGCTTCTAAATTTTTTTCTTGAAGGGAGAGACACTTGAGAGGCTTCCTAGGGGTCTTGGAAACTCAAACAAATACTCACATAAGTTAGGAAATTTTTGAATCAAAATAAAATTTACACTAAATTCATGAATCCCAAGCTTCCTATTCTTGAAATTTACTTGTTTAACTTTCACTTTCTTTGTATTTCTTAGCTTCCCATGGTCTAAAACCTAGGATTCTCACTTGTTTTTGGACAAAAACCCCTCCCCCTTGATTATTCTGTTCTTGGCCGAGGCACCCATAGAAGAGCAAGGGAAGGAGAAAGCAACAAAGGAAGAAAATTACCTTGATTCTAAGCTTATCTCAAGAGCTCCTTTCTTTATTTTAGTCTTCTCCTTGAGTTATTACACTTCCTCCTCTAAACCAAGGCCAAAATAGAACTAAACCATCCTTTAAAACCATAGAAAAATAAAGCAAGAAGAGAAGAATAAGATATGTAAAGGAAGTTTTATGAAATCCTTAGTGTTTCTCACCTTTTTCCTTATTTCTCTCTCCTCTTTAAATTCCCCTTATCTCTCTTTCTCTCTTAGGCAGAGCTTTTTTTGTTCTTAGCTAGCCCAAAGTTAGCCAGAGAAAAAAATAGGTTTTTGGACTCTTTAAGAAGCAAAATTCCATTTTTTCACGTTTTTTTTCGGAATGAGTCTTGCTATAGCGAGAAGCACCTCTCGCTATGCTAAAAACTATTAATTCCAAGTCCCAACTGCTCTCACCATAGTTGGAATTATTGTGAGGCATTCTTTGGATTTTGTATGAGACACAAAATTGCCATAGCAGACTAGCACTCTGGCTATAGCGAATTAGCACCCTCGCTATAGTGAACAGGGATCTTAGCTATAATGAAAAGATTTAAAAAAAATTCTAAAACCTTAAATGTTACACCAAACATCGCCCCTTCCACTTGTGCTCAAATCCATTATCCCCTATTTCACCAAAATCAAATGCCCTCCGGCCCTTGTCTTTGTCCACCACCAGTGAGGCTCCATTTCAATTCACTTCATTTCCTTTTTCATTGTCTTTTTCTCTTTAATCTTTCTTAGACTTGCATTTTTGGGCCCTAAAAAGCATTGAATGCAAGGACTCTTAAACATTAAAGAAAAGTGAAAAATATTGAAAAATATATAGTTGTAATAGGTTTATCTACTTCATTTCATTTTATATGCGTGGATTACTAATTTATTTTGGTTTGTCAGAGATAATTTTCAAATTAAACTCTTGGTTTTTTTTTCCAATTATCATCAAATGGAAGATTATCTCTTATCAAAATAGAGTAGCATTATATGAAATATTATAGTTATCTATCTCTTAATATAGGCATTTTATAGTTATCTATTTAACATTTAAAGGTTGAAACATAATATACTATTTGCGTCATGTTGAGTGCTAATTCTTCATCTTATATGTTTTTCTTCATCTTTATTGACCTGATTCTTAACACAAATAACCAAAATCTTATTTTAGACTATTTTGTTATGCTTAGTGGGGTCAATATTAGAGCATTTGCTCTAGAGCAAATGTAGGAGAAACAATAATATGCTTTATCATCCTCACTTGAATATTTGAGAAATCTTATATGTCTAAAAAAATGAGAACATGCTTTTTCATAATTTAGGATATAAAATTTGGTATTGCAACATCCTATTTGCTTGGCCACTAAAATTGTTATTCAAGTGAAACATTAAATCTTTGTGTATATAAATTTACTGCTCATAAGCTTGCAAATGCATGATGTGGTGATAAAAAGCACTTCATGTGTAAGGCTTTGGCACCAATTAATAAAGAAGTTGCCATAACTTTAAGTGCATAGGTGGGAAACAATAAATAAATAGTTTGATTTCACTTTATTTTTAAAAGATTTTATTTAACATAGAGAGATTTTGCAACAAGAAGATGTGTGTGTGTGTGTTTTTAATTTACTTGATAACTAAGTGAGATTTTTAATGGGTCTACTTGATTCTTCTTTTATTTACAACATGTTTATCCAATACCTTACTTTGAATAGGATTTTGCTATCATATAATTTTAGTCCCAACATTTTTATTTAGTTTTTTTTTATTTTTTTGGAGATTAATGGGCTTTTCTTTCTTGTGTAGATTTTTGTTTACTAATACTTGTTGATCCTTACTTGTAATATTTTATAGAAATTGGAATACAAGACATTATAGAAAACTTAGCTTTGTTTCATGATCAGTTTTCATGATCAAGCCATATCTTATGCTATGAATGCTTAGGCTTTAATTTATTTATGCAAGTTTAATTGGTTGAAGATTTTCTTGTGTTATGTGTGATTGGCCTTCAATTTTGATTAGTCTTGCGCATGTTCTTGATTGGCCTTCAATTTTGATTTTAGGTCAGGGTAAGTACAAGATGATATAATACTTGCGGGTTTGGATATGGGGCAAAAAGAAAGAAAAAAACATATGGTTATGGGCTGCATATGGGGCAAAATAGAGAAGAATAAGACAGAGATGTATACTGAAAAACTCACCTCGCCTCACCACACCCCACCCCACTGTTGTCCTTAGCAAGCATGAGACATGGATCATACCAATTATGAATATGATCATAAACTTGCAATAGTAAACTCAAGGCTAATTCCATTTATGATTTAATAGCTTTAACTTTGGGAAGCTTGTGCTATCTAGTGCATTCTCTGTAGATTTGCCTCATTACAATAGAACATCAAAATAGATATTGGCTTATCATTGTTATAAATTTAGGTTAGGAATGAGTACATTATGAATAGTGCTTGTAATCTTTAGGTTAGGAATACAGTTTAGACTATATAGATTCATCAAAAACTTGCACCATTTTATTTCGATCATAATAAAACCATGATTTAAATATTTTCTACTGTCAATGTATAATTAATAATATTAATTATTTTTTTCTAAACAGATGTTAAATAAATTATTTTATTATGTACGTCCATTCATCACACAAGTCTTTTACTAGTAGATTCTTAAATTTATAATAGTACTTTTCTTTGTAATATATATTTGAGAAACGTTTTTGTTAAAGTAAACTATGATTAATTATTATCTTTTGATTAGTTAATTCGAAAAAAGAATATTTTTTAACATATTTTTTTCTTAACAATTATTTTTATCATATAATTTTATAATTAATTAAATTTAAAATTATTTTATATTAATCATATATATATTAAATATTTTTTCCACTATGTAAGTAAAAGATACAAAGATATTTTGATCAAATATATATAATTATAATTTATTTTGTATTGCACAGGATGTAAGAGTAATGCTTAAAAAGAGGAATATAATATTTTACAATAAAAAATTAATGTAATTTATGCAATTTCAAAAATTAAAGAAAATAATTTACCCGGATTATCTTTTGTTAAAAAAAATTGCCTTTATGAAAAAAAATGAACGATGGCTCCTCAGATATGGAAAAGCAATAAAGGGATAAGCAAATAACGTAAAAGTAACATGAAGAAAATTAATTACCGAGAGGCAATAAAATCATGGAATTTGGATGTTACGAATCTGAATTTGAAGCAAATTTTTTTTTTTTTAGAATCATATAGAATTCGGATGCATAGCATCCGAATTCAAACTGAATTTTAATTTAGAATTCGCATGCTATGCATCCGAATTCAAAATAATTTTTTAAAAATTTTATAGAATTCAAAAATGTGGGATCCGAATTGTATGGAAGCAAATTTTTTTAAATTCAATGAAAAATTAAATTGGTAGACTTCGAATTTTCAATAATTTTTTATTATATTAATAAAAAAGATTTAATTGAGAACAAATAAATTAAAAAAGATATTTATTTAAATAATTTTATTTATTAAAATATTAATAAATATAACAATTATATAAAATAAAAAAATGATGTATGTATGAATAAATTAGTTTAATTTAAATTAACATCTAAAAAATAATATCGAAAGCTTTAAGTATAAAAAATAAAATATTAATTAAAAAGTAATAAACATTTGAAGTTAAATTGGTAATAATGCAATTTTTTTTAAAAAAAGTGGTTTGCTTTAATATAATTTTAATATAATATTTTAATTTAAATTGAATTTAATAGTATAAAATTATTCATCAAATATTTTTGAGTTTATTTTATTTAAATAAGAAAAAAATTATGCTAGATCCCTTTTGAATTATAATATATTATATTTTATAATTTTACTTCAATAGGTAGTTAAAATATTTTATGAAATTTTTATCATCAATATTTTATTAGTTGTTAAATATTGATTTGATTGGATATTTGTTTAATGAAATTAACTTAATATTTGGTTGATTAAATTAACTTAAGATATATTTAATATTTTGTAAAATTTGATTTACAATTTTGGGATGGAAAAAAAAGTAAATGAAACATAACATTAAACAAACAAATTATGTAAGATTTGGTACAAAAATTATAAAAAATTATAAATATATCTAAAGTAAATAACTTCCTGTACCACAACAAGGTCTTTTCCTTTCACGGCGTGGTCGTTGTTGCTCTAATTCTTCTAGTTCTTGTTGCTCTTGTACTGTGGGATTTGTATTTAAATCTAAGGATGAGGAATGAACTGGAGGAATCGGTTGATGCGACGTCATAAATCTTGATTGCAATGATCCTCCTGGCTTAAAGGAATAACTAAGATGTGGTGCATTAAACGCTGAGATATCAAACAAAAACTCGGCAAATGATCCAAAAGAGCCAGAAGAAGGCGAGGGTTGCATGTAAGAGGAGGGACCTACTCCACTAACGTCGCCAAACTAACCTAGGAGTATAGGAGAAGATGGACCAGGAACACCCATATCTTGTTGCACTGGAGTTGGAATATATGGAGATACACTAGGATTATCGAGGCAAATGTCTTGTTGCAATGGGTCTTACTGTTGCTGGTTACTTCTTCCAATAGTGGGTTGCTGGGTTGACAGGTAACCTTGACGTCTCTTTCCTGGTTGACCTATCGGAATCTGAGGCCTAGGAAGATCTGGTGCTTGCTCAGCGGGTTAAGAAAATAGTGAGAATCGTTGCTCACCGAGAGCACGTAGTATATTGCTAGAGTCTCGGCTGACGATATCACGAAAATCCACAGGTAAAGAATCCTGTAAGTGCATCCTATAAAGCCCCTCAGGTAAGTCAGCCTGATAAAACAAAAAATAAGTAATTAAATAAAGATATATAATAAATTTTAAAGACAATGACGATAAAGTTGATAAATTATAGAAAACTATACCGCATATCCAGTAGCAACACTGGACCTCTGAATCCATCGACATGTGCATTGCCAATACCACCACATATATTCATATGTGCGCTCAAAAGGCTCCTCAGTGACAAGGGACTGGGACATAGTATCTCGCCATCCATACCATTGTTGGATAAAAATGCTATGTTCAGACACCCAGTTGGTCTAAGTTATTCCTCGAAGCTGTAAATTATGGAGGGAGTCTAATCTGACGGGTTCTTGAGGAATTGGTTGATGGCGACCAAATTGTCGTAAGACGCGATATGGATGATGTCATTCTATGATCCAAAAGCATATAAATGGCACAGATGCAATCCAAAGATCAGGGGAAATAAAACAATACCCTGGAATCAATTCCCGCACCGCTTGTGACTGGTATGGGTGCCATACAATCTGAAAATGAAATCAGAAAGAATAATAAGTAAACTGTCAATAGTAAAGAAATGATGAATATTATGAGTTAAAATTGGGCACACACCTCATCATCCCTCATTGCATCCAACAAAGCTCTATATAATCGAAGGGCTCTAACACTTGGGCGTGGAGGTCATCAAACATTTCGCCATCTAGTATAATGAACAAACATATTATGTAAATCAAGTGTGATAAATAAAGCCAACATAATTAAATTAAATTAACCATGTTAAAATTTGAATTATAATTTATACCTAAAACCAAGAGGTGGAAGAACAGGATATTCCTCAATTCGAAGGTCAGGAGTAGGTGGTATCTCGGGTGCAAGTATAGGAAATCTATCCCATGCCCACAGATGTAATAACGTCAAGTATCCAGTGATACCAGAATCATTCTTATATGTTGCATTACAGAACTCACGATAAAGATAAGCCAATACTGCTGATCCCTAACTACATCGACCAGCCTGCTCAAAATCATCTAGTAAGGGCAGATACATTAGGTAAACTCAATAACTAGATCTATCTGGTATTAACCACCCTCCAATCATACAAAGAATATAGGCACGGGTGAACCGACGCACTGCCTCATCATCTGCATCATCTGCTAGCTGTACGAAGTTTTGTGCTAACCAAGCAATGGACAATCGCCGTCCATCAATTTGATTAGCCGGTGGTGTAATTCCTAAAAGCCATTGACACACTTCTGGCCAATTGAAACCTGTCCCACCCACAACGGGGTCTCCATCGATCGGTAGCCCTAATTGCACTACTACATCCTCAAGAGTGATCATGCACTTTTCTCTAGTAGTATGAAATGTATGTTTCTCAAAATGCCACTGCTCTACTAGTGCACTCACTAGTGATGTATCGTACTCAAATTGTCCGACTCGCGTAACACCACAAAAACCAGATTGCCTCAAATAATCAACAATGGCCAAAGGCGGATCACCTAAGCGATCATCGTGTAGAACTCGTTGAGGGCGAAGTATCCGATCATCCTGCAGATAAAGATAAGTTATATATCTAAATGAGTAAATGAAACAGGAACTAATAATAAATCTTTTATCTTACCTCGCCATTTCAGATAGCCTATGATATATGTCGCTCCTGTAAGTATAGAAGTGATGCATCCTCTGGACCTGGATCAATGGGTTGACCAACTCTAGCCATGGTAGCTATAGGAAAAAATAATACAATTGGCCCAATATTTATCTAAAAAAATATAAACGATTGATAAACAAAACCTTATCATACAGAAAAGATACTCAATTCTATTTCAAGTTACCAGCATAAATGTTACCAACATAAATGTATATAGAAAATGAGTCATTTTTCATATTTATAAACAATTACAACTTTTATTGATATTTTGTTGAGGGGCAACATTACGATGTGGGCATGAGAAACGATTATGACCGATTTGTCTATAGAGGCTACATCTACTTGATTGTGACGAGGCTCTGAAATCCATTTTATTTCGATAACGAGTCGAACGAGGTCAGCCTCGCTCTTGAAGCATTGATGGATCAGGAATTAACTTTGGACCACTTGGTTGCGGCGAATATTCTTGTCCTCCAATAGGTTGGAACATATTGCTATATGCATTACGCATTATTTCTAGTGTAAATACAAGGTCTACATACTGAAATGGGTCAAGAGCTGCAGCAGCACATGCCGCAAAAGCATGCTGGCACGGGTATTTCTCTACTTGAAATCCACCGTAATCACATATGCGCTCAATCAAATTAACCTTACAGCAACGGTTATATTGGCGATTTATTTGGTCATATGGCTCCTCGACCTCGAACAATGCAGCTTCTTGATTAAACATGCGCACAGCACACGAGTGGGAGCGCTGCACATTGACAACTATTCTCTTCATCAGAGTTTGAGAGTAAACTTGACTTGCATTCAGTTGAGCATTGATCTGTTGGGAGCATTGGACGAAACACTGGCTGACTCGATAATATGTTGCTTTCGCTATGCCTGATATAGGTAAGGATCTGACCCCCTTCAAGACACCATTCATGCACTCTGCTAGGTTCGTTGTCATGTGGCCGTATCGTCGACCATGTACATCATACGCACGAGTCCACTGTTCTTTGGGTATTTCGGCAATCCATCTAGCTGCTTCTTCATATATGACCGCTATTTCAGCTAACTTCTCATCAACATACCGACACTCATATGCATAACTTGTGTATCATGGTTAACATATATATTATTATTTGCTAATCATCTATGACATATATAACTAGATAGGGAGAAAAAATATACCAATATTTTTTAGCTTTTATTTTAAATTAGATTACCTATAATGCGTGTGAAGGTTGCTTGCCACATGACGAAAACAAAAAACATGATACCCATAGGGTGGTTGCCAACCCGTCTGCAGATTACCGATTGCAGATAAAATTGATGGATGTCTATCTGATATTAAACAAATGCCACGCTGTCTAGGCATAATTCATCTGCGCAAGTTATACAAGAACCATGTCCAGGCTGATTGCGTCTCCCCTTCAACAACCGCGAAGGCGAGGGGAACAATATGACGGTCACCATCTTGTGCCATTGCCATTAATAATGTCCCCTTGTATTTTCCATATCAGAAGGTGCCATCAACTTGAATCATTGGTTTAAGGTACTCAAATGCATCTATACAAGGTTTAAATGCCCAAAATACCATCTTAAATACTGCAACTGGCTCACTAGTAGAGGCACTCTTTGAAACTTGATTCGTCACAAATTCAACATACGAGCCGGGCATGGACTACTGTACTGCAGCCATCCACCGAGGTAATGTAGCATAGGAACTCTCCCAATTACCAAAGGTAATAGCAGTAGCTTTATGTTTTGCTCTCCACGCTTTTCTATAAGAGATAGTGTAACTAAACACGTTCTTCATCCGCTCGATTATTTGGCTGATAGGAACATCAGGGGTCTCCGTCACCATTGCTCCAATGCATGATGAGATAACATTAGAATCTAATTTTGGATGATCTTGTGATAGGACTGAAGACAAACATGTATGTGGACCCCCATATCTCGTAATTTGCCAGAATGAACCATTTCCTTTGCCTTTCTTACATGCTCTGACCCGCCATCTACAGTTCTTGCCATAATTCATACATCAACATTATTCATACTTGTTACTGGTCAAATATTTCTTAAAATTATGGTACGCCCTCACAGAATAAAATTTCATAGCAAGTCGTAGCGCTTTTTGATTTGAATATCTTAATCCAACCGATAGCTCCTGATTATTCAATTGTGTTTGATTGCCCACCTCTTCGAATTCATCACCTTGTGTTAAGGCCAAATTAACTTACTGGAAGAACACAGCTGCAGGGTCAACATATTCAGATACTGGTTCAACATCAAAGGCTTCTTCATCATCACCTTTACTGTCATACCCATCATCATCATCATCATCGGTCTCACTGTTATCATCTTCATTATCATTGTCATAATCAGTGTCAAGTTCTGCGTCGTATTCATCTTCATTTTCAAATTCTTCCAATACATTTTCTTCTGAGTTTGGTGAAGAAAGAGGTGCGTCATACCCAATTGCTGGATAAGAGGAACTTGGTTGCGAACTACCCACTATTAGCACCACTTGATAAGCTGTTGATCGATAGAATAGATCAGGTGAAGGTAGCACTTCATTCACTTGGTTTGGCTAAAATTCAATGCTCAAGTGTGGGTCAATACTTGAAATATTCGCATATATCTTAACTGAATTCAGTTGTGATGGGAAACGTGAGTGTGATTGCCATATTCTCTGCACATCACCATCATCTTCTAGCATAATTACTTGGTACTATGTTAGATTTATTGTCGTCGGGAGCCTATATACCAAATTAGATACAATTTGGTTGGAAGGAAGGCGTAGCTTTTGACTAACAGCTTCTTTCAACTCTTCCAATGTGATATCAGTGCTAACTGTTATATATTTTGACATTGCACACTAGAATGTCGCACCCAGTGCACTGTCATAAATTCTTCCATTTGTATAAATACAAATAATCTCATTTCTCCTGGCCATTTTGTTTCCCTCAAATATCCTAATTACAAATATACTCCACATAGTTATACTTGTAGCATACTTTATCAAATACAATTGTACATTTCTTACTAATATAAAATTTTCATTTAATTCTTATACAATAATTTACAGACAAAAATTGAAGTCTTCTTAAAAGCATAATTCTTTAAAAGATCGAAATTATTTAAAACTTAGACAAAGATAAATATATGACTTTCATGACAAAAATATAATAATTAGAATAAAACTTCAATGATTGAGTCACTTAAATCATATCTCTCTTTTTATCAATAAATTAATAACTTAATTAAACAAAACTTTGTATAATATTGCCTACAAATCAAAATATATAAATGTAAAATTCATATTTAAACTCAACTCATAAAAAGAAAGAAAGCTAATAGACAATAGAAATTTAGGTGTTACAAAAAAAAATAGATATTAAAGAATTTAAAATTTATTTTTTCAAATAGAATAAATTACAAATATTTTTTTAAAGTTTTATTAAAATTATATGGACATCCTCCTTATTTTTAAAATATAGAATTAGAGGGCTGACCAGCCCTTATATCCTAAAACTTTTAAAGCCTAAAACTGTACAAAATCACCAAACGGTGAAGATTAAAAATTAAAGCTATTTGGGGCTAACTTACTACTTAAATCAGTCATCAATGAGTTGTCAACAAAAAATAAAATTGTACTCGTATCTGTTTTTGGACTTAATTACTCTTTAATTAGATTCTTACAATTTAAATAATTTTAAATTTAGCATATGTTATTATATTTTTGTCCATATTTTGTTTTATATATCACATAATTTTATTTCTTTATCTATATTTTGTTATTATAAATTATACATATTTAAAATGTGAAGACTATATATAATTAGTTATATCAATAAAATTTAATAGAATATTTATAGAATTTTAATAAACATAAAGCTTATTAAAATTAAAAATTGTCCTCTTATTTCTGAACTATTTAAATTATTATCCTCTAATATTATTTTTTTTCATTATTAATATTAATATAAAGCAAAGATAATATCAATTTTTTAAATAATTACTAACGCATATATTTTTATTTTTTTTCGACTGCATTAATTTATTTCTTAAATTTTAACATAAAATTTTTCACAATTATTCATCAAATATTTAAATTTTTTCCTTCTTTCTTTGTACCTTACGCATCGAAATAAAATATATTTCTTTTTTTTATATACCTATACATGTCCATTTTCTTATTAATATAAAATATTCTTATTTTTTTCTGACCATCTAAAATTTCCTCTCCTTTTTCGTTTAATTTATTTCAAATAATTATCATTTCATATTTTCTTTCCCTACAACATTTCTTGTTCTAATAATTACTTCCAGTTTTCTTAAATCTTTTATTTTTTCACTATTAAAATAAAAATTTTTGCACTTCTTTTTGAACTATTTAAATTACTTTTCTCTAATATTTTTTTTATTATTAATATTAATATAAAACAAAAATAAAATTAATTTTTAAATAATTATCGAAGCATATATTTTTACTTCTTTCCACTATATAAATTTATTTCTTAAATTTTAACATAAAATTTTTATAATTATTCATCAAATATTTAATTTTCTTCCTTCTTTCTTTGTACCCTACGCATTGAAATAAAATATATTTGTTTTTAACATCTATATAAATTCATTTCCTTATTAATATAACATATTCCTATTTTTTCTTCTAACCATCTAAAATTTTCTCTTCTTTATAATTTAATTTATTTCAAATAATTATCATTGTATATTTTATTTCTCTACAAAATTTTTTATTGTAATAATTACTTCCATTTTTCTTAGTCATCTTATTTTAGTTTTTCTACTCCAACCTTACTTTTTAATATCTTTATAGTTATAAATACATTTATTTCATAATATTTTCCTTTTCATTTTTACTTATTTACCAATTTCCTCCTCCTTCTTCTATTTTTATTTTTTCTATGGCTAGTTTCCATTATCATGCCTAAAAAAAAAACACAACTATAATTAAAAAAATTATAATAAATAAACAACTAAACAATCGTTAATATACAATTATATATTATTACATTAAAAAATAACGAAAATTTATACATTTTATGATACAACAAGTATTATTATCATAAAAAACATGTATCAACAGATAACATTTTTCTCTTGCTACCAAACAAATATTATATTAAAAATAAATTTATAACTATATTTTAATTGTTAACTCTAACATACCTTGATTTTTGCTATGAAATGCTGAAAATTTTGAGAGTCCTTCCTCTTTCTCTTTGCTCTGAAGCAAAACTAAAACTAAAAAGGGGAATAGCAAACTAATTTTCACTTATATCTCTCAACCTCTTGTAAGAATGGACGGAGAAGGAGGAGGAAAAGAGGTAAAAGAAGTGAAGTAAATGAAAAGTTTCATGTCTATTTATAGCCAAATTACAGAGGATATTTTTGTAATTTTATTATAGTATTATATATTATTTTATTTTTTGACCAATCAGAATGCAATAAAATCTATTAAAACCAATCAAAATTTGTCACGTGTCTCCAAAATAATAATTTTTATCTTCCTCAAAAGTTACATCCATGATCGGTCAATGATCAGTCACGTTGGTAGGCTGCAGCCTAGGCTAAATTTGGACGCATGGAGTCCGAATTTAGAAAACTCTGAATTCAGACTTCATGCGTCCGAATTCAGAGTCAATTGCCTCGTTGACTATGTCCAAATTCAAATTCGCAGTGACTGTGTCTGAATTCAATTTTTTTATTATGTCAGAAGCAATTAATTCTTATCATATTACTTTTCGTGCAATAAGATGCTTTTTTATTTCTTCTTTGTCAAATAACGGAACGATGGCAAAGAAAATCGATGCGTCTGTCGTTTTTTGTTTCTACCGCCGTTTTAAGGCTTGGAACTTGCGTTCTCGGGGTTTTTTATTCCCCCCCCCCGGCGTTCTCACTCTTCGCCCCCAAGCTTGCCTTCGTGACTTTGTCTCCGTATTTTCAGACTCAGCCCTCGCAACTGCGGCCACCGATATTTCACTGTATTCAACGACACAATACGGCTTTGCAAATTCTCCATTGTCTCGTTTTGTTGATTCGCGAGATCGAAAATCATCTGCCCTATTCTTTGTGTAATTAAGGAAGTTCAACCTAAGAGTTGCTTGACGAATTTCTTATGCCGTAGAAGAAAGGGAGCTGGGTGCGATCCGACATAATGCGGGCCATAGCATTTCAACTCTCTAATGTAAAGTGCTCTTTAATCTTTGTATTGCCCATGTTTAGCCCCTAACTTTTACTAGGTCTGTTTGTTTCATTTACCCATATACAACTTCTTAGATAATGTTCGTTTTTTGGGTGCTCTTTTGTTAATTATTTACTTGTTATTCATTCTACTATGTTGCAGTATTTATATAGAAGAAGAGCTGGAGTCACTCTACAATCTCGCAATTTTTCATCTTATAATGGCAAGGGTAACGCTGTGTTTCTTCAAAATTAATCACCGTGCCCGCATTTTCCTTTAAATAACAAAATCAGGAGGAAGCCTTAAACAATTAGTTCAGCTGCGAAAACACTATACTGAGAATGAGAAAACCCAGAAATTATAGGACTTATCTCTTGTGAGCCTAGTTCTACGAAAAAATTGTGCTCGCAAAAGGAACTGATATGATTGAATCATGTGTTAGAATCTTCAAATGTAAAATATAAATAAAGAATTTTTGGGTATCTGGTTTATTCTGTGCTGCAATTTTGTTCTTCACTGGTGGAACAACCTCACCTGTAGCTCTTTTGATTTCCAGAGGAGCTAACCGTTGAACAAGAAGCGGAAAGAAAAATTGGATGGCTCTTAAAACTGCTATTTGCTGGGACAGCATCTGTAGTGGCGTACCAGTTCTTTCCTTACATGGGTATCTGCATTCTAACAGTAATTTTTTACTATAATGCCTTCATTTGCTCTTAGTGGTTCAAAGCTGACTATGTTGTTATAATAAATAACTGTAGGAGATAATTTGATGCAACAGTCTGTGTCACTTTTGCAAGTTAAGGATCCTTTGTTTAAAAGGATGGGAGCATCTAGATTGACCCGTTTTGCAATCGATGGTAATCTGTGCTTTCTGTACTTTTCTGTAAGAGATTGCTTGCTGTATGTATTAATATTACACATTATCTTTGGGAATAATGTTGAAGCACTTTGTGGTGTGTACTAGCTTTCACTCCTCAGTGTGTTAGGACTTAGGATAGCCCTTTCCTAAAGAGATCCTTTTTTCTGGTATATCAACGCTGTTTTCATTATCTTTCTGCTTTATATTAGTTAAAGCCAGAGGCAATCTTAAATAGCTTATGAAAAAACAAAATTTTGGTGAGTTGAGTTAGTAGATTGGAGACTTTGAACTTACATATAAAGGTTCTGCGATTAGACTTTATTCTCATATATTGAACTGACTATGAAATAGTTACTAACATTCTAATTGACTTGTGGTTGTCTGATGGAACCCAGAAAAGAAAAAATAGGAATTTATAAGAAATAAAAAGAATAATTCATACGAGCAGAAAGTCAGCAACTTATTCCCTCTAGCTATTTGAGAAGCCAGAAATCTCCGCAACACTTTGCCAGAATTCACACACGTCCCTCTCCTTTCTTTGTTCACCCTTTTAAATCTCTCCTACAGCAGAATGACTCCCAAAAACTACCCCAAAACTGTCCAAAACAGTTACATAACCACCTCTACAAATAAAAAACGTCTGCTGCCCAAAACAGTTACATAACAACCAAAAACTACGGAGTCTGTTCAAAGTCCAGACTGCCTAAAAACTACCCAAAACAGTCACGTGATAACCCTCTCACCACCCTCATGTTTACTGGGCCCATCATTGATAAATCTGACTGCTAAAAGAGCTACCTTGTTGTGAACTTTAGTTCTTTCTTGACAATGAATTGATATTCCAGTAACCAAAAACTGAATTCTATTTTGAAATTGAAACTCTTAAAATGCCTTGATAATTCAGCTAGTCTGGGCCTTTGGTAACTACTTATTGAGTCTCCAATTACATTCTCTCTACTTGATGATTGTTTACTTTCTAGAATCTGGACTCTTGCATACCTGCATATATAACATTCAGAAGTGCTTTCTTTCCTTTTTGACCAAAAGATGAAAGAAGGATAAAGATAGTTGAGATGGGTGGAGCCCAAGAGCTCTTAAACATGTTGAACACAGCTGAAGATGACCGGACACGGAAGGCAGCTTTGAAGGCTCTTGATGCACTCTCACAGTCAGGTAGCACCTTGAAGTCCTAATATTTTTAGTCTTCATTTATGTCTTCTTTCTTGCTTGTTAGGGCCAGCCCTTTTTTTTTCCTGGGCTTGAGTTCATTATTCTTACAATATTGTAGCTGGAAACCAGTAATATGAACCAAGTTTGTTGAGGAGTTTAAAAAACCTTTACATGTTTTAAGTGTCTGTCATCCACATTCATTAATACAGGCATTTAAAGATGAAGAGGAACATGAATAATTTTGCTTTAATTTTGGAATATTACATGCGTAAGAGGCAAGAGCTCTTGATAATTTGCATGCTAATGATACCTGTAGCTGCCCTTGTCAATATATAGTAAGAGTATCTGATAATTCAGTAGAAAGTGTATCATGAGTTTGAGAGATATGCAAGAGTAGAATCACAACAATGATGTAGCTGCTGGTATTTTCCTTTTTCTTTCTTTTGGGCTAATTATTTTTCATTGTTGTAGATGAAGTTCTTGCATCCTTACATCATGCTGGAGCAATTTCAATTATTAGGTCTACACGAAATTCACTCGCGGATCCAGATGTTGAGAGATTCAAGTTCTGCTTGATGAAAAGATTCCAAGATGAGAGATATGATGGGTGATAGTGACTTTTGGTTGAGGTGGTTGCCCTTGTTTTGTTAGGCTTGGAGCATATAATATATAGTGAGGGCGCTAGCCATGAATGCATTTATGAGGACGAGTAGAATCTGCTATGTTTCTTTAGTTCAAATCTAATAAAGAGTAAAGCTTCACTTGGTTCACACCATTCCCATGTGGAATACATCGCTCGTCGTTGTCCATTCTAATTGACAGTATGATAGTTCATGCTTTATTGGCTTGGCTTCTTTCTTGTACAGCCAATTCCTTTGTAAGATCGATCCCTCGCGGTCGTGACGACTGCAGGGTTCCATTCAATTTTTTATCCTTTATTTTTTTGCTTTTAGGGATTAAAAGAAATAATTCAAAAATAAAAAATTATAATCCTAAGTTTAAAAATTTTAACCGAAAAAAATATACTTTAACAATTTTAATTGTATTTTAAAAATTTTAATTATATTATAGTTAAATCTATAAAAAATTTTGAAGTGTGCTTTTTTTTACAGTTAAATTTTTTACGTTCATAATTATAATTTTTTTTATCTTTTTAATGAATTTTTCCCCTAAAAGAAAAAAATAAAAAATAAAAAGATTAAAAATCATTAAATGGACTTTACAGTCATACGGAAGACGGGATTCATCCTCTTTCCTTTAGGCCTTGTTTGGTTGAAAGGAGAGGAGGGGAGGGATTTTAATGGAGGGGAAGGGAGGGAAGGGGAGATATATTGTTTGGTTTAGGAGGGGAGGGGAGGGAAAATAATAATATGTAGACTATTTTACTCTTATATATTTTAAAAGTAATGACAATACTGCTAATTATTTTTTTATTTTTAAAAATTTAATATTGTCACCGCTAAATTAAATAAATGTAAGAAATTATCTATAATTATAATTATTTTAAAAAATTTTGTAAACAAATAAAATTAACTAAATAATTATTTCAACAAATGTATAATTTAACAGTTTTATTTTATAAAATTAAAATGCATTTGAGTTGAAAACATTGACATGTTTACTTTTTTCTCAATATGGCAATATACCCATGTTAATTGGTACGTTGAAATTTCTCCTCAACCATACCTATAAAAATTTTATGAAATATAAAATTAATAATTAAGATAGGGGGCATTTTAATCTTTTTTTTAACTTTCCCTCCCAATCCTCCCAAATTGGAGGGATAAGAGAGAGGGGGAGGGGAGGGAAAATTTCATTAAACTTTCCCTCCCCTCCCCTCCAAAATTACAAACCAAATAAGGGGACTCCCCTCTTCTCCCCTCAAACCAAACAAGGGGTTAGTTATGTTTCTGAAAGCCCTATGAAGTAGGGATCTAGTTTGATTACATGGAGCTGTCGGTTTCATTCCACTCTCTGGTAAATGAGTGGGGCTTCTGAAAATGAACAATTTCTAAAAAACTCTTTGGTTAAACTATATTTTGCCCTTATACTTTCAATCAATTTTTTGATTTAGTTCTTATAATTTAAAAAATTTATAATTAAATTCCTATAGGCTATTTTTTTTTAATTGGATCCTTGAGATAAAACAACCAATAAAACTGTGTTTATTTATGCTGACTTGGTAGAACAATTGTCCTTTTAGTAACATCCTAGTGAACCAGCCCAATCACTTAGCTTTGAATTCTTTCCATATATGTCACTCTCTAACTCTCCATTCTTCTTTGTCCTCATTTGCCAAGTATGATTGAACCCGGTTACCCAACTTTCTCAACCCCTATGCATACCCAATTCTCGCGGCTTGGTGAACTTGATTGATTTAATTACAGTCATTGGGATGAGTTACAAATCCATCTATGCAGAGAGATAAAGTGTTTAGACTTGAGTTTAGTCCAAATTCATATTTTGTTCTCAAATACCTTCGAGAGAATGAGTTCTCATGTACATTTTCAATTCCTCACACAAGATGATGCAGGTTAAGTGCAAGCCAATATTAGGGTGGAAAAAGAATGTTTATTTCTCTCCAATCTCCATCAGTAAAGCCTACAAACACCAGCTTCCCAAAACCACAACAATGCTAATTGCATTTCCAATATTAACAGAGCCTTCTCTGTTTTATATATATATATATATATATATAGAGAGAGAGAGAGAGAGAGAGAGCTAAGTATCCCCACCTTGTGTTGTGGACTTCTCGCTCATTCTATGCAGAAACTTGTATTTGTGAGTGTTCCCTAAACAAGCTACTAAACATAGAAATTCATATTTGCCCACTGTCCACGGCTTCTTGAAACCTCTAAATTTTATATCTATTATGATTCAGCTTTATATGCAGTAACCATCTTATTCTTATGTATAAAAGTTTTATATGCAATTATGCAGTAACCAGCTTTATATATGAATATGCATTTTACTATGTATAGAAGTTTTCAGCATCAATTATTACAAAAGTTGTGAATTCATTGGAAGTTTGAGATTCTTTCATGCTTTTTTCAGATACTCTTTTCTGAAGTGCTTGGCAAATTTCCATGCAACTTCCCATCTTTTTATTAAAGTACATGAATAGAGTAAATAGTTGATTCTACGAAATCAGAGGAATTTTGTAGTGCCTTTGAGAATAAGATCAATAAATGAACATTATAAAGTGGTAGATCATTTGGGGTCCTTATCAAAAGTTTTCTTACCTTTAATCTTCAATAGTACTAGTGGAATCCCGGGCACATGACGGTGGCTTTTTGACTTTCATGCTTAAAAATTTGAAAGTATTGCCTGAGAAACTCCGCCGCAGAAACCATTGCCCCATATACTTAAATTCATTTTACTTTTATAATTTATGAGATGCCGCGACCCATTTTTTAATTTAAAAAACATGGAAGGCCGCGACCCTCCTGATTTGTGGTCACCAGCAGCTTTGCTGCAAAGCTGCAGCTACACACCCCCTCCCCAAATAGCTACACACCCCTTTAAACCCTGGCGCACGTCCTCCCTTCCCCTTTATCCCTCCTTCTCTTCAAAATCTCCTTGCCTTCCCCCAATCTCCATCCCTCCTCTCTTCCTTGCTCCTCTGAAATTTTGTCTCTCTCCTTTATCATCCTCAACCTTCCTTCTTTAAATGTTATTGATTTGTTTTTGTCTCTCTTTCTTTGCCAATCTTGTTCCAGTTTTGCTCTATACACATATATGTAAGTTCTCTTTATTCTCTTCCTTAGTTCTCTATTATTTCTTGCATATGTTATTTTCTTATCTTTTATTTCTCTGCCTATTTATTATTGATTATTTATTTTTATGTTTATTATAACAAAAATCAAATAAGTGCCGCTCTATTAGTTAACAATGAAGAAAACAAGGTTGGAACAAACAAAGGTCCATATCATCAGTTCTAAAAAATTCTTCAATACCTTCAGGTAGGAAGATTAAATTGAAATATAGTGAAATGAGGAAAAAATTAGACTCCTATCGAATAATTTGTTGTTTACTATATTATATGAAAAAGAGAAGTCTAAATTAATTTTATGTAACTTGTAATTAATATTTTAATAATTGTAAATAAATTTAAAAATTTGTTCGAGGTAAGAAAGTAAATTTAGAGATAATGTATTATCTTCATATTTATGTAGCAAAAGTGCTGAGTATATTTTTTATTTGCTAACATGTAGTCCAAAAAATAATTTGAATATGTAGATGTATATATCTGTGACAATTTAGTATGTAATTTATTATCTTGTAATTGTGAGGATAAGTTGTATTTATTTGTCTATGGATGAAGAAATGAAGGTTTTTTTTATTAACTAGTTGAATAATAGGTAATACGAAAAGAGAATATGTTTAAAAATAAACAAGTTAAATAGGCTTTTTGACTCACTTACTATTTAATGAGGTTTAGACTATTTTCATTCCCTTAACTCCAGACACTACACACACAGTTGGCCTTTTGCCTTTCTTTTTTCCCCTTAAAAAACTTGCAGGTATGGAGAAATATTCTTCTATGTAACTGAATAGAAATAGGTAGATATATTTTGATATATGATTTGATATATGTATCTAACCAATATTGACGACTGTGTTTCACGTGTCACTACACTTATTCTATGATAGGAATCATAATGAGTGTGAGAAAAGAAATCATATGCGTACATGCAAATGGCAAAATTTATGATAGTGAGGAAGGTGCAACATTTGTTTGTGATAAACCCAAAATCTTAAGAGTTGATGCAACTGTTACTCTGAATGGATTGAAGAAGGTGGTGGGTGAAAAGCTTCGATTAGCTTCGGATCAATTTGTAATCGAATTGGTATATAGGTACCCTCATTCGCGTAATCCCACAAGGTATTTGGCATATACTTTGGAAGATGATGATAATGTCCAAACCATGTGGGAAGCCAACTGAAAATTTCTAAATCAATTGGGTACACCGGATATATATGCGCATATATCAACTACTGGCGCAAATTTATTAGAGTCCCAAGCTGAAGTTTATATACCACCATCCCTTCCGTCGACTAACCAGTTCCAAAGTACCAGTGATTATGCCTCACAATTTGATTTTGGCATGATAGATGTTAGTCATTTTACTGCTTAGCCTACCCTCGACTTGACATACCAACCAAGCTCATCACATCAACCTATTTTCAATGCGAATCCTCCATCGCCCCCAAATGAAACAGAGGATATTATGGACGACTTTGAAAAGGAGGATGAATATGATGCTTTGCCTAATATCAATGACCATGGAGATGATGATTCTGAAAGCGACAATATTGATGAGGTTAGGGTTACTCCATTAGCTCAATATGTGGACCTAGCATATGCCATGCTTTCACAGATTAGTTCAGATGGTGGAAATTCTATTGAGATCCCTGAGATAACTGAGAACATTGACTTGAATAGTAGTCAAGAGTTATGTATGGGTATGCGATTCTCAGATAAACAGTGCATGGGTTGTGCAGTCAAGATAGACTCTATTCGCAAGCATCACACTTTTAGAGTACATTACTCATAAGAGAAATACGAAGAATATCGTTGTCCAGAATATGGTGGTCAGTGCACTTAGAGAGTTAGAACAAGTCGAGATGAGAGGGATAGACATTGAAAAATAACAAGATATAATGGGCCACACACATGCCTTTCTCCATCATTATCGCAAGATCATCCAAAACTTGACTCTGACGTCATCTCATTGCAAATTATATCGATGGTGTCTGAGAACCCATCGGTGTCAATTAGGCAAATAATTGAAAGAGTGCATAACATATTTGGCTACACTGTTACATACAAATACAAAAAGGCATGGACTGCAAAGCACAGAGCAATCGGCATTGCATTCGAAAATTGGGAACAATCATATGCTTTCTTGCTGAAATGGTTGGCAACAGTCAACCACTTCATGCCTAGGTCATATTATGAGTTTGTTTATAGGGAGTGGCCATAGAGTAACTCAGCTAAAAATTCTTTAGTGAAGTTTTATTGCATTTTTTAGACTTTCAAACCATGCATTGATGCGTTTGATTACCTAAAACCAATAGTGCAAGTCGATGGAACCTTTTTGTACGAAAAATACAAGGGGACTATACTCATTGCAAGTTCACAAGATGGGAGCAACAAAGTTATTCCCTCAGCATTTGCAATTGTCGAGGGTGAAACACAAGAGTCATGGGTATGGTTTCTTTATTTGCTCAAACGCCGAGTTCTGCCAAATAATATGGGAATTTACTTGATTTCTGATAGACATCCTGGACTTTTGGCAGCTATCTCTAATCCAGAAATTGGATGGCAGCCACCGCATACATATCATGTGTTTTGTTTAAGACACATTGCAAGTAATCTAAATACAGTGTTTAGAAATAAGTGGTTAAAGAAGAGGTTTATTAATATCGGTATGTTATATTGATCTTCTAAACTATTTTAGAAATAAATATTGCGTATTAATGGATAGCTATTGGTACAGGTTACTTGCATGAGTAGCATCAATAATTGAAAGAGTGCATAGCATATTTGGCTACACTGTTACATACAAATACAAAAAGGCATGGATGGCAAAGCACAGAGCAATCGGCATTGCATTCAAAAATTGGGAATAATCATATACTTTCTTGCTGAAATGGTTAGCAACAGTCAACCATTTTATGCCTAGGTCATATTATGAGTTTGTTCATAGGGAGTGGTTACAGAGTAACTCAGCTGAAAATTCTTTAGTGAAGTTTCATCGCATTTTTTAGACTTTCAAACCATGCATTGATGCGTTTGATTACCTAAAACCAATGGTGCAAGTCGATGGAACATTTTTGTATGAAAAATACAAGGGGACTATACTCATTGCAAGTTCACAAGATGGGGCCAACAAAGTTATTCCCCTAGCATTTGCAATTGTCGAGGGTGAAACACAAGAGTCATGGGTATGGTTTCTTTGTTTGCTCCGACGCCAAGTTCTGCCAAATAAGATGAGAATTTACTTGATTTCTGATAGACATCCTGGACTTTTGGCTGCTGTCTCTAATCCAGAAATTAGATGGCAGCCACCGCATGCATATCATGTGTTTTGTTTAAGACACATTGCAAGTAATCTAAATACAGCGTTTAGAAATAAGTGGTTAAAGAAGAGGTTTATTAATATCAGTATGTTATATTGATCTTCTAAACTATTTTAGAAATAAATATTACGTATTAATAGATAGCTATTGGTGCAGGTTACTTGCATAAGTAGCATCAGGTGGATGAACAATTGACCTAAATACGCCAACTCTATTCGGAAGCTGCAAACTAGATCGAGGATATTCCCAACAGTAAATGGTCTCGTGCGTACGATGTTGAAGGCTGATATTGGGGCCACATGACTACAAACCTGGCTAAATGCATTAATAATTTAATAAAGGGGGTCAGGTTCTTACCTATCAGTGGCTTAGTAAAAGCTACTATGTATAGACTGAACAGATATTAGGTGGAGCATTCACAAACGATCACCGCACAACTTGAGACTGATGTTATTTTCCCAAAGGATCTGATAAAAAAATTATTATCTTTGATACAGAGCGCATCTGCCTTAACTGTACATAGATTTGACAGGCGAGTATCGGAGTTTGAAGTTGACGAACCGTATGATCTGACAAACAAGCAGTATGGTCGGTCCTGTAAGGTGAGTTTGGCCCATCGCACATGTGATTGCGGTGAGTTTCAAATTCAAAAGTATCCTTGCCAACACGTATTCACTGCATGCGTCTCGGTTTCAATTGATTCGTTCCAGTACGTGGACCAACTATTCTGACTGGATACCATAATCAATGCATACAAAACGGAGTTCCAACCGATGGGAGGAGAGTTCTATTGGCCACAAACTATAAGTCCATGGTTAGTACCTGATCCTGCTATGATTCGCCAACAGGGTAGGCCAAAATCTTCCAAAATTCGAAATGAGATGGATTGGCATGAAGGGTCAAGAGAACAACAATGATGAGGGTTGTATCAATAAACGGGTCATGACCGAGCAACCTGCCCATCACAGCGACAGACTGGAAGTTGATATAATTTAATTTGTCGCATTCTTTACTTGACTGTCATCAGTGCATTGTAACTTTATGATTGTTTCATGCAATGAACTTCCGTTGCAACATCGTTCAATTTCTTTCAGAGTATATTTGAACCATCATACTCTGTGTAGCTCTTATTCTCATTTCAATTACTTTACTCCATATAATTGTATGAGAAATAGTATATTGTGTGGTGTGACCCAAGAGTAATGTTTAATTTTTCGATGGATTCACGGGATCCACCACACACTAAATAAATTTTTAAAACTCTATGCAACGCAACAATATTGCATTAAATGAAGTGTTTTTTTTAATACCTTGGGTGTTTTGCTGGCACTTTCTTTGCTAACTTATTTATAGTATTTATTATTCTGTTTTTTAGATTTATAATTTAATTTAAAGAAAATTTAGATAATATTGCATTAAATGGAGCATTTTATTTTTCCTACATACTTTGGGTGTTTTGTTGGCACTTTATACTATTTATTAATCTTCTTTCTAGATTTATAATTCAATTTAAACAAAATTTAGATAATAACTATATAGATTTGACAATAATTTTTTTAACTTATGATTCTAATACTGTAACAGTATAATGGCTAGTCATCCAAGCGTTGTTAACCTGAGACTTGAGGATGACTCCCTTTTGTATTTACAGACTCGTCATGTTTCACAAACTGTATGGCAGAAACAGGTAAAATAACACAGATAAAGTTATTATGTTTAACCTATTCTATATTATCATATGTTAGTAACATAAATGCGTATTGTAGGCTGATCGCATCTTACGTATACAACGGATAGCACAGGAGGATCACATTTTTTATCCTCCACTTGCCATTGTTCCGTACCTGCTCCAATTTGATTTTTTTAGAGTTTCTCGACTTGGTCAGTTTGACTTTAACACAGCATTAGTTTCAGCTCTGGTGGAGAGATAGCGGCCCGAAACCCACACTTTGCACTTGACTAGGGGAGAGACAACTATTACCCTATAAGATGTTACTGTTCTGCTTGGCCTACTCTGCACTGGATAAGTTGTTTCAGGCTGAACAAATTATAATTGGATAACCGTGTGTCAATAGTTACTTGTAGTAGTTCCATTTCCAGAGATCATGGATGGACAGTGACTCAGTGTCCCATGACTTGCCCAGACATTTGCGGCCTTACCAAATGATGCTGATGATGAGACCATACAACAATTTACTCTGGCATACATTATGAGGTTGATTGGGAGATACTTGATGTCGGATCAGACTAGGCATAGGGTGATGTTGATGTATTTACCATTACTTACCGATTTTGATGAGGCTGGTCGTTATAGTAGGGGATCTGTAGTTTAAACCCACTTGTATAGAGAATTATGCAGTGCAACCAATTATGTTGAAGTCAATATTGGTGGTTGTCTAACACTGTTGCACTATGGGTATGGGATCGTTTCCCGCACCTGGTTCCACCTCTCTCTACTCAGACAGATCCTCATATAGAAATATATCCCTTGGGACTACCACTAAGTTTCAGATGGTGACGTGTCCCTAACATATTTATCCTACCATTGAGGCATTACAGACTTATAAGATATTATTAGATCAGATGAAGGATGATAAGTTCATTTGGCAACCATATGACCATTCGAGTGTCCAATAGTTAATTCCAAACTATTGCTTAGTTAGTGGGTTCAAATATATGGCGGGCATCTATACCTATTATTTTCTTTTAGCTCGTTGAATTTCACCATGCAGACTGTTTTCTCTGCCAGTTTGATCAATAACAACATATCCCTCAAACACCGTTTAATGTGGGATCATTGCATACGTTGCAACTAAAAAGAAAAACGCATAAAGATTGGCATCAGGAGTACATGATATTTATCTCTGTATCGAATATGTGGGAGCAGGTTGTTACCCAAGTAGATACAGAGGTATCTTCATTGGATCACTCATCTGATTATATATGTTGGTATTGGTGCCATACGCGATGGTGGATCCATCCAAAGAGTGGTTCCCAAGGTTTTGTGGTACGACTTTTTCTTCCCTTTTATTTTCTTTTGTTCATGTATGTTTTTCCTCCAACTATGTAACGGCTAATCTTTTTTTTTTTCTCACAGACTGATATACTAGACAACCTATATATGCTTTCCATTGCCGATCCTCCGACGCTTGATTATGCGAGATTTAGGGAGAGGACCCATGGAGATGTTAGGACGATACTATAGGCCTTGGGTGAACATCGGGAGATGTTAGTTTCTCAACCTGCTTCGCCCGCTCCTCATCTGCAGAGACCACCAGAGCCAGAGGCTCGCTCAGAAAAGTGGGGACATGGTTTTATTTCTACTAGACAGTCATTAGTAGATATTACCCATGGCATTAGATGTCAGACAGATACACCATCATCCTATTACATGTCAACGCCTGTGCATACCTTTTGCATCATTTACAGACTATACAGGTGTTGGTCCTTCTTCTGGTGCACCATCCTTTTGCGCACTTGGGTCTTTTTCATCTGTTGGGAGTACTGGTCCTTCTTTTGCTCATGGGAGTGGTTCATCGTCCTTCACATCACCAGCTCCTCAGCCGTTCTTCTCCACCCCATGCATCCAAAACTATGTAGGCTAGAGAATCTCCTTCACTACTCTATTTTCTGATCCGTTCGCATTCGGTGCAAAGTATGCTAGTGCACCTTCTGAACCATGGGGAGCATCTTTCCAGCAAGGGTTTTTCACCCCTCATCAACCGATTCCCCCTACTCAATCCCCTTAACCTACTCGTCAACCAAATAATGGATCAACCGATGAGGATGAAGATAAAGAAGAAGAAGCAGGACAAGAGCCACTTTAGCGCCGTCCCCAGTGCTTACGTCGAAGACCCAGATGTGGGACTGAAGGACATATTTGGTAAAATGTTAAATTTTTTATTTTATTTTAATAGTTATAACTTTTTTGTGTACAATAGAGTACTTTAATATTTACGCTTCAAATTATGAGTATATAATATCGATATAACATGTTACTTTAATTAAACTAATGAAATTTTAGTCTAAATAGTTATTCAGATGTGTTATATTATTTAAACTCATGTGACCGATTTTTTCATTATCATACACGAAAGAAAAAAACAATTAACTTAAACCCTAGGCCGCCAAAATGTTTTCTCCAATTGCTTAATTTTTTTTTTTAAAATGGTTTGCGACATCTACTCTATCGTAACCCATTTTTTTATTTTTTTAATAATTGTAAATGGGTCACGGCATCTGGTATGCCATGAAGATGTCGTGACCCATTTATTTATTTTTTAAATTTAATTTGTGTTTAAATTTTTACCTTTTGCTTGTATTTCTTTTTTTTTTCTCTCCTCAAGTTTGATTCTATATATCTTTTTTTTTTATTGGTAACAAATATAAGTCAAACAAATATAGGGATACACTAAATTAGATAACACATATATAAGTGCTTGTATATAAATTTCTTTAATTTTAATAACTTCTAAAAATAAATCTTAGTATTTTCTCTTATAGATGTATTTTGTTTTTGAAAAAATTAATTACAAGCTTGATTATACAATATTAAAATGTTAAAAATTTTATTTATTACTTTTAAAAAATAAAAATAAAATTTTATCAACATGCACTTTTATTTTTATAATAGTAATAACAATAAGATTATTAATAATAAAAGATGTATTTCTTTAGACTTTTTAACTCTCTTTGTTGATTAATTGGTAGGGGAGGGGCTTGATTAATTTTTCTTTACTAAAAATATAAATATTACAAAAATATATATTTTAAAATTATATATTACTCATAATTTCTTTAAGTCTTTTTTGAATACACTATATTCTTCATTTTCTTTTAATTTTTTGTCTTCTTAGTCTAATAAATTTGATACAAAACCCCAACTTCTTTTCTTGTATTAGGAATTTCTTTTAATTTTTAGGGATTGGCCATATCCTTTAATAAACCACCTTTACGTAAAAATAAAACTAATAGAATGTTTGAGAAAATATAATTAATTAGATGATTTTGGAATAATTTTTTTTCATTGAATTATCTTAGTGTAAAATTTTTTTAAGTATTTGCATAAGATTAAACTTAATGATCTTTTTTTTCTATTAATTTTTGTTATTTAAAATATAATAAGCATATAATTTTTCAATAATATTATAAAAAATATTTAATTTAATTACTATATCATATAATTATTCATAAAAATATATATTTATCATAATATTATTAAAAATGTATACATTTGTTATATTATTAAAATTTTTAATTATATTACAAAAATATATTTTTTATAAAATTTAAATTAAATATCATTTTACATAATTTAAATAATAAAATATATTAAATATAATTTATATAAAAAATTATATTTGGGGGGTGTGTAGCTGTAGCAAAGCTGTTTGACCCGTGACCACCCTCCATGTTTTTTAAATTAAAAAATGGAGATGCCGCCACCCATAAATTATAAAACAAAAAAAATGAACTTAAGTATATGAGGCAATGGTTTCTGCGGTGGAGTTTCTTAGGCAATACTTTTAAATTTTTAAGCACAAAAGTCAAAATGCCCATGACGACAGCAATATCAAAATTCAAGTTTTCTTCAAATTGGGTGTTAACATTTTGTACCAGAAACTCCAAGGCTTTGCACAGTGGTAAATGATCTATCGCTTTATAAATGCATATGTATAGGACAATTGGATCACTAGGCTAACTAATTGGGATGTTTGACTACCAATTGATGGTTAGTTGCTTTCAACGAAAAAAGGTTGAAGTATAAGAATTTAATTATAAATTTGTAACCTAAAAATGAAGTAAAACTATAGAAACTAAAAAGAATAATTTAACCAAGCTTTTTTCTTATCTCAAAATTCAAGACACAAAGTAATTCAAACGAAAATCATTTGCAGTCACATAAAAGACTGCAACTTATGCAGTTAGGCTTTTTAACGTAAATATATAAAAATAAAAAATAAAAGAAAAAAATATAATCTTAAAAAAAATTCTCCATATATATAACTTTTTTATGTAATTATTATTTTTTAATTATTATGAAACGCAGAGTTACAACCCATTTTAATATCTAAAACTTTTATATTTTTAAATTTTGAGGGAGTTGGTACTTGTAATACCGTGTCCCTCTTAAAAAAAAATTTTCTTAAATTTGAAAATTGACTCTTTCAGAGTCAGTTTTCCTTGACCCATCAGACGATTTAGTTGTAAATACTAATTCACGAGTCGATCTGTGAGTCAGAATTAAATTTTTTATTTTTTATTTAAAATTTTTAAAATAATAAAATTTAAAATTTTGAAAAAATTATAATTTTATTGTAATAATTATTTTTTAATGTATTAGTTATTTAAATTTATATTAAATTTTTTAACTATTAAAATTTTTTTATTTGTATTTTAAAAAATATAATATCTTAACATGTATATATAATTTTTTTAATTTTATAGTTGTTAAAAATTTATATTTTAAGAAATATTAATTAATTTTGTTGAAATTTGTAAAAAAAAAAATTAAATAATCATTAAAAAATTTAGATAAGAATTTAAAAAGATTAGTAAAAGTATTGTTAAAATCATATTTTAATTTATTTACTGCTTACATTTATATAAAATTTGTTCAATAAAAAAAATATTTATTTATATATTGAAGAGTATAATGTCTTAAATTGTATATATAATTTATTTAATTTTATAGTTGTGAGAAATTTATGTGTTGAAGAATAATAATTAATTTTTTTTTTAATTTGTAAAAATTAAAATTTAAATAATTATTTTTTAAAAAATTCAAATAAGAATGTTTAAAAAATAGTAAAAGTCTTTTTAAAATCATATTTTAATTTATTTACTATTTAAATTTATATAAAATTTGTTCGATTATTAAGAAAAATTTTTATTTATATTTTGAAGAGTATAATGTCTTAATTTATATATATTATTTATTTATTTTTGTAGTCATGAGAAATTGATTCTTTGAGAAATATTAATTAATTTTGTTTAAATTTGTAGAAAATAAATTATAAATAATTGTTTAAAAATTCAAATAAGAATTTAAAAAATTAGTAAAATAATTTTTAAAATCAAATATTTATTTATTGTTTAAATTTGTATAAAATTTGTTCAACTCTAAAGAAAATTTTTTTATTTGCATTATGAAGAATATAATGTCTATTTAGTAAAAAAAAATTAAAAGTCAAAAAGAATTTAACGTTTTAAATAAAAAAGAGAGAGGCATAAAATACAAAAAAAATATGTAAACATATATATAGTGGCGCGTTTCTATCCCTGCATAGATAGCGGCGCAAGCTTTAAAATCGCCTTTTAATATACATAGCAAGTACCAAATTAGGATGGAAAGTGTCAATTTGCTTGCCACATGGTTTGGATATCTGAATCTTCTTCCAATATACATGGCAAGTAACAAGTTGGATTAAAGTGATTGTGGTTATTGGTACACCAATTCAAACATATTGTTTTGACTGAAGTTGTAACTTTTCTCCAACTGTACTCTTCAATTGTTCAAGACCAATATCATCATCGACTTTTAATAATTTTGGCTTGTCACAAATAAATGTTGTTCCCTTATTGCTCTAAAAAAATTTTCCATTTGCATAACTATATATTATCTCCTTCATTCTACTCTTTGGGAAACTTATCCAATGTCTTTGTGTAAATAACAATCAAATGCAATATATTAATATTCTATAAATTTTATTACATTTCTATAATCTTCATTCTTAACTAATATTAGTATTTAATCTTAATTAACACTTAAATACAATAAGTAACCTTACAAAAATAATCAAAGATAACAAATAAAGATAATATTAAAATAAATTAAAAGAAAACAAATAATAAATTAAAGGAAAAAATTAATAATAACTATAAAAATAAAAATTTATGTAAGAATTAAATGCAAACCTCTAAAAAAAGATGATATATACTTTAATACCAAAGTCTTGAATGTGAAACTTGGAGGAGATAAAATGATTATATAAATTGAGTATAAAAGAAGAAGAATGAGAAATATTTGAGGATGAAAGAGGAAGAAGCAGAAATACTCCTGAGAATGAATGAAGAAAGGAAGAGAGTAATTTCAAAATCTGAAATGGAAATGAGAAGATGAAGGAAAAATTTATATAAGAATTAAAAAAAAATTAAAAATTTATTGACCCCCTAAAAGGGGTTAGTTTTCTAATATTGACCTTGACAGGTTGGACGTGGAGCTTATAGCTCTGTATCTCATATTATTTTTTTTTTTAAAAATAGTTATATATTTAGGAAAATTGTTTTTAAAGTTATATATATATTATATTTAGGGTAAAAAGCCTATGAAGTCAAGTTAAAATAGTGACATGTCTTTTTTTAGTAGAGAAACCAAAAATTTTAATGTGAGAATAAAAATTTTAACTAGAAAATTACATTCCAAATTATAAAACTCATTAACCCTTTTATTGTTTATTTAATTTTTCTTTTTATTTTTGTTTATTGTTGTTCAAGAAATAACTCCTTATAATTAAAATTTTTTAAAAAATTACACTTCAAAAATATATGTTAAAAATATTTATTATAAAGGATCTTAAATTTTAAAATTATTTTAAAGACTCAAAAGATAAAAAATTTTTGTTTTTACAATTAATTTTTTTTTATATCTCTACAAAATTTCTCTCACAAGTAAAATTTTTATTTTTAGAGTTAAACATTTTTGTCTCTCTACAGACCCCAAAAAAAGAAAATTGCACACCATTTTGGCCTGATTACTCATTGTGCAGTCACAAATAAGGAAATATTCAAATTAGTTCTTTTAAAATTGTTTTATATGGGAACTTTTGGAGGACTTCTAGAAAACCTCGTTGAAATTCAAAATGTGTGTTTGATAAAATATTTCAAATAAAAATATCAGTATTCTTATTTTATTTTGCGTTGTTGGAACTTTGAACTTTGAACATTTCGGGCTCTTAAACGGGCAGCCAAGTTAGAGGAAAATAACTTTCTGAAAATACCAAGTTGGTTATTTAGAGTCTTCAACTACTCCCCGATATCAGAGAAAAGTAAGAAACGAGAAAGTGATTAATTATACCCAGACCCAAAAGAAGAGTCTTTTTGAACCACTAAATAAGACAGGTTAATACGGGTTTAATTCTAAATCAACATAAAAAGTCAAGCTAATCTTTACGAAAAATCGAAATGGTAAAGAAAGCGTCTTCAAGTGGGCAGAGTATATTAATTAGTATTAGAATTCAAATACAGAATTTTGTGAAAAAAGATTATGTAAATAGCAATATTCATTAAAAAATAAAAATAAAATAAAAATATTATTTTCATCACATGATCACATGGTAGACTTCAAAGTTCAAACTATCGTAGATTGGAATAATAGTTCCCTGTCTTAATTTGCTACCCCGTTAATTAGTGCCTGCCAGTAATTCAAATTCAAACAGATAGGGCCACTTCGGCTCCTATATATTTGAGTGTTTCTGCAGAAAGTATGAAGCACTAAAATCGGCAAGGACAAATTTAATTAAAAGACATGCAAGATTTAGATTTCAAAGCTTTAGAATTAGGAGATGGGTTTTGTATTACAAGTGTTGTTGCAGATGGTTTTTGTGTACCCAACCCAATAGAGTTGATAGTGAAGAAAAAATATCATAGATTCTTCATATGTCAACGATACGAAGTGTCAGATATTAATGGTAATCTCTTGCTTCAAGTGGAAGGCCCAAGTTTGAGCTTCCATAAGAAAAGGGTTATGCGTGATGCTTTAGGTTCTCGCCTCCTCACAATGCGTCAAAAGGTGAAGTTGCTCACACTGCGCCATTGGTGGACGGTTCATCGAGGCAAGAGCTCTAAGCAAAAGGATCTCATATTCGAAGTTGAAAGATCGCACCCTCTTGAAATGAAAGCACGCCTTGATGTGTTCATGGGAGATCATATCAATGGACATGATAAGAACACCAATTTTCAACTCGTTAAGAGCTACTCTGATCTTTCTTGTAGAGTTTATAAGGGAGATACTGTCATTGCACAGGTATGATTAACATCATAACTCAAATTTGTCTGGCAGGCATAACTTTTATTTTGGTTCAAATAAAAAGTTATAGAATTTAACTTGGACCTTAAATTTAAGACCAAGTCAATTTTGATTTGGTTGGATATAAATGCCAAGTTTATAATCACTGATTTAGCCAGCATCAGAATAATTTTATTAAAATTTATGCTTATAATTAAAACCACACAAAATTGTATATTAGAATAAATTATAAAGACTTTTACTTTTGTTAAAATTATACATATTTTCTGTCTATTTTCAAAATATACTCGAACTCTTATTGAAACAAAAAGTTACTCTATATTTTAATTTAATTTTAAAATTTATTGATCAAAATAGCCTTTAATAACCTAAATACATATTTCTTTTAAATTAAAAAATTTAAATAAAAGATATTTTAGTTAAAAAAATTTAAAATTAGATTAAAGTATAAGGTAATGTTTTTATTTAAAAAAAGTTTTATATATATTTTGAAGTAAAAAAATTTAAATAATTTGAATAAAACTAAAAAAAAAATCTGTATAATTTTCCCTATATATTATCAACATTAACTATCACCCATAAACTATATAGTTATTAATAAATTATTGTTAAAATATACCCAAAAAAAGGAAAATCAAGATTGAAATTATAAATCTAAAACTATTTTTCTATCACATCGAGCGTTGAGGGTTTTAGGGAAGAACAAGAAAATGTGTGAAGAAAAGTGAAGTTAAAATACTGAATAGGCATGTATTTATGGTTTTTCTTATTAATATTCCTTTTCCTATTAGCAGAGGCTACATGGATTTGATAACTGTGAGTTTCATCATATGTGCAGGTAACGGAAGGCTTCCCAACGAGAAACTTCTTCAAATACAAAGAAAGTTTTAGAGTCAAAATTAATGGAGGCGTAGATTATGCTTTCATCTTTGCGTTATTTGTAATATTCACTGTAAATGACTACATTTAACTTGGGCCTCGCAACAATTGCTTACTTCCTGTTCAAATCTATGAAGCTCCACCTGATAATCATTGTTACATATTTAATAAAAATTAGGGGCAATAGCATTTATTTATCCTAATTTTTACCTTCAATTGTAATATCTTCTTATCTATTAGTCCTATTGCAATAAATTCCCAACCATCTAAAATTGAAAATTTTAGATGTTATTTGATGTCTTTTGTGCCCTCCTCTTCAGTTTTTCCAACCAATTTATTAATGATCTTCAAATTTAATTTATGGTGATATGATAAAAGAGACAGAAAACAACTATTTAATTCTAAAATCCACAAATCTCCGAAGCTGGATTTTGTTTCCTTTGGATGATGGAGAAGAATCTAGATTCATGAAAAACTGTCTTCAATGCTAACTGGATTAGTATCATTCCACTGAAGTTGTTCTCCAACCATACTTTGGCATTGGAGCTATGAAGGGGGCAACAGCCCCTCAAGCATATTGTTCCTTAGATGGATCATCATGAGCCCACTTTGAGAACCACCAAAAATTAAATTTGACGACCATTAATGAATTGGTTGGGGAAAAATAAAGAGAAGGGAATAAGCAATATTTAATAGTTTGAACATTATTTTAGTAATTTTATATAGTTCAAATTTTTATATTTATATGGTTGGAGGCTTATTACAATTGGACTAATACTATTGCATTACCAAAAATATCACTATACATCAGCCGTTATAGACAACTCTCATTTTTCCTGCAAGCCCATAAAGAAAAGTTCTTGTAGTTCACACATTTTAAGTAATACAGCACATTCTAGTTATATTAAGCTTCCTCGTTCTCATTTTGTTATACTCTTAACACCAACAAAATTAAATTTATTCTTTTTATAACAAAACAAATAACATTGAAATAAAAATTTTAAGAAATACTGCTTTGAATAAATTATATTTAAAAAAATCTCATTTTTGAAAATATTTTGAACAAATATAGATTTTACAAGTGTGAATAAGATTGTATTTTCCATATAAGCCATCCTTCAAGTGAAGGCAAAGGAATTTACCCCAGAGTTTTCAATGGAACTCGACAAATATGAATTAACAATCAACTTAGTTTCTTATTCTTAAAAAGTTGGATTTACCTTAAAATCCCCTCAAGTTATTCAAGTACCATGTGCTTGCCCGTTGACCATTTTTGTTGTTGGATTGTGATAAAATTCAACGAAACCATGGACGGTTACAAGGGGCCAAGCCTGCCGGCCCCCCCGGTTGTTGATGGACACATTGCGTATTCAGTTTTCTTTCCTAAATTGGAAATGAGAGGATTATGATTCTTTGCAGTCAATTCTATCGACTGTATCATTCAGTTGGTCTTGCTAGTTACATTTGAAGCCCCATTCCTTATCACTTTTTCTCTTTTCTTTTTCTTTATATTTAAACCATACGCTAGGTCCACTTAGATTCTCCAATGATATATAATCCTAATTTGAAAGGAGGGTGGGGGGAGTATGGTTCCTCTCCATTGCCCTCTCCATTCCTTTCTTTATTGCCAAATTTGAATGTTCAAATTAATTTGGATAGTTTAGATTTATTATTTTTTTAAGATTTACAAATTTTTTAAAGAAAATAAAATATAGAATAAAAATAATTTTTTAACTGTAAATTTTTTTAAAAAATAATGTTTAAGTTTTCAAAAAATTAAAAAAAAAATTTAAATCATCTAAATTTTAATTTGGACAATTCAAATTTCATGAAAAAGAGTAACGAAAGAAGTTTAAGGGAAAGGATCCTGGGATGGGATCTTAATTTTACGGTGTTAATCAGAGAAGCACATGACTCCATCCCACCTAAGTGGCTCCACCTTTCCAGTTTCATTCTAATTGCAGGAAAAGCCATATGAGTTTTTTATCAAAAAATCATCCTATATAATATTCATAAAGGTGAGAAGCCGTGGATTCCATTCCAGTTGTTTATTATATTATAATTCATCTAAACAATTTGTAACCACTGCCATTTCAAGGTACAGGAATTAGTAGTATTTTTTTTTTCAATTTTTTTTTATTTCATATTTACCCTTTTTTAAGGCTCTATTATTTACTTCTATATTTTAAGGCTTTATTATTTACTTCTATAAATACCAAGAGGGAAGCAATTTGGTCATGACGAGTTTAGAAGTAAGCATCAAATAAGTGAGAAGTTATTTTAGTTGTGCATATCTTGAAAACAAGTTTAAAAATAATATGAAAAATAATTTTTTTGTAAAATATATAATTACTTATATTGAAGGAGAAATTATTAATAAAATTGAAGCCATTATGAATATAAGTATATAATTTTTTTCCCATCTTATTCAGTGCATATAAATTATTTTAAGCTTTTTTTAATGCATATTTTAGTTTCAGTTAAACGAAAGATACATTAGAACTTACAGAAAATTGTATTTTCATCATGGTACTCTCGCCCCTTGAATACCCAACGTTGGAGGTGAAATGAAGAAGAACGTTGGAGGAAGATGACATCGTTTCAAGAAGTACGAAGAAAATTAAAGTGTGGATCAAAGTTATGGCGGTGAATCTTTGGGCTTAATCCAATATGATGATGAGTATCTGACCCAAGCAAAACTGCGATTCTATAATGAGACACTAAAGAGCCGGTCAAATGATGATATGAGCGAGGACTGCCTAAAGAAGATTGATGGAACAAATCTTGAGGTGGATGACTCACTCGATGACTTCTCCAAGGAAGAATTAAATGAAGATGTTGACAAAGATGAAGTTGTCATTGTGGAACATCCTAGAGGAAAGCTTAGTGTCCTAGAGTTCATACTATCTAAGCGTGAATAAAGGAGAATGAGTCATCTTTAGAGGAGAGCTCTTATAATCAAACTTCTAGGGAGGAAAATTAGTTTCAAGACCCTGGAGACGAGACTCCAGCAGATGTAGGTGACCTTCGCAATGATTTCTTTGTCATCAAGTTTTCTAATTCTAAAGATTACAATTATGCACTGGCACATGGATGATCTTCAACTACTACCTTACTGTAAGGGAATGGAGTCAAGATTTCAACCCAATGACCATATCACTTGACAAGGTGCTAGGGTGGGTTCGTCCCCCGAACTTACCCTTAGAATTCTATGATAAAAAGGTGCTAAGAAGTACTGGATATTGGAAGAACTATCAAAGTTAATCATACTACGAACCATTAGACAAGGGGTAAGTTTGTGAGAATATGTGTTGAAATTGACCTTACAAAGACCTTACTTCCAGTATTCATCCTAAAGCAAAGGGAATCTATGATATAATATGAGGGGTTGCACGTGCTTTGTTTTTACTATGGACGCTTTGGACATGCTGATGAAGAGTGCAGTGAGAAACCAAAGGAGAGCTAGCCTATTGTTGATGATAGTAACGCCTCTCCAGCAGGCAGCACATCGAACTTGTATGGACCTTGGACAATCATCCAAAAGCATCTCCGTCAACAGATAGCAACACAGCCAGATGCGAGAAGAATGGGTGGTCACGGAAATCCAAGAACGGTTTCAACAGTAAAGCTGAGATTGGTGGGTAGTAGATTTGATGACCTAAGAGAATTGCCCGAGGACGTTGAACAGACCACTAAAGCCCATCAATAGTGTTAGGATGGGAGAAGGATTAAACAATTAAAAATTATAGAGAAGTTGAAAAAGAGAAAAATAATAGAAGATAACACTTTAAATTTTAACGTGAAAAAAAGCCCCGTGTCAGCCCCATGTGAGGGACAAAAAACTCAGATAACGACACATGAGGAATTCCACTATCAAAAATAAAAATTACAATGATCATCCCAGTGTAAAGGAAAAGTTAAATATATAAAATTTAAAAATTACTAATCTAACTAATAACTAATATCTCTTAAAAATCTCAATCATAATATGATAGATTTACCAAGATTTTAGCTTAGTCACTAAGCAATATTAGATTTGGCGACAAATAAGCCTATAAATAAAAATAATCATAATGGGCGATAGGAATTTGAAGCCCAATCTCATCAACAAATAGATCATTAAACTTTCCACCAAGGCCCTCTCTCACGATGCGCAAAAGTTTAACATGCAGCGATTAAGCCTTCAAGAGATTCGTATGAACATCCAAGCTGACACTTGATGTTAATCCTGTAATGGGTCATATATTTGGGCCAGAGAGCACTAGGCCCCCTGATGATAATGATCTAGTAGTCCCCTCTGAAGACTCGATGGTGCCTGAGTCCGAGCAACCAGACTCTGTTGGGAATGATGAACACTGTGACGTTGCAGTGCGATAGGACTAATTGCTTCCTACTGGCTTCTTTTTTTTTCTTAAATTACCAATTATATTTATCTATGGATAGAAACATCTTAGTAAGGAACTGCAGAGATGCTGGTAGCAAGACCTTTGAAAGAGGTGCTAACATGGTAATTAGATTACATACTACGGATGTGTTGATCTTACTTAAAACCCGTGTGCCGGCGCATAGGGTCCCCTCTCTTTTTCAAAGACTCAGGTTTGACAAGCACATTACCATTCCAAGAACGGGTTTTAATAGGGGTGTTTGGGTTGCTTAGAGATCGAATAAGTGAAACCTTGCCCTCTGGGAGGACCATAGCCAATTTTGTCATATGGAAGTTTTTTACCCAAACGAGGAACCTTGGTTTCTTACAGTTGTTTATGCAAATCCTAGAGAAGATCTGAAAAAAGCCAGTGGGAAAGACTTTTCTCTCAGTCTGAAAATATCACCACTCCTTGGCTTTTGATCGGTGATTTTAATGACATCCGTAATGCAGAGGAAAAAAGAGGTGAAGCACCTACAAAATTGAGGTGTTGCAGTCTTTGAGGACAGAATTAATGATTGTAATCTTATTGAGGTTCACTCTTACGGGCACACTCACACCTGGCGAGGCCCCCTCATACTAGGATATATATCAGAGAATTTTTGAAAAATTAAACAGGGCCTTATGTAATGAATTATGGACACTTCGTTTCCAAGAAGCCTTTGTTAAGGTGCTAACTAGGCCCGGTTGCTCTGATCATCGCCTCGTCCTCCTTAATGTCCCTGGGGCTTGGTTGAACAACGCTCATAGGCTCTTTTGCTTTGAAGCAGCATGGCTCGCCCATGATAATTTCAATGAGTTCCTCACCAATGCATGGAATTCAGATACTCTGCCCTGTGACAACCTCTTGAATTTGCATGCAAAACTAGCTAAGTGGTATAAAGATGTGTTCAGCAACCTTCTGAAGAGAAAAGAGGAATATCCTAGCCAGATTAAATGGGGTCGAAAAGAAGTTTAGCACCATCCCTAGACCATATTCGTCTCTTTACCGTCCAGAGAAAAATCTTCAAAAAGAGCTGGATTTGACTCTTCAACAAGAAGAGATTTTGTGGCTCCAAAAGTCTCCCTCTATTTGGATCAAGGACAGAGATCGCAATATCAGATACTACCATCTTAAAAACCATTACCAAAAGGAAGAGGAACAAAATCCTTATGCTCAAAAAGGATAATGGCTCTTGGGAAGATAACCTTGAAATTCAAAAAAATATGACGATTGATTTTTTCAAAGACTTATTTACAGAGGTGATCAAAGCAATTACCCTCCCATATGCACCTCTTTTCCCCCTTGCAATAATGAGGAGGTTGGTAGTCTTGCAAAACCTGTCTCTGACCTTGAAATTAAAGACGCAATTTTTGCTATTAGTGCCTTAAAAGCCACGGGAACTAATGGTTTTCTTGCAATTTCTTTTCCAACAAAATTGGGACACAGTTGAAAATGACATCTGTAAGTATATCAAATCCATTTTTTAATAAGAGGAAGATATAAGCAAAATCAACAGTACTTTGCTTCTCCTCATCCAGGAGTTTGATAATCTAGAGTTCAACAACTAAGGCCTATATCTTTGTGTAACGTGATTTACAAATGTATCTCCAAAATCATTGCCAATAGACTCAAGCCACTCTTACCAAAGTTGGTTTCTCCAAACCAAATTAGCTTCATTCCTGGAAGACATGCACAAGAGAACATAGTGATCGCTTGGGAGTTCATACATACCATGAAACAAATGAGGCAAGAAAGTTTTTCATGCGATTAAAATTGATCTGGACAAAAGCTTATAACCGAGTCAGATAGTCCTCTATTGAAAACGTTTTTCAGAAAATTCAGATTCTGTACTATTTGTCAAACTTGATAATGGGTCGTATTAATTCTGTTTCTACCCAAATCTTTTAGAATGGCTCCAAGACAGATTCCTTTAGCCCCTCAAGGGGAATCCACCAAGGAGATCCTCTTTCTCCTTATATTTTTGTGCTAACTATGGAAAAGGTTTCTCATATTATTAATGATGTGGTCAAAGATAGGCGATGGAAGTCAATTAAGATTGGGAAAATGGGCTTGAAATCTCACACCTGATGTTTGTCAATGATTTAATCTTGTTCGGTGAAGCTTCTTTAGAGTAGATTAATTGTACCATGAATGTTCTTGATTTATTTTGCTCAATCTCAGGCCAAAAAGTCAGTAACAAAAAGTCGATGATTTGTTTTTCTAGCAATGTGGATCTTGAGGTGAAGTCTAAAATTATTGAAATGTGTGGCTTTAGAGATTCTGAAGTGGGAGGTATTTGGGAATGCCCCTCTCTTATTGCAGGTCCCGTGTAAAACACTTTGATTTTCTATTGACAAGGTCAAGAAAAGACTAACGACGTAGAAAGCGATTACTCTTAGTATGGCAGGGCGAGTCACTCTTGCCAAGGCTATTATATCTTCAATCCCAATTTACCCCATGATGTTTACAAGAGTCCCTAAGACTATATGCCTTGAACCAGAAAAACTCCAACCCTGCTTCATATGGGGTCATGATCCTGGAATCAGAAAAAATCATTTGATCAAGTGATCAGAATTATATAAACGAAGAGAGTGTGGAGGATTGGGTATTAAAGATCTCAACTGCATGAACGAAGCTTGCCTCCTCAAGTTAGCGTGGCAGTTCGCAATGACCAGGAAGGTTTATGGGCTCATGTTTTAAGACACACTTATAACGAAGGGAGACCTGTTTCTGAAAAGCCACGTGTGAATATAGCTTCATTTTGGAGGCACATCGAAGATTTTTCATAGAGCAGAATTGGGAATGGAAGGAACAGGAGCTTCTGGAGAGATAAATGGGTAGACCACACTACACAGCTATGTAATACCATATCTCATCCAATTGAGGAAGATTCTGCATCGTGGGTTGTGGCAGATATGATAAACTCGTATGGTGGCTGGGACTGGGAGCATCTTGGACAGATTCTACCCAACAGCATTATTCTGAAACTTCACGCTACACTTGCACCCTCTGAAGAACTCGGTCCAGACATCTTGGCTTGGGCTGGATATGTAAGAGGTGCTTATAATGTAAAAAGCGGCTACGTAAACATTACAGAGGGAGGGATAGGTAGCTACTCTAATTTTTGGAAACTTATTTGGGGTTGGCCGGGTCCAGAAAGAATCAGGTTTTTTCTTTGGCAGGTGGCACACAATAAACTTCATACCAGAGCTTACCGGAGCAATTGGAATAGCGAATCGGACTCTTGTCTCGTGTGTAACCAAAGAGAGACAGTCTCGCACATCTTGAGAGATTGCCCATCAGCTGTGAGTTTGCGGAACAGGCTTGTTCCCCGTGACTGGAAGGTATCTTTCTTCAATAGCAACTTATCACAGTCGCTCTCACTTAATTTGAAATTGAACAAGGCTTTGAATGGCAATACCTCTTGGTGTATTATTTTCGGTGTTGGTGCATGGATGTTGTGGAAGTGTAGGAATTCCAAACTTTTCAATGGTCCACCTTCAGCTAGGAACCCGCCCTTGTCCCATGTAGCTGTGCATAACTTTGCCCAAGTAATTTTGGAGCCTTCAACCAGCTCATCTTCAGGCATACAGATGAGTATTGAGTCTTTGTTTGTACGTTGGTTTGCTCCTAATGAACGCTGGGTGAAGCTGAATTGTGATGGGTCAAATAAGGGGAACCCCAGAGTCGCGGGTGGTGGTGGAATCTTAAGAGATCATGTTGGGAACTGGTTGAATGGATTTAGTAGAAATGTGGGATGGTAGTAGAAACCTGGGAGCTGGCTTGGAGGCGAATTGTTTCGGGTTCGTTTAAAAATGACCTGGCCTATAAAATATTTTGCAAAAAATTTTAGATTTGAACCAAGCCTAGCCCGGTATTGTTCACTAAAAATTGAACTCAATCCCAACCTAGTTGATAACAGATCGAGTCTGATCTGGCTTGTTTTTAAAAATTAACTTTTATTTTATTTTATTTTATTTTTTAATTTTAAATATTAGATATCTCTATTGCATTATGTATTAGGTTTTTTTTAAATATCAAATAATCCACAAGAGATATAATAAAAAATTTAAATCATTTGGAGTACACATGAGATAATAAAACCTTTTAAAGTAATAATTCCTTTAATAATATTATTGATTAATAATTTATTTTTTTAAATTATCATTTATTTCTAATAATATATTATGCAACAAATAAAAATAAAAAAATATAACAATCATAAGTGTTATATAATTTTTTTAATTTTATTTATAATTTTAAATTATCTTTAACAATATTATTTATGGATATTATATAAAAACTAATTTTGAAAAAAAAAATTAATTTAGCTCATTTTATATTCAAATTTTTTAAAAATAGTCATTTTTTATCAAATTTTTTATTAAATTTATATTTATTTTTTTGAATCGACCCTATTAGCCTAGACAGACTTGTTGACCCAGAATCAAGTCTAAACTTAAGTTAGCGTGGGACATGGGGTTCTAAAGTCTGAGTTGCAAACTTGAATGAAGTCGTCCCAAATGATCATCGTCAGGATCCTTTGATTACGAAAATAGGGCACCTGACGCTGAGTAGATGGGAAATTAAGATTGCACATGTTGTTTTAGGTGGCTGATAGATGCCTACTGATCTATTAGCTAATCGCAGTCTTGAGCTCCCACTTGAAACCTATTTTTGGCCTTTTATACCATGTAACTAAAGTCTTCGTTACAAACTTGAACAAAGTCTTGCTTGGCGTGCTGCATAGATCTGAATTCTCTATACAACAGGGTTATCTGTTTTTATTTTTTTAAATCTAATGATGTTGATACTGTGTATAGTATCAAATCCATTCGCGTATATCGCCCTTTTTGAATTTATGTTTTTAACCTGATCAGTCAGGGATTCTTCTCCCTCATGGTTGCGCAATACCAAATCTATTGGCATATACGGCTCTTTTTGAATTTATGTTTTTAAACTGACCAATCGGGACTCTTCTCTTCTGTGGTTTTTTTTTTTTGACTTCCTTGCTGTGTTTTTGGGCTTTGCCCCTTCTCTCCACCCAGAAAAGAGAAAAAATAAAAAAAGATGCGCTGCTAAATATGACATGATATTTATATGCAGTGATTTCATATTGACTCGAGGGATGGATCCATAGAGCGCCGAATTTCCATGTAGGCTTGTTTCTTTCCTTCTCTTGATCTATGTATATATTATTATCTATTAAACTTACACACCACCACTTGCAAATTAATTTTATCGGTGATCAGTAATTAATTTGTTTAACGTATGCAGTATGATGTTTTAGATCATTAAAATATTATAGAAAAAAGCATGTTTCTTCCATTAATGTCACTTAGTTTATAGCAACGCTGATTAATTTTGCATCTCCCCGTGACATGTTGCATAAAGTTGGTGAAAAAGTGTCCATACAATTCTAGGTGCAGATCATGCTTGGTATAAAAAATGCGACAATTGATATGATATGATAGATATATATATATATATATATTATATTGTGAAATACATTTAAATATGATGCAATTACTTTTATAATAACATAAAAAAGAGACTTTTTAAGCTTATAAATAATCAAACAAGACATATTTTGAAGTAGAAAATCTTTATCACCTTTGATTAGAAATCATATTTGAAGTGAATAAAGAGTAAAACGTTCATCAAGTAAATAAAAAAATAAGATAAAATAAGTAAAAATAAAAATAAAAAATAGACTTTACACATATTTTCATTCATTATGTCATTCTCTTCTCAAAAGACAATTTACCATCTATTAAATTGAGAGGGCCTAAATTTCTGGAAATACAGATCCAAAATTATTTTTACGTTTGATATTTGACAACTTTACACAGCTCACTTGCTCAAGATTCCATAGCTTTATACAATCAACAATTCATCAACAAATATAGGAACACAAGGGCGCACAACTACCCTAGACGCCTTCTTTCTCTCTTTCGCTGATCAAAACTTCCATAAACTCAAAAAGGGCGGGGAAAAAAAAACACAACTTTATGACTTGCTACCGAAAAAATTGTATATGTTAGTAGAAATGGCAATCACACTTGTTACTACTGCCAGGATAATCATTATCAGTGCTACGATTTTGTCGCTTCTTGTTGATATACCATGAGCATCCCTGTCATTTAGAAACGAAGAAAATTAGACGAAACCTCAATTTTTTTTAACCCTTTTTCTTAATTTCTGTGATGATATATGCGAGATAGATTTACCTTAGAGCAATGGCACCAGGGAAGATGAAGGCAAGGCACACTGCAGATGTTGATCCCACTAACTGAAAGAAGTACCAAATATCAGGGAGTGCTATAGCAATAAGGTAGCTGAAGACTAGGAGCACCAGAGTGAGGATCACAAATCTTTTGTTGTCTATGACTAGCAGAGGCTTATTGGGGAAGAGAAGTTCGTCTATGTTGGCTCTCAGAGAGAAGTTCAAGAGAGGGAACACCAGCATGATGTGGAAAGCATAGCTTAATCGGACTAAACTATTGAGCAAGGAACCAATTGCAGATTCAGTTTTCTGATCGAAGTTGATGAGTATGTCTGACTGTGTTGAATTCCCAAACAAAAGATATCCAAATATGCCTATTGCAAAGTATATAGCAGCACAAAGAGCTAATGCTATTCGAACTGCTATTGTCATGTCAGATGGCTTGGCAAGCTCAAACCCAATTGGATGTACTGCAAATAAAATTAAACCAATTGTCAGCAAAGAGACTTTCTGGGTATGCTTTGAAGAATGGAAAATAATAATAATAATAATAATAATTAATGATAGCTAAGTACCATTAAAATGAAAGGTGAAGGCAGTGACTATGACTGGAACGGCAGTGAATAGATCAAAAAAGGAGGTTTGGTGGTCTAACTGAGGGAGCAATCTTGGAGTATGCGTTTTTCCTGCGATCAGAGCAGTGATTGCCATCCCAGAACATATGCCAACGAATGCCACTGCTAGAAGGGTTGATATTGCAGAACTGAACCTTAAGGACTCTGGCAATAACAGAACATTAAATTTTAGTTGATGATTTTTAAGCCAATGTTGAAAGTAAGTGTTGTTTAAGCCGAAGGAAAGGTACTGACCTACACGCCGGTAAAACACCAATGGAAGCATAACGAAGACTAGGATCACGAGCAGAGCAAACTCCCGGCAAGTCCACCAGTGAATTCCTAACCATTGCTGCAAAATCCCCAAGTGAACCTCACCTTTAGGTGAATTTCCAGAGAGCACATCCCCTGCTCAGTTCATCAAATAAGAACAAACAAACATACATCAAGATCCATTACCTTTGATTTCTTCTGGGCTAAGTAGTAGAAATACTAACGTGGATATGGGATTCAACTGCAACACAACATGGACACGGTGACACTAAATCTGCGTTTTGTTTAACTACAATTTAAATTAAATATCATATCGTCTTAAATACAACCATTATCCATATTTTGTGGGGCAAAGATATCGTCCAATCTCTCCCTGACAATTTTTCAAAACTGTGAGAGCACCTAGCCAGAATTCAGTAAGCTTTTTGTCGCTTTTCAAATTGGAAATTTCGAAGAAACTTTTTCTTCCTTAAAAGCAAATACATCTCTTTCTGTCTTTTCATTTTTGGTATTGTTCTTTGTCGAGAAAAAAAAAATTAAGCAAACAAAATGCATACATACCGATGATAATTAAGTACATAATTAAACATCCAAGATTTGTAACAATGACACAAATTTGCGCGGCAAGTGCTCCCACCGGCCCGAAAGCCTCCCTCATCACGCCGGCATAAGTGGTGGTCTCCCCGGAATGCGTAAACCTCATGAGGAAGTCCACTGATACTTCGGCCAGAAAAGCGATAACCAGGATCATCACGAAGGCCGGGATTACACCCAGAAACTTCAAAGTCGCCGGAATTGACATGATTCCGGCGCCAATTATGCTTGTCGCCACATTGAAAACGGCGCCGGAGACGGACGCTGGCTTCACCACAGCTTTGCTTTCCGGCAAGAGAGGGACGTGCACTCCGGCGGCCGGCGACATTCCGGCGGCGAATTTATGGACTGGAGAAATAGCGTGGAAAACCGTGTTGTCTTGCTCTTCATAACACAACATTAAAAGGTTGAATCATAAGTGAACCAGGTGAATGATTGTGGTGGTTGAATTACCAAAATGCACCTCATAAAATTCGATGAGATTAAAATCCGACAAGGCCAATATTGGGATTAAGATAGAGAAAATAAGGCGTCTGGCGAGGACAGGTTGGAGCAGCATCATGATTCATGAGGATTGGAAGAGCTGACTGGAGAGCGCACGTAGACTAAGAAAGTGTGAGAAACTCAAACAAGAAAATGAATGTGGACGGGAAGTGGGTCATTGTGATTTGTGAATCTGCCTTTGATTGACTAAAACTTGTACGGTTCTCAAAAAACTCGTTTTTTTTATTACAACATTATTTTCCTTATTGCCTTTTAATTATTATATATATATATTTTTTCTTTTTTCTTTTTTTTGGGTGACATTACATTTTACCTAATGACCTTGGTTTTTAGCGTGGCCATTTCAGTATCCTATATGTTATTTTCCTTAATTTTTAAATTGTACATTTTATGAATTGTTGCTTAAATATGGTGTGATACTAGTGATAGCTATTTATATATTTTTAAATAGATTTTTTTTTATTTTTATAGACTTATTGTTTAATAATTTAATAATATATTAGTTAAAAAATATATTCGCAATTGACATTGTTATAACAGGGGACCCATTACTCCATTATAATGTTGGATATGGAGCTACATGAAGGAAAATAAACGCAAATGTCCGTGTTTTGGTTAAGAGAAATTTAAATGGTAATAGACTTATGAATAAGTGATAATTTATTTTAATAAAAAACATAGGCAGTGATACAATACCAGTAGGCATGCCCATTGGAGCACTACAAGTTCGAGAAGCCCTCATCCATCAAGAAACTCAAATCATTTAAAAGGGTATGATTCAGGTCCAAATGGCTCATAAAGAGATGGTCCATGCTCAAGAGGCCCAAATTGTGCTAGTATATGTCCAAAAACTTCAAAGAGTTCAAAATAATCTCTATGTTGGACGTCGACCCAAGTTTATAGCCCACGATCCATATTTGATCAAGATCTCCTTAAAGATGCAAAAGTGGAAGTCCAAGTGGAAGCCCAATGTCTTAAGAAGATCCATGGAGCAACTAAATTCAATATCCAACATGTTAAAGGGCCAATGTAGTTATACACATACAAGAGGAGTGTCAAAGCCAAATTAGGAAATCAATTCCAATTAGGAAATTGACTCCAATCTTGCTTTTAATTTTGAATTGGCACAACTTGCAATTTTGAATTCTGCAATCTGAATATTTTTTTTTTTCACTCCCTTTTTTTTTCACTCTTTTTTTTTTCTTCTTTTTTTTTCGAATTTTTTTTTTTTTTTTTTTTTTTTTTTTTTTTGAGGATGGAGGAACACAACAATGGAAGACAAAAGAAGATAAAAGAAAAAGACGAAGATGGAAAAGGTAATACTAATGGAAGGAGAGAAAGTATGAAGAATAATGAAAGGTAAAACACAAAGATATACCTTGTACTAGCAACCAAAGCTCTGATACCAAATGATGAGAGACCCTCTAGGAACCTTGTCCTAGGAACCTTCAACAAGATGACACTTTGCCCGAGACCGGCTAGAAAACAAGAATGTTGGTCAAAGGAAAGACCCTAAGAGAACTTGTCTCTTAGAACCCTAGTCTCAAGACGCTACAAAAGAAGACCAATCCTTTGATAAGTCACGTGAACTCTCAGAGAACACAAAGAAGCAAAAGCCTCACAAAGTATTGAATAATACTCAATTTCATTCATTCATTCATCTATAAAATAGAGTACAATAGGAAGCATTTTATAGGAAAAATTTATAGAGTCCTAATTAAAGTAAAACTCTAAAATCTGATTAGAAATATTTTAAATAATACCTAATATATATCCTAATTAGATTAGGATACTAATCTTAACTTGATCTCCAAGATAAGCTCTTTGACCAAGTTCAAAAAAATAATAAAATAATAAAAAACGAAATTTCAAAAGGAATCCTAGTCAAAACTAATTAGCTTCTTAAGTTGTCACATGGGATGCTCATGCTTCATTAAAAATCACATAGTTGTCAAATGATTCTTAATCTCTTGCAATTGGACTCCAATTGGGCTTTGGCACTCCTCTTGTATGTGTATAACTACATTGGGCCTTCAACATGTTGGATATTGAATTTAGTTGCTCCATGGATCTTCTTAAGACATTGGGCTTCCACTTGGACTTCCACTTTTGCATCTTTAAGGAGATCTTGATCAAATATGGATCGTGGGCTATAAACTTGGGTCGACGTCCAACATAGAGATTATTTTGAACTCTTTGAAGTTTTTGGACATATACTAGCACAATTTGGGCCTCTTGAGCATGGGCCATCTCTTTATGAGCCATTTGGACCTGAATCATACCCTTTTGAATGATTTGAGTTTCTTGATGGATGAGGGCTTCTCGAACTTGTAGTGCTCCAATGGGCATGCCTACTGGTATTGTATCATTCCCTCCCTCTTTGAAAAGATTCGTCCTCGAATCTTCACCATTAGGTGGTTTCTTAGGAAACAATTCTAGGCAATCACAACTCTTTTCAATGCTAGTTGAAGATAAGGGTCCATTGAGTGGCTTCTTTGAAAACAAATCTCCACATGCCTGCAAGGAGCTAGAACTAATAATAGGCAAAGATAGGTTAAGATTGTTAGTAGATAAACAAACATCCTTACAAATGCTCTCAGCCTCTTTTTTTCCATCAAACAAGCTCATACTCATGTTTTTCTCACTTTTCTCACAACTCTCTTGCTCTTTCTTTTCACTCACACTCTTTTCTTTTTCAATTTCATCTTTTTCTCTCTCTAACTCATATTCTCTCTCTTTTTCTTTTGTTCTCTCCTTTTCTTTCATTTTGTATGCTTGTACTATTTTCATTTGATCCTTATAAGCATCCATAGGATCAAGAGGTACCAATACATGATTTTTTTTCATTGAATACAAATGAATAGCAATAGCAATATTTGTGCTTATGCTTGACATATTTAGCTTTTCTCACGTGTTTCCATAGTTTACCAAGCATAATATGTCCATCATACATTGGAGCTACATCACATAACACTTTATCATGATATTTACCAATGGAGAAAGAAATCAAAACTTGCTTATTAACCTTAAATTCAGCACTACCCTTCAACAAGGTATAAGGCCTAGGATGCTTTATAGTAGGCAAGTTTAATTTCTCAACAAGTAAGGTACTAGCAACATTTACGTAGCTACTATTATTAATAGCCATGCTGCAAACTTTTTCTTTGATAAGGCATCTAGTATGGAAATAAGGGGATGACTTTTCCTTATCTTGTCCTGTAGAGTTGGAATTGGATTGGAATGCATCTAACCATGCACAAGTTTGCTTGAATTGCTCTTTATTAGCCTCTTCAAGGAATTTGTACTCATTAGACATTTTATCACCTGAAAAGTTAGTCAAAGAAAGATAGAAGGAATAGGACCTCACGCACTCTTCTCACGTGTTTACACTCAAAAGATGATAAGTTCACTCGTGTTTAACTCTCTTTTTAGCTTTTTCTTTAATATTAACGCTCTTGCCTTTTACCACTCAATAATTTGCTTCTTACAAGTGTTCTAAGCAAGTCACAAGCAAATCAAATGAAAAGATCAGATTAGTGGCAATCAAAAAACTAGAATCCTAAAATGTAAATTCCCAAAGAATCAAACAAAGGAGAAAAATAGGTGTGTAACAAAAAGGAAAAAGAAGGAGTAAGGGAAGGTCTGGAAGGAAAGAGATGAAAAGAAAAAAAAAATCTGAAAATAAGAAACCTTAAGAATAGAAAACTACTTGCAATTCAAGTTTCGAACAATTAGGAAACAATATCCTTTCTTGAATGCAAATAGGTAAGTAGAAAACTTGGTAGCCACTTAATGCAATTAAATTAGGAAACAAACTCCAATTAGGAAATTGACTCCAATTAGGAAACTTACTCCAATTAGGAAATTGACTCTAATTAGGAAACTAACTCCAACTAGGAAATTGACTCCAATTAGGAAATTAACTCCAATTAGGAAATTGACTCTAATTAAGAAACTAACTCCAACTAGAAAATTGACTCCAATTAGGAAATCAATTCCAATTAGGAAATTGACTCCAATCTTGCTTTTAATTTTGAATTGGCACAACTTGCAATTTTAAATTCTGCAATCTGAATTTTTTTTTTTTCACTCCCTTTTTTTTTCACTCTTTTTTTTCTTCTTTTTTTTTTTTTTTTTTTTTTTTTTTTTTTTTTTTTTTTTGGATGGAGGAACACAACAATGGAAGACAGAAGAAGATAGAAGAAAAAGACGAAGATGGAAAAGGTAATACTAATGGAAGGAGAGAAAATATGAAAAATAATGAAAGGTAAAACACAAAGATATATCTTGTACTAGCGACCAAAGCTCTGATACCAAATGATGAGAGACCCTCTAGGAACCTTGTCCTAGGAACCTTCAACAAGATGACACTTTGCCCAAGACCGGCTAGAAAACAAGAATGTTGGTCAAAGGAAAGACCCTAAGAGAACTTGTCTCTTAGAACCCTAGCCTCAAGACGCCACAAAGGAAGACCAATCCTTTGATAAGTCACGTGAACTCTCAGAGAATACAAAGAAGCAAAAGCCTCACAAAGTATTGAATAATACTCAATTTCATTCATTCATTCATCTATAAAATAGAGTATAATAGGAAGCCTTTTATAGGAAAAATTTATAGAGTCCTAATTAAAGTAAAACTCTAAAATCTGATTAGAAATATTTTAAATAATACCTAATATATATCCTAATTAGATTAGGATACTAATCTTAACTTGATCTCCAAGATAAGCTCTTTGACCAAGTTCAAAAAAATAATAAAATAATAAAAAACGAAATTTCAAAAGGAATCCTAGTCAAAACTAATCAGCTTCTTAAGTTGTCACATGGGATGCTCATGCTTCATTAAAAATCACATGGTTGTCAAATGATTCTTAATCTCTTGCAATTGGACTCCAATTGGGCTTTGGCACTCCTCTTGTATGTGTATAACTACATTGGGCCTTCAACATGTTGGATATTGAATTTAGTTGCTCCATGGATCTTCTTAAGACATTGGGCTTCCACTTGGGCTTCCACTTTTGCATCTTTAAGGAGATCTTGATCAAATATGGATCGTGGGCTATAAACTTGGGTCGACGTCCAACATAGAGATTATTTTGAACTCTTTGAAGTTTTTGGACATATACTAGCACAATTTGGGCCTCTTGAGCATGGGCCATCTCTTTATGAGCCATTTGGACCTGAATCATACCATTTTGAATGATTTGAGTTTCTTGATGGATGAGGGCTTCTCGAACTTGTAGTGTTCCAATGGGCATGCCTATTGGTATTGTATCAGGCAGTTTCCAAGTATCAACTTGAGTATGTAATTTGTGAGCATTTCCATCGAGGACTACAATTCTGAATAATCAAGACACTTGTCCATCATTCTGACTAATTTTCAAAACCATACTGTTTTTGTATTCAATAAATTAAGCTCTTGTTAATTAAATGATGTGATATTTTACATTATTTTTTATCTATCAAAGTTTACTAAAACTAATATAAATTTATTTCATGAATATATATATAAGAAGAATTAATACAATTTTTTATATATTTGCTTTTAAAATTTTTAATTAAATTTTAACAAATATATAGTTATTCAATAATAACATGACAAATATATAATATAATTAAAAATATATATATTTGTATATAAAAATTATACACTAATCATATTATTATTAAAAATTATATACTTGTCATATTTTTAGCTAAAGAATTTAATAAAAAACTTTGTATAATATTTTTTCTATCAGCAATGATCAAGGAATTATACAATGGGGATGAGGTTTAGGGGCAGGCCCATTTTTCGGGGTCAGAGGTTTTGCCCATACGGCTGCTGTCTTGCTGGCTAACCGATCCAGCCCAGATTGATTCAGGCCAGCCCATTAGACCAGGAAACCCTGCCCAGATTGATAGAGCTATCGATTTCGACGAACCGGCTCCTCCTAACCGGCGAAACAAACAAGAACCGGGAATAGTCAGAAGTCGGGGGAAAAAAGCATTCTTTTTCAGTTTTGACAAAAGCAACTAGCGTTTGCTCGCAATCTCAAATCCCACCCCACAAAAAAGTAAAACTTTCTCCTTTCTCGTTGCTGTCTACCTTATGAATCTTCTCCTGCAACTCACAAACATCTGAAATTGATCAATTCCCGAAGGGCCAGAAGAAATCGGAGAAATGGCGGATCAGTTAGCAAGGGCTGAGGAATTCGAGACGAAAGCAGAAAAGAAGCTTAATAGCTGGGGATTGTTCGGCTCGAAATACGAGGATGCTGCTGATCTCTTTGATAAAGCCGCCAATTCCTACAAGCTCGCTAAATCATGTAGTTTTCTTCCTCAATTTTTATTTCGTTCCGTCTTTGTTTTCCGAGAAACTTTTGAGTAAATAAAATGGTTTTCTTTTTCTTCCTTCCCATCTTGCATTTCGTTGATTTTCTTAACACCGATCAGAAGTACCTTCGCTTCTTTTGCTCTCGTTGCTATTAGATGGCTGATTTCTGGTTTGGATCACGTTCTTTTGGACCAAGTGCAGAAATGGCTTATCCAGGATAAGTGTATCAATTAAAGTACAACTTTTTATCTGATTTTTTACGAAGAAAGAACAATTTTTTATTGATTAATTGGTTGTATAACATCATAGAATGTTGGATAATGTTGACCTCGACGTGTAAGACATGGGGAAATTTGATAACGTTAAAGATTGAGGAGATTATCTAGTGAAAGAAGTATAATATTCTTATTACGATTTTTCGTTACGTCATAAAATTTTAATTCATTATTTGCTACAGTCAAAACTATTTGCAACTGATTAGTCCTGCTGTCAATTGAGCCTGCTAATTCTATCATCGATTATATGTTTATATGAGCTTCACCTGGGTCACTGATTTATTTAATCTGTTAATGTGATAAATCTTAAAGTAAAAGTCAAAGCTAAAATTATTCTGTAATTTGTTCTTCATTCTATTTCTATGGCATTTCAGGGGATAAAGCAGGTTCGACATACATCAAGTTGGCAAATTGTTACTTTAAGGTAGATGGGTTGTTTTTTTTTTTTTTGAGTATGACCCACCCTGATATACCCCTTTTGCATCCTTTCTCTTCCTTAAACCTATAATGGCAATGTTATCTTATGCTTATAGGTGGAAAGTAAGCATGAAGCAGCCCAAGCCTTTGTTGATGCTGCTCATTGCTATAAAAAGACAAATGTAAATGGTATGTATGCTATTGGGTACATACTCTAGGATTCTTTTTTTACTGCTAAAGTATCTACTCAGTTTTAGCACTGCTGACACATGGGAATCGTTTTACCCATTTCTGATTTATACTTTAAAAGGTGCCCATGCCTCCTCCATGAAGGTCAATTCATTTTAGCCTTAGTACTTTCTGGTACAAGCTTTCAAAATCTTATAAAAAAATTGCAGCCTTCATGCGTGGTGAAATACTTTTAGCAAATTAGCTGCCACCTTGTTCTTTGAGTGTTCCATTTCCATTAATTAAATTTAGATACTTGGCTTCAGCACTAATTTATGGGTACATACTTTTAGCTAGATTTCTTTTAGTCAAATACTGAAATTAATTTCTGTATGTGCAAGATGTTTTCAGTTTAATTTAATCTGCCTGTTCCCCTTGATGGTTGTCTATTTGTTATCTTTTGATTGGTTGTTTTCTCATCATTTTTGGAATTTTACTTGTATTCATGATTATATTGATTATCTATGTTGAATTTTAAAGCAGTGAAAAATGTGATATTGTGATGCCATTTGCATTCATGGGAAATACAGAAATTTGTATCTTAAGCTTCCCCCCCCCCCCCCCCTTCTTTCCTTTTTCATATGCAGAGGCTGTATCTTGCTTAGACAAAGCAGTAAACACTTTCTGTGAAATCGGAAGACTCAGTATGGCTGCTAGATATTTTAAGGTATGTATCATCACACTGTCAGCTTTTAAATTTTTGTTTCAGTATGATCATTCAGTTTAATTGCTTTGAATGCTTACCTGGTTAAATCATGGCATCCTTCCCTTAGATATCCTCCTGGTAGGCATTCCATTTTCAATTCCCCTCGTCCTAGATATTGATAGTGTAATTGCGTCATGGTTAATGAGGTTACAGGAGTTACTATAAAATTAAATATATCATAACTGGGGTTTGCCTTTTTTTTTTTAACACATACAGGAAATTGCTGAGTTGCATGAATCTGAACAAAACATTGAGCAGGCCATCATTTACTATGAAAAAGCATCTGACTTTTTCGAAAATGAAGAGGTGACAACTTCTGCAAACCAGTGCAAGCAAAAAGTTGCTCAGTTTGCTGCTCAGCTTGAACAGTAAGGTTTCTGTTATATTATCTTTTTGTCACCATGAAGGCTGGAATAATAATTCTTCATCATGGTTTTCTTCTCATGGTTTATGTTTGTTTCTTCTTATATTTATTTTTTTGGTATTTTATTCTACAACTTTTCTTTGTGGCCTTCCATTGTACCACCTGGTCTTTTTTTTTTTTTTTTTCTGTGTACCTGTCCCATTAACCTCTAATCAAGTGACTGTAGGCCTTTTTTTTTCTTTTAGGAATTTATTTGTTTGACATATAATCTTAACCAAACTCTATCGATGTTTATTCTACAATCCACAATATTTTGATGTGCTCAGTGTTGTATACATAGTACTATCATAATTTTTTAATACGGCTCTGCTTTGCTTGGCATTGAAGATTCTGTAGGGTTGCAGATCACTTTAAATTACATTTTCAGGAACTTATCATTTGCTAGTTTTGGGTAGATACATCTGTACTGAACACCTTACATTGGGAATAGAAAAAAGGGGGGTGTTAATCCATTGCTGCATTTGGTGTTGGTCATACAGTGATGAGCATGATGATCTAAGAAGCGCAGGTACTTCAAAACTGGAGCTGTGTTGTGTCCAATACATATTCAACACAATGTTTTATTTAAAGTACACTTTAAACACAATATATCTTGTGTCATGTATTCATGTCAGTTTCATTGCTTCGTAGATGATGACCAAGTTGTGGCAGCAGTTGCATAAATGTTTTTATTATGATATATTTCTAGAAGTTTAGGAACAAATGTAAGGAAAAAAATATTCTATATCAAAGATAATGATTCCTTAATGTTCATTGATAGATTTTCCTGCATAACGTGGATGATATGCTCTACATGGAGCAAAAATTTATAGATTAATGTAAAGAAAACCTGACTCATGTTTTTTAATATGGAAGGAACTTAGCTGTTTTGTTTTGGTAAAATTGAATATTAACTATTTCTATTTTATTTCACTAGATATCAGAAGGCAATAGATATTTATGAAGAAATAGGTCGCCAGTCTCTCAACAATAATTTGTTGAAGTATGGAGTTAAAGGGCATCTTCTTAATGCTGGCATTTGTCAACTCTGTAAAGGGGATGTTGTTGCTATCAACAATGCACTAGAGCGATATCAGGTCCAAGATTTTTCATCAATCAACATTTTGAGACTGGATACTTCATTAGTTGCTCATTTTTTGGATATGTATTTGTTTTTGCAGGAATTGGATCCAACATTTTCAGGAACACGTGAATATAGATTTTTGGCGGTTGGTCACTGGTTTTGCTTATTCACTATTGATTTTTTACGACCAAGTAAATTGGATTAGAATGTGGGGACTTTCAAGAAGTGTCTCCATTATTAAAATATCTTTATTAATGTTTTGTATATCACTATAATTCTCCTTTTTTTCATTAATTCCCTTTCAAATTAAACAACCATTTTGATTATCACATTGGCTGATTAAGACTTAAGTAACTGACAATTGAAATACTGGCATTGAAGTTTTTTCCCCCTTATGGCAGGATATTGCTGCTGCAATTGATGAAGAAGATGTTGGGAAGTTTACCGATGTTGTCAAGGAGTTCGACAGCATGACCCCACTGGTAAGCTTAAAAAGTTGAAAGATGTTGGCATGGTTATGATGAGAAACATTTGCTATTAGTTTAATATCATACTGTTCATTCTAACTTCCTTGCTCAAGGGCAAAAAGAAAGGAAGCTTTTTCAATTAACTGCTAAAATAGATGGGTTGACTATTTAAAGCAGAATGGTTGTGCAGGACACTAGGACCGTGCCTCTGCAGTTCTAAAAAACTTACACTGCTTTTCATCAAGTTCTATAGATTGTGAAATGTTTAGTAGGTCAGACATTTCAGCTGGTGGTTTGAGTTGTTTGTTGGTTTTCTTTAACGGGGAATAAAATGCAAGGAAAACTGATAATAATTTGTTGTCTTATTTACGAAGTTAAATTACTCAATAATTATTCCTTCTGGATGTCATGCTTCTCATTTTGTTTCCGCTTATACTTTTTCTGGTTTAGATGAGTCGTGAACTGTAATTGAATTGAAATATCTGTACTTGTACTGGTCATTTCTCTTTATTCCGTAAATTCACAAGTATCTCAGCTCGTCAATATTGCCTATTTTGCTTGAATGCTGTGCAGGATTCTTGGAAGACAACTCTTCTACTGAGGGTGAAGGAAAAGCTGAAATCTAAAGAGCTTGAGGAGGATGATCTTACCTAAATTACACTCCAGTCTTGTTGGTTTGACTTTAATGTTTGATGGGTTGCATTGTATTATCATATGCTGATATGTGCAGATGCTTATGGATCTACCCGTAAAAGTGTACTTTATATTTGGATTTCATCTGAAGGGGTTTGCTTGAATTCAAGAATTGACTTTGTCATAAGCGTGAGTTTATGTTTGCTCGCATCCACTTTTATTGGAATTGTACTTACATTGCCAGTCTTGGACTCTACTAACATAAAAGAGATGTGTGACAGCAGCCCATCTGGGTGGATGACGACCTTGAGTTTTTCTTCCCTTACCCTCTTCCCTCCTCTCCACCCCCCCCCCCCCCCCAAAAACAAAAAAAAGGGGGTAACCTCCATCTCTAGAACTAATTTAAGCTCTGAACTTCTTTTTTTTTTTTTTCTCCTGATTACTATTTGCTTTTCTTTTTTTTACCCCCTTCTTGCGAAGGAGTATTATTTCCATTTTATTTGGGCAAGTCGCCTGAGGATGAACATAATAGTTGTAATCATGATAGGAAAAGTGTCATTTAACTCTCACAAAATCCGTACGACATTATAATCAGGTAAAATAAGCAACTCGCGAATGTTTCCAGAACCGTGGATGGGCTTTCCATCTTTCTGCATTGCAGCTCACGGTGGATCCCTCATATTTGTGAACAAAAAAGAAGCATGAGGTGTTACTGGAGTTCTAATCTCTTCTAGTAAAGCTAAATAGAAGTTCAAATTCGATTTGCTGCATCTATGTGAATTAGGATGAGCTGATTTTTAGATACCATGTAACTTTAGCACTAATAGGTTTCTTACCCCTCTTGCCTCCATAGCTATACGAGATTCAGTCATGAATCTTGATGAAATCCGTCATGATAACCATCTTGAAATTGGTAACAAACCATCTGAAACAAAAACTCCAGCAAAGACTTTGTTTTTTATATCCTCAAATTATAACTTTAAGGTCCCCGCTTGAGTAAAATGAGCTCCAGACCTCTTATTCCAAGACTTAAATTTCATTCCGGGTTGAATTTCCTATAGCGGGTCGAGTTTACTTGCATGCAATTTAGCGAAGCAAGACATATGAGCAAAGAAATCAAGAAAAAGATGCCAACTTCAGATATAATCAATCATTTGAAAAGCTTACACCATCATCATCTACAAACAGGAAATCTAGAACCCAATACAGTAAAATATGAACGAATTTTATTAAGACTAAAAGCTTAAAAATCAGAGCACCGACCGTTTCGCTCCCAGTCACCATACCTGGTGGGCTCGGGTCCCTTGGGCCCACCTACCTCGCCGGTTTCTTTATTCACATGGCCGTCGTCGTCGTTGTCGTCGTCTCCTACTTCATCCTCTTGGCTTTGGGTATCGTCAATAGTGTGATTCTCTTGGGAAGCCTTTACTTGTTCCTTTACAGGATTGTCCTGGTGCGATTGGCTATGTTGAGTTGTGGAACAGATGAAGCGCGTCACTGAGGCAGAAGCAGAACAAGTCAGTGGTTGGGATCTGGTGCAGGGAAGAGCAAGATTGGCGGCCGAGAGATTTGTTATCGATGACAGCACGCGGCTCAGAGAGGTGCTCATTCTTAATCCGACGAGACTAAAGATAATAATAATCAGATTAGGAAATACGACATTTAATATTTAACTTTTGCACAAAAATTAATTAGGTAATGATTTAGACCCTAAAATATTACTTTCATTAAATATAAGGCCTATCAATTTAATCTCCAGTGATTTTTCTCTAATCAAACTGCTTATTGACAACTTTCCTTTAATTAATAAATGAAAATTCACATTGTTATAAGTATTTGCTCAGGTGACAGTTTTTTCAAAATGGCTTTTAGACACATTTTACAAAGTTGAGTGACAATCTAAACAACACCACTTTGGGAGAAAATTTTATTTAAAAATGTTGTTACACCTTAAAAATGGGTTTGTTTTTCAAAACGAAAAACATTTTAGTGAAGTTGTCACTAAAAGTTTAATTATTTTAATATAAAATTTTGAAAAAGCCTATTTAAAAGATAAAAATGATTTTCAAACGAATGATATATCATAAATCGATTGTGTAAGAAAAGTGTTTTACAAACACTCTTCCATAGTCAATTCTAAAAATAGTTACTTTAAATTAATTGTGTAAAATTAATATAACTTTTATTTTAGTTATCTTTATCAAAACACATGCAATGAGAAAGAAGAAAGAAAGAAAAAGAATTATTTCAACTAAAATAAAAGGAAAAAATAGAATATCTTTAGAGAGAAAAAGAAATTGGCTAAGAAAATAAAAATAAAATAAAATTTTTACAAAGATGAATTTGACCTAAAAAATAATAATGTGGGATTTACATACCCAAAGATAAAGATTAAAATTTATGTAATTTGTATGATAAAAATCCCACGTCACTTGGTTGGTAATCTTTAATTATTTTTGCAAAAAAAATTAGAAATTAATTTGGCTCCATAAATGGAATGAGTCTAGAACTGGTTGGCATGTTCCGATTTATGAAAACCAAATTAATCTAACTTTCTTACTCTCTTCATTTTCTCTCTTTTCCCCTTTTTTTTTGGTTTTCCTTTTTGGTTTTTCGTATTTTTGAAAGAATCATCTCACAAAACATTATTAGCCCATGGCACAGCAAAAAGGAATGGAATGAAATTGGAAAAGAAAGAAAAAGGTACATAGAATAGATGAAAAATAATATTTGAAGCTCTACTTTAAAAAAATAACAATAATAAAAAGAATTAGGTACTATTGAATGTAATAATAAGGGCATAATAAACATTTTTTATTTTTTTAAAAAAAATTTCCCATTCCCTTAGATGCATTGTCACGTACCAAAGATGACCTTAAAGCACACCTCAAAGAATCAATTTCTTTTAAAGCGCACTGTATGTAAGATCAAGAACATTATTCTTGCACTTACCTCTGGCCAAACCAACTTTTCATGCCCAAGCATGGCCTCCCAGCCTTATAAAAGGGACAAGCAACGGGCACTTGAATCAAAGATTTGTGCTCAAAAAAAACAAGCTAAAAGCAAGGCTAAATCCATGCGAAACACAACGGGACAACATGCATGTTTTAGACAGCATTTTGACCCAATTTAAACTCACATATATTCTAAATCATGATAAATTCATCAATGTTACAGCAACCATCTTTTAAACAAGACTTGGACCCAAGTTAAGCTCAAATATATGCTATATCATGATAAATTCATCAATGGGACAGAAAAATCGTATAAATCCAGAGTTTTGGCACGAAATTTAGGTTAGAAACCAAGATTAAGTTGTGCTAAAACAAAAGAGGCGGCAACTTCATATTAATCCAAAGTTTTGGCAAAAAAATTCAGATTAGAAACCAAGATTAAGTTGCGCCTAAAAAAAAAAGACAGCAACTTCGTATTAATCCAAAGTTTTAGCAAAAAATTCAGATTAAAAACCGAGATTAAGTTGTGCTAAAACAAAAGAGACAGTAAGATAGTATTAAACCAGAGTTTGGCAAAAAATTCAGATTAGAAACCAAGATTAAGTTGTGCTAAAACAAAAGAGACAGCAACATCATATCAATCCAGAGTTTTGGCACAGAATTGGATTAAAAGCAGGATTAAATTGGGCATTAGTAGAAGTTCAACCAAAGAAATCTGGTCCAAGCCCTCATATTAATCGAAGCACGACCAGCTATATTTGCAAGAGCTTATCCCTGACAAGTCACATTAGGAGCTAGACACCACAGTTGAAATAATAACAAATTCCTTACCAATTTCCAACCAAGAAACAAAGTATCACAGTAGGCAAAGTTTTACAGCTTCTTACACAGAACTCCAAGACAAGTAAAAATCAACCATGCTTAACTAAATTCAAAATTCCTTCTTTCTTCCAAATGGCAGATATGGCGGATTGAAAAATCATTGGATGGGAAGCATAATTAAGCACAAGGGAAAAGAGTACCCATTTCCCAGTAATCAAATCATGATACCAAATCTTCCCTGCTGCAAACAAATTTTCAACCTATAAAACCGAAAGCAGGTGGGGACAACAGACTGACTCTTATTCTCTATTTACTTCCTAATCACCACACATGTATGCATTCAATCAGGAAAACAAAAGCAAACCATGATCGCTGTTCTCAGCTGCACATTCCAAATTCAAACCGACTTCAGGAATCAAAGGTCCATATGATAAAGCTAGTCTTAACCCACGCAGGAAACCCCCATGCCTTGTAACTATGAAGAATGTATTCGCTCCTGAACATTCTAAGATTGCATCAAACACAGCGCACGTTAAGGAGTCCGAAATTTTTACCTGTTCGAATGTCTCTGTAGCCCAAACGCTGCTCGTTTCCCTTGTCTTTCCTTTGATTCCTTCTATCTCCTTCGCTTTGTTCGTTTTCCTCTCTTCCTTTTAATTTCTGCTCTCTCCAATCTCTCTTCGGCCCCCCTCTGCAAAGCTTCCGTCGAGGGCCTGCGTTCTCACCTGGAAGGAGATCTTTGGTCAAAACACGGGAAAATCCTGCGTTTTGACCCAGGACCATTTAGGTTGTTTTGGGCTAACCTTACTTTTAATGATTTAGGAGCTATTTTAGATTGGGCTTCAAAACTGGATCAAGTTTGGACCATTTTAATTTGGACTTTTTTATTTAGGCTTGGGCTTCTCTATTGTTTTAGACACACCCGACAAAAAAAAGTATTCATAATTGTCCTTCTTTATTTGTTTATCCTAAATGAAAATGTAGTTCCAATTTTTTCACTCAAAGAATAAGTAAAGACAATAACATATTTTTTATCCGATAAACGAGACATAACGTGCCACAAAATGAGATAACTTGATTACCCTTAACATGATTGAACCAAACTAGACTCAATTTAATAGATGTTGACACAATTAGACTAAATTAGATTACATTAAACTCAATTTAGTGAACCTTGATACAATTGGAATAAACTTAATTGTTAGGTGAAAGGGAGACAGCCCCAAAAAAATACAATGTTGACGAGTTATCTTTTTTTTATTTCTTTCTTAAGTGAGAAAATTAAAAAAACATTATTTGACAATATTCTTAACTTAAAAATAAACAAAAATAAAAACACATTTGTTGTCTAGGAGTTTAAAAGAATTATGAAGTAATATAATAAAACAAATTACCTAGCACAACAAAATTGTCACCAAATAATACATCAAGAAATGTGTGAGCTTGGATATAAATTTTTTTAAATATTTTTTTTAAGGCCACTTCCTTTTTTATTAATGGAAACCAATAGCTTGTGGGATGGACAAGGCTTTGACAAAAAAAATAAAGATGGCATATTGTTAAACAAGGCTTTGATTGAAAAATAAGAGAACCTCTCATTTGAAAGACTTTGACAAAACAAGAAAGAGAACCTGTCATTTGACAATCTCTTTCCAATAACCTTTACATTTAATATTAATTAAGCCCTAAACATCTCATGCCTTGTTATTGGTTTATTTTCTTTGCCTAGGAATATTTTTTCCCATTTTATTTGGTCAAGTTTATACTTTCAGAATTAACATGAATGGGAAGCAATAGATTAATTGATAGTTTGTAGATAAAAAAAATATGTATCAAAGTAACAAGCGTTTTCAATGTGAAGAGAAAAATTTACAGACTTTTCAAGAATGTATCAAGTTCTCTAACAAAAATATGACATATGTACAAAATTATTTGAAAAATCTAATCATGTAATATTGAATTGTAAAAATACACTCTAGTCATGCTTTTTAAGAATTACTTTCAAGAATATATTTAGTAATTTGCATTATCTCAAATTTTAAACGTAGCTTATATCTCGTGTTATTTTTTTATTAAAAAGAAAGAAAACAAGTAGCATTCATTTAATTAAAATTAAAGCAAAGAGACTATGCTCAAAGATAACAAAGGGAGGGACAACAAAATAGATCCAAAATATATGTTTGTTTGTAAGACACCACCAAAAATTCAACTGGTAAATTAATAAATAGAAAGTAATACCTAAAGCAAGAACTATAGGAGTTGAAATAAGATATTAGCAAATATGTCATTTTGAATTGAGTGCATTTTTTGTTTTTTTGTTTTTGTTTTTTTTTTTTTTGCAAGGATAGAGATTTGTTATGTTTGTGAGAACATTTCATATTTTTCTTATAGAAAATGGTTAAGATATCTTTGTCCAAAATCTTGACTCTAACATTTTTGCTACATTTCATTTATGTAAGAAGGGCTTCCTTTTGACAAACTACTTAAGACTTATCTTCTATAAATGAAGTTTTCTCCTTTTGCATTATGAATGAAAAATTTTTAGACAATTGCAAGTTAAATGAGCTATTTTCATCATTAGGTTGAGGCTTTTGCAAATTATATTTTTTCGGATAGGAAGCTTGACATTTTACGAGTTGATTTGTACCCTATTCCCTACTTCTATTATTCTTATGCTATTTTGAACTTTACTTTCATTTGTATTCTATGAATTTTTTTCACTTTTTGCCACTAATTAACTTTTCTGAGCAATTCATAAAGTTGCAAAGGGCATCTTACGAGACATTTACTTAAAGGCTTCTTTTGATCAAATTGATCTTTTTTTAAAATTTTGATTCATCTAAAAAAATGTTCAATTTTACTTTCATATTCTAAGAAATCAAATAATTGTTAAATCAAACATGGCAGGACTCAAGAGTTTTTCTGAAGAAATTATTTTTGGACTTCCAAATAAAAAATAGTTACAACTTCACTTTGGTCGAATTTTAAGGCTAAACTAATTCGGTTGAATCTTGATGATAGATTGATTGCCAATAGTTAGATTTAAGTGAAAGGGAATGGCTTTGGCCAATGACAATCAAAGGTTAATTTGTGATCAATCGGTTCAATATCACCTAATGGGTAATAAGGCTTTAGCCACAAGGGTTAAGTAAAAAGCAAACAACCAAAATGGATATTTAAGAGTGAGGATGATTGTAAAGTAGTGAAATATGGTGAATCTTCAAGGTTCATCCTTTACATGCCCTAGATACATTCACGTGGCCCTACTCTTTTAGTAAAAAATAAAGAAAATTATAGTTCAAAATCTCAAATTGAAAATATTTATGCTGAAAAATTTTAAATTTTAAAATTATTCTGAACCACCTTAGGATCAAAAATTTTAACTTAGAAATTTAAACCATAATTTTTTGCATAATTTATATTTTTGGTTGTAAGATTTTTCAAAATAAATATTTTTAACTTAAGATTCCTAAATAATAAATTTTCCACATTTTTGACATTCATGTAAAAGAAAATTGCTAAAAGAGTAGGGTCATGAGGACACATATGAGTTATGGAAAAGATGAATAATGAAGATTCACCATACTTCACCACTTTATAGCCATCCTCACATAGGAAGATCATTTCATGGCAAACAACACTAACAAAGGCAAGCAATAATGACAATGCATTAATGGCATGAAAGAATCCTCAGAGAAAGGCAAGAAAGCATAAAGGGCAATTTTATCATAACTTAATTTGTATATAAATTTTTGGATGCATTTTATGTTAAATTACTTTTTGATCTTTATAATTTCACTCAATTTTAATTTAGTTTTGACAATTAAACCTCCATCTCTATATTATTAAATTCTATAAACATGGCCAACCATGTGCTATCTTGACACCCAAATATACATAATCTAAGTCAACTCATCAAAATCACTCAACATATAAGTTGTGTCACGTGTCATACATAAGAGTTAATTTCTCTTCAGTATCTACTTTTATTTCTTTTTTTGCCTGCATTATGCAAATTTTGAAGTGTCAAGATCGTATACTGTTTGCCATATTAGTGAAATTCCACAGCATATCTACATAGGTTTAATGACAATGATCAAATTAAAGTTCTTTTTTTAAAAAAATTATATGGATTTAATTACAAATTTTCAAACTATAGGTATTAAATTAAAAATATAATGAAATTATACATATGAACAAAATAATTTAACCTATATTTTATTTTTAATACTAAAGACGAAAATTTATTTTTATGGAAGAGAAATCTTACATAATTTATGGCTTGATGTCATTTGAGGAGCAAAGAAAGATAAGTATTGCTTACTTTTTCAAAAAGTGAAAAAAATGAGAATGGGTTGCCAACCATGAGTAAGGGTGGTTAAGCATGGCCTAACTTTATTTAATCAAGGCTTAGGCCTCATTTTAAAACTTAAGAATCAAGTTTGGTTGAAAAATTAGACCTTGAAATTGGGACAAGTTTGTTTTAGATTTATAAACAAAATAGACTCAGCCAATTTTACAATAATTTATACTATAAAATATATAATATTATATAATAAATAACATGTAATATGTATTTATATAAAAGTAAAGCAATCCTTATTTATATGTAATGTTGTTGAATTTAGTTTGAGTTGTAAGCATAAGATTAAATTTAGCTTGAAAATGTATTCTTGAATTAGTTATTTAAATATAAAATTGTATATTTTATTATAATTTATTAAATTCTATAAATAAGGTTAGATTGAACCAGGTCCAAACTTTAAAATTGAAAAAAAAAACTTTAGTACAACATTATAAATTCAAACAAAACCTATCTAAGCTTAATATTGCATAATATATATTATTAATAGGCTAAAATTGACCCAATCTTTGGCTGACCATATTTTTGCCCACCGTTAGCTACAAATCATCAAATTTATGCATCTCAAAGTTTGTTGCATTTCAAAAAATGACTTGCTTGGCATTATGGTTACGGCAAGATACACCTTGACTTGGACTTCTTCAACCTTTCAATGGCCTTCAATGACAATTCCTAGTACCAATGTTATAGTAATGGAGTTGTGAAATTGATCAACCTAGTCATGACAAGAGAATGGGTTATGAAGGTTACTTATATTATTTGTAAAGCAAATTGGTATGTTGATATATTAACTAATTATAATCTTAGTTTTCCTATAAGACTTTATGCTTGGAATTGTATTCTTTTTTCTTTAATCTCATCTTGAGGACAAATTATATAAGAATTATTATTATTTTTTAGTAAATTTTAGTTTTTTACTTTTGTTGTTGGGCTCCTAGTCCCCCACATTTATGATTAAAAAAAAAGTTTGTTATATTTTATAAAATGACCTCATCTAAAATAACATTTTTTATTTCCTAACAAAATAATTAATTTTATATTATATTAGTAAATTGCATAGAGATAGATGCGAAATTTAGGCTAAGTTAGAGACACATGAATCATCCTATTTGCCTTCAAGCTTTATACAAAAAATAAAAAATTGATGTGCCACAACTCATTATAACACTTGGGAATCAAGGAGACATAAAGTCTAATGTGGTGGGGTCAGCCGCCAAGAACATCATCTTTCTTTCTTGCCATGACATTTTTCCTTTCCCCTTTGAATTTCCTTTTTCTAGTTTCCCTTTCTCCATTCATTGGAGAAGTAATCTATGCATTCTATGTTGTTGTTACTTACTAGGAGGAACCATCCTCACTTTGCAAACTCTTTATCTGCAATTGATTCTATCTTATAGTTGGGGTTTCGATTCCATCTTTGGTCCATGCTGTTTAACTACCATTAATTTATGGATTGTGAACTTTGCCAAATAACCTAGATGAAACTATTTGGATTCAACGCCTTCTTTTGCTTCTTTCTTATGTTGAGCCGATTTACAGGCATGTCTAAATTTGCTCCTCCTCTAGATAAAGTTATGCTTCTTTAACTGTTTCCCATTAGCTTGTGCCTTGAAAATTTTATGTGATTAACACCATTTCTAAGGCTGTTTATCTCACAAAATTATGGGTGCCTTTCTGGTGTTCTAAAATAATCCTTTGAAATGAAGTTATTGTTGATTATAGATTAGATTCTGGGTTTTGAAGTGCCTTTTAAACCCTACTTAGTAAATTTGCAAATTTTTATCAATAGAACTTTATAATCACCTTATTAGGTCATATTTAATACATATCAACTTACGTCTCTATCTTTATTGTAGATTTGCTTGAATACATTTCCTTTTGCTTTAGTTGTCCTATTTTGCTCTTGTCTTTGAAAACTTAGCATAGAGTCATAGACTTTTTAGTGTCCTTCTTGTAGTATTTTTGCTATACTCGAATCTTTGATGACCCAATTTTGATTTTGGTTGGAAAGCTCAAACTTTATGTGAGAACGGTTTTAGTTGATAATAGTAATCCTAAAGATGAAATCGAGGAAACAAATCCTAAAGATGAAATCGAGGAAACAAATAACATCATAATAAAGGATTTAGCTGCAACTGAAATTTTAGCCCCTCCAAGGACTATTATAAGCGATGAAAATCCTATGAGAAATTTTTAAAACACCTTGAGCTCTCTTCCTAATAGAATTAGGTTCCTCAATTTTAGTTATGCATTTGCCAAATACATGACTGAGAGAAACTAGATTTCACAATCTGTGCCTTCTTCTAGTTCATATGGCTTGAGAAAATGCTCCAGTGGCATGTTCGCATTGAAACTTGACTGGGGTTCGCTTAAGAATATGTTTAAAGAATGGATTAAGAAGCCAATGAATGTGGCTCTGTTTGCATGGATCACCTACATTATTGTTTCAAGCGCAATTCTCTTCCTTGCCATGACTGGAATGTTAAATAGTGTGCTTCTAAAGAAGTCTTAGAAAAATAGGTGGTTTGAAATTAACAACCAAATACTCAATGCACTATTTACACTTATATGTTTATACCAACACTCAAAGAGATTCCATCATATTGTACTCTGCATAAATGAAGACAAAATGATATCTTTATACTTAAAAATGTGTACTGCAAGAATGGGACTTATAAGCCACATGAATGGGCATGTATGATGTGAACTATTTTGCTCAATATGCACTTTGTGATCTAAACTTAAGGTACACAAATCTGAGAGGCCTACCATAGGATTTGGAATATGTATATCTTTTGCCATTGATGCACCTGTAATTACTGGTCTTTATACCATTCTTAGCCCTTTGAGTAAGGATTATGATTCTGAGATGAATGAAGAAACATGGGTTCAAATCATTATTTCTCAAAAGCCATTAGAGAAAAAATATTCATTTACAATAAGAGATGAACAAAAGGTGTTCGAGAACAGATCACAGTGGAGAGGAGGAATACTTGACATTTTGGAGGATATCTCTATTGCATATCTCTCACTCTTTTGCACTTTTTGTGTGCATGGGAGGAACATGGAGAGACTTTGTTTTGGAAACATGTATGTTCATATTGCTGCTTTTATCCTATTATGTACGGCTTTCTTCTAGATTTTTATCTTAGCTACTCTTAATATTGATAACAACAACGTTAGAAAGGCTCTAGTAGCTATTGGAATTGTTCTTTGTTTCTTTGGTTTGTTGTATGGTGGCTTTTGGAGGATCCTAATGAGAAAGAGGTTCAATTTTCCTGCTTATACCGTCTATTTCAGTAAACCCCCAATTCATAATTGCACAATTTGGCCTGCTATTGGTGTTGCTCTCTTGCTTATAAGGGAAGGACTGAGAAATCCTATGATGTTGTATAAGATAAATTCCGCATGAAACAAGTGGATATTGGTGGCCAGCTTCCAATTTCACCATTTCTTTGTGAAGATGGAGTATTGATCACATGTGACACAAGTTCTTTTTTGGGTAACAACTATTCCCCTTCCAAGACCATAACATCTAAATCTTTAAGTTCAGATAAGTCTTTTGAAATAGGTAAAGATGGAACAATGAGCCTACCAGCTCTAACATTTATTTGAAGAGATGGCTCTAAAGCTCAAAAGGAATTTGTTTGAAAAAAAAAAAAGGAAGAGAAATTATGTTTCCCTTGTTTTTTGAAAGTGACTTTTAATAGGAAGATCCATTGAGTTTTGAATACAAATATGTTAATATCTCTTCCTTGCATACTTTTCTAGGTTTAATGGATTATATGGAAATATAGTAAAACAACAAATATGAATTGATTCTAGTTCTAGATAGTTGTTTAATGTGCCTGTGGTGTGTTCCTTCCTGTGTAAATCTATAATATTGATGATTAGGAAATTGCAGCTGGGTTTTGTTTCACAGCCTGGCTAGTTGATTATTGTAAAGTTTCCTTACTTTTCTAAGAGCCAATGGTAGAGGTCTAGATGATAATTTATACAAATTTTCTCTCTAATCTTGGTACAAAAGTTTAAAGGAATTGCCATTAATACCAAATGTATCTTATTCAATTATTCCCCCAACACAATATTCCCTCTAATGTCTATTTATAGTATCTCATCAACTAGATAACTACTAGCAACCATAAGCAACAAAATACTAGCAAGCAATAGAATATAACAAAGACATACTAAACAAAGCTAACAATAACAGTCTAACAATTTAACTTACACGTATTTTTTACGTGCCCTTAATAACATATATCAACTATTCCCTCCATCCATAACATCCTTGTTTTCAAGGATAAGCATCTACACTTGTGTCAAACTTGGAAACTATTGTTGTATAATGGGAAGAGACTCCTAAGTGGCATCTTCTGCGATGGTGCACTTCCACTACATAAAAACCCAAATGAGAACCAAATTATGTCTCTTAACAACTTTTTTGGATAAAATGCATTCAAGTTCCATGAAAAGATAACCATCCTTCCTCATTTAAGGAAGAACATAACAAAACTTGCTAGAATAGCCTACCTAACATGCTTCTTTGAAAAGAAACATGGAAAATTAGATGAATTCTAGTCTCAAAAGGAAGCTCTTACTGATAGGCTATTGGTCTCACCTTCTTAACCACCTTATATGGTCCAAAATATTAGGCAGCCAGCTTGTGAAGGGTTGAGTTATTAATGGTGTTGCGAAGAAATGGATGTACCTTCAAATAAATCATATCTTCTGCTTCAAAAGCTTGCTTACTTCTATGTTTGTTAACCATTTATTGCATCCTATTCTGAGCCCTCTTCAAATGATACTTCAATAATTGTCTAGTGGTCTTTCATTCTTTCAAGCTATATCCACCGAAGCATTATTATAATCCTCCACGACCTAAAATGTGAGTGGGAAGGAGCATCTTATACATCACCTTAAAAGGTGACATTTCAATTGAGGAATGATATGAAGTATTATACTGTAGCTCGACAAGAGATAATCACTTAAACTACTCCTTTGGGTAGTCCCCTATCGTACACCATAGGTAACATTCAAGACTACAGTTGAGTACTTCTATTTGAACATCTATCTGCAAATGGTATGCTGAGGAATAAAGTAGTTTAACCTTGTTAACCTTAAACAAGGCTCTCCATAAGTTCCCACAAAAAATAGGATCCTTATCCATGACAATAGAATTAGGAAACCTATGCAATTTGACTATGTTGTCCTGAAAAACTTGGGCTATCTCCATTGCCATGAATGGGTCATTGAGAGAAATGAAGTGGGTAGCTTTAATAAGTCTATCTACCATAACCAAAATCACTATTTTATTGTGGGATTTAGGTGATCTCAAAATCCACACTTATAGCATATCACAACTAGGAGGGAATAAGCAATGACTATAATAACCCAGGAGTGGCTATTGTCTCATATTTATACCTTTGAGAAGTTTAGCACTCTCTAACAAATCTCCTAACATCTCTTTCCACACCTTTCTATAAAAAATAGCTACTAACATTTTATATGTGGGAATAACTCCAAAATGACCACTTATAGGGTTATTATGAATGTGGCATAGCAGCTGGTTTTATAAAGGTGTATGCTTTCCCATTACCATCTTTCCTTTCCATTTCAAAATGTTATGATCCTTACTACACTTAGAATGAGAGTTTGGATCATCTTTCAATTCAAAAACCAATGATTGAAGTTGTTCATCAAGCCTTTATAAAACCTTAATTTTATCATTCAAGCTGGAGGCCATTGAAATATAGCATAACAAATCACATTTGAAGCATTTGCCTTAAGTACTTGATGTGATAAAGCATCTACCATAAATTATCTCTCTTTTCCCTATACACTATGTCGTATTGGAAACCCCATAGTTTATTGACCTACTTAAATTGTTTTAGAGAAATCTTTTTTTGCTCTAACAGATGTTTCTGTAGAAGAAGATCTGTTACAATGGCAAAATGCTTCCCATAAAGGTATTAATGTCAGTGATTGATAGTAAACACAAGGGTAGTCATTTCTTTTTCATAGGCAGACAAGTGGCATTTGTGTGAAGAAAGAGACTTGCTTATAAATATTATTGGGCAATCTTTTATACCAAAATAGCACCAAAACCCAAGTTGGATGCGTTAGTCTTCACTATAAAAGGCAATGAAGAATCAAATAAGGCCAGGATAAATGTTCAAGTCATATCTTTTTTGAGCTATTAAAATGCTACTTCTGTTTCCTTATGCTAAGTAAATACTCATTTCTTCAATAAATCAGTCAATGGTCGACTAATAGAGCCATAATACTTGGCAAATCTTCTATAATAACTTGTAAGGCTAAGGAACCCTCGTAGGGACTTAATATAGGAAGGAGTAGGCCTCTCTAACATAGCTATGATTTTCTTAGCATCTACCTTAACCTTTGCAATAGAAATCACACATCCCAAATACTCAATTTGAGGGGCTTTAATTGTACGCTTGTTTTTTTAGGCATATAAGTAGTGCTATCTCAACAAAGTCAAGGTATTTTTGAGATGTTTTAGATGCAACTCCTATGAATTACTATATAATAAGATATCATCAAAGAAAACTAAGATTGACTTTCTTAAGAAAGGCTTAAAAATAGTGTTTATTAACTTTTAAAATATTGTTAGAGCATTTATTAAATTGAATGGCATAATAGGAAATTCATATAGCCATTCACGTGTCTTGAAGGCTATTTTATAAATGTCATTAGGGTTCATATGAATTTAATGATAGCCTGACCATAAATCTAACTTGGAGATTTACTTAAAAACCTTCAATTTATCATTCAATTCTTCTATAGTAAGAATAGGACTGTTTAAGCATTAAGCTTGCGATAGTTTACACAAAATCACCATAAATCATCTTTCTTCTTCACTAGCACTACTAGAGATGCAAAATCACTAATGCTAGGCTTGATTAACATAGTCCTAAACATCTTTCTTACTAACTTCTTTATAGCATCCTTCTGTATAAGACTATAATGACAAGGATGCACACTCATTGGAGTTTCCTCTTTGAGAGCTATCTTATGATCAAAATCCCTAAAAGGAGGTAGAGAATGGGCTTTTAAGAAACATTAGTAAAGTCCTTAAGTAAAAGACTGAGCTTACTCTACTATCATTTCCCCACAATGATGTTCAATTCAATAGCAACTATAGGAGCTTGAGGACTAATCTGAATGAAGTACAATTAGCTAGCCCCATAATTTGTTTCTTTTGCACATCCTTGTCAGTCAACAATATAGAAAGGCAATTAATTCCAAGAAGTTCACAAAATTGATCTTCTAGCATAAAATACATGAATTGAGCCTTTAAGTCCCGTGTAATTCGACCCAAGGTAGCTAACCATTGAACCTTAAAATCATATCATATCCCATCAAATTCATAACTAGAAAGTCCGATTCAAATGAATTTCCACCTATAGCCCATTGCAAACTCACACGCTTGTTCTATACTAACATCTAGCCTTCATTAGCTACAGAAACCTTGGTTCTCGTTGACACTTGTGTCTTCAACTTAAGTCTTTCAACCAAACCAGCATCTACAAAATTTTGAGTATTCTCTATGTTTAAAAGTAACATAATAGATTGTTTCTTAACCATTCCTTAGACCTTCATTGCAGAATACTCCTTAGAATCTAGCATTGCATTGGTAATGCATTCAAGGAAATTCTTAGATGCATTTCTGTTGAAATTCCTATACCTTGCTCTCCTTTTGTACCTTTTGTATTATTATTAGTAATTTCCATTTTATCCTCTAGTTCTCCTTCTTGTAACATCAGCATATATAGTTAAAAATTCTTATGTTTATGGTTAAAATTGAACTTCTCAGAACATAAATAACAAAGGCCTTACTTTCGTTGGTATCCATCTCTTTCTTAGATAATTGTTTGATAGGCTTCTTTAAAGCTATGCTAACTTTAGGTTTAAAAGGATTAGAAGAAGAAGAAGAAGAAGAATAAGAGAAGTAATGATGTTGACAGTTGTGTCAAGCACCCTCAAATAAACTAAGTTGAGTAAGATTTGTAGCTAGTGGCACAACCTAGATTGTTACCTTTGGAAATAAATTTCAATATTCAATTGAGTTTTCACAGTGTGAAAGAACTTTAAAAGCTACCAATTAAAGGGGGATTTAATTAAACCTAACTAGCTCGAATTTCAATTGAATTAAAATTTCTAACTACTAACTAAATTGCATGAGTTAATAAGAAACTAATTGACATGTAATTAACTTTGGATTCATCCCTTGATATTTACTATTTTTATCCTAATCCAATTATCATTCATTATGGTCTAGAGGTTCCTGTTTGTATTCATGGCAATGCATCTTAAGTTACCACACAAGATTTAAGAAATTAACAATTTAATGTTGAATTGAAACTTCAACCCTACATCAAATCATTAATTCTTGTCATTAGAATCAATGAATAGTAAATTTGAATGATTAATCCATCAATTTAGCCTCTAAATTATCATCTTAGGATGTTTAGTTAACTAATTAAACTCTAAGGAGACCTCAAATTAGACATTCAAGCACATAATTTCTCTCATACATTTCATTAAATACCTTGATTGTATACATAGATAATTGAAGGTCAATGAAAAATTCAACACTTAAATTAATCAATTAATCATTAATTACTCTCTTAATTGATATCTAACTAGCTATCAATTACAAACCACACCAAGCAAATACAAGAATAAGAATTAAGATAGAAAGAGAGGTAAAATATAATAGAAATCTTAGTTAAAATCCCTTGCTAATCTCCATAGATTCAAGCTTCAATCTAAGGTTGTCATCTAAACTAGTCACCAAAATCAAGTAGAGAATAATGGAGGAGAATAGGAATAAGATAAAGAGTCACGGCAGAATGGCGAATAGATGGAATGGATGATGTGTGCTTCTCTGGATGATGGAATAGATTGACATGATGCCCTCTCTTGGATGCTCCTGCACTAGTCGTTTTATTCTTCCTCACATGCTCTAGCCATGCCTTTTTTATTTATTACCATGTGAGTCTCTTCTCAATGCTCTCTCTTAATCATATGCTGCTTCCTTTAATTAAATTATCAATCCCGAGCCTTATTTATCTCATCTTTCCATGTCAATCCCATGCATGTGAGCTGTGTGTGAGAGAGACCTATGGATGTGTGTTGAATGAGTGAATATATGACATGGTGTGTAGCAATGTATGAATGTATGTTTATCCTAGATGAACTCGTGCCTATGTGTTGATGCTTCCACGTGAAATAGAACCATGTGTGCTTGAAGTTGCCTTCTCATATGAGTGTTGTATGTGACATGAGAGTTTGTGTTAATGGGAGTGTATCGTGCATCAACGTGTGCTGGCATTATGTGTGCTATCCTCGTGTCTTGGTGCTGTGTTTACATGGATGATGGAAGTTGGACCCATGTGTGTATCATGCATGTGAAAGTGTATGGAGGTGACCTGTGCCTCTCTCTGTGTGATGCGGTGCATGATATAAATGCCAGTTGTGCATGTGTTTAACGTGTTTTCTATTCTTTTCCATGTCAAATTGAGTGTGTGAATGACAAGTGATGTCATGCCTCCACATCCCAAGCCACATGCTTCTCATTTGAAAATCAATAAGGAAGTTGTGTGCTGATCCCATGTGAAGGCTCTTGCATGAAAGTGGGACTTGGCAACGTATGTGTGTAAATGATGGGCTGGACCTGCTTCTTGACCCGAGCCTTCATCCATTTCATTGGAATGCCAAATGTATAATTTCATGACATTTTCATCCCCCACGCGAAATATCCATGTAACTTCATTCCTTCATACAATCCATTCATGAAATTCCCTAAATAAATGAAAAAATGAAATAAAATCAATGGCCCATGAAATAAAATAGTTATCTTAGAAAATAAAATTATTAAAATGCTCAATTTATTCAATAAATTTTCAAAAGATGAGATTTTATTTCCTAAAGCAAATAATATCCACTAAAGCTCAAAACATCATCAATTCATTAACAAAGTGTCCATAATTAATGGGTGAAAATATAAAAAATATTTGAGTTATCAGATGTCTTTGTCAATAGTGGAAGAGTTTTTTTTATGGAAGAGTATTAGTATAGGTTTTAACAGTGTGCATTGCACTCCTAGGATTGTAAGATATGTGTGACCGCTTAGGATATTATGACTACTAGTTTTGAAAGGCAATAATGGAAGCCTATTGTAATTGTGGCAAAAAGATGGTATGAGACAGAGGAGCAGGTTTAAGCATCCTTACTTGTGCTTCAATTTCCAATAACAACTAATGGTGTGCTTTTCTGGTAGCTCAATCCTAGCCAAAAAATTCTTTAAACTTCTCTTAGTAATTAGCTAATAGTTCCTTCTTACTTTAAATTCTTAAGCTCCGCTATTGGATCAATCTTGAAGATATCTCCAAATCTACATTTCAAGCCTTCAGCATACTCAACGCATGTAACATCTTCTATCTTCCTTTTTTCCATAAAACCTTAATGCCATTATAAAGCCTTTCCATCTAAATACATTGTAACTAGCTTCACTCATTGCTTCATTAAAGTTTCATTTATATCAAAGAATTGGTGGCAACATAGGAACCATCCTTTGAAAGTAGAACCTTTAAAATTTGAAAACTTTACTCACAAAAACTTAGTAGGGAATTGGTAACAAGTAACTTGATTACCATTATATGACCAAATTGAGGTAAACCATGAATGGGATGACTTACATGAGCACTAGTTGCCCATTAGTTCTATTACCTCTGTTAGTTTCATTGCCTTCTTTTGTAATATTCACCGTTTATATCATGAAAAACTTCATTGCAAGTTCCCAACTAGATTTTCCATCCTCATGAGTGACAATTCTATGTGCTATTCCAGTCTCACAAAATTTACATTGATTTGTGATATGAATAAATGTAATTCATTCATTTCTTGCTCCACCTCACAAATTTTGCCACTCAAACATGTTTCCTTCACCATGGTCCAAAACCATGACCACTGATACCAATTTGGCCCTGAACTTCAAAGGAATTGGCATTTAATACCAAACAAATCTTACTCAATTATTTCCTCAACATAATATTCTTTCCAATGCTTATTTATAGTATCTCATTAGTTAGATTACTGCTAATAACAATAAGCAATAGAATACCAATAAGCAATAGAATATAATGAAGATACAACAAACAAAGTTAACAATAATAGTTTAACAACCTAACTTACATGTGTTTCTCATGTGCCCTTCAATAAGATGTATCAGATCTTGCATTTGAAGGAAATTGAAGATATTTAAATTATAGGGATATGTTGGTTTGCTAAGATATAATTAATGCTGAAATGTACATATTTAACATGTGCTTTATTATACTTTTGGTAGGTTATGATTTTGTAGTTAATATATATTAGGATACTCTGTAATTAAGGTAATACCTTGTATTTATTAGTCATCATTACATTATCTTGTATGTTCTCTTATGAATAGAGAATCATATATAGGTCAGACTCACTGACTACATTTCCTCTCAAATAATTTTCTATCCTTTCTTTATACAGTATCAAAGCCATTTTCCAATTAGTCCCTTCCCTCCTAGTGATTATGCATCATTCCAGTCTTTGTGTCATAGCATTGTCTGGCACACATGCCTTTCCAGCCTACTTAAATGCTACTAATTAGTTAACGCCTGCTGTTGGACCACCAAACAAAGCCATACACACCACTATGTACCGCTTAAGTAGCTTCATCCTTTCCCTAGATGCCATTGCATGCAACCACCACTTTAGCCACCACCTGTCCAGAACTTGTCCTGATGTCTTCTCTTTCTAGCCTAGTGCTTCATCTTCTATGATTGGGCCTTGTTCAAAGTGTTTAGGCTATCCTTCTTTACATTTCAAGTTTTTTGGCTATCTTTTACTGTTTGTCACCTTACAGAGTCCCTTTAATCCAAACATAGGACGTCTGACATTGTTTCATCCTTTTTGGTCCTAAAAATGAATACTTTTCTCATAGCATTATCAGAAAATCCTATTATTACCTCTGAGAAGCTAAACAACTCTAATTATACCACTTAGGTAGCCTCCATTGAACTTTGGTTCCTTGGCCAAGACTATGAAGATCATTTAATGAAAGTAATTGATGATATTGCCATTTCAAATTGACCAACTTGGAAGAAAATAGACCATCAACTTTGTGGTCTATTATGGCATTCGGTTAACTATAAGTATGACATATTATCCATAATTATAAGACATGTTTTACCTTTTGGTAAAAGGCAAAATCCATGTATACTAATGACATTCAAAGTATTTATGCTTTTGTCACTAAAATGATTAGTTAGAAACAGTTGGATACAAATATGAATACTTACGTAGGAAAGATTAAGTTTGTGAAATAAGAATTTAATGAATTGCTGCCTATATCTACCAATGCCCAAGAACAGGAATGCTAACAAAACAAATTATTCATGGTTCTTACTCTTGCTGTTTTAAGGGTGGACCTTGCTCTTTTTCATGATCAAATTCTTTTAAGTCTTGACATTCCATCCCTTAGTAATGTTCTTGCTTGATTACAACACCTAACCATTCTACGAAATGAAATTGTGCCACCTGAGGCTTTTGTATTTGCTTTAAAACATAGTGACGACAATTGGAATCAAAGATGGGGAGGACAAAATAATAACGACCACAATCATGGACAATGGCCTCACTACACTTATTGCAACAAATTGGGCCATACTCGCAACTATTGCTATTCTTTATATGGTTGTCCCAAGATAGCCAATGCTACTGTAATAGAAAATGTTGATGGTACTAAAATCAATTATCATCCATTAATCACTTTATCCAAAGCAAACTACAATGCCTACTTACAATACTAGGCTACTAAATATGGTACCACTTCATTACATTTATTGCACAACCTAGTATTCTGTCGCTTGTCTATCTCAATTTTCCTCTCTTAGACCTTGGATTCTTAACTTCAGTACTTCTAATCATATCTCTGGTAATCCACATCTCTTCTTATATCTTGATTCTTATCTTGCTTGCCTTTTTACTCTTACTCTTACTAATGGTTCTAAGACAATTGCTAAAGGTATTGGTCAAGCTCAACCACTTCTTTCCTTACCCTTAACTTTTGTCCTTTATATTCTTGGTTGCCCTTTTACTTTTGTTTAAGTTAGTAAACTTAGTTAAATGCTTAACTATACTTTCACCTTTCTTAATTAATCTATGATTATACAGGATTAGCATATAGGACAGATGATTAGCACTGGGCATAAATCTTATAGACTCTATCACCTCTCTGCATTAACATCTGTACTTATTTGTGCCTTTTCAAATTCTTTGGAGTTACTACATTATTGTTTAGGTCATTCTAGTCTTAATAAACTTCAATAAATAGTGTCTAATCTCTCACCTTTGTCATCTTTAAATTATGAGTCATGTCATTTAGGCAAACATCCTTGAGTCTCTTTTCCTAAAAGCAATACCACTAAAGCTATCTCTCTTTTCAGTCTTGTCGACTTTGTTGTTTAGGGATCGAGTCGTACTTGTTCTACTTTAGGCTTTATATATTTTATCACTTTTGTTGATGATTAATCTTATTGTATTTGGTTATTTTTAATGAAAAGTCATTATAAATTATTCTCTATTTTCTAACAATTTTATCGTGAGATTTGTAATCAATTTGACACTTTTATCAAAATATTCTATAGTGATAATGCACATGAATATTTCTCTGCTCCTTTCATAAATTTCATGATTGAACAAGGCATATTTCATTAATCCTTTTGTGCTTATACCCCATAACAAAATAGGGTAGCCAAATGCAAAAATCACTATCTCCTTGAAACAACCCATATTTTATTGCTTCATTCTAATGTTCCTTCTCGCTTTTGGGGGGATACTGTTCTCACTGTATGTTACTTGATCAATCGAATGCCTTCCTCTACATTACGAAATTGGGTCCATCACTCTATTTTATTCCTTGATGAACCATTGTATCATCTCTCATCTTGTATGTTTGGTTGTACTTGCTTTATGCGCCATTTGACTCTAAGATAGGACAAACTATCCATTAAATCCATCAAGTATGTCTTCTTGGGTTACTCTTGTGTCCAAAAAAGGTACTTCTTGTCACACCCGAAAATGCAACTGCGTGGCGTCTTTAAAAAGAAATCAAAATTAAAAGTTAATAAGGGTTCAAATAAATAGGGTTCAAGAGTCGCTACCAAAATTTTGTTTTTTGAAAAGGCAAAAGTTTAGAAAAGCCTTTTTTTTTTAGAAAAATGGTTTATGAACCAGATAATGGATCTGGGAGTCGATTGTGAGTGGGGAAGGTGTTAGGCACCCCACTACACCCGTTTTTAAGATCAATTACCCTAAGTTAGTTGTGCAAAAATAATATGGCTCTATTCTATTTTAATTCTCTCAAACCAATCACATGCAAAAATAGAAGAAAAAAAAATTAGGAGATAAACTTAAACATAAAAAGAAGAAAATTAAAAGTAAAACAAAAAGAAATTTGAAGAGTAAAATAAGGAAAAAGGAATAAAATAAAATGTAAAATAAGAAATTAAAGAAATAAAATTAAAAGAAGGTGTTTATTTACAAGGGCGGACTTGACCTAGGATGAAAGCCTAGGGCATACGTACATTCTAAAAAAGATCAAAGTCCACGTAGTTCGACGAAAAATTATATTTGGTTGATTTTTTTTTGTTTTCTTGTTTTGGTTTTTTTTGTTTGCTTATGTGTTTTTTTTTTATATATTTCTTATCTATGTTTTTTATTATTATTATTTTTAAATTGATTTTTAATTATTATTTTTCTTTTTATTTTGTTAATTTGTTTTTTTATTCTTGTCTTTTTCCTCTCTTTCCTTTTTTGTTTTTTGTGTTGTTTTTTTTCTTTCTCCCTTTTTTTTTTTGAAAAGATAGAGAAAATAAAATTTACCTTTTCCTCTAACAAATAAAATGAGTTTTGCAATTGATTGATGTGTTTTGATTTGTTAAAGGTAAATTTAATTTTACTTTTCTTACATTTTTCACTTTTTCTCTCCTCTTTTTTTTTTCATTTTTTTTTTGTCATTTTTTTTTGTTTTTCATTTTTCCTTTTTGTCTTTTATTATTTTGTTTAATTTATTATTTTTATTATTATTTATTGTTTTTGTTTTTGTTTTATTTTGTTTTTGTTCTTATTCTTGTTTTTGTTTTTGTCCCTTTTTGTTTTGATTTGAGTTTGGGTTTTGACTTTTATTATTATTATCATTTTATATTTTGTGAAGAGTTTAAATGATTTTTACCTTTTTCTTAATTTGTGAAATCATGAATTATTCTCACTTCTTAACCCTTTGCTTTCTTTTTTGACCATTTTCGATTTTTTATTATATTTACTTTTTGATTTCTTTTTTCTTTTCTTTTTTTTTTTTTTTTTTACTTTTTTAATGTTTTCTTTTGGTTTTGGCAAACTCTTGAGAAAAAGAAAATTTGAACTTTAAATTTGAAAACTTTTTATTATTTATAGAGAAGAACCCTTTTCTTTGGTTTTGTTTGTTTGTTTTTTTTTTTAAAGATTTAAGCTTAATTCATAAATGGAAATTTTATTTTCTTTCTCCTGTTTTTTCTTGAAATTCTTTTGAAAACAAAATTACGTGAAGGCCGTCGAAACCCAAGACTTATTAAAATACAAATTTAATACCTAATAGATATCAAAGAGGTTCATTACCTCACATGATCCTTGGGTTTTCTCTATGTGCCCGAGAAGATATAAAATCTCACACGGCTATTTTAAAAGAGAAAAATAAAAATCAAATTAAACCAAAAATATTCACAAGCATGCAGCATTTGTTTTGATGGTGTGTGCTTGTGTCCAGCCAAATGAGCATCAAATCCAAATACATTTTAGATATATAAAGAAGGACATAACCGATTTGTCTCCACTTGTGTCTCCATCCCTTAGTTAAATTGATATGTGACCCTCGCGTGTTTTCCAACAAGTTTCACGTGTTGCTCCTCTGTACAGCTTCTTGCCCTCATAGTTTCATCAGATCATGAGCCTCCAGTTTGTGGGCCTCGCACAGAAAGAGACAACAGGATGTGTATTAGTTTCCATGAAAAGCATGGAACAGTGTATCAACATATTTACCCATAAAGCAGCATGTCATCCGTAAATTAACACATAAGGTCAGTCAGCCCATTTGGCATTTTAGCAACTAAAGTAAACAAATAAACTAAGATAGCAACAACAGGGTTTTCATGATGACATTTCAACAAGTAAAAGCAAACATGAGGTTTATTGCCAGAATCCATGCTCAACCAAATTCATATTTGTGGCTAATTCATACTAATATAGCACTCCTTCCCATGTAGCCACTGTAACATTTTAGAACCAACCACCTCAAGCTATATCATAAGATAGAAAGAAATGATTAAATATCCAATAAGATGTTATCAGCGGGCCTCATATCCAAATAAGTTTCCAGCAAGCAGACCCACAAGAACTCCATTCCCCTTAATTGGCGTTGAAAGGACTTTCGAAGAATTAGGGAAACCAAATAAGATTAATAGACAAAACTAGCACACACACAACTTGCAATAACTATTTCACATAAAAACCAGACTATCAAATTCCAAACAATTATAAACTGTACAATCTTAGATCCTTTTCCTTAATGAAAGTGGCATGCAAATAAGAGCAGAGATGATATGTTGAGACAAAACAAAATTGAGCAGCATCTGAACTGAAACAGACTGAAAAAAAAGGATATGACCCACAAATGATATTCCTGTACCAATAAAACTAAAAGTAACTAAGCTCTCCACAACAACACTCTGAATGCGAGTCTCATATCATATGAACCAAGATTGCAATGCTAATGTCTACACATAAAACTTTACAACAAAACATCAGAACCATAGGATTTGTTGACAGGAGAAGACCAAAATGGTATCAAGTCAGGCAAATAGAAACTTCCACTATTTTAATAGCGAAACTAGACCGCACATTTCATGGCTTAAATGACCTCGAAACACCCTGGACTCAATAGCCATTCAATATAAAGTTAATCCTATTTTCCCAGTAATAGAATCATATCATCTTCTCCTTATGCAGCACAAACCGAATCAGCTAATAACGAGCACATGATTAAAGACCATAAGAATAGATGCTGGGTTTAGGTAAGCTGTCTCATCCCAATCATGAGATCAGAAAGATGGATTTTGACTTTTATCCAAAATAAGATAGTTCCAGCAAAATGAATCTCAACCGGAGCATACCAGTCACTTGGAGGGAGGGGTCATTGAAACACAACAGAATGCATAACTTAGTAACTCTAACGAAATGCACAAAGATCCATTCAACCAAAATTGAAAACCACAAGAGAATCAGACCCTAATCTTGATAGTTCCAGCAAAATGAATCTCAACCAGAGCATACCAGTCACTCGGAGGGAGGGGTCATTGAAACACAACAGAATGCATGAACTTAGTAACTCTAACGAAATGCACAAAGATCCATTCAACCAAAATTGAAAACCACAAGAGAATCAGACCCTAATCTTGATAGTTCTAGTAAAATGAATCTCAACTAGAGCATACCAGTCACTCGGAGGGAGGGGTCATTGAAACACAACAGAATCCATGAACTCAGTAACTCTAACGAAATGCACAAAGATCCATTCAACCAAAAATTGAAAACCACAAAAAGAGTCAGACCCTAATTTTGATAAGCAAAAACTGAAGGGACCAAATTTCCAGCAAAAGATCATACATTCATATATAGAATCAGATTACACCGTATATGGGGTATATGAGCAATGGAACCGAATCAGTACCTCTATTGTCATGTCTTTGAGCTTCCTTCCCTCTCAGGTTGCTGTCATGTGCATCCGAGAAAGTTCCTCTTCTTTTTCGTTTCCTTTTGTGCGTCCCTCCACCACTCTGATGCCTCTGCATTTTTCTGCCTCCTTTTTTCTCTTGGTGCATCTCCGTGCATTTTGTGCGTCTCTGTTTTGTGTGTCCCTGTTTCTATCCGCTATGCTACCCTTCCTGGCCTCTTACATCTTAATCCCTTCCTCACTGTCTTTCCATCTCTTCAGCCATTCTTGATTGTTCCCCTCACTCTCAAAATTTTGACCCCATCCAATTCTCCTAATCTCTTACTCCCTCAACTTCTCCTATTGCAACTCTCTGCTCTGGAATCACCTAGACTCGAAGCGAATCCCCAAATCTCCTTCCCGAAAGAAAATCCTCCGTCTCTTTCTCTCCAGCTCCTCTCAAGCTCTTCCTTTTTCTCCATTTTTCTAAACCTCGCCTCTCTCTCTCTCTCTCACCTCTGTGTTTTTACTCTCGGCCCCTCCCTTGGCCTAGCTTCCCCGTGGATTCGGGAAGGGGCACGCCGGGGAGGGAGAATCTCCTTCAGTCCCCCCTCTGTGTCTCTGCGTCTCCTTTCTCGTTCTTTCCCCTCCTCGCTTTTGTCCGCCCTCCTTCCTCTTTTCCATCGTGCCAGAGACCCCAGCATGAAAAGGAGGGGCCGGGGTCAAAACGTAGGGTTCCTGCGTTTTAAATCCCTTTTTTTTATTTCATTATATTTTTTTGGTTTCTTTTATTTACCTCTTTTGGGCTTCTGAATTAGTGGACCAGACCTAGAAAGATTGGGCTGCAGGTTTTTTGGATTTGAGCCATTTTTCTTTTAATTTTGTAGCTTGAAAGCTTTTTTTTTTCTCTCTTTTTTTTATCTCTCTTTTTTAATTTCTTTACTTTTTAATCTCTTTTTTTTTTGTTTTTTATTTTTATCTTTGTTTTCTCATTTTTTACCTATCATTGTTTCACCTATTAATATTGTTATTATTATTACCTTGCTTTTTTTTTTTTGTTATTTGGGCTTTAGGAATTTGAGGAAAAAGAAGGTTAATACTTTTTTAATGACTTTTCTTTATTATTTTATTATTTCATATTTTTTGCTAATTTGCTTGTATTATCATTTTTTAGTTTGTCTGGACAAAATACGGTGCTCACACTGCTATTATTCTCCCAACACTAATCATTGCTTCGTAATAGCTTATGTTACTTTCTTTAAGTCCACACCTTTTTATTTCTTAACCCATTTTTCTGATTCTCTTACTATCATTGATGTCTTTCCTACCTCATCCTTTAATCCTAGTCCCCCTTCATTGGTTGACTCTCTTGTTGATTCTAATGTCTCCTCTACATAGCTCTACTTAGCACTGCTGCAGAGTCTATAGATGTCTTTACTGATTCATGCACAGTTTCACTGCTTACTCTTACTACAGATCTGGCTTCTAATGATGGTTTTCCCATTATCATTGCAAAGGTATTAATTCTTCTCATAATCCTTATTTTATTTATAATTTTTTGAGTTATCATCGTTTGTCATCACCTTACTATGCCTTATGTATTCTCTTTGTACTCTATTTCTATTTTGCAAACTACTCAAGAGACTCTCTCTCATCCTGGGTGGCGACAAGCTATACTGGAGGAAATTCAACCAATGCAGTCAAATGGCATTCGGGACCTTATACCTTTACTGCCTAATAAATTTACAATTAGTTGTCATTAGGTTTATACTATTGAAGTTGGTCCTACTGGTAATATTGATTGTCTTAAGATACACTTGGTAGCTAAAAGCTACACCTAGATTTTTAGCTTGGATTACAATAATAGTTTCTCCCTAGTGGTCGAGATTGCTTCCTTTCGTGTAGTCTTATCTATTGTTTCTATTCAACATTGGCCTTTTTATCTACTTGACATTAAAAATGCCTTTTTGCATGGTAATCTTGAAGAGGAAGTCTATACAGAGCAACCACCTAGATTTGTTACTCCAGGGGAGTCTAGCTTAGTCTGTTAGTTGCATCAATCTATTTATAGGCTCAAACAGTCACCACAAGCCTAATTTGCATGATTTAGCAGTGTCGTACGACAATATGGGATGATTAGAAGTGAAGCCAATCACTTTTTATTCTACATACATCGAGCTTCTAATACTTGCATATTTTTTGGTTATCTATGTTAATGATATTGTTATTACTAGTAATGATTAAAATGGAATCTCTCAACTTAAATAGCACTTTCTTGATCACTTTCAAACTAGAAATTTGGGTAAATTAGAATACTTCTTGGATATTGAGGTAGTTCAATCAAGTATTGGAATAGTCATCTCTCAAGGAAAGTATGCACTTAATATTCTTGAAGAAATTGGCATGTTAGATTGTCACCCAGTCAATACTTTTATGGATTCTAATATTAAACTTATACTAGGACAAAGCGAGCCTTTGGATCGTGGTGGATATAGACAACTATTTAAAAAATTGAATTATCTTACTATCACTTAACCGAATATATCCTTTGCTGTGAGCGTAGTAAGCCAATTCTTATAGTCACCATGCACTAGCCATTGGAATGTAGTAACACGCATTTTCAAGTATATCAAAGGAGCTCCTGAAAAAAGTTTACTATATGAAAATTATAAATATACCTAAGTGGTTGGATATATCAATATAGATTAGGCAAGATTTCCTATAAATCGATGATCTACTTCAAGTTATTGCATCTTTATTAGAAGGGATCGTGTAGCTTGGAAAAGTAAGAAACAAGATGTTGTAGCTCAATCTAGTGCTGAAGTAGAATACTGCACGATGGCTTTGGCAACATGTGAACTGGTATGGATGAAACAACTGCTTTAAAAACTCCAATTTGAAGATTCAAACAAAATGACATTAATTTGTAATAATCAAGCTGCTTTACATATTGCATCTAATACTATCTTTCATAAGAGAACTAAATATATTAAAGTCATCTGTTACTTTATCAAAGAGAAGATACTATCAAGAACTCTTATCATCAATTGTGTCAACTCCAATAGTCAGTTGGTTGACATTCTCCCTAAAGCATTAAGGAGACCACACATCTTTTACATTTGTAACAAATTTGGTGCATATAATTTATATGCTCTAGTTTAAGGGGGAGTATTGAAATGTACATATTTAATATGTGCTTTATTATGCTTTTGGTAAGTTATAGTTTTGTAGTTAATAAGGTAATATATTAGATGTTCTGTAATTAAAGTAATATTTTGTATTTATTAGTTATCATTACATTGTCTAGTATGTTTTCTTATAAATAGAGAATCATATATAGTCAGACTCATTAATTACGCAAATAATTTTCTATTCTTTCTTTATAATTAATATCAACAAATAGTATTCCATTATATCAACATAATTTAATGAAGGAATTGGAGATCAAAAGAAGTCGCTTATGATAATTTTCTTAGCATGAAGGGGAGATTCTCACACATTTCTAGGTTACGTGGCTGGCTGATACAGATTGAAACAAACAAACAAACAAAAGAGTTCTTTATTTGGGTCAGTTCTCATCTCTATCGCTTGAGTGGGTACACTAGAAGATTGAGGCAGCCGAAAGTGTTGCATTTTTTTTTTTTTCTGGGTAAAAACCTGAAGTGTTGCCTTTGTTTAAATACAGTGAAAGCTTAGTTTGCGTGCGACGTCTTTTGTTGTTTTGGGCAAAGACCTGAAGCGTTGCCTCAGTGGATGGTGACGCTGACCATCATATGTTCAGAAGAGTGTGGGGTAGTGCTTATGTGGTTACAAATCAATATACCACCGAAATATTGAAATCCAAATTATTATTTTTTCCCCAGTTTTGCCTGATGGGGTCAAGGGAATAGTTAAATCCATGACAGGTAAACTTTGATTTCTACAGGGGGAGGGTGGAAAAAGAAACCTATCATGGTCCACTATCCCAACTACTTTAAGGTACAAATTTTCAGAGAGTTAGCGTCTAATTTACCAATATTGCGCCAAGTAGTGCTAGTCCTGATCAGCAAGAATTTTTCACTCTTGCTTTTTGAAAACTCTACATCATGGTCTAATGTAATAATTTCCTCTTATTTTAATTCAATCATGCTACTTTTGAACTTTCTTAAACTATTGAAAAAATTATAATTCAAGATTTTAAATTAAAGATATTTATATTTAAAGATTTAAATTTTGAAATTATTTTAGAAAATTATAAATCTACAAATTTAAACTGCATGTTAAAATTATAATATAAAACTTCAAGTTAAAATTTTTTATTCTAGAATTCTTTAAAATAATTTTAAATTTTAATAATTTTTAATATAAATATTTTTAATTTAAAATCCTATTTTTCCAAAATTGTTTTTTGAGTGGGGTGGGGTTTGGATAACTGAGGCGTTTTCTGATTCCAGCGAAGGTAGATCCAACGGTAAAGGCTGGTGATTGATGACAAATCAATATCGTCTCCTTTCAGTCTAATTCCTAGGTGAGTTTATAGTTTTTCAATTTCTTTAAGAAATTGATCGCATCAATTATTAATTATTTAAGTAGAATCTTTCCTTATACTTCTCTTATTTCAAGATTGTCATAATTTTTTAAAACGTTGAGAATTCAAATCGAACTTGAATTCCTTGCTGGGGCGCTATTTTTTTCATAGAATTGGACTATTTAAATCTAATATAAATATTTGTTTTTTAAAAATAAATAAAAAAATATTTAAAATAAACAAATCCAAATTAAATCTAAATAACTTCAACGTGCTTCAGACTGAATGCACCTGGAGCAATAGAGATCTAAATTCATTCAAACCCTTCTTGGACAATGCACTCTGTCAAAGAGTTAAGCCAAGTCTCGCAAAAAACAAGGAGACGAAAAATAATTTTCTTGGGCTCCTTGGCCTATCAGCTCTATCTTAGGTCATCAATCAACCTAACAGAGGAAAAACTCGCGTCATTAAAGAAGACATAGATCACGTCTCCAGCCATTTTGAGCTCTACCTCTCAAGGTTGCATGATCACGGGATGCTAATAACATGTTTGGTTAAATAATGTAAATAAAAATATATAAATAAATAAATAAATATGATAAAAATAATTTTTATATCTTTATTTTTAAAAAATAATTTAATAATTAAAATAATAATTTAACAAATAAAATAATAATTATAAAGACAAAAATTATATAATATGTTTACAACATCCATAGCCAAAAGAAACATAAGTCTCATTGGAAGAAGGCTTCTAGAGACCTTATCCATTGTTATCACAATCTTCTTTATTTTCCTGTTTAGTTTCCTGTATTTTTCCTGTATGCTTAAAGAAAAGAAGGAAAAAACCATATTGTGTCCATTCATTTGGGTTGGCCCCGCAGAAAGCAAAGTGCCAAAACGAAGTGGTCCATACCCTGCACTCTGCTCGGCAAACATCGTAGCTTTAAGACCGGCGATTCGGATTGTCTAAAATGAGAATCTGCATTAGGTGCATCTGTGTGCACCCAAGCAAATAACTTAATCATCTTTTGTTTACTGTATCACTTTGTTTAAAAGAATATGAAAGAAAGTAATATAGAAAAATGAGAATATATATAAGACTTAATTTTTTTTTCACCGATTCTTCTATTTTTTTTTAATATTTTTAAAATAAAATAATGTCCTACTCCTACCTAGTAAGATCCAAACTCGGGGGAGTTTCTAATATTAAAAAAAAAAAAAAGATTAGGCTACTGACCCGTGCGCGCGATTCGCCACTAGTTTTTCGTCACCTGTCATTTCCTTAAAACGTCTTTTTCTCAACTCGTATTACTCACTTTTCAATCTCAGCTGCCCTTTCGGACTTCTGGTTCTGGGATTCCGAAAGCCAAAAAAAGAAGGGACAAAAAAAGTTTGCCGTCGATTCCTTCCTTCATCGATTCGTTTTGCTTTCTTTCTGATTACTTTTATTTCCTGTTGTGGCCGGTGCCGACAGTAGAAAAAAAAAAAAAAAGAAACGAAACGAAAGTGTTTTCCGGCGAGTTAGAAGATTAGTTTAACCTCCCATCGTCGCTGTTCATCACAGGGAGATGATGTCAATTTAATCTAACTACTTGTTTTTTTGCGCTTTTGTCTATAGCAAACCTCGTTGTCTGTCTGCCATCGTTTCCTTAGCTGTCACTGGTAATTTTGACTTGTCTTTTCCTCACCCACTGCCCATCTGATTTGTTTTCATTTGGATACGCATTATATTTCATATTTTTAAACCAATTTACTCGTCATCACAACATCTCCATTGAGTACTTTATTTCTGAGTGGGGACCAATAGTTGCCTCCAATAAAAAATTTCTCAGTTGTGGACAGAGAAGTTAATGCCAAAACTACAAATCAGCGTTCAAACTTGCTATAGCCGTGTTTTGAAATTTCTAAGTGCTTGTTTGGGAATACGTTTGATCTTTTTCAAATCACGTTTAATGTGAAACAATAAATTTACATTTCTATGCAAATGTGATTCTTGAACGCGATTTGATTCTTGAACGTGATTCCAAACGTGGCCTAAGATCTTGGCTGTGAGAAGGAAAACAAGAGACAGAGTTAATATTTTTTATAATGGTTGTTATGTTTCTGCTATCATTAATTAATAATGTCAGTTTTTTTTTTTTCAATTTATGTAAGAGTGTGGGGTATATTTGTTATTCATTTTATTTGTATTTTTTTATTTGTATATTTAACAATTCTATATATCAAATAATTTGTTAAGCATTTACAAATTATGTATTTTATATTAAAAAAATTTAAATATAATTTTTTATATATTTATTATTAAATTTTTAATCAAAATATAATAAATGTATAATTTTTAATTAAAAATAATTTTTTATATATTTATTATTAAAATTTTTTAATTAAAATATAATAAATATATAATTTTTTCATTAAATAATAATAATTATATAATTTTTACAAATAATTAGATGGGACCGTATAGGCTCTCATGCAAAAAGAAAATTTTAATTTTTTGCATAGGTTCTAATATTAAAAAAATTTAAAATTTTAAAATAAGTGTAAAACAAACACACAGAACCCAAGGAGAAAAAGCCATCACTGTTTCAAAGCTGTGAACAACGACAATATCTTACAAAGATTATAAATATATAAATTATATAATTTTTTAAATTAATATACTTATTATATTATGATTAAAAATTTTAATATTAAATATATAAAAAACTATACTTAAATTTAAGTTTAGTCCTTTTGTATTTTCTTCATTTTTTATTTTTTGTAAATTTTAAAGGGGAATATACACAAAATATATATAATCCATTTAAATGATTTATTTAAATAATAAATATTATTTAAATATGCAGTACTTATTTAAGTAATAAGATTTACATATTTGATCCATTTTTTTAAATTAAAAAAAATAAAAAGAAATGAGATCAAAAGAATCCAGAGCCGTTTTCAGTGCTTTTCAAAGTAGCCAAAATATAGAAATTGACCTAACTCATATGGGATTTGTTCTAAACAAGAAGAGTTCTATGCAAAAAAAGTATTAGCGTGTTTTACTAACACGATAACGTAACCTCTTAACCAATGTGGGGTCCCCCTGAGGGGAAAAAAGCTGGCTTGACTTTATCTTTATACAAGTTGGGCTTTCTTTTCTTCTTTGGAGAAATATTCAATAAGCGCATTAATTATCATATGCTACTCCAAAATATGTTGTCATTTTCAAGTCCCCAATCTTGCCTCGCCACGTACAGAATCTCAAAAGGTTCAATCCCCATAATACCCAAACAGCCCTCCGTAGTTATCGCAATGAGGCCAACATTCCACGTTTTCCTTCATGGGATTGCTCAACAGACAAGTTTTATCATAGACGGATGTAGCGAATCCCAACCTCAATCCACACACTTTCCTATATAAACCCTCCTCTGTCTCCACAGAAATCCCAACCAGAGCCTACTGGTTTCTCTTTTCCTCTTACTGGGTTATACATTCTAGCTCTCTCTATAAACCTCTCAAAAGGTTACATTCCCCTCGAACTGGCTAACTCTACGGCAAGTCTGGATCTGGAAGACGCTGATTCCAGCAACCAGAAGCTGGTTCTCAAGCTATATGAGGCCTTAAGCTCGCAAGACTCCGACACCGTGGTCAAGATCGTTGCACCTGATCTCGAGTGGTGGTTTCATGGTCCGCCATCCGACCAGTTTTTGATGCGCATGCTCACCGGTGAACCCTCGGACACCTTCCAATTCGTTCCCCAATCAATAGCCTCCTTTGGGCCTATTGTCCTTGTTGAGGGCTGCGACAGCCGCCGTCCAATCTCGTGGATCCACGCCTGGACCTTTACTGATGGGATAATCACCCAAGTCAGGGAGTACTTCAACACTTCCCTTACGGTCACCCGCATCGGCGATTCTAGCCCGTCTACGACGTCGGAGATTACAGCCGCGGCGGACGCGCATCGTTGTCCCTGTGTTTGGGAAAGCAGCGTCTCTAACCGGGTCGGGAAATCCGTGCCTGGAGTCGTCCTGGCGATATAAAAATTGCGCGGAAGTCACGCGCAGCAATTAATAATAATAATAATAATAATAATAATAATAATAAATCATAAATAAAGGACTGCATACGTGTGTGTCTCTGACTCGTTCGGTACACGGACATTATCTCGTGTATCGAGGAGTGGGAGAGATGTGAGATCCTCGTAGTTTCGTGGTAGTTTCGTGGTGTGTTTTGGTTTTGCACTTTCGGGTGTTTGGTAGTAGTTTTCTTTTAGTTTGAGGGTTGTTTGGAACGACGATGTCGTCGTATCCTTTCGAGTCTGTAGCCTGGTGTTTTGATAATACAATAAGAATCTGTGCGTGTGATTGTTTTACGAATTGTGTGATGATTCATTTTGCTTCTGGTGTTTTGAACAGACGGTGAATGATACTGAACATAATCACAATAATGTTAGGGGGGAAAAAACATGATTCGAAGTTTAACTTTTGCATATATGAAATTGCAAAATAAATTTATCTTTCAAAATATTAATGTTTTCTTAATTTGATCATTAAAAAAAATTAGCTTCGATATTTTCTTTTTAAATCAAAACAGTCGCTTTTATAGATAAATTTTCTTCAATTGATAAGAGAAGTTAATTTTTTTTCTCAAAATGACATTATTTAGATAAATTTTACAAAGTTAAATAGTTAGCAAAATAGACATCATTTTGAGAAAAAAAAAATTGTTTAAATAACATCGTTTAGAGAGAAAATGTCATATAGATAATTCTAAACCATGAGTTATGGGATACACGAACTTCTATTTATTAAGTAAAAAATTTGTTTAGTAAAATTGGTTTTAATTAAAAAATCTTATTTAAAATACTAAATTAAAATATTTTATTTATAGATGACTAAAATAAAGGAATAGCAATTTTTTTCTTTTGGGGGGCCTAAAATCATTTATGTAGAAAAAAACTTGCGGGGACCAGTTGACGCTTCCTGACGGAAAAGTCCAAGCATGCGTGTTACGTCTCTCGTGGTGATTGATGTAACGTTGTTACATCCGTGTCCGAGACTCTTGGAGGGTTATAAAATGTTTTAAAAATCGTTGTCATATGTGATAAAAGTATTCAATTTTAATTTAGATTAAATTTAAGTATATATATATATATATTTAAATTTTTAATTAAAATATAATAAATATATAATTTTTTAATAATAATATGAACTTGATAATTAAAATATAAAAAATTATATATAATTTTTTTTTATTTTAGTATTACTTTATTAATTTGTATATGATTTAGTTCATAGATTCACGTAATATTTTATTCAAAATTTATCATCAGGCAATTTTATTGGAGGTCACCGAGAAAACTTGTAAAAAGAAAAAAGAAAAACAAAAACTTATAAGATTATTAGGTTAAAATCACTTTTATTTTTAAAATTTTGTATAAAACGATATTGAAACTTATAAATAAAATTTTCATAATATAAAAGAGGAAGCGTCATTTTGCAAAAAGATTAAGTGTGTATTTGAATAAATGGTGAGAAATCTCAAAATTATGATTACTTGCTCATATTTATTTGAAATAATACTTGATTACTTTTCGCGAAACGTGGTTTGAATGACAGAAATATTTTTTTAAACATGCGCTAACATTGATGTAACCGCTTAATTTGAAAAAAGAGGAAAGGAGTGCTGGACCTTGTTTTTTTGATTGATTATAACATGTCGCAAAGAAATTGTCCATCTGTCTGGGTCAACAAAAATAAAACTGAATAACAGACTTGACCACTAGCCCTATTCTCATTTGATAATGCGTGCCATTGACAAGATTACCTCGACAATTCTAATATACATACGTACGTACATATGTACATATGTACATACATACATACATACATATATACATATATACATACATATATATATATTCTGTGAAACATTCCGTAATGATGATGGCAAAATTTTGAAGGAACAAAAACTAGCAGGCAAAGAGTTCGGAACTCCTCAGTTGAACACTCTCCTTGTACAGATTTAGATTGTTGATATTTATAAATGTTTTTAAAACCGAATTAATTATTAAACCAAAGATATTAATTCATAATTTATTAATTTGACCGTAGTTGAATCAGTGATAATTAAATAAATAAATATATATATATATATATATTAAATTTTTAATATAATAAATAACAAATATTAATAAAATTTAAAATATTTTATTATGAATAATATATATAAATAAATCAAATATAACATAATATTTAAATTTAATTGACTTTTTTATTTTAAAATTTGAGTTTAAAATAACTTATTTATTAATAAATATAATAATCAAATATTACTGTATTGAGATAAGTATTAAGACTAAAATATTGTAAAAACTAACTATTTATATATTAAATTATTATTATTTTAAAAATATTTGTATAATAAATTTTAATTGGTTCTTTAAAATTTGAATACAATATAAAAAAATAATAGCTAATGAATGTCTAAGTTAAATGTTATAAATTTTAAAAAAAATATTATAATTATATTTACATAATATTATGCACAATTTTAATAAAATAAATAGAGTGTTGCAACGGTTAAGATGTTGAAACTTTTCTTTTAGATCATTGGTTGGACACTGCATAGGGCTATTTTTATAAAAAAGTGCCAACAGTCTATTAAATAATTTATTTATATAAAAATTAGCACTTAAAGATTCAAGATATATTGTAGTTTAAATGGCACATGTATGTTTTAGAAACAAGGGGACACGGATGTGATATTGGTGGCAATGTTTTAGCCTAAAACTGGTCAATCAAACCGCTTATTGACCAATTCTGATTGATTCTGAAAAGCAACGATTTGGAAAAGTGACCAAATTGGACTAGAGCCTAATTTTTAATCTAATTGGTCGAACTGTCAAATTCGATTTAATTATAATTATTTTAATATTTAATTTAAATGATTTAAATGATTTATTTTTATTTTTGTATCTTAATTATTATTTTTTAAGTTAGTTATAAAATATTATTTTCATTTTGTATTTTATTTTTAAAAAATTGTCAAAATAAATTAAATAAATATATAAAATTTGGGACTGTTCAAATCTTCAAAATTGACCTATGGATTGGGAGGTCAATTAAGGAATCCAAATTAGTAATTGGGTGCCAGACTGCTACTAAAGTTCAGGTGAGTGAGTGACTGGAAAGGTGTTTTTTTTTTTTAAATAATTCTTAGATGTGTCTGGATAAGAAATTTTTAGTTGCCTCCCTCTTTGATATAATAAAGGAAAATAAGGGAAAAAGAAATTTTTTTGTATAATATCTATTTTATTTTTTAAATTATTATTTAATTATTTATTAATCATTAATAATTATTAAAAATAAGAACATTAAAATTATTTTTAATCTCTAAAATTATTTTTTCTTTCCATTTTTATTTTCATATTTAACTTTTTACTTATGAAATAAGCCAAAGTATTTATACTTTTTCCATTTGTAAAAACAAATAAGAAGTATTTAATATATTGTAATTTTAATTTTATCATCTTACATTTTATAATATTTTAGATGCAGGAGTGTATAATAATGTTTGGTACGTTGTTATATAATAATAAAGTGACATATAAGATAACGTTACATCCTCAACAAAGGAATATTATTTGGTGATGCTCAAATTTTTCTATCATCTCACGTTATAAGGTTGGGTGAGATAAATTACTTTTGTGGTTACTAAATTTATCCTTATCTTTCTATGATAATTAATTACAACAAAATTTATTTATAAAATATTATAAGTATGTAAAGTATAATACATAAATTATTTTAAAAAAATTATATTTTATTTTTTGTATGACGGGAAGGGAATAAGTTACACAGGGATGTAATAAGATATCACCAAGATGCATTTGGATATTGTTTATCTTGTATTATGGTACCAGATACCATAATATAAGACATAATAGTATTCATTATACTTAAGTATATTTCGTATAACAATTCGTGGCACCAATGTTTGATTAGACATATTAATCAATGTTCTTTTTATCTTAAGTTTTTTAAATATACTATTTTAAGTTTAAATCAATTATATCTCAAAAATGTTTATTATTTTTACTATTTACTAGACTTTAGGTATAATTTTATATATATTTACTCTCAATTTTTTTAATAAAAATATTATATGTGTAAAAAGAATTTTTAAAAGTTCCAATAATGTGATGTGGACTTAAAAATTATATATTTGTTAAATTTTTTATTAAAAAATTTAGTAACAAGAATATAAAATCTACATCTAAGTTTTTTCCTTTTATATATAATATGCCACATATCATAATATATGAAATAACAATATGGCAAAGGCTTCAATAATGTTTTAATGGTGCTTCAATTACTCTATATTCTTTTACAGAAATGCATCGTAATTACTCTTTGAACAAATAACATTTTAGCTAAATTATTAAATATGGTCTTGTAATAAGACGCTTAAATATTAAAATTTGATAGTCTATATGATCATGTATAAGAGAAGACAATTTCAATTATAAAATTGATCATCAAAGGACACTAAAAATTAGGTATATTTAAAACAATTTTTTAAAGAGAAATATTTATTAAATTTTTTTTAAAAAGGCCATTATAAGCGCATATCATATATAAAAAATAAATATTAAATATATGCATATGATTGATATTTATTAATTTTATTATCCTAAAAAAATATTTACTAATTTAGTTTACTTAATGTTATGTTCATTTAAAAACTTCTAAAGACACTGTGTTGCTCAGCTTGAGTAACAAATTTGGACTATTCATGCAGATTTGAACAACCTAAATTGTAGTTATTGTTGTTGATATTTTCAATTCTAGTCATATATGCTTTTTCTCTAATTTTAAAAGGAACAAAATATAAAATAAAGATAATCTTCTTAACTTTAAAAAATAGAATTATCTATTAATAAAAGTTAAATGATTATTTTTATCTTATATTTTATTTTCCGAAAATTAAAAAGTAGTTAATATAAAAAAAATTACAATTTAAACTATCTAAACTTGTATAAATAATCCATATTTACTGTTCAAGCGGCAGAGAATCCATTAGCATGTGTTCATCTCATATGGTTCGATCATTGATTGGTGATGGCCCATGGCCTCACCAAAGTCAGTAATCAGAGTCTGTCTTCTATTTGGAGGGACTGTGCGGCGGAGGAGTTGTCACTTCAGAGTGTGGGGGACATGCATGCATCTTTGGGTTAATGGTGCGGATCCCCTGGACCGACATCCACAAAATAGCAGCAATCCAACTCTGGTGTACAGTTATCCGCTCGTATATTTAATAATCAAAATTGAGTTTGTACAATATATTTTGTAAGTACAAGTCATATCTTGATCATGCCTCTCGATCTCGAATTGGATCCCCTTGTATATCTTTAAATCTTTAAACATGTGTAAGGTCGGCACATCTTATCTCAGCCGATTAAATTAGATCTAGACAATTTAAATTTTATTTTATTTTATTTTATTTTTGATATCTTTTATTTAAAAAAATATAAAATAAAAATAATCTATTAATTACAATTTTTTATAAAAATGATGAGTTAAACAAAAATAAAAAATATAAAATTTAAACTGTTTAAATTTTATTTGGACGATTCAGATCACATATCAATGATGTGTGCTGAAATGTGCAGGGGATTCGGATCCCTTTGGATCCTGCACAGGATCGTCCAAATTTGTAGATTTCATATATTTTTTTAACTTTTTTTATTTTATTAGATACAAAATATAAAATAAAAATAATTTTATAACTAATAACTACAACAAAATAATACTTGATATCAAAAAAATTAAAAAAAAAATTATAAAATTTAGACTGCCCAAATTAAATTTAAACGATCCAAATTAAAATGCGTATGTCTCAAATTTGCAGAGAATTCAAGCTCCTTGATCATTAAGGGTGCGTTTAGTTACGAGAATTAGATGGAATGAAAAGAAATAAAATAAAATAAAATAAAAAAAGAATGAAAAAGAATGTTATGATGCATAACATTTATTTGGTATGTTAAGAAAATAAATAAAAATATTGTTATTTTTTTATTTGGTTAGATGTAAATAAATAATAATAATTATCAAAAAGATCAAAATATCCTTAATAAATAAATAATAATAATAAATATGTAATTTATAATATTGTCTTTATAATTATAGAGCTCGTTCCAGTGCATAGTGATACTTTTCTTCCCAAAATGAGATAATTTTGGTTTTCCTTCTATGCAGGAAAGTAAGCTTTTTATAGAAAGATTTTTATTGCTTTTCCTACAACCAAACACACGGCACTGTTTGATTTTCCATTATCTAGAGTGATATTCCCACAACGAAAGACAGCCTAAATATTTGTATTCCTTGCATTTTAAATTTGTTTTACAAAATTTTATTTCTTTTCATATAATGAGTTTGACTCTTTTGATAAATTGAGCTTTTTTATTAAATTATTTTGACATTTATATAAAATAATTTTTTTACTGTTATACAGATATTTTATAATAATTTAATAATAAAAAATTCAACTTTCAAAAAGATTAAATTTTCCTTGATCAAATCCTTTTTAAAGTTAAAACACATGTATAGCCTCCTAATAGATGAGGTGTAAGATCATTTTTATAACAAGAAGATATGCAAAATTTAAATTTTAAAAAGTAGACCAGAAGAAAATAAAAAATAAAAAAAACAGAAGAAAAAGAAGATGCACGCCATCTGGAAAGGGGGCCGTTTACTGTTTCAAAGCTGATAAACAGTAAACTGCTCCCTCTACTCTTTAACAAAGATTGTAAGTACAAGTGATATATATATATATATATAATATTCTTGGATTTAACTTTGTAGGTTCAGGACCAATTTCAAACACTTATTGCAACTATAGAAAACGAAGAGAAGGAGAATCATTGGTGAATTGAAACGAAAATGTTTTAATGTCAGAACTCTAGTCAACGTCATCGCTACAGTAATCCATAGTTGGGGTTACAGTGATCAACGAATAGTAAAAACGCTTTGACGGGAATACTTGACAACATTAATGTTAATATATAATAGTATTCGATCACCTAATTTGGATGAACTAATTAAATATAATTATTAAAAGGAGAGTTTGACAATGTTGAGGAATTAGAAGAGAAATAGCCTTCAACTTCATGACTACCTTCATGAATCTTCCTGATAAAGAAGGAATAAAACGATGCTCCTATACAGAGCCAACATATAAATGAAGAAAACGTGATAAGATACACTTGACGGTGATAAGATCATGCAAGAACACAGCCTGGTCATGTTTGTCTCAAAATTTCTTTTTGGCAAATTAATCTGATAATTAGTTTGTTGTAGTTTTCAGCAACAGAATGAACTCAACAGAATAACAAAAGATATACTGTTCGACAAGAACGTTGCTAACACCGCATTAGCATCTTAGAGAATCTGGCATAAACATAATTCTAATATTCTTTTACGAAAGATTCCAAGCAAAGCTTTAATTAGATTTTTCCTTTTGCAAGTGGAAGTAGTGTCCAAGGAATAATTTAATATTTGATTCCCCATAATCCTATATACCTCCCATCAAGATTATTATGCCACGTGCTATGCAACACATTCATCGAATAATTTAGTTTTTTCTTTGGGAAATCATGCCCACCATTTCACTAATATATTATGATGATAAGAAGACCACGACATAACTTGCTTTTATATCGGAGTAGTTAAATATTGTTTAGTGGAAGGGGAAAATTTGTTGTTTTCCATCTTAATTAATTCTTATATGATATTGCGTGTTACGTTCTTCTTCTTTTTCTTCCCTTTTCCCCCCTCGGTCAGCTTTACTTGCGCCAGCCTGTGACTATCAGGTGTAAAAGCTGGCCAATCACAACTTGCGTTTATTGACTTAATAATATAAGTAAAATAAAATAAATATAACAATCAAACCTAAATAATATCAAGTTCATCTCAATTTTCAAACGCACGCGAACCATTTTATTGGTTAAATCTATGTTTTTTATGTAAATTTTAGAATTGTTAAGCATGTGTATTATTATTATTTTATGAGTTGCTACGTAGTTTAGAACAGTGAACTTTAATTTAAACGTGACCCACTGATTCAGTGAGGTTGAAAACAGAAGGTGGATGCTTTTCAGTCCATTAGTGAGTGTCAATGAGGACAGAATCCACAAACTTACGTGCTAGATTTGAGAACATTGCTTAGATCAGCTCGACAATGCATGTGAGAATTATTCCTCGTATAAATGGAAAAATTCAGTGATACATTAAGCGAATGCATATTTAATGACTAAGATTTATTTTGTATGTATGTATGTATAAAACAATAGATATATACATATATATGTATAAAATACATCCTGACTATTAAATATATAGTGCATACAAGAATTTTTTGTATAAGGTCTGAGAATTAAAGTGACATGTTTGGAAGTTTCTTACTGGGCAGTGGGCACGATCATATTTGGTATTGTACTAGTAGAATGCAATTACCCAACGAGAAAACTTAAACCAAGGATCACAGATTAAAGAATTGGTTTTTCATTAGATTATTGTTATGTAATTTTGGTATTATGAACTTCTGAATCTTGGGAGAAGAAGGCATCATCCTAAGGGCTCAAGATTTTATTTTTTTAATTTTTTTGGGTACTTTAGAAAGCAATAAGGATAGATTATTTAAATATTGCTGATTAAATTGTTAATGCCATATGTGAGATCAGCTTTCAATTGGAGTACTACATTTGTCAAACTAATAATAGTTTATATTTGACACTATAACATATGAGTCAGTATATAAGCGACTTATGTTGAAGGACAAGCAGTAATTCACTCAAAAGACTATTAATCAAAAGATCTCCTTAAAAATAATAGACAATCAACCCAAAATTTTGACATTGAGATTTTTTTTTTTTGGGGTATGGACATTGAGAAGATATGAACCCATCCAAAATATGAGTGATATATTAGGAAGTTCTTATTGTCTCTCGTGTTGTTTTCAGGGTAAATTTTATCTTAATCTTATTATGCGATATCGTTGTCTTTGTATTTTCCATCAGAATCTTTTGTTGTTCATCACTCGATCGCTGGAGCTTATATAAAGGAGATCAAGTCAATTCAGAGTCTGAATCCATGCATACAACAAATATATAGCACATTTGCGTATAAGTTATCCAGTTTGTGTCCTTATCAATAATCCACTATTTGTAGTTTCTTTTGCATATTAATATATTGAATTTAGTAACTGCACTTCAATAGCTTGTTGGTTTTCAGATTCATCGTATCAGTAAGCTCAGGCCGATTTGGCTGGTTCTATTATAGTCGCCATGTATAGTGGTTTTATGGGCCTCAAAGAAATTCATCTAAACAGAAGAGACTGTTCCGCATTCAAAAGATACATGGAGGAGCAACAAATATATATGGTGGCGGTGTTCCAAGATGATGACACCCAGGCAAATGCGAGGATTTTTACAGTAGTTGTCACTTATCAGGATAAAGATAATGATGTAAAATGAACACTTTATTTAGACTTACGAGAAAATCGTAAGGCAATGGTGTTCGTTGGAGCTAACATAAGGTCAAGGGTGCGTGAAAACAAGCTTTTCAGTCAAATCATACGCATGGCTGTGAAATGACATGCACATTGGCCTTTTGCTTAAGTTTTGCCGTATATAGTGTGTGTTTGATTGCCCTTAAGAAAAAAGAAAACGTGATTTAAAAGAAGTAACAAATTATTACTTTTGACAAAAAGAAACTGCAAATGTGATTTTCCTTCTTCTCAACGCGCTGCTAAATATACGGATAGTTGGAGAGAGACTGTAAGTGGCTCCTATTTGAGCAAAACCTTTGTATGCTATGCTCCTACAATTGTTAATGGTAGAACTCTCTCACATCATGCATTTTATTGTCTACAAACATCTATTGTAAAATGTAGAAAATTGCTAACTACACATGATCAGAATCATTAGTATCATAGAATTTTGAGAAAATTTTTTTACTTTTTTATTTGAGCATGTGTTACATATGTGCTTTAAAACATTGCCGTCCAGTTGTCTAGTCTCAAGGAAAATAACCTTGCATAATTGACGTCCCGATAGTGGACCAACATGGCCCAGATGCCAAATCCTTCTGTTCTGGTCTACAGATAATAATACCTCGTGTCCATCACTTCTTTAATGGGACCTCTAAGTTTGACATTACTCCGAAAAGATGACATGGTGCGCAAAAATTAAAAGAGAACAGATTAATTAATCTAGTTTATTTTCCAAGTGTTCATCAGTGATCCTTGAAATTCAAGATATATGCATTAGATTCTTTCATTGTATGAACAGACAGAGTTTAGCTACATGTACTATGTAGTTTTAGTACTGTGTGGTTACCACTGCCAAGCTTCAATAATTGGCGTTTTGACAGGGGTAGTGATATTGCTATAAACAAATATAAACAAACAGAGCTTGATGAGGCCTAGCCTCATCCCCAAATAATATGTAGGAATGAGATGCAAGGTGTTTTCCAAAGGGTGATTGCGTTGGTAGGTGGGTGTCGAGGACCCTTGTGGATTTCATTATCTTGGAACATTACCACCATATAAGTTCTTCTGAACGCGTAGATAGCTTTTTGGCATTGAGATGAATTTAAAAAAAAAAAAAATCAGAACACAGAGAAACCTGCCCTCCATTCAGTCTAATTTATGATTTAAAAAATATTTATTTCAATAAAACACAAAGAATACTTTTTGGCGGTTTTTTTAAATAAAAATACTAAATATCTTGAATAAATATTTTGATAGCTTAACATTGTAGTAATTTGTTTTTGACGGTATAGTAATAGCGTCAAAAAACCGATAACTTATTCCTCTAATGACCAAAGAGTCTGATCCACCCACATTACACTATACCTCCATCTAATAGTAAGTAATTAACTTGGTGACAACTTTCTAGAAGTAACCAATTGTTAGGGAGAGAATGTATTTTTAATTTGATACTTTGGATTTTTTTAATTATTCTTTCTCATAAAATTTTATTTATCTAGATTAAAATTTAAATAGTTTAGATTTAATTTTTATGTCTTCTAAAATTTAAATATTAATTTTTAAAATCTATAAAAAATTATTTTTATTTTATTTTCTGCTCCTCTAAATATCTTTTTTCTTAAATTAAAAAAAGAATTTAAAGCATTCAAATTAATTTATACGGTTCAAAATTGGCAATCAAAAGAGTAATAAAGAAAGCATGGAAGAATATTCAAATTGTCATTTTGATATACTAAAGAATTTCAATTTACACAAAAGGAAATAAATGAGGTTGGCACTTTCCGTCGGAAGGGTCCAAAACAAGGAGATAAAAAGACCAACAATGAGCCGAGGAAGAAAGAGTAGAGGGGCAGTCATCGTTCTAGATCTTGTTAGTATGGGTCTCAGACAAGAGAGGGGGATGAAAAGGAAGTAGAGGGAAATCAGTCGGAGGAAGAGGATGAAGGAAGGAGAAGAAGAGGATGTGGATGCCATGGAAGCAGAGTTCAAGAGGGGGATGCGACGATTGAACAGGAGTGAAATTTAAAATAAAGGGAAGAAGACAAAGAAAAGAAAAAAGCAAAAGAGTGACTGAGATTGCGGAGGACGGAGAAGAAAGCGCACAGAGTTTGCTGAGGTGTGAGCAAGTAAGTTATATTTGAAGGATGAAATTGAAAAAACTCCCCCAAAACTTCTATAATGTTTTCCAAGAGCATCTGTTGATGTACAAAATGAACTTCTTAAATGTAATATTTAAGTTACTTAGCTACCAAAATTCTAAAACTTTATTTTTAAGGATCAAATTAAAAAAATAAAATTTTCAAAAATAAAATCATTAATTTATTCTGATTTCTTTTATTAAAGTATGGTGTAATCGACCAGTTACTATTTACTACTAATTACTAAACTATTTATGAACTAAGCTAATTAGTGAATATATTCGACCCAAATCAATAAATTTAGGCTTGTTTTGCCATTTTCATCTAAGTTGCTACGAAAGGGGATAACAACCAAAATATTAAATGAGATAAAAAGTGTTTTAGTAATTTTATATAATTAAAATTTTGAATTTAACTAACAAGCTGTCTTGTGCATTTGCACGATCGGCACTGAAAAAATTCAATGGATTCCATTAAGATAAGGCAAAAAAGATTTAAAAAAATAGTAATAAACAGTGCAATTTAAATAGTGTTGAACAGTAAAAAGCTATTATTCTCTTTCAACTTTTATATATATTACATATAATAATTTGTAAAAAAAATTAAAACTAAAGATAAAGATTGGCAATTTCTTCTATTTTCAATTATGGGATTTGAGAAAGTCATTTTTACAATAAATGTCTTGACTCTCATGAGTCACCATTTTGCAGTTTCCTTTTCAACTTCAGAGATAGAAAAATATTAAAGTAGATTTGAGAAAGTAAGTTATCTCTTTTGTATTTTTTGGTGAAAAGTAAGTTATCTCTAACAACAGCAAGTTATTAGGATTTTGGTAGCTAAGTAAGTTAAACGTTACATTTAGGGAGTTCATTTTTGTACGTTAACAGATGCTCCTAGAAAACATTGTTCTACCAATTGTCCACTGGGCATGGGTTCTCTTCAGCATCGGAGAGAATTCCCGAGCTTGTCCACTTGGTGCCCTATAAGAAATGGTGAGAAAATTGACTACTTCAGATGTACTGGACCAATTTTTCTCCTTAAAAAAAAGAGAGTAACTTTTAATTTCTGACATTTTTCAAAAGCAGAAGACTAATATCTTTTTTTTAATTAGAGTTGAAATAAAAAATTTTTGCGTGTTTATCAATAAATTCTTTAATAAGTAGATCACATGTAAAAGAAATTTCTTTTAAAAAAATTATATTATGTTGAATCATTGAAAAAATTATTTTTATTAAAAAATCTAATAATCAATATCTAAAAAGTCTAACTATTATTTTTCCTTTTGGTAAGAGAAAGGTATTGTATCTAACTGTAGAGACAGGAAACACTTTGAAAAATGGGCTTGTACTCGGTTCGTAGAGCCCATTAGGAACAGATTGGCTTATTTCATGGCTGCACAGTAATGTTGCGGAGGAGCGAAGGAGTATGTACTATGGGCCGAAGCTTTATCTCCTCCGAGGAAGATTGGGCAGAAATTTTGTCCGTGTGATACATTTATAAAAGAAGAACCATTGGTATTCACGCGTCACTTTCTCGTCTATTTTTTTTCCTTTTATTCCTTTTTTTAAAAAAAATTGATGATGCAATTTGTTTATTTAATAATATTTTATCGAGAATTACATTTTATCCCTACATTTCATATTCCTCACTAACTTTCACTTTTTTGCAGCTACTTAATTTTCGAGATTTCTCCGTTGAGGCAAGTAAAGTCCTTATACATATATATTCTCAAATCTTGAATTTCAATTTATTTTTCCCACCATATCGAATTTTTTCATTTATATTATTTTTAATATCACAAAAATTTTTAAAATTATATATGTACATGTCTTGATAAATATACTTGAAAAGTATTGAAATACTATTGATATATCTTGGTAACACTCAGGCATAGTCATTTCCTATATTTGCTATGGGCATCCACATATCCTTCACAAGGCTGCGAGATAAAAGAGAATTGGTAAGCTGAAGTATGACAATTTCAATTAAACTAGTTCTATTGCCATCTGCGATGCAAACAACATAATATATAAATCTTTCTCTCAGCGGCATCATGCAGATTTGATAAGTTAGTGGCGAATGATCACTTTACATTTAATAGCATGTTCATTTGCTACAAGTTATTGATTTGCTCTCACCATTCTTACTCTTTTTTTTTTTCTAAAGACCTGAAGATCTTACTGGCTCGCCCATTAAAAAAAAAAAAGATTTTGATAGGCGTACAAAACGCACTTATGGAATGTCTATTTTGCCGTTAATTTTGGAAAAGTCTTCTATCTCTACTCACTAGTTATAGGAGTTACTTCTTCAACTTTTCTTTTGTTAAATCTCTTTCTTTGACAGGGAGGAAGAAAAACACTGATACTTTGTGTGTAGTTAGATGGAATAGAAAAGAAAAAAAAAAAGGTATTGTACTTTTTCTCTATTTAATTTGTGTTTTCTGGAGAGAAAGGAAAATAATAGAGAGAAAAAAAAATTGTGGAGCCTGCTAAATTTTGTACTCTCCACTTTTCATCCATGGAAGACAAAAAAGAAAAGAGGAGGAGAGAGAATCTTGATGCATGGAGAGGGATGCTAATAGAAGATTCAATCCATGATAATATAAATAGGTGACTCTCACATTTCTTTTGATTTATTGTTAGTGGGATATACTTGTATTATCAAATAAAAAATAATTTAATTATAAATAAACAATGAAAATATAAAAAATAAAGATAAATAAAATTAGGGTTAATATATTTAATCTGATGAAAAATAATAAAATAATTTGATATCTTAGTTACACATACTTTCTTTATTTTTTTTTCACGAAATCAAATAAAAAAAGAAAAATGTTTCTTTCTTTCATTGTTATCATACTAAACAAAGTGGGGAACAACTAATCAACTTTCTTTTTTCATTTTTTTCCTTTCCTTCCCACCATTTCTTTTCCTTTCATTCTTAATCCTTCCTACCAAACAAAACATAGAAGTGCTAGGAGAAAGATGAAAGAGACCAAAAAGATATTGGTTTTGTAGTAAAAAAGCATAATATTTGAATAGTAAGATTTTCATTTAATTTTAAATATTAATTCTTCCTATTGTATTCTAATATTTCAATTTCGTTTGTTATTGATGATTGATTTTTTTTATACTTTTTATGTTTTTCCTTTCTAAGTTTCCCCTTCAATGGATCTATCAATCTTTTGTGCAATAGTCTTCAAGTACATCAACATGAATGAGGATCTTTTAAAGTGGAGAGAGTCCTAAGGTATTGAAGTGAAAACAAAGGGATAGAGTTTAACCTTTTAAAAAATAAAAACAAAACATTCTCATTCTCTCCTTACTTACCTCTTTAAAGAATCATCTACTTTAAAGGATCTTGATTCAAATCAACACCTACTTTTGCCATGTGTTGCTCTCTATATTCTATAGTGTCATGTCTCACTTTTTTCTTAAAATTACATTTTAACTCTCCATTTAATATCTTACCAACTCCTTCCGATTATGTTGTTCACACTAAGCATTTTAAATTTACATAAAAATACATTTTGGCCCCACATATATTTAAGACCCTATTAAACCTTTTACCTTAATTATTGCATGCTCTCCACTTTCTACATTACTTACATGCTTCATTTACTTGCTTCATTTACTACATAATCTACTTCACATCATCAAAGATCAAACCATTTCCATTTCATCAAGTTACAATTTTCTCTTCCCAACCATTTTTGTTTATTTAATTTTTTTTCTTTTTACCATCCCATGACTACTATAGATTTTTTGTAGGGTATTCTTTACTTGGTGCTTTCATTGATCACAATGTTTGTTCATTTTAAGAACATATTTCTACATGCACAAGCAATGTGTGACAAGTTAACATGGTAAGGCTTCTAACTTAAACATAAGTGATGTTTTACTTGTAAAACTTGATAATAAAGATATAAACAATTACATATGCATTTGTTTAAAAATTAGCACATAATTTAACATAAACATTGTCATAAATTTAATAAAATTTTAAAATAAGTTAAATTTTATAGATTTTAACACAAAAATAATATTAAAATTAAAAGATTGAAATCTCATTTTGGTCTTTTATAAATAAAATGTTTTTCAATTTTATCCCTTATAGAATTATTTTCTCAATTTGGTCCCTTACAAATAGAGTAATTCTCAATTTAGTTTCTCACAAATAAAATAGTTCTTAATAATGTCTTTTATTCAACCCATTATAAATGAAATTAATAGATATAATGACATATAACAATTTTTTTATAGCTTAGTGCTTCAGTCACTATTATATAATATATAGATTGACTGTTAGTTTCATTAATAGAATACTAATAGAAAGACTTCATTTATAACAATTTTATGTGTGAAGGATCAAATTAAGAAATATTTATATGGAAAGGACCAAATTGATAAGACAATTCTATAAGAAATTAAACTAGGAAATACTCTATTTTTTAGGAACTAAATTAAAAATAAATTCTATAAAGGATTAAATTGTAAAATACTCCATATGTGAGGGATCAAAATAGGATTTTAGTCAAAATAAAAATCTCAAACTTATTTTTATAATAATTTATATTTTTAATAAAAATTATTTTTAAAGATAATTTAATGATATTTTGGTTCCATGTTCTTTAGTCTTCCTTCTTTCAACCTCCTCTGCTCTTACAATCACATTAAAGTCATTAACCTTTTTATCAAACCACAAAAAGTAGGTTCCTGTGCATACATAGGATTCAAGGATTCTATTGTTTGGCTTTCTTCTAATAATATGGAGTTGCATCTTAAATACCATACATTACTATCTCAAGAATCCCTTCAAACTTTAATTGCATACATGCATATAAAAATTAGAGACCTAAAAGTAGAAAGGAAGGTTTTGAACCATAACCTTATCCATTGCTTCCCTACCATTTCTCTAATTGTTTTCTTTTTTTGCATGATTTGATAGGAAAATCACTTCAAGTTGTGACTAGGCTCTTGGAGTTATCTAGGATTGTCTCATCCACCAAAGCTTATAAGCCTAACAAAACACATCTCAAATTGTCAAATTGTGTTGCAACCCTAGCAACTGCAAAATGTACAACATTGGTTATAGTATCCCAATAGACCCTCGAAAGGTCAAATCTTTTCAATTCTTTATCCCATTCTCTATTTTGTAAGGAGACATAGAAATAAGATGTAGTTTACTTACTTCTAGAAGGGAAAATTTGTATGCTACTTCCTTTACCCTGGTAATGTTCTAGAATGCCTTATAATACTTTTTAGATAGCTTATAATTAAGCCTTTCTGCAATTAATTCTTGTCTAAAGTGCTACAATTTTGACAAGGACCAAATTGCCTACCTCAAATACTTACTCTTTCCTCTTTTTGTTAGTTAACTTTTTCATTCTTTTTTAAGCCTTAGCCTAATTGAATTTAAGTTAATCCCATAACTCTTGTATATCAGTCAACATTTTTTGGCTTTTCAACTATTATATCCCTACTTACATAACCTAGAATGGTACTAAGATTAAAACCATATAATGCCTAAGGTAAGGACATGCTAATAGTTGAATGAATTAATAAGTTGCACTATAATTCAGCCTATACCAATTGTGCACACCATCTAGAGGGAAAGCTTAAAGGTACTGTTCCAAACACTTGCTAACTACCTTGGTCTGCCCATTCCTCTGGGGATGATAAGTAGTGTTGTAATAGAGCTTGGTCCCATTCATTAAGAATAAGTTTTCCAAAATCTCTAAAGAAAGATAGGATCAATATTTGATACCATGGATTCTAGGAACCCATGTAATTTCACAACTATAGAGATTATGATCTTTGCTACAGTGCTATTAGAATAACTTGGTTTGAGACTTCCAAAATGAACTCCTTTAGTTAATTTATCTACTACCATTAACATCACAACATGCCCTTTTGAATTTAGGTAATCTTGTAATGAAATTAAGTGTCAATTCTTGCCACGGGATTTGGGATATTGGCCAGTGTTGTAAGGTTCCTTAGGCCTTAGTGGTCAAATACTTTGTTTGTTGACAAACTATGCACTTAGACACAAATTGTTGACTTTAGACTTTATATTCTTTTAGTAAAATATATCAGTAATCTTTTTATAAGGTTTCAAGTTTCCAACATGTCTTCTAAGAAAGGTTTCATTGGATTCTTAAAGAATTAATTGCTTACTTACAGAGTTTATTGCCATTAAAATTTTGTCTTTGAATAGTATCATCCCATTCTTTATTGAATAACTAGGAGTTAATTGATTTTCCTAAAACTTTTTGTGCAAGTCTAAGAGCTCATATAGTTAAAAGGTTTTTCTATTGAATTGCATCAATCAAAGCATGGTGCACAGTGACTAAAGATAATTACTCCCCTTCATCCTTTCTTAATAGAGCATAAACCATTCTATTTAATTTCCTAGCCCTATAAACAATTTCACATGAAAAGTGTAGCAATTTTGATAAATAATGTTGTTGCTTTAGAGTTTTAATGACTTGTATCAAAAGTGATATAAGGCTTATGTGGTCAGTGAGTATAGTGAACTTCTTCCCTAACAAATAATGCCTCCATTTCATTATAGCTTGAGCTATGGCACATAATTATCTCATATAAGTCAAAGTTGCTCTCATTCTCTTGTTTAACTTTTTACCCAAGTAATCGATTGGATGCTTTTCTTGGGACAAAACAACCTTTATCCCAAGGCTAGATGTATTTGTTCCCACTATAAATTCCTTTTTCAAATTGGCTAGCTATAGTATTGAGGTTTAAGTAATTTTTGGCTTAAATAATTCAAATTCTTTTTTAGTCTTAGTAGTCCATTAAAAGCTATTTTCTCCAATAATTCAGTAAAAGGGTTATCTATGTGGGCATAATCTTTCACAAACTTTCTATAGTACCTAGTTAAGCCTAAAAATCCTCTCAACTGTTTCAATGTTTCATGAATTGGCCATTTAACCATAGCTTCTATCTTTTTACAATCTACATGCACTCCTTGATAACTAATAATAAACCCCAAATATTCCACTATAGGCTAAAAGAAAACACATCTCGAAAGCTTCACATAAAAGGAATTATACTAAAGTGTTTGATGTTCCACATGAGACTATTTTGTTAGGCTATAAACAAGTATGTCATCAAAGAAGATAACTACAAACCTTCCCTAATATGGTTGGAAAATTTAATTCATTGTAGCTTGAAATGTTGCAAGTGCAGTAGGGAGCCTAAATGGCATGTTGACCTTGGTGGATTCTAAATGCTATCTTTGAATGTCCTTAAGATCTATTTTGGTTTAGTAATACCTAGGCCTAAAATCCAATTTGGAAAACATAGACACCCTATGTAACTTATCCAAGATTTCATCAATAATGGGAATTAAAAACTTGTCTTTAATGGTGATAGCATTTAAAGTTGGGAATTGAGCCATATCTTATTAAAAGAAAATTTTAATCAATCCTATCATATGAAAAATATTAAGGTTAGATCTTATAGTTTTGATGAACCTGAATTCAATAATCCAAGTTTTGTGTAAGCTAGCTTATGTACCTGCGAAAGCTAATGCTTTTTGCATAAGCTTTTGCAACTATGATCAATCATACATTGAGTTGAAGGAGATAAAATTTTTTAAAAAAGTGTTTTTTTTGGTAATGATGATTATACCCTTGGCTAGTATGCTTATAAACCTCCCTTCCCTTCAACCATTTCGCTTAGTCCCTTCAGCCAAATAGTCTTCTTCTTAAAACTTTTTGGGGCTTTTGGACTTGGCATTTTGCTGGGCTAAGCTGCATCTTTTTGCTTCATATTTGTTTGCATACTACATAAGTTGTCCATCAAATCTTCTTTTTGTCCTTTTACTATCTATATTTAAGGTAAGTATTTGTTTATTTTTTTAATGCATTATTGTTTTTTATTTTAATATTATTTTCATTTGTTAATATTATATTTTTATTTAATTAAGAAAATTTTTATTATGCTTATTTTTTTATAATTTTTTTATGTGTATAGATTTTTTTTATAATTTCTTTTGTTATGTAGTCTTCTTATGGTTTTGTAATTATTTATTTGGCTGTTGTAACTTTTATTATGTATCTTAGTGTTCCATAACTAAAATGATTCTTGCTTTAAATAGTGAAAAAAAGAATAAATATGAATTAATTTGTAAGTGCAAAAAGAATAACAAATAAATTTGAAAATGAAAATAGAAGTAAAAAATTAATAAAAATAAATTTATTAAATAAAAAATTAAGTAATTATTTCTTTGATATAAATTTTTTTAAATAAATAAAAGTTATAATTATTAAAAATAGGAACATTTTAATAATGGCAGTAAATGAATATATTAATAAATAACATAATCAAATTAAATAGAAAAAGATAATAACTAATGGACTTTAAAAATGTTGAATACATACAAATGTCGATGATAAATGGAGTTAAAAAAAATAGTGGGTAACATACTTACTTTTTATTTACAACTTTTGGGAATCTAAAGTTTAAAAAACCTAATAATAATAAAAAATGGTTATATTCTAATAATAATAATAGTAATAATAATAATATATTAAAACAAAGTTAGAAAAATTTGTAACAAATAATTTTTATTTAGAATTTTTGTAAAATCTAGAATTTAAGTAATTAATATTTATTTTGATTTTTTTCCATACTCAATAATTTAACAAAATATTACTAATAATTAAAAAATAAATAATTAATATATAGTAATTTATTTTTTATTTAGAATATGAAAAAATGATAATAAATTAACTAATAATACCTTTTTTGAGTAATAAACATATTTATTTTTAACTAATTATTATGTAAAAGATTCCATCATGTGAAAAGAAAATAGAGAAGAGAAATAAACTTGTCTGCACATACGCGAATGGACAAATTTATAAAAAAGCACAAGACATAACATTTTAGTGTGTCATGTTCAAAATAATCACATTTGGCACCGACGTCACTTTGGGATAGTTGAAAGAGGCGGTTAGGCAAAAGTTAATATTTCACCCCAATCAGTTCATGTTTGAGTTCATATATAATACCCAATGCCAATAAATTTAACATAGTATCAAATGACTATCTCAAAAGATAATTGTGATATCCAAATGATGTGACAATTGCAATCACATTTTTAATCCTAACTTAATGGAATAGAGTTGTATGCGAATATATCAATTGTTGAACCACACTTTAGCATGGAATTTAAGCCAACAGGGAAGGACTATGTTCTAGCATCACTCCTATCAACTTGCATGTATGTCCTTACAAATGCTAACCCTTTTTTACCTAGCATTAGCTTATGCACAGTATTATCACACCCATATAGCAGGCCCTACTTCATAGCCAAGTTTATCATGCAAAATGCCTAGGGTAATAGGTTTTGTCCAATCAGAGGACAAGAGTATTGTTTGCAATCAACTAGTCCAAAGTTAGTATTTGATTTATCAATGCTTTGTGAAAGGGGTCGACTTTGCTCCACCTGCTTTTAAAATGGGATGGACTTTAGATCATTGAGATAGCTAAATAGATGTAAGCTATGTAAACAAATTGGTCATAATTGTGTAGCATGTCCACATTGTCATTGCGATAGCCAATAGCATACCATAGAAATTTATAAGATCCATGGTATTATACAATAAAATGTATAAGAATCATTGTATATATATCATTCTTATTGAATGAATTTATACTTATTTATGTTCATTAATGTAAAAATTTATGCCAATTTTTGTTCATTAAAATTTTTATCATTTTATATTCATCAAATTTATGTCATTTAGAGGGTTCACTACAAAAAAAAGTCTTAATTGCGGTATTTTTGGTCTTAGCCGTGACTGAAGAGTTTAACCCCTATTTCAAAAGCCATAGTAAAGCCAGTTATAACAAGTAGTTCAACTGTGATTTTATAACTATAATTAAGCTTTGGTTTAACTGTAGCTTTGTTGTAATTATAGCTAAGCCATAATTTCTAGCAATAGTAAATTATTTTTATTAAAAAAAATCCAACAACTATTTATGGCAGACTACGAACTGAAGGAGCAATCTTTATAAAACTCTCCATTCTAAGAATTACCTGAAGCCTAGAATATCATTTGACAAATACCTTATATTAGATGAACAAAAACATGTACACATGCGAGCTACATACCTTGTACTTAAAAAAAAAAAACTTATTTGTGTTACCATGCTTATCCATACTATAATCAACGTATGCTAATGAAAGAAAGGGTAACTACAAAATAATTTTTGAACTATGCTAATGAAAGTTCATATTTATTGCTAAAAGAAATTCAATGACCTAACATTTGATTATTGGTTAGATCCTAAGATAAAATATGGTCTTGAATGTTTAACTTGAAAAAAAAAGTCATGAGCCTACAAATTGTTTGGTTTTGGCCAAATATAAAAGGGAAAAAAAAAGAAGTTTGGAATTTTAGATTTGAAAAGTAATTTAAACACCAATAATTGTTTTAATAAGGAATGATTACAAAAACTCTATGGTAGATTAAGATTAAATTCATGTTGTGCCATAATTATCAAACCTACCATAAGGACACCAAATCAAACCAATTGAAAGCACTAATATAATATAGTCATAGTTTAGAAATAACCTACACATAATGAGCATAAGTAATGCCTTTTGACAAATTCCCCTATGCTTTCCAACCAATTCAACACTTTATTTTTAATTTCAAAAATAAAAAATTGAAATCAATTGTCAATTCAAATACTAAAAAAAAAAAACTAAGTGCTCATTATAAAAGAATGTAAGTAACTCAAGAACCCTATAGTACAATGATTAAAAAAATGAATTTAATGAGGGAGAAGTGTACCTTTCCCCCCTTTAATATAAAGCGAAAGAGAGATATAAAGATATGGAGAAAGTGGGTTGCAAGTCAAAATTAGGGGATGAGTTTCTTTGCAACATAATATGGGGAAAAAGGTTTAGGCAAATTTTATAAAAGAGAGGGGAAGGAAAGTGTGAATAGCAAATGGTGGATGACGAAACCTCAAAGGATGAAACTAGGATGAGAGATATTTTTTGAAGGCTGTTGTGCCTGAAATGGAATTAAAGGGGGTGTTCTGACAATCGTAAGGAGAAGATAAGAGTTAAAGTTTATTTTTAAAAAATTGTGGCTTAACCATGATTTTTAACAATCATGATTAGTAACCCAATTCTAATCATAGTTAGAACTAGTCTTAACTGTAGTTTGTTATAAAACTACGGCGAAGACTTTGGGCCTAATTGCATTTAAGAAAATTGTAGTTAGAATTTGTCTTAATTGCTACAAAATTATGGCTAACTTACCAATTTTCAGTAGTAGCTTTAGTTCAACTCATTTGCTTTCTTTCAAATTGTGTCCTCTACCAGTTTGGCATATATCAGTTGATCCTTTATGATATGGTAAATTTGAATGCCCTCCATGCTATACAATTTTGAAGAAGAACTTAAACCAACTTGGTAATAGAATATAAAGCTTTTATCATTGCATGGAACTTATGGTGAGAAGCTATAACTCAAACTCCTTAACCTCTAGAGCCTTTTAATCACACATCTAAGTACATATAATAGTATTAAAGACATACTTGACAATGGATGAATTTATTAATGTTGTTATTATTTACGCAATAAACTTTTAAACAATTATCACCATTGTTTGTTTGTTTTTTTCTTAATATATATTATATCAACCTTTAATGTTTTATCTTCTTCTTGTTTAGGCTAATATAGTAAAGGGATTATATAGGTTGTATTTGCAAGACCCTCTCCCCATGAATTTTTAAGAGACTATAGGCTGAAATTCTTGGAATATCTTGCTTGCTCTTAGGGAACAATGATTTGCAATGGTGTCCTAATTTGTTGAATTGACACTTGATCTTTCATGGCCTTACATTCCAATAGGTAGGCTGAGGAAGAGATGTCAAGGCTACCTGTCCAGCCAATAACCTAACACTTATTTTGAAACTTCATCTATGCCTATTATAAGTGCCACTTCCTCATATTATATCTTAGTACTATTGCAACAAGATTTTGGCACAATTGGCTTATCTTCTTCTATGTGGACTAACTAATTTGGTGACTTTAGAGGAGTCAAGTCCTTTTATTATGTGCCACTTTTATCGATGTCATAGTTGAGATCACCTAATCCCTCATTGTTTGCATTAATCCCACAACATACGTCTTACACCTTTACGTCATTCTCTGACCTACTTTTTGATCCATCGCTTAATGCTACCTACAGTAATCAATACTTTAAGGCTAGGGGATCACTGCAATAAGAGTTTGTGATGCCACATAAGTCGATTCCTTCAATTCAATCCCTAAACTTAGATTTAAATCCTCCTCCAGCTATCAATATTAACAATTCACTTCAAGAAGAGCAACAACAATAACAATTGGAGCAATAACAACCATAACATGTAAAAAGAAGACTTCATTATATCACTAAGAGTTACAATGAATATTTTTTTTATTTTTAGAGTTGATGTAATACTACCAGATATGATATAATTTTTTAGTTTATTATCATATTTCATTTTATATATTTTACTTAATTTTGATTTTAATTTATATATAATGACAAAAAATTGCACTAAAACAAAATTATTATTTAATAACACTTGTAAACTTGTATCTAAAAAAATTATACCACAAAAATTACTTTATTTTATTTTTTAAAGAATAATGTAGCAATTTAAATTTATGAATCTAAGTTGTTAATGGTACCTTGAACTTAGATTCATAGAATCCAAGCTAAAGGTGAAGTACAACCAAAATTGGCTATTTTATAAGTTTTTCTTGAAATGCTTTTTACCTAGTAGAATTTGATTCCTTTATTCTTTTTAAACTTAGGGATCAACTACCCCACTTAAAGCTTTATAGTTAATACAAAACCTTTACATTCCATCCTTCTTCTTTCTTCTTGACAAGTAAAATAAGTGAGGAAAAAAAGACAATGACTTTCTCTGATTATCCATGCTTGTAGCATTTCATGCACTAGCCTCTCAATCTCCCCTTTTTGGTAGCAAGGATACTTGTAGGGCCTTACATTAACTAGTTTTCTATGTTTATTTTGTGGTCAGTGTCTTTAAGAAAGGATGAGTTACTTGCCTCTTGAAAAACTTTGGAGTATTTTTTCATGAGAACATCAATTTCCTCATTGGGGTAATTCAACTTTTGTCTACAACTATAATTGATAAAAGAATGCTATAGAGTTAGCAATTAATAATTTCTTAAAAGTTCTATAGCTAAATGGCTTAGGTGTATCAAATTGTTCCCTGTCCATTGCACCTTCTTGCCATCCATCTCAAAATCCATGGTCAAATCCTTAAAGTTGAGAGCAATTGGTTTAAACTCCTTAAGCCCTTACACTCCTAAAGCCAGCTCAGTACTTTTTATAGGCAATGTATGAAAATCAGTGGCAAATTGGTGATCTTGGAACTTTAATGACACTTTTTGGGATTTAAAATTATAAATTAATTTCTATCCACTTCTTGTTCCTACTTTAAATTCATTGGTTTTAGCATAGTATAGATTCAACTTTCTTGCTATAGTGAGCTAAATGAAGTTATGGATACTTCTAGTGTCAATTAATATTTGTAATTATGTGTTTTCACATTGCCCTTTTAACCTAATAATTTTTGGACAAAATTAACCAGCCAAGGCATTTAAGCTTATCTCTGGTTCCATTTACTTTACACTAGTGTCTTATCCTTTTTCTTCTTTTTTTTTCTATTGGAACAATGTCTAATTCTAGCATCACATCCTCCAAGTCCTTTTTATCCACTAGCAAGTAATAATCTCCCTCGCACTTGGACTATATTTTTCATCACAGTAATAGCATAACCTCTTTTCTTTTTCATCTCTTAATTTAGTAGGGCTAAGTTTCTTAATAAACATGTTGGAGGACCCTATTGATGAGACCATGCAACTAGTTGGGTTGGTGATTTGGGTTGTAACGGTTTGTCTCTAAGTCTGTATTTGCGAAGGGAACTTGGTGACAAATTGCGGGGATAAGCACCAGTTGGAATAAGTTAGTTTCTATTTGTTAGTTGTAATTTTGGCATGTGAGGTCTTAAAGTTGTTTTGGATAGTGCTATGCTTCTACTCATGGAGTCTGGCGACTTCTTGAAAATAAAATTTAGGTTGTGCTAACAGTAATTCACATTTTAAATGATCTTGTAACCCATCATTACAAAAATTAATGAGTATAATATTTTTTTATAGTATGAGTTTGTTTGAGCTCCATGAAGGCTACCTTTAGGTTATCATATAAAGTAGCTCCAAACCTTAGCCAAAGAGCATTTAAAAATTCATTCAAAGAATGGAGCATTTGATTCTTAACCACCCATTTATATTAGGCAGAAGTAGGGTTGAAAAAATAGAGATAAGCTATCTTGATCCTTCAATCCAATAGAGTCTTATGAACTTAAAAAAGCTCTTGAATTTTGAAAATCTAACCCTCAACATCTGTTCCATCAAAATGGGGTCTTTTTATCTTAAACGCTTTGGAGACTTACCAATATGGATCACATTGATTTGAATTTTCCCTTTTCTATTTCCTTGTGCTAACCTATTCCTTCCAGCCATGGGTATTATACATCTCACCATTTCTAATAGGTTTTGCAAAGACTTTTTGCACTCACGCATTGATTCCTTTGAAGTCTGTTAACCCTTCTTAGCTTAAGTGTTTCCTCATGAGTTTCCCAAAGAGCCTCCTTCATCTTAGCTTATTGAGTATTGTCAACCATAGTGCTAAAATCCTTATAATGAAAGCACCAAAATGATACAACCCAAACAATGTAACACTAGCAAAATAAAAATAATAACAGAACATAAGTTATTTTTTGGGATTTTCTAGTAAACTTTCTATATCAAAAACTTTGATACGAAGAATTGTGAATTAAAATGCCAAGAAGCTTTCTTGTTTCAAGAGAAGAAAAGAAAACTCCTTATTACTTAGCAGCTACACAAAACATAACATGCACTTCTACTAGTTCACCTACCTTAAAAAGAGCAACACTCACATTAACTAAAAGAAAAAACAATAAGAAAAAAATATTATCAGTATAATGATAATTGCAATCATTACAATTATTAGCCGTGTACTTGACATTTCAGGCTATTATGGATTAATCATGGATTCAAATCCTTTCTCTTAAAATTTTATTTTCAAAAAATTCTTAAAATTAAAAAAAAATATTTGGATAGTCGAAATTAATCTGAATGACATAGATTTTTCATTACATGAGGCACTATAGTGGATCCATTTTCATTAATCATAGGTCTAAAGAGCAAGCTTTTTGTTTCATTTACTCTCCTTTCTTGTGCTTTGAAGTTTGTCATAACTTCAAGCATAGCATTTGGCTCTAATTACCTCATTACCTCATTGGATCTTAACTCTTCATTTGTGATTGGCCAAAGCCCATGTTGGAATGTATCGATGGTTGAGCAAAAACAAAAACAAACTTATCGTTTAGGTGGTAAGATTTTTAAGTAAAATATTTTGGTTTCAAACTAGAAGATGATCAAAGAGTTAGGAGTTACATGAATATAAATAGTCTAAATTTTGCATTAATATTCCTTATACTTTAATATAAGTACTTACAAACATTAAATAACAACTAATTATTGTAAGAAATAATAAATATTAAATAATACACAAGCATTATGTCATCTAAAATGGAGGATGGGTAGTCATTTTTGTCCAAGCTTCTCCCACGTCTAATAAAAAATCATGAACCAAAAATAAGATCATGGAAATTGAATAACTTTGTTTTTACTATGTGTTTATTTTTTTTCCTCTATTTGAAAGGTAAGTAACTCTTTCTCTTTTGAAATATATTTAAATTATACAATTCTCTCTTTTATTTTAAAAATATAGACTCCTTTCTTTTGAAATAAAAAATATATTATGCTTAATACCTTTATAACAAGAAGATAATTTATGATTATTTATTTTCATCAATATAATAAATGTTAAAACATTGAATTTCACCAATATGAAATTAATTAATTTTTTAAATTTAAAAAATTGTAAAACTATTTGATAAAAATAAAATATTGGAAAAAGAATAATTTAAAAAATATAATTTAATTTTAAGATTAACATTTATATTAAATATATGATATCAAACATGAACATTGTCATCAATTTAACAAAACTTTAAAATAAATTAAATTTATGGATTTTAAAAAAAAGTAATATTAAAATAAAATTTTCGAAAATTATTTTTCAATAATTCATATTTTTAATAAAACATTAATATTATTTTCGGAGATAATTTGATGATATTTTGGTTTCGTGCTCTTACAATTCTTACTACTTTTGCCCTGCATTGTTCTCCCGATCGCATCCAGGTCCTCGACCCTTTTATCAAACTGCAAATAGCAGGTCGCAAAGGATTCTGCTGTTTAGCCTCTTTCCAATATCGCGGAGTTGCATCCTAGATATCATACATTACCATCTCAAGAATGCCTTCAAACTCTAACTGCGTATATCCACGTAAAAAGTAGAAACCAAAAGCCGGCAGGAAGGCCCTGAATCAAAACCTTACCCATCGCTTCCCCACCATTTTTCTTATTTTTTTTCTGTATGATTTGATGGGAAAGTCACTTCAATCTGCGGCTAGGCTCCAGGAGTTATCGAGGATTGTCTCATCCGCCAAAGCCCATAAGCCCAACCAAACACACCCCAGATTGCCGAACCGTGTTGCGACGCCAGCGGCTGCGAAATCTCAGACATCGCAGCTGAAGCTGGAACGCTCCGAAGTGGAGCGGAATCGGATACCCCTCGCCCACGTGGTCGCCGATTGCGCCAAACGGTGGTTCCAGGACACTCTCAAGGAGGCTAAGGCCGGCGACAGCAATATGCAGGTCCTGGTGGGCCAAATGTACAACACTGGCTACGGTGTTCCAAGAGACCCTCAAAAGGTCAAATCTTTTTAATTCTTCATACCATTATGCTTTTTTGGTTTGTCTATGATCTAAATCCTCAGAAACGAAACTGAGATAATATGGAGCCAAGTTTTGTGGTTTTCTTTTTACACTGTAGCTAAGAGGATTCCTTTTGTCAGATTACTTTGTTTTTGAAAAGAATGCTTGAATCAAATTGCCAGTTTAAAGTTTTAAAATCGTTCAATAGATTTGGGCAATCAAATAGGGACATTATAAGGTTTCTGGGTCGCTTGCTCATATAGCAATGAAGTCCCGCGGCTACGGGTATGTTCTGTGCTATTGAACTTCTGGCAACTAAATATGTTGTTATAAACTTGTTCTGAAGGGACATGCTTGGATTAGCAAAGCATCAAGAAGTCGAAATTCAGTATGGAAAGCAAGTGAAAAACATCCAGGTAATCTCTCTCTCCTTTGTTGGATGGATGAATTTTGGCTTCACATGTTGTTGTCACTGTTTTCTTTCCGTTTAGGTTATAGAGCAAGTGACTCAGATTCAGATGAAATGGAGAACAAGGCTAGATAAAGTGAATTTATTTTCCTCCACAGTTTGTAAGTACAGGGCTAGTAATTAGCGTGTATGAATTTCCAACTATCAACTGTTTTTTTTTTTTTTAATTTTAAATCAAATTAGCTTTCTGGTACAGTATTGGATATCTTGTTTTCACTATCACCAGTGCTTGTTAATTATAATCTCCACATCATGTTTAAAATCTTGTTTACATTGTTGTTCTTCATAGTGCTGTCTACTATGTTTTTAAAGGAAGTTGTGGTGGGGTTTATTTTAATTAGGGTGTTATGTTAACCTAAAGCATCAAATTGATTCTTTACTTGCTAGTTTACTTATCCCTGGAAGAGTATTGTTTTTCTTTTGCTTCACTTAAAACATCAAATTGATGCGTAGTTTTCAGAGCTTTAAGCTAATGTGCATCCTGCTTCTAAAACTCAGAGCAGCTCTTGCATTATGTCTCTCTGATCTTTGCAAAAATGTTATTTATTGACTCTGGAGCTAACCAGAATTTGTTATGTACATTGCTTGCATGACAGATGCAGTTGCTTCTGTACTCTTAAATTGTATAACTTTTGGAAGTCAATTTTTGTGGTTATTTCATTTGTCTTGAATTAAGACGCAAGACACCCAAAATAGATGTCAAGTGCCTATTCCCCTGCCAGTTTCCCTCAGTCTTGCCCGCATGACAACTTCAGTTTGATTTGTGGAACGCTGTTAGAAAGGCAGTGTTGCATTCAGATCTAAGTAGAAAGAATGCAATACTTTCTGAGAAATATCAACTTGACCTTTTGATCATGTATATATTAACATCTTCAGCAGAAATGAGGATAAACAGAGCCCTGGCATTCAGATCTAAGTTTGTTTCTCTTTTTCCTTTCTGTCTGTGTTTCGTTGTCATTGTCTTCTCTACTTGTAGCCTTAACAAACTTAAGGTAGTTTCTATCTGCTTCTTGTGTTCAAAGAATTCCTAAAATGTCTTTATTACATTCCAATATTTATTAAATGATGCAAAAATGTATATGGTTATTGAAGTGATCATAAAAATTTCAAACAATATATTTGGTTACCATTCTTGGGCAAAGTTTTCAAACGAGATCAGAATAAACATTTTAGTTTAATGCTTGTAATATGTGAGTGCTTTTGTGAGGCATTCAACTTTTGTAATGATATTACATGGTTGTAAGACTTATCAAACTGAGTAAATTGCTTGGTAAGTACCTAAGAAGCCTGGATACTAATACAGACAAGAGGCAAGACATGATAAAAGTTGAAGTGTTCATGTGTAATTTGAAGAGTTGCATTGAGTTTGATACAAGTGTTTGACACATTTGAAGTGTCTCTGCTTCTTAGATGTTTACAACTAGAATGATATAGGAGTAAACTGTCTGATAGAATGAGAATTATGCTAGCTGAAGAATGTGCTGCCATAAATAAGTACAAACTGGAATGATTATTAATGCTAGTTACCCAACCATTTTTCCTACATAACAGCTTGTTTAAAGTTGAAAATTTACTATTAGCACTACCCTATGGAAAATAAAAGCTTGTTAGGTCTGAGGTTAGGTTACAAAAACAGAACTTTTGCATATTATCATCGTAATTCCACTGGTTAGGACCTGCAAAAGAGAATCTGGGGGGAATTTAGGTTGTGATGGGCTTTACTTTGATTGTTGTCTTATTGCAGGCTATTGATGCTCAGCTCTAGGCTGCAATCTTTTGATGTGCTTGCTTCTTGCATAGCCAAAATCAATTTGGAACCAAGGTTTCTTTTTGTTTTGTGTATTTTTTCCTGATACAAGATTCTTCATTTTTTGCAGTGACTTGTTGGCCTTTGACCTTCGCACGCTGTTATGTTTCTATGATATACGGCAAGATTTTGTATTTTATTCCTCTTCAATTCTGTGTTTCAAAATATTATGTATTTTTACTCCCAGTCTCCTATATTGTCACTGCAATGTAACTGTATCTTTAGCTGCCTCTTTAAGTTCATCTTAATTTCTGAGGGTTCTGCATTGATGAGCCAGTTACTACCATGATGGATAAAAAGATTTTGATTTTTTTTTTTTAATTTGAGGATTTGCTTTGCATGTTGAAGATTTGAAGGATGTTAGTTGTATTCACTACATTTTGCGGCAGAAAAAGTACAGATCAAGTTGCCAAAGCACTTTGTGTAGATTTATGACAGATCAATTTTTTTTATTGCTGGATGATTGGTATCTATTTTTGCTATAAAAATTGACGTTAAACTAACAATTGAGGCAAGGAGAATTAAAGTTTTACACCAAACTTGCAGCAATGGCCTTACAGAAATCCCAGGGGGTTCCCATGCATGAATTTCATCAATCTGAGCCTCTGGCGGATGAGAATTGACAAAGGGCGGAGCTTTAAGTTTTAGGAGGAGAAAGCCTGTCCATCTCATTGTCTCGATAACTGAGTTTTTCTAGCTTTGTGGTGAATACTAATGAATGAATATGAAAAGTTCTGAACAGAGATATGCAGTTTTAGATAAAAGGTTTGACATGATAAGAAAAGATGCTTGTGGGAGAAAGAAGCTTCAACTTTGTTCATTGTGCCACAAGGGTATCCCTTTAACCCATAATTGGCCTTCCCTTCCTCATTTCTGCTCACTTTCTGGGGCTCGAGCTTTATTTTCTTAAGAGCTCAAGTTCTCAGTCCCCATGGATTTGCGTTGTACTATGCAGGCTTTATTTACCGGGGCTCGAATAAATAATTGTATTAAGCAGGCTGTGGAATTCTCATAGAGTAGGCAGTAATCTATTTGTAGACCTTTATGTCTACCGTCGTAGTTTTGTATATTTGTAGGGGTTTTTTCTGCCTCAGTTTTGTAGTTCATGAGCTTTATCTGCATATTATCGATACTGATGATTTTTGCTAGCAAAACTTTCTTTTCCAAGAGAGGGGTTGGGAAAGCATTAAAGGATATGGGGCTTGATTGGTAGTATGGTTCAGGAGTGGGGTGAGGCCACCCCATTTTTCGAAACCTTAAATAATTTGAGTCTGCATTCTTTGTTGTGGTACAGTGACAGCAAAGAGTGTTGTGTCCTCCAAACATGGTTTATCCCCTTGTGTGTGGGTGTGTGTGTGTTTTTTTTCCCCCTTGAAAGTTGAAACATCTCTGCTGGAGCAAAGGATTATCTCGATAATTTTTGGGATGTGTAGGGTTATTTATAATGTATAAATTTTTCAATCACTATACTTTTTTTTTAATTTTCATTTTAAATTATATGATAATAATATTAAAAATTTACGTCTCAAATTAATTTCATTTAAAATCTAACAATAAGTTTGAGGTTACCATTCAATTTTTTATCAAACTGATCAATAATGGAATGAGTTAATTCTCTTATCTCACTTCACACTATCTTATTTTATTAATGGTCACCTCACCTTGTTATTTTCAAAGCGCTCAATCCAATGGGCATGATCAAATTCTCGTTGCAATCCTACACTCATGACTTGTTGCAATCCTACAAATGACTTGTTTGATACGTTGAATGTAAAAAGAATATTATTATAGAAGAAATGAAAAAAAACATAGTTTGAATGATAGAAGTGATTTTTGTACTCTTACATTAAAAATGTAATTAAAAAAAATGAGGTATTGTTAAGTAATAATTATAAAGATATAATAATTATTATACAAGAGTTATGTAAAAAAATTACCTTTACATAAGAATTACCAAATACTCTGCTAACTTGGTGGCAGAGTCTTTCACTAATATTTCAAAGTGTAGATTACACTAATTGATGAGATCACAATATAGATTGCAGCAATGATCTTAATTCCATCACTTTGCAACTGTAGGTGATAAAAATTCACACCATTGCACCATATCCAAACTAAATTTGGATGACATAATGTTGCATGAAACAAAAAATAACAATAACTTGATTGGCAGCAATCTCAACATCCTAGTAACAATGTAATTCCAATTTTAAACACTTGCCATTTCAACAATCTCACTGACGCCAGTTTCCCTGTGATACTCTCACCCTTCTACTACTTCTACAACAAAGCATTAATCAATGCAAGAAAAGATCTGCTATGTCTCAATCGTAAGAGTGTCAAAATCAGTCAATCCAACCCAGTTTGACAAGGGGAAAACTATATGGCAACTATAAATTCCTCCAAAGGTAAAGCATTTTATATGGAGAATTTGTAGTGGCTCATTACCAATTAAAGCTAACCAATGGAAAAGGAGGAAGTGTAGTACCTGTCCCATTAGTCTATATTGTGTGGCTAAGTTGGAGTCCATGAAACATCTTTTTATTATGCGAATGGATCAAAAAAGTTAGTTTGTCCGCTCTCCCTCAAATGTGATCAATATAGAAATTTTAGAATTGAAGTTTGGTTATATGAAATGTTGTTCAATTTGAGATTATAAGAGTTCGACAAAGTTGAAATTGCTATGATCTTTTGGTATATCTATAAAGCTAGATGTGCATGGGTGTTCGACAATATTCTTTTTTGATCCAATTGCTATTATGCATTATGCTAGAATGGCACTTCATAAATTTTGGTTTATAACTAAATGGTTGGTGTCTGTTGATAGTTTGCATGTTAACTCTATTGAATCATTTGATGAATGTTGGCGCCCCACTTTGAGAGATTATTTCAAAATCAATGTTGATGATAGCTTTAGAGTTAATTCTAGAAGGGCTGGCATTAGGGTTGTTGTCACAGATAGCTGTGGTGATTTAATGGAATTTATTGCTGCTTTTTGTGTTGTTATTTCTCCTTTTATGGCTGAGGCTCTAGCTCTCTTAAAAAGGGTCCAAATGACATTGGTTTTGAATTTAAAATAGGTTAAATTTGAATCTAATTATAAAGAGCTTACAAATACTTTCAATCAATTCTAATTATGTTTGCCGATATTGTAAGTGTCTGCAAATAGTGAAAGATATTATCCACCTGGGTAAGAATTTTTTTCCTACTCTTTTTCTTTAATACCTAGATCTATCAATCAAACATACTAAACATTCTGATTGAATGAGCCTGTTAAGATAAGACCATGTAACTTTGTTCCCTTTTGTTTTTGTACTTTTGTTGTTTAGAATAAATTATCTGTCAGCCCCAAAAAGAAACCAGGGCCATGTCAGAGAAAGATTGCGTTGGCTGGCCAAAACTAATATGCAGGGCCGAAAATATTGGCCCAACCCTGCCTTACAAGGGCTGTGGGTTGGGCTAGGCTAGTCTATATTCTCCTTTTTTGTTTCTGTAAAAAGTAAAAAATAGGCTACAATTCTTCTTTTCCCGATTTTTATGAACGTGATGACCCTTTTTTGGTGTTATGTGTTATGTTAGCTGGGCCATTAGATTTGTATCAAAATCCAATGTTTGGTATCTTAATGTTTGGTCAGTGTCTGTATCCCATCGCTCAGGCTGTAAAAGCTGCGCTATATCCCAAGTCCAAATGGATAAGCCTCTCTCGTTCCCCATAAGTCAAACATCATCATCGTCTCCTTGTGTGACCATGAAGATTGGAATCGTTGGATTTGGCCCCTTCGCGCAATTTCTGGCGAAGACAATGATCAGACAAGGCCACCCTCTTCGGGCAATTTCTCGCTCTGATTACTCCCAACTCTGCTCCCGATTGGGGATCCAATTCTTTAGGTATAACTAAATTCATTCAATCATATTACCCGACGAAGCAGATCCCAGAACCATTTTCTGTTGAATGCAGGGATGTAACTGCATTCCTTGACGCCGACAACGACGTTGTACTCATCAGCACATCCATTCTATCTCTATCCGAGGTTGTCAGGTCTATGCCACTTGATCGTCTGAAGAGGCCAATACTCTTTGTTGATGTACTTTCAGTGAAAGAGCACCCAAGACAAATTCTATTACAAGTATCAGATTTTTGCTACCACACAGTGCTTGCTTCGTATGATTGATTTAATTTCATTTCTTTAATGTATTTGTGTAATTTTGTTTTTGAGGTTTTGCCGGAGGAATCAGATATACTCTGCACGCATCCAATGTTTGGACCAGATAGTGGGAAGGATGGATGGAGAGATCTAAATTTCATGTATGAAAAAGTTCGAGTCAGAGATGAAGCTACCTGCTCTAATTTCCTCCAAATTTTTGCAAGTGAGGTAGGCTAATAGCTTGTAGTCATTTATGAATGTCTCACCAGTATCCAAGGTGATTATATATTTTACAATGTTTTGTGTTATACAGGGTTGCAGAATGCTTGAAATGTCCTGCGAGGAACATGATAAATTAGCTGCGAAGAGCCAATTCATCACACACACGATAGCCTGGTATGGAGCTTCCAACACATTTAATCAACCATGAACAAGTGGCATAAAATGCTCACTAGATGCATCTTTTGATTTCTTGCTGATTAGGACATTGGGAGAAATGGATATCAAGTCCACACCTATCGACACGAAGAGTTTTCAGACACTTGTTCAATTGGTATACCGTATATATGCCCAATCATTTCCTTCCCCAGTGCTCAAACAGAATTTTTCCTTCCTTTATTTTGTCCACATTTAGCCATAATACTAATCATTAAAAATTACTCATTCAATCAGGTCTCTCATATTTTTTATTTAAATTTTGCTGACTGTGTTATTAGAAAATTATGAAATATCTTAATTTTTTTTTTTCAATTCTGGTTTGTTTATATATGGTGTGGAGAAAGGATTTTGTAATTCTATATACCCTAGTAAACGATGTTTTACTTATTTAAGGATTAACGAGTTATGTAAATCTTAATGTGCTAACTAGATCAACTAACGATGACAAAATTTAGATAATAACCGTCAGACACTAAAGGAAAGATTAAATTGCAACTAGTTATATCTAAGATTAACTCGCAATATGTTAGCTTTTAGGATTAACACACATTTCAAAAAATTCGAGGACTAGAATTAAATCAAGCTACAAATTCGGACACTAATTTGTTAGTCTACTCAATAGTGAAATGTATTACCTTTGCACTTAAAAATATGATTTTGTTTCAACACTTACATTTTTTAGTTCTTAAAAGTTTATCATATTGTTGCCAAAAGAATAAATTGAAACGAAATTTTATTATTGGATACTAAAGAGATGTAAAAATATATAATATATGAAATGGATCATGACATTACTCGAAGTGACGGATAATAACATAATTGCAGAAGGAGACCACCATGAGAGAGAGTCTTGACCTGTTCAGTGGACTGTTCATGCATAACAGATTTGCCCGACAAGAGGTATCGAACTGCTCGCCAATTGCTTATTTCCAAATATTTAGTTTATAAGTTTTTTTCCTTTCCTTTTTTCTTTTTTTAAATTAGAAGAAACCGAAAGAAAAAATTGTTCACTCTTTAAAATAACTAAACCAAGGAACTCAACATTGACTCACGACAAATATGCAGCTGGAAAACCTTGAACATGCCTTGCACAAAGTCAAAGAGACGCTGATTCAAAGGATGAATGAGGAGCGAGAAAAGACAGAATGTTGATGCTTAGGACTGTTGATGATTAAGCCGTATTCCTAAACTTTTTTTTTTTCCCGTTTCCACCCTTCCAATGCCATATAAATTGATCTTATTTCCGTTTTCTTGTTGTAAATCAAACTTTGCATAATAAGGCTGAACAAAACGACTACAGCATTTATAAAATCACCTACTAATGGAAGCAGCTTTTGAAATAAACATGAAAAGAAAAAACCTATTTGGTTGTGTCTATCATATTATACGAGGTTTTTAAAGGACTATAATGATTATATTTAGATACAATTCTTTATATCTTTTTTATTAAATTTTTAATAAATTTATAACCTGTGGAAAAAATTCTTTAAAAAAATCTGATTATATGATGCTGAATTGTAATAACAATATATTTGTCATAGTAGTATTGTAAGATTTTACACTTATCATATTTTAATTGAAAAATCAAATAGCAAAAATATAAAAAATTATATATAAGTTTTATCCTTAAAGGAATAATGATGCAAACTACTGAAAACGTTGCAGGGTATTTTCACCTCATTTACTTTGTATATCATCGATGCCGGCTTCTTCTGTTTCGTTGCACACAATTGCAGCATGATTAGCAGAATCTGGTGTTTGTTGGGAGGGTGATTCGGTCTTTTTAACTTGCAGTCCAGTAAACCGTGCAAGGTCAATCCATTGCTGCGGCAATTCAAGGGAAAAAGCAATGAAAAAAGAAGTAGTTTGTCTCTTATATAGATGCATGATTCACATCAAACTTGATGATAAACTGTAATATTATAGAGCATAGATTATGCACTTCTGGAAGTTTAAAGAGCACTATTGCCCAGAAGAATTCATCCACCATTCTAAAACGGCCAAAAGCTTTTCTTTTTCCCTCCAAATTCTACAGCAATTTACTCATACTAAATACTGTTCCACCAAGACAAAAATGTACTAAATCATTTTACCTTACAAAACAGACATTACTATATGAAAACTAGGATGTGAAATTGCCCCCCTCTCCCCCCCGCCACCCAAAAAAAAAAGATATTTCAAAATTAATGATTGAATGTTCAATATGCAAGCGAATGCATTTAAGCATATCATAAAAAGTAAAATAAATAATATTAGACTGACCTGAGTTCCCCAGTAAGAATTGATTGTCCGAGCAACAAAAGATATCATATTTACAAGAAATGTTTGGGATGAAAACTGTTCTGAAAGCCGGTGCTCCACAACTCCAGCAATGATCTGCATAACAATTTGTTGTAATTTCAGTATCCAACAATGAAAGACAATCATAGACCTTAATTTCCTCCAATGACAATAAACAAAAAAGAAATAGCCTAGCCAGGTAGCTGCAATTTCAATCAGAAAGAAAATATTTTCAAGTAATTATCCAGCAGAGCAAGAAGTACGAAGGTGGAGAAAAATACAAAATTAGAAATATAGTAATCTTTGAGTTAACATGTCTTTCACCAGAATTTTTTAATAGTCTTCATTAAAAGAACCTGGGTGCAAGTTGCAAGGAGGTAGTAACCCCATATTTCCAAGTTTGGCGACCAACGATAGGTCTCTTTTCATTTTAAATAAATTTAAGAAAAAATATTTTTTAAAAAATACTTATGAATAGGTATTTTACAATTCTTAACGCACAGCACAACACACCAAAAACTTCAAAGTCTTCTCCATTAACCTGTCTTCAATAAATCATATATCGGGAAAAAACAGGGCTTCGCCCATATTAATAAAGCATAAACCAATAACATGACAATATAGGATGGCATTTGCTACAAAAGAGTAGGTCCCATCTTCCTTGAACTCTTGTGTAACACATTAGCTACGGCCAAAATATTAAATTTAGACAAGTTCAGAACTGGGCTATCACTCTCTATACCTGATAACGAAGATTTGCAGATATTCCGAGAAAACATCCATAAACGACTGCTGTTTTGAAAATCGGTGATCTTATAATCCGTTGATTAGAAATAACTGCCGGATTAAAGAATCTACGAATCACAAACAATGCATTTGATGAAGCCACAGCTCCTATACTTGAGATAAATCCAACACTAGCAAGTTTTAAACCACCAAATAGAACAGATGCAACTCTGTGATTGAGATTCCAGTTTGTTCCTACAGGACTCTTTTGAAAAGCATTGTCTGGGATGGAGCCCAGAAGATCTCTCAAAGCATCAATGTTGTCAGGTGCATTCATCTCATCGGCATATGAAAGGAATGACAAAGTTGGGGCAGGAAGCCACACTGTAAAGAAATCAACAACTGATCCTCTGACTGTGTCTGTAATAACATAGTCAAGCTCTTCCAAAAAATTTTCCTTCCGCTTTTCATACTGTGCTAATAGTGTTGTTGTTATTGATATAGCTTCCTCTATGGCTAATCTATGCAGGAATTTGGGATCCGCCAACAATCGTTCCCTAAATCCCTGCATCAAGGACAGCCAGACAAAGAGGTAGGAATATGAGCAAATCAAAATGATAAAATACTCTGATTAAAATAAAAATATTCATATTTCAAATTTAGGAATACCTGGAATCTGTGAGTGAGTTCTGAAATGAGTGGATACTGCTCTAGATCAAAAAAGTTTTGTAACACCTCAGGTGATACCAAACCAAGATCAATTCCCTTTTGAAGATCCTGAAAATAAATGGCAAATTTACTAATTATCTGCATAGGATAATGCCACAGCCAATATTATTATACACTATCCTGTCCAAACATGACCATACAAAGGTGAAAACAGGTGCAGGAAGAAAAAGGACCAAAAACCACCCCGACTATCTGATGATAAAAACACAACCAATTTACACTTGGTGCCACTGCTGATTACTCATTTATACTCCCTAATCCAAATTATAGAACAGAAGTTTCTAGAAATATTAGCAATAAGGATTTTCTAGTCACAACTTTATCCATCACAAAGTTTTTAAGGGCTAAAGGGGACGTGCAGGAAGAAAAAGGGTAGGTCAAAAAAATTAAAACATGAAATAACTTGAATAGCTAACCTGTGGGAGGGCATCTCTCCTCCGACCAGCAGCATTCATAACCCGTGCAACCTCAGCACGATCAAAGCAATTTCTACTACATGGTCTGGCAGCAGAATACCACAAGAAATCAGCAATGGGAACTTCTCCCTCTCTACGAATGAGTTGCCTTTCAGGATCAAGTAATATAATGACTTGATTTTTCTTCTGCATTTTTCTTGAAATTCTTGCTGGCACTCCAGTTCCTCTAGATCCATATGTAACATGGCTTGCACCAGTCACAACTACTAACATACCACTAGCTCCGCCCTCCTGCACATTTTGTGAGATGATGCGGGACATAGTGTAATCCTCAACTACTCTTGCCTGTGTAGATAGATAAGAGCTTGGGCCAAAAGGAACAGATGGATTTGGATTAGTCATATCCATTGGTGACCTACGTGAGATAGAAGTAGAGCCTGATATGAAGCCTGAACCAGCTGGAGGAGCATATATTCTACGATCAGTCTCTGAAAGCCCACGAATTCCTTCTGCTTGGACAGTCCTTAAGACCTGTTGATATCAAGACAGTTACCATGTCATCAACAGTTGTTGTACTAGTTAACACATATAATGAGCACTTAACTAGTCAAATTTTATTTTATTTTAGACAGATATTCAATATATCAAAGCAGATGACCATGACTAGATGGTGACTCTCAATTATCATCCTGACAAATTTTGAATCAGAGGATAACTTAAAAATATCTGATTGGGGAACTTTAATGACTGTGAATTCATTTCCAATTCATAATTGTATTTTCCTATTTGATTCAAAATTTAAATTATTTAGTTCACATATTACGTGTCCTATTTGATGCACCAAACATTTGCAATTATTATAAGTTCAATTTGACATGTGAAAGTTCCTATGATGTCTTTCTACTTCCTGCCTCTTCCTTTCTCCTTTCTCCTAAACCTTCTATTTCATCTACATCAATTTGTATGAGAGCAAAGGTCTACATCAAAAGCTTTTGTCATTCAGAACTCTGCTGCCATCTAATGTTGGGGCATCAGGATAGAAAAGAAATACAAGGTAATAGCATAATGCACGTATAGAAAGCCATTGGCCGATTGCAAGTAGTGAAGTGTATGTTGTTATCATCCCCTACAGCTTGAGGCCAAACAATAAATGATTCTCTTAACCAGATAAATATGTCAACGTTGATATATTTTCACTAGCTTCAAATTTACCCTCCACCACACATATCAGAGCCAAAAGGAACAAATTAACGATTTGCATTAGTTTTGATCAAAATTGAAGTATACCTTTAGTGGGGTACCACAAGCAATGAGACGAATTTCATTATCACGACAGTAGTTAAGAAGGGGTTCATACTCCTGCCACCGTTGAGGTGGCCAATGTAATGCATATGACTTTAAGGTTTCTCCATCTATCCTGCCATGAAACATAGGGTATAATCAATATAGAATTGTGAGAAACATTATGACTTAGATAAATGAGAGATTGACCAGTAATGAAGACAAAAAAGTAGGGAGCGAGGGGGCAAAAGAGACAGAGATTGGTCACTATATATTTTTAAAAAACTAAGATTAGAAGCAACGCACTTGAAAGAAATAGACTGTGCCAGTAGTATATAATATATCTATAGATTAAAATTTCTGTTCACATAGAATGGACACAGAAACTTCACTTATTACAATTAAAATATTAGTTCCCAAATACATGACTTTCTGCTCACTTAAAATAAGCACCGCAAACAGCAGTACTTCACCATTTTCACGTCCCATGCATTACAGCTCTTTAGACATGTAACTCATTGTACATGGAAACATGTAAGGAGGGCTACACTTTGAATCATATCGCTTGAAGACTCGACTTCAAGCCTGCAAGCAAGTACAACAGAATAATACCTTCAGTTTTCTTGTTCCTATTTTGACATACATAAAATGATGCCGTAACTTCCTCCACTTCTCAAGTTGATAGCTAAAATCATGGGAAGATTAACTATCTATTGTCTTGCCATGAGAATATGATTTGAAATTAGACATAAGGTGGCAAAATAGATTGATATAAGAGTGTAAGAGATTAAGACAGCAAATTGGTGAACTTTCTAAACTAAGTCTCGTGTATCCAAATGCCAAAAATGATAAGATGAAGCTAATATGACACCAGCCAACTTTTTTTCAATCTGAATATGAACTAAATTCCACAAGTAGATTATAAGCCTCCAATTTTTCAGCTAACATGGAAAATCTGAATATTAACTAAATTCCACAAGTACTCTTCAGCTAACATGGAAAACCACTACATGACAAATGGACAAGTATAATCCTATATTAGTAAAATAAACTCTCTTCCTTTTTAAAGTCAAACGCATACTTTTTATCCATATATTGATTGAGCTGCTCCTGTAGATTAGATGGAAATGTTTCAAGAGCCAAAGATAATCGCTTTTCGCTCTCTATACATCGTTTGTGCAAATTCTTCACTATTTCGAGCTCCAATTCCTTATCGTCTCGAACTGGAACCTGTTCCGCTTCCCCCATATACACTACTCGAGCATTCATCAACTTCTCCCACACTTTCCATTTATCTTTCCCTATTGCCAACGGCTCTCCGATAACCGTCGCATCGTAAATCCTCGACGTTATTACATCCTCCTCCGTCTGTTCCTCAGGCTTAGAAGCCGGCAAATCCACTGCTAATTTCACCTCCGTCGGCGACGGCGTCACAGCAACCGGCCCTTTATCCTCAGCCCTCGTTGCCGCCGAGAGCAAAAATGACGCGCCCATGGCCAGAAATGGCGCGGCCAACACTTGTCTCCTAGTGCTCCCAGCTTCATCCGATGATTCGAAATTTTCAGTTAAATTTTCTCTTTTGCTACTACGGTCCGACGGGTCAGATTTACTAGCCTTGATGCGAGGGGGGCGGGCGGATAAACTGATCATACGGCGGCGTTTCGTGGTCCAAAATCTCCGAGAAACATCGTTTCCGGCGTCGAATAGCGGCGGAAGAAGATTCTCCGATGGACCATAAGAGGCCCTGCCCCGCCGAAAAGCGGTTATACGTGGCGGTCCACTGCCACAGGCAGCGTGAGTTTGGGGCCTCATGGACCTTCGCAGGCTTAACTTCGTCCTTTCACCTGTCAGTGCCACATTGGTATGAAACAGGAGGAGTCGGTCGTTGATTTCAGCCTTGGGAGGTTTGTATCATATTGGCACCACAAAATTCAGGTGTAAATCAGAGAGACACAAAAACAGAATAACATTTTTTGTGCTGAATAAATTTGGATAAGCCTAGGTCACAAGTTTTTCTTGATAAATCTTAGAAAAATCTTTCAACTTGAATTGTAGTTGGTCTTTTCAAAATTATTTCATATAATCCTATTTAATTGTGAAAATCACTAGTCTTTTGGTTTAAAAAGTTGATAATAAAATTTTATAATTAAACAAATAAATTCCACCAATAAAAGTTAATGAAGCAATTTTTTATACTTTTTAGCTTTTATTAATTTCTTTAATTTCCAAAATTAAATAAATAATAAGAAATTTAAAACAATTAAATACTTGAGAAAAAATTAAAATATTTTTCATGATTTACTTATTTTATGTGGTTGGCCACAATAAAATATATGCGGAATAATGTTATCTTAATTTCTCTGCCAACTAATTTTCAGAAGTCTCATATTTGGACGTGAATGTGAACCTTGTCCGCTCCATAGGTAGTACCTTCTGATATATATCTTCCCATTTGGAATTTTTTTATAACGTGCTTTGGAATTTACTTCTTAGATAAACTATCCTAGTCAGGTGTGAGTCAGGCTTGAACAAGACACTTTACAGGGCAGAAGGGGAACTGCGCAGTTACCGTAACAAGTTTTCGTTTTTCATTTTTTTGAATTTAAAGATAAATATAGAATATAATAATTATAATTATAAAGATATAAATTTTAACTGTAAAAAAAATTATACTTTAAAATTTTTAATTGTATTGTATAATTAAAATTTTCAAAATATAATTTTTTATAATTAAAATTTTATTTTCAAAATTATAATTTTTATCTTTCACATTTATTGTTAAATTTAAAAAATAATTAAAAAAAAGAAAGCCAAAAACTTTTTTGCATGTTCTGCCAGTTCGAACTTGTGACTTGATAAATGAAAGCAAAATGCTCTCGTCAGCAAGCCACAAACTCGAGGGGCAAAGAAAGCCGAAAACTACCCTACTGCATTTTGCAAGGTCCTTTGATTTTTGTTTTGGAGTAAATCTCCTTAAGAAATTGTTTAAGTATACGGTGTGTTATCCTATTATTATAAAAAATGTATATTAATTTACTACAATTAAACTCATTTCATCACAACATTTTTATCTGTTTTATTATTTATATAATACACCAAATATTAAATGCATATTTAATCAATTAAAATGATCACTTTTTTTAATAATTCCTAAAATTATTAATAAAAATAATCACTATTAAAGGTAAAGACATATTCACATAGTATTTAAAAAAATTAACTAAAAGACAATAATTAATAACATTTAATTTCAATAATAATATTTGGCTACATATATATATATTTAATAATTAAAAGTATTGCTACAACAGTAAAAGATTTTTTTAGAATAAATTAAATTTATTATTATTATGGGAGTCTTGCAGTCATGAAAACCCCCAATTGGTCCAACACAATGCAACCTACCTTTAAAAAGTCTAAAAATTCAAGATCATAAGTTATCAAGCTACATATAAAAAACTAACATAGCAAATTATTTAAGTTACTTTGAATAAAATAGTTATAACATGACAAATCATCTTAATCAAACAACTTCCACGGTCTTAATAAGCCATTTGACCTAATCAATATCATTAGCATATCACTGAAGAAGCCTATGAATAAAAATCCTCAACAACGACCAAAAGAGAGTCTTTGGAACCTAATCAACAAACAATAACTTCTCATATATACTAGCTTGGTAAGCCTCAGAGAAATTGTTTCTTGCCTTGTCTTGCTAATGTAATTCTTCTTCAAGTCCGTTATTCTCACGTCCTAATAAATCACCTTTATCTGTATCTCTCATTTCCCGATTCCTTCTTTGTTTGAATCTTGATTTCTCGAACCAAAACAATTATTTTTAATACAAGATAAATAACATTAAAATAAAAATTTTAAGAAATACATATTTCTTAAGTAAATAGAAAGATTCAATCTTATTTTTAAAGTGTATTGATAAAAAAATTACATACAATTCCTTATATTTTTATTATAAATTTTTTAATTAAAACATTATATATATATATATAATTTTTCAATAATAATATAATAAATATATAATCTTTATAGATAAGTGTAAAATTCTTTTATAACTCAACATCACATAATTTTTTTTAATTTTTTACATATTTTATAATTTGATTAAAAAATTTGATAACAAAAATATAAAGGACTTATTAATCTAGAAGTTACAAAATTGTAAATAGAAATTAAATTAAAAAACATATTTTTACGATAAGAATTGAAAAAATATGTGAAATTTGTGTATATAGTATATGTGAAAACATAGGAGCAATTTGTGTTTTAGTGAAAAATTATGAAAATACAAACGAAAGACATTAGAAAATTTATAGGCAACAATATAAATCATAGTAATATGTTTGCAAGAAGAATATATCTAAAATTTAGTTAAAACAAGAAAGCATTCTAAATTCACAACAGCTCCTAAAACTACCTGCAACCCGTTCAAAACTTCACCATAATAAGCTGTTGGTTCAGCTTTCTCATGGCCTTTCCATTTGCTACTATCCTTTTCTTGGGTATATGATACTGCTCTCTCATAATTCAGCCAGACAAAAATTGAATAGGTTTGTCGTGATCCCTCATAATCTGCCCACACTGCATGTAGTCTCGTTGACATATCCAAGCTATTGAAGATACCAAATCATATTAGGAATCTAGATAGAAAGGATTAGGTCACAAGCTTAGTAAGTGATGGGGCAAGGGGTTTTTAGGATGTATGCATGTACACATTCTAAGAACGCTTAAGCCCCATCCAACTAATAAGAAGCTCGAGTGTCTCATAGCTTTACCCGTTGGTAGATATATGTCAAGCTTGGTATGGCACACTACACATTGACCATCATCCACATTCTGTCTGCTATCCGCAACCTGACGGAGCACTACAAGTGATAGCAAATAAGAGAGAATAGGAAATCAGATAGAGGAATACGTCAATTTATTCATTCAAATCCCTTACAATACATTTCCTATTCATATCACATAGGAAGGGGTAGTCGTTGCCTTACATTAGGAGCTAACTATTCTCCTATTAACTGACTAAGTATTTACAATTATACCCATGTATCAATTACAACCCCCAAAAAAAGTCCTTGTCTTCAAGGAATAGGAGTAGATGGAGTAGCATTTTCTATTTAAGGTGGGAAATTGTTGCTGTAATGCAGGGAGATCCTCCCAGGTGGCACCTTCAATGTTGTTGTGTTTCCACTTAACGAGTACCTGAGCCATAGGGAGATTGCCTCTCTCGACTACCTTTCTCCTTAGTATCTCCTTTGGTTTCAGTGTAAATTGTCTTTGATCATCTACAGCTGGTAATTCCAAGCTGATAGGAAAGGAAGGACTCACATGTTTCTTTGAATCCAAGTTTAGGGTGGTAATTCCAATTCATAAGCAATCTTGCCCACTCTTTTGATAATTTTGGAAGGCCCAAAATACCATGCTGCAAGTTTATGGGGGGAAGAGTTAGTGATCAAATTCCTTCGAAAATAATGCAACTTCAAGTATACCCAATCACCAATCAAATACTCTCTATCTGTTCTCTTTTGGTTAGCTTGCTGGAGCATTTTGTTATGGGCCCAATAGAGGTGTTGCTTGAGTAATTGTATAGTAATTTCTCTGTCAATATAGCTTCTATCAACTACATCGTTTGATGAATCCCCAGTAAGGTAAGGTAAGTGTGTAAAAGGTGGGATACCATAAACAGCTTAGTAAAGGGAGCCACTTGACCCATTGTTTGGGGAAATTCCTTGTTATGCATCTCAAGCAATTCTCTAAACACTTATTAATTATCTCAATTTGTCTATCTATTTGTGGATGATAAGCTAAGAAGGAGGTAAACTTCACCCAATATAAATGAAATAATTCCTTCCAAAATTCACCGCAAAATACTAAGTCTCTATCTGTGACTACACTTTTAGGAAATCCAAGCAACTTCGCTATGTTATCCATGAATAGTTGTGCAGCCTCTATTGCTAAATATGGATGCTTTAAGGCTATAAAATGGGCTACTTTGCTCAGCCTATCAACCACAACCATTATAATTGATTTGCTGTAGGATTCAGGAAGACCTACAATAAGATCCATTGATAGCTCAGTCCATATAGCATTTGGGATAAGAAGAGGTTGTAGTAAGCCTCGAGTAGTTATATTTTCTAGTTTAAAGCATAGACATACTTCACATGCTCTAATAAAATTTCTCATTGCTCTTTCCTAACCCTTCCAATAAAAGATTGATGAAATCTGTTTGTAAGTGGTAGTCATCATCTTTGTGAAACATTTTTAGAAGTTGGAAATGAAGTTATTGGTTGGCTCCCACCACTAGCTTTTCTTTTCATTTCAACAGGTGATTTCTCCAAGTATATAGGTCTAGACAAAGGATCTTCCTACAGTTGTTGGATGAGTTTTTTGTAAATGGAATCTTCTTCCCAAGATTTCTTGATCTGGGTAGTGAGTTCTATAGCTACTGATGTTATACTTGCACAAGAAACTTTGGGAGTTGACTATTCTCACCTGGATAATCCATCTGCAGCTCTGTTTTCTTTACCCCTTCTATATACAATGTCATAACTCATACCCCATAGCTTGTAAGCCCATTGTTATTGATTCATGGATAGCCTTTTTTGTTCTAGTATGTACTTTAATAGAAGGTGGTCAATCTTAATTATAAACTTCTCACCTTGAACATAAAGCTTCCATTGTTTAACAGCAAAAATAATAGCTAACAATTCTTTTATAAGAAAATAAGTTCTGTTTAAAAGGACATAGAACCTTACTATCATATGCTATGAGGTGGCCTTGTTGGGAAAGCATTGCTCCGATACCAACACTCGAGGCCTTTTTCTCTACCAAGAATTGTTCCTTAAAGTTGGGTAATGCTAGTACTAGAGTTGATGTCATAGCTGATTTGACTGCTTGAGAAGCTGAATTAGCTTCTTAACTCCAATTAAATGCTTCATTCTTCTTTAACAGGCCAATAAAGGGCTTGCTTATGTTGTTATAGTGCTGAACAAAACACTTGTAATATCCAATAAGGCCTAAAAAAACTTCTTAAAGCTACAATAGATGTAGGTCTTGGCCAATTAATCATTACTTCTATTTTCTTTGGATTAGCTTGAATTCCTTTTGCTAAAATTAAGTGGCCTAAATGATCCACCTATATTGCTCCAAAAACATGCTTTTCTTAGCACAAAGTGTATGTTGTCTTAATGTCACTAGTGTAATTCGTAGGTACTCCACATGTGACTCCTAATATTTGCTATAAACCAAAATATTGTCAAAGAAAACCAAAATGAATTTTCTTAAAAAACGCTTAAACACTACATTCATCAAGCTTTGGTATATGACAGGAGCATTAGTGAGGCCAAAAAGTATAACCAAATTCATACAAACCTTTACGGGTATGGAAGGCCCTTTTATGGATGTCTTCATCTTTCATCCTTATTTGATAATAGCCAACTCTCAAATCTAGTTTAAAAAAGGATTATGCCCTATGTAATTCATCAAGTAACTCTTTTATTACTAGAATTGGAAATTGATTCCTTACTATCTGCTCATTTAATCTTTGGTAATCAATATAGAACCTCCATGTGTCTTTTTTTTTTCACTAGGACCATTGGTGAGGCAAAGGCACTACAACTATACCTTATCACCCCATTTTTTAACATCTCTTATAATTGCTTCTCTCTTCCAATTTTCTGAATGGGGCCATATCTATATGGTTTGGAGCTAATTAGTTGATCTCGCTTGAGATGGATCGGGTGATCATGGGAACGAGATGATGGTAATGTTTTTGGGTTCTTGAAAGACATCATCAAATTCTGCCAAGATGTCACTAATTGGGTCTGACTGCTGCACTATTAGCTGAGGTGATCCATTCCCAAACATAACCCATGCTAACACTTTTGTACTTGTAGCAAAAAGGCTTGTAATGTAGCTAGGAATTCCTTCCCTTGTAGTTGTTGACTCTAAGGGAGGTACTAGGTGCCTTAGCTCTTAAAATATGATAAAATTTGTCATTCATCACAAAAGTCATCACTTTTTCTTACAAACCAATAATATCTTTCCAATTGGGGCTAACCATTGAGCACCCAACACCATGTCATATCCCTTTAAACATATGACTAGGAAATCATCTTTGAAAATGTCATACTACAGTGACCATTCCAATTACCTACATTTCTTCATGACCTCCATTTTCTGTCCATTAGCCACTATTACGTTGATGGTATTAGCATCTTACATTTTCAATCCCAATTTCTTGGCTATAGATAGGTTCAAGAAGTTATAATTATTGCCCATATCCATTAAAATCACAATTGGCTACCGCTTGATCCTCCCTAACACCCTCATAGTTAAGTGCTATTGCTGTCCTTCAATTGCACTTAAAGAGACCGTTAAATCTGCCTTTGGAGGTTCCTCTGTACTATCACTAGCATCTTGAAATTTGTCTTGTTCATCTGCTTGTGCCACTAATATGTATACCTGAGTTTTTACATTGTGATTCCTTATGTGATGCTCTAGACACCACCAACCTAAACCCTTACTTCTCTTCTCCATTTCTTGCCTAGTAAGCTGCTTGGTCATCTTATTGCTGGATGTGATGGATGAGGTAGAAGTGGGCTTGTTTGTAGGTCTATCGTTGGAAGGTAAATTCTTGTACTGTGGGGTATTGATGTGGGAATTTGTGGTTTTAGATGGTTCTTAGTAAGATCTTGGGTAGAAGTACTAATAGTTAGCATTATACCTTCTAGTGGGTGCAGAAGCATGGTCACGGAGGGCCTTGATATTGGTTTCTTGGAGTTTAGCTAAGTACATTGTGTTGGCTAAGGTGGATGGATTGAATAGTCTAATAGCTATTTGGATGTCACTTCAAAGTCCACAAAGTAGCTAATAGCAATCCCTTCCAGTAAATCCACTTCTATTAGCAACCTTTCTCTTGGTATTCCGTAACAGAGGTTTCTTACCTTAGATTCTTGATCTCCACCATTGCATTTACTTTTGTAACATCCCCAAATCGAGCTAACATATTCTTGAAATAGTCTTCCCAACTTATCTGTGTCACCTTTTTCTTCATGAAATTTAAGTGCCATTGTAAGGCCTTACCTTCCAAATGGACGTTGAAGAGACAAATCATTTGGTCAGCTAGTGTATCATTAATGTCAAAGAATTTTCTGCATCTATGTGCCCTTCCACAAAAGTCACTACCGTTGAATTTGGAAAGCTTTATTCTACAGTGTTTGGTTGGAAACGAATAGTGGTTGCTAAATCCTCCTTTAAATGATCCAAATTGGGAATATTGGGCTATTCAGTTCATGCTAGATGCAGCACCTACCCCATCGAATTGCCCCGTCGCTCCATACCTATTAGTCCCATGGCCATTTGTCACTAGCTGTGCCACTTATGCTACCAACTCCTACCCCATCGTGTTCATCTGTGCCATCTTTGTTGCCATATTTGCATAAATCCTTTAATCTGTGATACTAACTGTCATAAGTCGCCCACCTATGCTACGTTCTACTCCAGGTATTGCTCAAGCTTTGTGAAACAATCTTGCACTAGCCATTCTTGCATGTGAGATCAAGTCTCTAGTGCAATCGTGACCCAAAGAGTGGCTCTGATACTAGAATGATACCAGGTAAGAGAGAATAGGAAATCAAAGAGAAAAATACGTCAATTCATTCATTGATTTTGATCCCTTATAGTACACTTCCTATTTTTATCACATAGGAAGGAGTAGTCGTTGACTTACTTTAAGAGCTAACTAACTTCTTTCTTACTAATGGACTAACTATTTATAGTCATACTCGTGTGTCAACAAGTCTTTGCAAAACAGTAATATTATTTTTTGTTCCATATATGGTAGTAACAATGCTAACATCACATGCAATAAATGCAAATATAACTAGAATTTCTGCGCTGCAGAATAAATCATTTTCTGAGTTACATAATAGGGTAAATTTGGAATAGTATGTATCTGGTTTACATAGACGGAAACACTCATTCCCCAATATGTAGACAAACTATATCTTAAACATACAACATATTATCGCTAATAATACCCGTATCCTCCTCTTTGGTACAGAAGAAAAAAAGAAGGATTAGAGAGTAAATTCCATGTCTCAAAGCTCGCCAACAAATAAATGCCGAATGACAATTGTCAATAAGAGGAAAATACTACCTCACTTGATATCATGGAATGAAGGCAGGACAGCAATAAGAGGGTCTCCATAACCGACGGCTTCTGTAAATCATAATTTAAAAACATTTTTTATTTATTTAAAATAAAAGTTAAGACATTCATCACAGTTATGCATAAGTGGAATAAGCTAAACAATAAATGTATAGTGACATTGATTGGTGTCATAATATGTTAAAAAACTGATCGGTCATATAAGTTGAATACAATATTTTCAAAAGTCCCATTAAGGAAAATTGTAGTATCCCCCCACCCCCAAAAAAAAAACCAAAAAACAATCATATGGACTGTTTCAGCACCACAGTCTTGACAGTGAACAATATATATTGCAAATGGACGGTGCAGAAAGAATCAAAGACCTTTGCTGACCAGTCAAAATAACGAAGAAATTAAACTAACAAGGGTTTGGGAAACTTTTCCATTCCGTCAATAGTCATAAGAAAACTCATGGAAACTTGTACCCCCAATAACCATTGACAGTGAATTATAAAGAGCCGTGTTAGTCTTTATGAGTATCCTGTGGTTCTCATCAATTTAAAAAACACAGTTCCAGAAATGCAAACAACCAAAGGAAAGCATTCAGGCATTAGGTATGCTGGCATTTCAAGCCAGTATGCAAGATACCCCAGCATCTTCAATCTAAGCGAATTTAAGAACTCCCTATTTAATACAGGGATAAAACATCTTTCAATTTATACACAAGACACCCAAGAATGAAAATGTTGCCGCGGCATCTGCATTCCCATTACCATGCCAAATATAGGCATCCAATTTACAATAATGTTGGTGGACTAATGCCAGAGCACTAAATGTCCCCTAAAATGGTCAAAATCAAAGTTTCAAAAAATTCAAGATGTACTGACCACTGACCATTCTACTGTCCATTTTCCTCTACTATTAGTGCTTGTCTTTAATTTCATTCTTCTTTGCAATGAAATATTCAGAAGACCAAAAGCAGAGAATGTTAGAATTCTTATGAGTTTCCTAAAATATTCTCTAAATTTTATTACTGGAGGCACTCTACTACTTTCCCTATTTTGAGTATAAATGAGCAACACCGCTATCAGTATTTTTTCTAGTGTTAAATCAGTAGCTCCATATTACTAGAGACCCATATCAAACAATTCTAGGCAAAGACATTATACCTCCATCCTGAAAGAGTATCTTCAAAACTTCTCCAGCCACATCTGACTGCAAGATTCAAGAATAAAAGCAGTCAGGAAAAGTAGATGTTTATGAAGGGTTAACAATTAAAAAAACTGAGCGGTTTACCTTAACAGGAAGTTCAGTGCCAAACTGATCCAAATACCCGATGACTTGTCCTACTTTGATTACATCACCCTGTAGATATTAAAATTGAAAACAGATAATTAAGTTTATACAGAGAGGCTGGAAGATGTTGAAAGTGATTTGTAGTCAGTCCAATGAAAGTGAAATCCTCATATAACTCACAAAATCTGTTGGATGGAAGGCATAAATACAATAATGCCTAGCAAAGAAATATAAGTCTGCTTACCTATATCTGAATACCAAAGATGAAAAATCTAACTCATTCACACATACGGATCTTTGCAAAAACTGCTTATTTGTTGGAATAAATCAAAATTTAATCACAATTACATAACAGCATAAACCTAAGTTTTGAAACTAATTGCTTTAGTTAGTAATAACTAATGCAAACCATAAAAGATAGAAATACAATGTACAAAGCCAAAAAATGATATGTAAAATTTCACTGAAAAGGAAGTTGAATGATCAGAACAAGTTGGTAACACAGAAACACTGTGGTGGGGGATGGACAGAGAAAAGCATGCACATTCACCTCTTTACAGATAGGAGGTTGCTTCTTCCCTTTCAATGTTCTACCTCTTCGGAACGAGCCAACCTGAAGAGAGAGAGAGAAGTGATAGCAAATTACATATAGTCCCAGATGAAGAAATAATAGATAAGTAGAGTTCACTGCATATATTACTAGATAACATACCGTAGGAGATGACACAAGGACATACGCATTGGTGCCTGAAGCTTCCAATGCCACCAACTTTGAAGACTTCTCAAGGGGAACATTTATAAATGGATTGGTCTTTTCTGGAGGTGATTTTGGTGGTGATGGTGGTAGGGTGGCAGGTGCTGATTCGACCATGGGTCTAGTTGGAATAGGTGGTGGTTTAGTTGGTGAAATGTTGGACATAGGAGCTTTTGTTGCTCCAATGTTTCTCTTAAGATGCATTTCAAAGTCTCCAACCTACCATGTCAAAAGCCGAATAAAGAATTTGGTTGTTCACCAAGGACAAAGATTAAGCATCAATGGTTATGTACAAGATTTGATAAATACATGCAGTTAAAGGCTTACTTTTTTTGATGATCCAAACACATGGAATTTTTTAAGTATGATTCAAACCATCAAATATTATACTGATACTTTTGTTTATTGTCAAATTCAAATTTTCCAAAAGAAAAGGGAAAAATATATAGTCAGATAAGACATGAGGTCTTAAAGCACCATGATCATTTCTGATCATTTCCTATGTTGTGTCATGTGTAAACCATACTCATCATTTTGGCTAAAGTTTCAATGCATGCAACGTAATAGAGGGCTATAGAAATTCAAATAACTAATTTCAGGAAAAAAGAAATTTACTAGATTTTATACTTTCAACTGAAACTCCTAAATGTTCTAAGGCCAGGCAGAGAAATACACACACATCAAAGGAAAGCCATTTAACATATTTATAGCCTGTATGTGCACCCATAAGCATACACTGTGAGGTGGGTTTCTTATCATCCTTCTTACTATATTTAAAGGGCAATGTGCCACCATAAATTTCATAGATGTAGCAAACAATAGACTAGAAGTTCAGAGGTAACCAACCCCCCCCCCCCCCCCCCCAACAAAAAGGAAAAAAAAATTGGATAGATGGTCACCTTTACTTGCAGCTCAGCAATTTCAGTCTCATCACAGACCTCTAATACCAAAGCCTGGTTATAAACAAAGTAGACATCATTCAAGTCAGGAAAAAACAAGAACAAAATACAATAATAGATGGTATGTACGGTCATTGTCAAATAAAATGCATTTAAAAAGTTTAATGGAGATTCCAAGGCCATATAACTCTATCTTATGAAATGATGAAAGCGAAATGAGTTAACATTATAGTTGGACAGTTGGAGCATGTTTAAGGCTCTGCGAACTTCTAGGAGTTCATCAGATTCCCATTGGAACATGACTTTTGATAATATATGGGTAAATTATAGTTCCTTCTCCTAAGAGATGACTAATTTACATGGCCTTCCCCTTTATTTTGAAAAGTTATACTCTCTTCTTTTGAAATCAAAAGATGTACTACACTAGCCTGTAACAAAAATTAAACTACAATTACAGTTATTTTGACTAAAATACTCTTATATTTATTACTTATATTATATAACAAGTATTAATTATGTATTCGACCAATATAAAATAGCCTCTTTTTGAATTCAAAATAAATTAAATTTATAATTTTCAACATAAAATAATTAACATTGAAATAAAAGTTTAAAAAATGTATTTTCTAATAATTTGTATTTTTACTAAAAAAATTAATATTATTCTTGAGGGTATTTTTTTCACCCTTTGGCTTCAAAGGAGGTTTATGTATATTTTCATAATAAAGAAGAAGAACGTGTAATTTGGACATCTCTCAAGGGAGAGAGACTAATTTATCCTAAATAAAATTGCGCAGTCTTGGACAAGCCATCAATGATCAATCAAAGTAAAAGAAGAAAAAAACCTGCAGTCATTTCTTCTTGATAGCCTGCTAAAATCAGTTTCATAAGCATATATTGTTGCTAGTTGCCACTAAAATATATCAATTAGCAAAAATACATCAACAAATATCAATATAAAGTTACAGGCATATAAAGGGAAAGGTTAGCTATAGACCTCGAATCCATTGGGAAAGGTATTTTTCACAGGCTTTTTCTCCAATGAGTTTTGTGAAGTGCTGTCCGAAGAAGCTGGCAACATCATAATATAATTATCAGTATCAGGTACCAAGGAATGAAATGCCATGTCTCTACTCTGATATCTAATTTCTTAGGAGTATAACAGTTTAGACTCATTCAATCAACAGCTACAAGGAACAAGGATGCAACAAGTTTATTTCAATATCAAAATAACTCACCATCTGATTTGGTAGTTTGGGTATCTTCGGCTGTATTTGCACATAATACTCGTGTTTGCTTCCATGCGATTTGAGAATTGATGTGGTTCTCACCATTTCCCATACGATGTATGTAAAGTGTACTTTGATAGTTCCATCCAGCATTATGCATCGAAACTATACCTGGCTTCTCAAATGAGGACCGCAATTGCTGCATGGTTCCTGTGGGATCTGAAATCCAAAAAGTAACGATCAAGCATGTGATTGCATTGCAATGGTTTGCACTATGATCTTTTAGTTCAAAAGGTTTTAGCATATACAGAGTGTTAGTAAATCATGCATGCATACATATGAATGCATAACATATACATATATTTTTTTTCTTCGGATAAAAGAATAAATACTATTAGAAAGAAGATAGATAGATTACAAAATAAACAAACAAGGATGTCAATACAATAAAGCTCTCAAATCCATTTCTATATCTGTGAGGGTAGCTCCCTTAGAGAGGAAAATTGCATGTTGGGACAAGGTGGCCCTTTTTTCATAGTTCTTCTCCCTCGGTCCCCCTCTGAAACTCCTACTCATTTTAAAACAGAGCAGGTTGTTTTAGACTCTGTATATTACAACAAGAAGCAACCAGTCGACCAAGCTAAGAAGAGTAGTTTGTTTGGGATTAAACATTTGTGAAATTCCAAAAGGTTTCCAACTTTGATACATCCATCCGAGTTTTTATCACTCATGAGAGGTAAAAACAGCTGCACCAGAACCTTTATCGGTAGTTTAACATGTGATTAGACAACCAAAGCTGACTAGCTTTTAAAAAAAAAAAAAATTAAAAATACATAACGTAAAAGAGCATAAATGTTGCCATGAAATAGTTCTACTATCGTCACAGAACTAAATCGGCAGGCTTCTCTAAGATTAGATTCTCCAAACTAGAATACCACAACCAATTTAAAGTGTAAGGTAGACTCTGCCTTTAGGTCAGTAACAACGCGAAAGAAATCTAATCCTAAAACCAAGAGACAGTGAAACAAGTAACACCTCACCTTAATTGCTAAGAAATTTCTAATATTTCTAAAAACACAACAATGCTTACAAAGATTTTCGTTTTTCCTCATTTCACAAGATTTCAGATTCCTTCATCCATCAAATCAAACAAAAGAAGCAACACACCAAGCTCAAAGCAATCCATCAGAAATTAAATACAATCACACAACTAGAACTAGCATTTAGCGTAACAGTAACACCCTCATACATATGCAAATACAGATGAAGAGAGGGAAAGAAAAGAAATACAGTGAAAGGATCGGATGGCAGCGGAGGCATCCATGGAAGGGAGATGGAATCGGAATTGCAGAGATTTGAAATGGCATGGACGGGGCGCAGTGCAGTGATACTGATAAGGAGCAAAATTGTTAGCAATTAGCACAGTTGAGATTAAAAGAGATTGATTAGTGGTTGTTGGGTCTTGGAAATCTCCGCCGTTCTCATATGTTTTCTCCGTTCCGAACAGGCCCTTCGCTAACCGCTAACATGCGCGGGGTTAGTTGTACTACCTGGCCACTTTATCGTTTTGATTTCCTATGGGAAGTTGTAGCTTACTAAAATGCATACTGCCACGTGGAACCATGTCTAGATCCCCATCTGTGATTATTTTGGACCTTTGCTATTAATGGAGACATAGTTGTTTGCTATTCTTTTGGTTACCTTTTTTGGTTAGTCGGTTGACTAGTGGCTGAGCGCGGGGAATTATAGTCCCTTCCAAAGAAAACATTGACGAGATGATGATGGACCCATCCTCCTAGCTTTCAAAATTCATACGAAGCAAGTTCTTTATTTTAGAAGATGCAAATTGTATTGACATAGCGCGGGAAATCCCAAAAGGTTTTAGGATAAATGTGGATGGTGTAGATTTAATGTGGAGGATTCAAATTTTTTCTTTTAATTTTGATTTTTTCATTTTAAAATATGCAGAGTATAATATAAAAATAATTTTTTAATTGTAAATTAAAAAATTAAAGACAAAAAATTTAAAACCTCAATTGTTCAAATTAAATTTAAATAATTTAAATAAAATATGTCAAGAAATGCAAAGAAATGGGATCCAATTTATATATCAGAAATGCATGTATTTGAATATTTAAGTAAGGTGGATATTATTTGGATAATATTAGTGTTTTATCTTTTAGTATATGGTTTCAAAATATAAAAGATAGATCATATATATTTTTTATTATTAACAACAGCACATGTAAAAAAAAATTATGCTAAAAATGTTAAGTTATCAAATATTCTTGTCAATATTTATATTATTGAACTTTAGAAGTTTATATTATATTAATAGATTTCAATTTTTTTTACGAAATAAATCTCCAGCAATTTTTATATCAAATTTTATTCTCATTTTCAAATAATAAATGACAATAAATTCAAGGTTTATACATTTTATGCTTATAATAGGAAATGAAAAAAAAAAAAAAAAAGATAGAAAACCAAGAAGACACGGGATGATTCATCTAGGTCAGAAATTTCAAGGTCAGAAATTCAATACCTTGAAATTTCTGTCCTTTTTCCAGTCCAATAAGGCCCAAAAAAACATATTTGTACTATTAAAGGAAATAAAATGGTTCTCAATCTTCATTCCGAACCTTCACGGTTATCCTTCCTTTTTTTCCCCTTTCAAATACATTGGAAATTACAATAAGGATACCTTATATATTTAATGGTAATCCAAATTTTTTTGGCTTAAAAAATTTTTATGTGGGAAAGAGAATGAAACAGTAAATGAAATTCAGTAAAACTCATCTATATTAGTCTCACATTTATTATACAACTTTTCTTGTTATATGAAAAACTCTTAAACATAATAGAATCTGTACTCATTTAATCCATCTCTCTCACGTACGTCTTGCTTTATCCATCTTTATGGAATTGAAACTAAATTTACATTAAAACGCCTTATCATTATATATATAAAAATACACCAAACAGTCAATTATTTTGCTTTTCAATATAGGATTTAAAAAAAAAAAAGAAATATGCGGGAACTATTTTCCCGTATATTATTTTAGTAATATTAATATTATTATTATTTATACTTTTATATATCATGTAATCTATTTTAAAATTATAATTAAGTTTAATACAAATATTTAGGAAACTTTTGCTTATAGTCAAAATGTTTATGCCGAATTAAATATCCAATTTTTTATTAAAACAACAAAATATTACTTGTGAAACTCAAAGTTTTGAGTGAGATAAACGATTCATCTACTCTTGAGTTACCACATGTGGATTGTGATGGCATAATGTATACTAATACATGAATATGCACTCTCACTCGAATACACCAAAGTACTACTAACGCTATTTCTTTCTTTTTTAATTTTTCCAACAGATATCTAAGACAGCAATAATTTATTAGAAAAAAGTGTTTTAATTTTTCTTAAAGTTTCAATAGACTAATTAAGCTAATATGGCCCCAAAAAATTTAAGCTAATAAATAATAATCACACCCATCAAAAGTGAGATTCATTAAAAAAAATTTACTATATATATATATATGACTACTTTTTATTATTGATGTAGATACATAAAATTATTAGATTAAATTTATATAAAAATTTCTAAATTTATTGGCAAACAAGCTACATATAAATTGGAAATGAACTCGTGCTTAGAGATATATCAATATTAATATTTCGAACTCGATATTTTGAAAGCTAAGCGATGTTGAGATAGACGGTTTCTCTGAACTCGAACCTCCTAGTTTCATTGTAGAACGTTTTGTGTTTATTAGGCCAATACGTCAACCATATCCAACCCCTTATCTCCCACTCCATCGTCTTCCCCATCGCACTTCTATCCACTTTCCACAATACACTTTCTCCGTACTCATCACCAGCAAATATGACCCCTCCTTGCCTCGTAAAAGGCCTATAAGCACTGGAGTACCTGTCTCGGAACCACGACTTTGGGTTGATCAATGCACACTTGGAAGGCTTCGATGAGAACACTTCTTTCCCATTTATGCTATCGTGAAGAAACCAGTTCAGGTTTGCACTGTAGCCATACACAGATTCTTCGAACTTCCATGGCTTTAAGATCACGGTCGTGGACTCTCCGGCTGATACCTTGAGTCCTAAGGGATTGTTTGGTTCAAATGATGCTTCTATGCTTTTGTCTACGCCTATCTCTCTTCGTGGATTGTCTGTGGATTTGCCCACTGATAGGCTCATTACTTGGTTTTGGAGTGTGGGTGTAAGTTGGAGGCATATTCTTGAAGGAAAGTGTTTTTCTCCTGCGCCTGATCCTCGTTTTCTCAGAAGGGTCTCGTTCACAAGTTTCACAACATCACACCTTTTCGCAAAACATTAATATAACTAATTAATTGGTGAAATTTGAACATTATGAAGGCCAAAAAAAAAAAACGAAAAACGAAACTCTCTAATTACCTGCAAATTAAAAATTAGAATAAAGGGGAAAAAAATGATAGCTGGTTCAGTAGCGGAAGTTGTAATTTGAGTTCAGATTCCACCTCTGTCTAAGATATCAAGAAAGGGAGTTGCTTCTAGTTAACTAATCTACACTTATAATAAAATAAATAACCAACTTTTTGAGAAATTCTTATGTTTTATATATAGTGTGTGTATCTATATATCTATATATAGATATAAAATATGATATGAGGATTTAGTTTCAACCACATATATATATATATATATATATATACACGTGTGTGTGTGTGTGTGTGTGTGATTCTTGACCACTGCATCTGCATGTCTGTGGCACTGAAGAATTCTAATTGTTGTGTAAAGAGCTCATGAAAATTTATTAAAATAAATGTTTCATAAGATATTTAATTTACTAAGTCGTTTATTCACAAGTTTAAATCTTTTGAACTGTAAAAGTTTATAAAATATTGTTTCTAAAATGAGGAATAGAACGATTCAAAAAGTAAGAATTTGTATAAATTTACTTTCTCTTTTTCTACTCTTGCTCTTTTTTTTCCTCTCTTCCATTTATAAACACTTTATATACTTCACACTTTAAAAGATTTAAAATTAAAAGACTTAAATACTTATTTTAATAAGATTAGCTCCTTGCAATAGGCATGTATGAAAGAATTTATGTTCTAAAATTACATGACCTTCCTAAATAATTAACCTGTAGCATTTTGCTTAAGAATTAAGATGCTTAATTGACCTTAACTAATCCAGGTATGTATACCTCTCTCTCAAATTGATAATAATCTTACCTTATGTTGTCAATGCTCGCCACGATGTCAACCCACTTCTCTTTGATTGTGACCTTGTAATTGAATTGAAGAACACCTTCAAGTTGGTGATATCTAAGAGAGAATTGAAGCCTCTCATCAGCCGGATGGCTGTTAGAATTCTCAACATCCATGGCTATAACAGGACAATACAACTGAACTTTCCATAACCCAAATGTTGAAAAAGCACAAGAGAACAAAGGAGAGGGTGCTCTGCAGCTACTCTGATTTGCTGTTAGGAGCTCCTCCACCCAATTAGTAATAGCCAAATTCACTGAACGCATCCACTGTTCTTCCACGTTAGATCCCAAGAGTTTCATCAGAAGTTTTGAGGCTTCTCTCGAATCAGAACCTGCCAAGTGGTTATTGATAGTAGTAACACATCCGGAACGAAGATCTGCAGGAGCCTCGTATATAAAAACTAGGAACAAGAGTGTGAGAAATGCGAGGTTGAAGATGTCTGGGAATTTGGAAGTAGAATCAAGTTTGGGGAATTTGATATAGAGGCTGTTTCTGTTAGAGCCGTATAGAAGGATGGCTTCAATAAAGTTGACAAGAAGATTGGAAATGGTTGATTCGTCTAATAACTTAATGGATTTGGAGCTGGGCTTGAATGGTTTAGAGGTCCAGAGAGAGACAGGGATGTTATAGTCTGCTACAATGGCGAAAGAAAGTTTTGGGGATTGATGATTTTTGGCTATGGTGAGATTAAGAGAGGGCTGGGACGAGCTTGAAGAATATATGCATAAGGTCATGGAACCTGAGCTCCATTCTGAGAGTGGTGGAAGGTTCTGAATCCAGAAAAATACATCAGGAAAGCTACAAGAAGCCATGGAATTGCAACTCTTTGTTTCTTGGTGCAATCAAGTTGGGATTCACATATTTAGAGACTTTTCCATTATAAGGATGCGAAATCACAGATTCTGGTTGGTTGGGTAAGGAAAAGTCAAAAGTAAAGATGGTTATATTGTACAAGATAACTGATTTGTTATTCCATCACATCCGATATGAAAAGTTTAGAAGAAGTGGGCTTAATTAGCATAACCCAATACCAAAAATGAATCAAAATATGCATGTAATTTCTTTTATTGGAAGTATGTATGGTGTATATCCTTCATTGATTTGATGGTGTAAGTAAGATACATAATAGGAAAGAGGAAAAAACAACATTTACGGTTTAAGAAAGTTGAAGAAATACGGATCCATGCATGCACATGCATATTATTGATTAGCTATATATTAATACAGATTTGTGAAGAGGAAGAAATTTTCGTAATTTCAAAATAAAATAACTAGGTGTTCAGTGTAAATTTGTACGATTATACTGTGTCTTTTAAATATCCATCTTATTAAATGAAAATATTTAATATAGTTTAATAATTGATATATCAATCAGTTTTTCTTAAGACAACAATGTATATTCCCGGCGGCACCTCTTTGCTTGTAAAAGGGCTTGCATTATGTAACACAAGAAAATTATACTTGGAACCTTGGGGATGGCTTAAGGATAACGAACACAGATTCGTGTGCAACACAATGTTTATTATTATTAGTGCATACTTGTAAGTTGCTCTCTCCTTCGGCTTTTACCTTTTTTTAGAGTGGTAATTGGCTATACATAGTAGTGAATTAATCATGGATGCCTGACAACTACAAGTGATAATTGATAAGGGTTACACCTAAATGCATTTTTTTAATTTTTAATTTTATTTTTTGTTAATATATTTTTTAATTAAAATATAATAGTATATTGTTTAATTAATAAATTATATAAATGTCTACAAAAATTATATATTTATTAAGTTATTATTGAAAAAATATATACATATCATATTTTGATTGAAAAATCTAATAACAAAGTATAAGAAAATGCATATAATTTTTTCTAATTGATAATTAATGATAGCAAATTTTAAAAATTTTGTATACCTTCATTCCTTTTTTAAATAAAGCATTCCACTCCTATGATATCAATAGAAAATTTCACTGTCAACCTAAACAAGATTTTAAATTGCTTGCAAGAGTGATGTTAGGCATTCAACTAATATATGACTAGTAAAAAATTTCCTAATTTATTTTTAAATCATACAATTAGGTCATAAGAGATTTTCCAAGCTACCCATTTCTTGCTTGATAAGGTACCTTCAATTGATTTTTTTTAAAGTACAAGTTCAGTAGTTAGATAATTAAAGAATTAAAACTTCCTTAGTAAGTTGCTATCTAAATTATGTGACATTTATTAAAAGACGTTATAGATCGTGTTTACCTAAAAATAATTTTAGATATATCTAGTTAGGAAAATTTCTATGAGAGATAAGTTCCAAATTTTAATCTTGTTAAGATAGAGTGGGTTATACAAGTTAAAATGAATTCTTTCATTTGTGACAAAATTTCTAATTTATTATCATTGTTATTATTTTTCTTCACTTTTTTTAAGGCTACTTTTGGTGAAATTTAAGCAAAATAGTTATCTCATTTTTAATCTTTCCCACTTTTTACTTATTATTTCATAAAAATGGTAATACATTAATTTTTATTCCTTCCAAAATTATAGTTTCACTTCCATCGCTTTTCATCAAGTGTAACTAAAAGGGAAAAGAAAGATCCAAGGGAAATTCCATATGATTTTCAGTCATGTATAAGAAACTATATTCCGTTTGATCGAATATGCATAATGCATGGAGTGAATTTGCAGGATGTTACCCTTTAGAATATAAGTCCTAAAATCTTATCACTTAGAAAGGCGATTTAGTCCAAACAGGAAAAAAGAACTTGGATAAGATTGGTGATTGATGAATGATGAAGTATTGAAACTTGTTGGCTATGACAACTAATACAAATAAACCTGGCCAGCATTAGTCAATGCATGTAGTTGCAAAAACCACTCTTTTATAGAAATAAAAATGACGGATGATCAATTCGTCTAGTTACGTTAAACCAAACAGCTAGCTAAGAAGTTTCAGATGCTTTTGTGCATTATACTGTTAAATAGTATTTTCTTCGAGGCTAGAAAGCGACCTAAGGCCGTATCTTCATCGTTGCTTCAACTTCTGCTCAACCCAATTTGCCAAATTCCCAAGCATCCTGGAAGATGTAAACTCGAGTGTGAACATGTTCTTACACGGGTTGTACAAGATCTTTCCGTTGAAACAATGGAAAGATGGAATTATTACTCAATGAGATCCTCTGCCACGGAATCTAGGTATGGTATAGGCATTAGTGCAAATTAGGTAAAGCAAATGTGCGCCATTATCTTACAGACTTCAACCAAATCTTCCACTTGCCAAGTCACAAGTTGGCCGCGTAACTTGCAAACCTAGAAGACTAATAAGGCTTTTTGACATGAATACGGGATGAAAAAATAATTAATTAAAAAGCTGAGTCACCAAAATTATTTCTACAAGTGCTCAAATTTTTTTTTTTAATTTAAAGAGTCATGACAATATTTTTTTTTATTTTAAAGGTTCGCAGCAATTGCTCTGAGGCTATGACCTATATATATATATATATATATATTATCGAAATAATTTTTTTTTTAGATTTTATATGGGTTGCAGCAGGCAATATGTCGCGACCCATACTATAATTTTTATTAATTTAATTTTTTAAGACGACACATATAGATTTTTTTTTAATTTGTAATTTTTATTTTTTTAAAAGGATACGTCCTTTGAATATATTTATATTAATTTATGTGTAATATGAAATTAAAAAATATAATATTTTTTTCATAATGTTTATATTATTATTTAAAAAAATTAATAAAAGAATAATATAAAATTATAAATAATTAGAAAATACAAATATATATATATATATATAATGAAAATGAAATCAAGTTTACAAGTATACAGAAATAAATAGAAATGTATAAAAATGAAAATGGAAAATAAATTTACTATTTCAATCAATATGTCTTCCAATGTTGCATAGCAATCTTCTTCTTAACCATTGTGGACAATGCTGCAGTGGCTCCTCATTTTTTTTTCTTTTTCTTTATCATCGTCGTTGTTGTCATCTTCTTCTTCTTCATCTTAAACAGTATCAAACAATCCATTATTAATATTACAAGTTGGCAGAGAGGATTAAATATGTGAAATCGATTTATTAGGGGTGAAAAACTCTTGTTGAAAAGATTATCCCTGTTATTTTAAAGATGTGCTAACATACTCTACGCTATATACAAATGGATTGGAAAATAGAGTTGTGAAGGATATACCACCAGCTTGCATGGTTTAGGGTGGTAGGGTGGAAAAGTATAATTGAGTAGCTGATGGTGTGAATGAAGATAAATCAACTTCGGCAAAATCTGTGAATGATATACCAAGAGCAAAAGAAGGACTGATACTTCTAAAATTTGGAAAAGGCCTGTTAGATGCAAAAGATGGTCCACTCGATGCAAAAAAAGAAGAACCAGCACTCACATAATCAACGAATGATATAAAAGAAGAAGAATCTAGACTTTTGGTATTTTCATGGATTGGTATTGGCATGTAATACAATGATAGAGCATCTGTCTAACATCCATTACTATGTGTAACATCTACTAATGGCTTTTTAATGGGTATAAAATCATATCTTCACTTTCTAGGCGAGCTTCTAGCTCTGATGGCCTCTACATATGAGGGCGGGTGGAGCAAGTTGGGAGGCCATCATCTCCTGATGCTCACTTAAGCTATACAGTATCGTCCTAATGTCTTCACTTGCCCTTTCCCTAAACCCTGTATAATCAAGTATCGAAGGGTCGGTAATGACAAGTCTACATAAGTTTTTTAATACATCAGCCTAAGGAAGAAAAAAAAAGATAAGCAATTATGTGCTTAGATGAAGTACAAAAATATACAAAATTAAAATAGATGCAGGAATTAAAAACTTTACCATAAAACCTTGAGAGTCATTCTCTGGATGGATCCATCGTTGCGTATGTTGCCAATACCAACGCATGTAATTGAAAGAGTGATCCAAGAAAGATATCTCCATATTTGCCAAGGCAACAACCTGCTATAATACATTCCATGCAGTAATAAATACAATATGTTCACAACACTAATCTTTTAGTATTTTTCCTTTTAACTAAAGGGTATGCAATGATTTCACATTGAATGGGGTTTGGAGGATATGCTGCTGCCGACTAAACTGGCAGAAGCATAGATATAGTATGAAATGAGTTAGAAATATATGATGTTACAGAGGACAAGATCAACATAGTGGAACTCAACAATCTAAAAGCAAACAATAGGAATAAATGCATGCCATATATCTAAAGATGCTAAGCAATAGTCAGAAATTAATTATCAGATACTTGGAGAGTCATATGGTTGTCAAATAAACTCATCATCCATCATCTGATCTAACAATATCTTAAAAGTTCATAAAACCTCTATGATTAGACGAATATGTTAGGGGACATGCTTTTATTTGAAACCTAATAGTGGACTCAAAGGGTATATCTCCAGTTGAGGGTCTAACTGAAGGATTGATGGTAGAGCCAGTTGCAAAAAACAATCTCATACCCATAAGTGTAATGATGTCAGACAACCACCAATATTTACCTAATCGTACTTTGTTGCACTGCACATTTTTCTATATAAGTGTACCAAAACTACTGATCCTCAACTATAATGACTAGCCTTGTTGAAATCGGCAAGTAATGACAAATAAATCAACATAATCTTGTGTCTAGTTTGATCTGGCATCAAGTATCCCTTAATCAACCTCATAATATATGCCTAAGTAAATTACTGTATAGTCACATCGTTGACATCATTTAAAAAGGTCACAAATGTCTGGGTGAGCCATGGGATATTAAGCCTTTATCTATCCATTATCTCTGAAGGTGGAGTTATAACAAGTAATTGCTGGCACATGGTCTTTCAATTGTAATTTTTTTAACCCAAAACAATTTATCTCGTGCACGGTAGCCTAAGTTAGATAGCAACATTTTATAAGGTGATCGTTGACTCCTTCCTAGTCAAGTAAAAAGTATGTTTTCCTGGCCACCATCTCTTCACAATAGTTGAAACTAATGCTGCATTAAAGTCGAACTAGCCAATTCGGGATATCCTATAAAACACGCCCTAATCAGATAGGGAACAATAGTAAGCTGAGGATTGAAGATATGATCCTCCTATACTACTAGTCGTATATGCAGAATGTGATCAACCTACAATATGTATTTATAATATTAACACATAATAGTTTATAATTAGTCAAATAAAATAACTTTAATTATATTATCTTACCCATCCTTACCACATGGTTTATAACATGTGACGAGTTTATAAGTATAGAAGTGAGTCATCCTAAACCCTGAATCCACAATGCTAAGATGACCAACTATTATACTATTATAGAATCAAAGTTAGAGTTAAAACTATCACTTTCAAATTTATATAATTGTGAAGTAACTTTTATATAAGGGAATTACAAATTTCGTCTGAAAGAAATAGCAACTGTTACAAACAAATTCACATGTCAAGAAACAAACTCATCAACTGTAATATAAGGGAACTTCAAAGCCAATAAAAAATATGGCAACTATTATTAAGAAATTCTCATATTAAGAAACTAACTTATCAAATGTTATATAAAAGAACTATAGATTTAGTCTCAACAAAAAAAATGGAATCATGCTACAAGAAAATTTTATTGATAGAATCAACTATAAGATCACAATAAAATTATGTTAATTAAGTAAAATACACGATAAAATGAACTATATCAATATCCATTCGGTCGTTGAGATAAGCAGGTTACTCGGTTGTGGCCAATTTATCTGCATAAGCCATATCATTATTGTTCTCTTGGCCCTCATGCTAATCCATCTCATTTTGAATTTTGGAGGACTTCAACTTACCATTTTTATGTATCATAGCAAGATCAAGCACTAGCCGTGAACCTACTATTTATGGCCAATGTAATTCTCCTTCCATTGGTTGAGACTTTATCTTGTATGCATTGATTATGGTGTCCAACCAAAAAAGTTCTTACTATGATACGAATTGGAGCAGATCAATGCAGATCGTGACATATGTAGCAAAAACATGTTGGCATGGATATTTTTAAATTTGAAACTCACTGCAGTCATAGGTACAATAAGATACACCTTATAACATTGACTATATTACTTATTCGTCTGATCGTATAGTTTTTCAACCTCGAATTTTGATGCTTGCTTGTCAAACCTACGTACAACTAAAGTAGATGTACTCTGTATCAATTATGATAGCTTTTTCATCATATCCTCTGGGAAAATAGCACCAACCTCAAGTTGTGCAGTTATTATTTATGGATGCTCCACCTAATATCTGTTCAACTTATACATAGTTACTTTTATCAGTCTACTAATGAGCAAGAACCTGACCCTCTTTAATACATTGTTGATACATTTAGTCAAGTTTGTAATCATATGCCTCTAATGTTAACCTTTAACATTGTATACACTAGACCATTTACTCTTCAGAATATCCTCAATCTAGTTTACATCCTTTATATGAAATTGATGTAATTAGACCAATTGTTCGTCTATTTGATGCCGCTCATGTAAATAACCTGGATCAATAATTATCCATAAATAAACATTTTGACACATCATTTATCAAGTTATTCCATAGAATCAGTAAAACATATCAATATTAATGAATATCTTCTTTAACTACTTACTCCTAAAAATTGCATTCAGATTACTTGCAATATGTTTTAAACAAAACATATAACATGTGTGCAGTGACTATCGCCCAATTTATGAATTAGAGGTAGTGCCAAAATTCTAGGATGTTTATCAAAAATCAAGCAGATCCCTATTTTATTCAGTAATACTCAACGTCAGAGTAAGGAAAGGAACCATGCTTATAACTATATATTTCACCTTCGACAATTGTAAATGCCAAGCATACAACTTTGTTAGCTCCATCTTGTAAACTTGCAATAAGTACAGTGCCCTTGTACTTTCTATATAAAATGTTTCATCAATTTAGACCATTGACTTCAGATTATCAAATGTGTCAATACATAGTTTAAAGATCCAAAAAACTCGATAAAACATCATTAAAGGTTCTACAATTAAGCTGCTTTATGGGCACTTTTTATGAATAAACTCATAATACAACCCTAGCATAAAGTGGTCAATCACAACTAACTATTTTGACAAGAAAGCATATGATTGTTCTCAGTTTCCAAAAGCATTGTCGATTACTCATCGGTGCTTTGTTATCCATCCTTTTTTGTATGACACAATGTAGCCAAATATGTTATGCACTCTTTCAATAATTTGTTTAATGGAGATCGATAGATTCTCAACCACTATTGACATAATGTGTGATGAAATGATGTCAGAATCAAGCTTTGGATGATTCTGAGACAATGATGGAGAAACACATGTGTGTAGGCCATTATATCTTGTTATTTTTTAATGCCTTTCCCTATCATCTCAACTTGTTTTAACTCTCCAATTACATTGACTATCATACACTGGATAATGATATTTTTCATACTTCGCTGACGAGTAATACACCTTAAAAGGTGCGGTGTTTGTGAACAGAGTATATCTTTATTACATGACACATGGACTGTTTATCTTGGAATCTCATGCCAATATATAACTTGTGATTATTGTTCAAATCTATGTCCTTAGCCATCTCAGGGATCTTGATAGAAATTCCATCATCAAGGTTAATTTGTGAAAGCATGACATATGCTCGGTCTACATATTAAGCCAATGGAGTGACCCCTGCTTTATTAGCATCATCTCCCTCAAAACCATCTTTTTCATGGTCATTGGCATTTAGGGAAGTATCATATTTATCCTTATCTTCAAAGCCATCCATTATATCTTCTGCCTCATCTGAGGGTGACAACAGATTCATATTGAAAATAGGTTAATGTAATGAGCTTGGCTAGGAAGTTAAATCGATAGCAGGTTAAGATTGAAAAGGAAGAACATCTGCTACGTAAGAGTTAAATTATGAGCTGTACTCGTTCATACTTTAGATCATGACCATGAATGGAGTTAGGATAAAATTAATGCCTGTGAAATAAAATCAAGCTTGGGCTATTAAAAATGCCTAATGTCTAAGCCTAGTCCAGATTTCAGGTCTTAGGCTTAATTTTTTCAAAGCTCATGTCCAATTTTAAAATGTGTTAAGAATAGTTTGAAAATGTAAAATCATATCTAACAGAGACTGGCTAATTAATATAATTTAGAATCAATGGGAGAAACTTTTGGTAGATACTAGTTAATTGGTCAAGTTGCCTATTGACTATAAACCAATTCTCAGTTGACAATTCTAATGCAAAAAGTAATTTTAGATTATTTTGTGATTGGCAAAGAGGAATCTAAAAGTTCTAAATTTATGATAGTTTTTGGTACCTATCAAACAAATAATCATGTGCCTTTATGTAAAAACAATCAAAAGACTATTAGAGTGTATCATAAATCAAAGAAAATAGTTAATTAATATGATTGAAAATTGAAATTCAAACATCAATTTTAAATTTAGTGAAAACGCATAATGGTTCAAAAATCAATTATATAGATAATTGATTCTGAACACACCAAAATACAAGAAAATTATCTTTACATCTTATATTCTCTTAAACCCTTTACAAGTAGCTTGAAAGGGAAAGTTACATTGATTGTTGAGTGAAACTCTTCTTGATACTTTGGATAACTCCTAAAAGTAAATTCACCTGAACCTTGTAGTAACTAGTGAGGGCAAATATTGCTTTAAAGAAAGTATGCTTCATACATGTTTCGAAGCCTTCAATTGTGGTCTCTTATTTCATGATTACATGACTTCTTAACAATTTTATGTTTTATGGCACTATTGCAATCCCAAATTCCTAACAATCCTAAAGTAATATTTGATATTTGATAGACTTATAACGATGAATTGGTGTGAGTTCACAATACTGATCACTCAACTCTACAATCAATCTTAAATAAAGAGAATAGTGATGTTTGATGAAAGATAAAAGCATTCAAAGAATACAAAATCACATAAAGCAATGTAAATTCACGAATCAAACTCCTAATGCCATAGACTTTGAATTTCAAAGTGTTCAATAGCTAATGGCAATGGTTGTATCTTTTGGAAAGGTTATTTTGTGGAAGTATTTATCTATATATCAAAGATGGAGAATTCAAATCTTTGAAGAATAGTCTTTAAGAAGATGAAATGAGATAATATATTGCCAAAAGGGTTTTCTATACATAGGCTCATATATTCTCTTCTCTCTTTATTTTATGAAGGCTATTTATCATATATCTATATTTGAGTGTTAATCATCTAATTTGGTTATAGAAAATTAGATATATTTAATATAGACTTAAAGGATGGTGTATGTGTGTGTATTTATATATATATATATATATATATGTTTTTTTTTACATTAATGATTATCATGTGAAATTCTAATATTAATTAGAATAATTGATAATTCTTATGAAAAATTTTAATTTTAATTAAACTAGAAGATGACATCTTGTATAGTTTTAATTAGAATGAATGATAATCGTCTTGTGAAATTCTAAAGTGGTGTGTGTGCACATGTGTGCACGCCACATGCACCAAAGACTAAACAATAAAATAACATTGAAATTATGTATTTATGATTAAGTGTGCTATTTATGGATTTTACAAATGCAAGCTAGTTATAAATGTAATCATATCTAGTGGAGAAAATGATTTTAAATGGTAAACTAGGTGAATTGTTCTTGTCTAAGTTGTCTCATAGTTAATTAAGCATAAAAAATGGTAAGATGTGATAACTAATTTTTCTATGCTTCGATTATGAAACAAATAGATTTGTGTGAATTTACATAGGAAATATCTATTATCATGAAAAGAATAAGAAATTTTGTGAGATAGATTTTATCTTAGATTTAAAATAGAAAAAAATAGTGGGGGTTTTATCCTTAAAGTGATTAAAAGTTCATTAAATTTAATAACTTGGTTTAAGGAGATAAAAAACCCCTTATAGTGCTTCACTTATATATCGTTGGAGCCATTAGATTCTTATAGTGTGTACATGCTTGATTTATACTAAAAGTAAACATGCTTCATAATTCACAAATTACAAGACAAATGAGAAGTATTAGTTATTGAAAGTGAAGGGTTGTCTTAGGATATATTAAAAGAAATATAAATCTGGGATTGAAATTTTAGATACTTCCATGTAGTATTAAATGGATAAAATATTGATAAGTTGGATAACTAGTGTATATAAATTAAAGTAGTTTGCGTTTTGTTGGTGTTTATCCATAGTAAAAGGAGAAATTTACTCCTAGATTCAGAGACATGTGTAACTCATTCCACCAAAGAATATGAGTTAGTAATATGTAAAAACAACAGACAAAGAGAATAATAATTGAAGAATAAGGAAGAGTTGTGGCAACAACCAAAGTAAATCATTTTTTTGTACTATGTTTGTATAGCATTATGTCTAGTATGTTATGGTTTTCAACAAATATCTAAACATAGTAGCGTGAGATACATGTTATTTATATATGATAGAACAATCACAATTCAACTTCTAAGACCAAAAGATAACTTCGTAAATGTGCTTTCAAAAGAAATCACAAAATAAAATTGTGAGAAAATTTTGAAAGGGATGGGAATGAAACGCATGACATAGAGTCACCAATAATGAAAATTTAACCTTTTCTTAGGCCAAAGCTAATTAATAAGTTCTACATGGTAACAAGAAATTGTTGATCAATGGCCGAGAACATTAGGGAATTATTAAGTAATTTAAGCATAGTGTACCAATAAGGTTAAAGGGTGTATGTTATGTTATACTCTTAATGAAGTTAGGATATAAGAAACTTCACCTATATGAACATAAAAAAAGTGAAGCCGCTTTTCATAGAAATTGAAATTAAATTTTTGGAAATGTTCATGTAATGAAGTTAAGGTATAAAAAACTTCACCTATATGAACATCAAAAGAGTAAAGCCACTTTTCACATAAAATTGAAATTAAATTTTTAGAAATGTTCATGAAATTAGGAGGCAACACATAGCCAAATACATGGTAGATCTATGTGAGTCTTGTTAAAGGCATTTTGGTCTTGTGTGTGATAGTTTGGTTTTAACTGAAGAATTATAGTTTAAAGGGAAAATCTTACTAATAATTTGTTAAAACTTTAAATTATTTACACTAACGAAAGGTTTAAATTGAAAAGATACCATTTTTATGCATAAATCTAAAAGTAAAGAAATTATTGAATTAGTTTTTCAAATTCAATGGGGGATTCTTAATAATAGTTTGAAAAGACTATAAAAAATCATGTTTGGCAAAGACTAATCCACTGGTCAAATACTAGTCGATTGGTGCAACCAAAAATCAAGAGGAGAGACCTTTGGTAGATGCCAGTTGACTGGTTAGTAAGACCAATTAACTGGTCAAGTGGCTAGCTGACTGGGAACCAGCTCCCAATTGACTAGTCCAATGCAAAAAGTAATCTTGAACCATCCTGTGATAGACCAATTGATTGGTCAAAAAAGAAACATTTGCAAATTTGAAATCTATAATAATTTTGGCGTCTATTGAATGAAAAATCGTGTGCTTTCATGTAAAAACAGTCAAATGATTGTTGGAGTGTTTATGAAATCAAAGAATACACTTAACCAATATGATTGGAAATTGAAATTGAAATGGTTTATAATCAATTATTATTATAAACACACAAAGATATAGGGAAATTATCTTTACATCCCACATTCCCTAAAACCATTTACAAACACTCTTAAAAGGGAGTGTTCCATTGATTGCTGAATGAAACTCTTTAAGGTATTTTGGATAACTCCTAGAAGCAAATTTGCTTAGATGTTGTAATAATTAGTAAGGGCAAATCTCGCTTTAAGTACATTGTGTCTAATATATATTTCAAAGCCTTTGGTTGTCATTTCTTACTTTATGATTATATAACTTCCTAACAATTTTGTATTTTATATATGACTTTATTACAGCTTTATATTCCTAACAAAATATTTATTTATTAGAGTAAATTATAAAAATCTCTTTTAAGTTTTGTTAAAATTACATATACATATATATATATATCCCTTATAACACAAAGTTTTTTCCACACTTTAGTCTAAATTTAATTTTTTAAAACTAAAATATCCTCTATTTTTTTAACTTAAAAAAAATTAAATGAAAGATATTTTAGTAAAAAATTTAAAATTAAATTAAAGTACAGAGTAACTTTTTATTTCAAAAAAGATTTGTGTATATTTTAAAAATAAAAGAGGTTTTTGGGTAAATTCATCATATGAACTTTACTCTCTCTCTCTCTCTCTCTCTTGTGTGTGTGTAAAAGATGTGTGAGCTAAATTACAATAACATCCTTTTAAACTTAAAAGATGTCACTCAATAATCTTCTAGTTCGCAATTTTATTACACCCATATTGGTTTTAGTAACTTTTGTAATAAATTTAAATTTTTTTTAATAATATGTTTAAGAGCACAAAAATAAAATATATCAATTTGAACAAGAGTTTTAAACTTACTAGCTAAACTAATATCAATATATAAAAATCTACTATTTACAAAGTGAGAGAGCTGATTTCTAATGTCTTGTTGCAGCATAGTTAATGGTACTGGAAGTGTTTTTCTAGTGCTCAGTGATTGGCAATGTGACTTTTCAAAAAACAATTGCTTAAAAGGAAATTGATAAGGATTAATAATGATGCTCTACCTAGCTATCCAACGCATGGCATGTCGAATCACCTGGAAGAGCCTGGTAGTTTTGGCTTGATCAATACAATCAGTTCCCATCCATTTCTGCATCATAGTAAAACCAAACCACACAGCTATAAAAATCTTATGCTTCATCTGTCTGGAGTTTCGTTTGGCAATGAAAAACATTAAAAGCCAGTGATTGACATGAAAGTCACCAGTTTATGTATCCACCCCTACCTCATTATTTCCTTTTTTGTATTTTAGAGCTTGATTCCAAGGCTACCTTAAGTATTGACCCATTAGACATTGAATCGTCTATAAAGTAGACGTTGGACTATAATCCTTGCCTTGAAAAAGTCATTCACTACCAAATGACATACAACATTGTCGCAAATATCATGTTTAAGGGAATGCATTTGTTGAATCCTGCAAGCTATTGTCTATCCACCTTTGTAACCCAGTCAACAAGTCTAGTGGCTATAGTTGATCTGTTCGTAAAGTTAGTGGAGAGCCAAACCAAGTGGCCTATGCAAATGAACAAATAAGAAAGATATGATTGAGAGATTCATCCTTGGTGTGGCTAAATGGACACTGTTCCTTTTATCGAGGCATGATGAGCATGTAACATTAAAGTTTTTGGAAGAATATTTTGAGTCAATTTCCACCGAAAAAAAAAAAAACCACCATACGATAAGGCAACTTAAACTTCCATAATATAGACCGATTGGTTGAGTGGCTGGGCATCTTGAGTTAATAGCATATAACAATTCGTAACCTGATATTGGTCCAACATGTTTCTCCATGTGAGTGTGTTAATTTGTCCCGTGATAGAAAGAGGAGTCATAATTTGGTGAATATGTTCTAGTGAATAAAACTGAGCCAAGAGAGATCCCATTGTTTCTTATGATGCTGAATAAGATTACTTACAATTTGATACAAAACTGGAGCATTTGATTATATGAGTCACCAATGATGGTTAAACAAAGAAAGACTAGAACCAATGATGGTTAAACAAATGTTGAACTTCTTTATGAAAAAGGGCAAAAAAGGTAAATTACAATAATTATATCCCTTAAGGTTTTTTTTTTTGGGCATATCCCTTGAGGTATAAATAAATATCACTCTATCAATAACTCTTAGAAGTAATTAATGCTTAAATAAAATGACCAAAATACCCATTAATGTCAGTATAAAAAGCATCATAATATAGCCATTTCTTAAAAACCCATGTCTTTAACTTTATTGTTTTTTCCTTCATGGTTCAGTTGCTCCGCCCATTTCTTCAGATACAGTTGGATTCTTAATTATAGTGTTGCTGCATGATTAATTATCTATGCTATAATTCTAAAACCTTAATAATTATTGAAAAGGTTTTGAATATACATTTGAATGAGTGTATTTATATTCACTTGGATCCTTTGCTCTTGAAAAAAAGTAGCATGGGGTTTGCTGCTTTTTTTAAAGTATTTGGACCATTTAGAATTAATCTAAGTAGTTTAGATTTATTTTTTTATTTTGATTTTTTTTTTATTTTAAACGAAACAAAATGTAAAATGAAAATAATTTTTTAACTACACATTTTTAAAAAGATAATGATTTAAATTAAAAAAAAAAGTTAAAATCTAATCTATTTAGATTAAATTTGAATTGTTCATATACTTTTGAAAAACAGCAAGAAATAAATTAAATCATTATTTATATAATGATGAACTTTTATCACTTTCAAATACAATAAGTGTTAATCAATTACTTTAGAATGAATTATAAATCATATACTATATTTGTTATGGAGAAGTGATAACCCTGTAACTTGACGAAGTATAAAGGAAAAAAAAAGGTAATATTAGTATATGTTAAGTCATCTTTTCAACAAAACTTAGTTAGCATTGCAAGGAAAAATTTCAAATTAAAAAAATAATGAATAATATTTCTTTAAACTTTAAAAAAGGTTATTATATGAAGATTAATTGACATTTTAATAATTTTATTTAAGCTTTAGTTCCGTGCTAAGCCTTGTTTGGTAAAGTAAGAAAAAAGAATTTTAAAAATTTATAAAAAATTTATTTTATTTTTATAATAATTATTTATTAATCATTAAAAATAAAAAATATTAAAATTAATTTTTATCATTAAAATTAATTTTTTTATTTTTATTTTTATACTTAATTTTGTAGATATCAACCGGACAATGTAACGCGTGAGACTGAATCATATTGCCCTTATTTTTCTTTTATATATATATATATATATATATATATATATATATATATATATATATATATATATATATATATATATATATATATATATATATATATATATATATATCAAAACAATGATTTTAATTTTCTTGGCACGACACATTTCTATGTCCTCGGAGCAAAGCCCTCCTTTCCGTCTCCTCGTGTTTCCCTCTACCATTCGCCCTTTCACAGGAGCATAACGCCATAGCGTCACGCGGTGGTCGGAGATTCACGCGCCACCCATGGCTTCTCCACCGACTCTTCCGATCTCCAACCTTCAATCCAACAGCGGCACCACGGCGTCCCAATCCCAGCCTCCAATTGCTACGCCCGCCTTTCGCTCGTTCATCGCACGCCTCTCCTCTTCTGTCCGCCAGGGACTCTCTCAGCGCCGCCCGTGGTCGGAGCTCATCGAGCGGACTGCAATGTCCCGGCCCGATTCTCTCTCCGAAGCATATTCTCGGATCCGCAAGAACTTCTCCTACTTCCGTGTTAACTACATAACCCTACTCGCCCTCGTGTTGGCCGTCTCTCTCATCTCCCACCCTCTGTCGCTCCTTGTTCTCTTCGGCCTTCTCGGCTCCTGGGCCTTCCTATACCTATTCCGGCCGTCGGAGCAGCCCCTTGTCCTTTTTGGCCGTACCTTCACTGATCGCGAAATTTTGGGCATTCTGGCAGTGTTGACGGTGTTCGTTGTTTTTCTCACCAACGTTGGATCTCTCTTGATTTCGGCTTTGATGGTTGGGTTGGCAATCGTCTGCGCGCATGGTGCATTCAGAATCCCTGAGGATCTGTTCCTGGACGATCAAGAGCCAAACAATTCCGGTTTCCTGTCGTTCCTCGGTGGCGCTGCCTCTTCTGCCGCCGCCGCCGCTGCACCGGCTGTTTCACGTGTGTAAACGGATCTGGATTCCCATGTGTGTTGGACGGACTTTTCTGAGGTTTATCCGGACCAATCTTCTTGTCCTGCTTAACTAAACTAGTAACCTTCTTGATAGGAGTTTTTTCTCTCTCTTTTATGATCCAAAGCAAATTGCTTATGATATTGTCTTTTCTTAGATATACGTAGATGGAAACTTTGCAGATTGAATTGCTTTATGCCATTTTATCAGTAGCAAAATCTGTTTTCAATCTATGTAGTTTAGATTCCAATTTTGCTTCTGTTCGAGTTGTCACTTTTGCTATCAATTTGTTTTCATTCATTTCCCTGATTTATTGTTCAGAATGGTTTATTTGCTTCTCTGTTACGATTTCGTTTGAGATTGTTTGTATGAGCATCTGTTTATCTGTTGTCTCTATATACTTTTGTTCTCTCTAGAGCGGAAGGGACGGAAGTTAAAATTCTCTTGTATGATTGCATACATTGAATGTAACGCCTACAAGTAAGTTTTCAGGTTGTTATTCTTAGTCATAATGTTTACAAAAGAGGCCTTTTGTATAGGTAATATACACAAATCTCTCTCGATTTTAAAAGTGTACACAAACTTTTATTGAAACAAATTTAAAGTTTTTGTAATCAAAATATCTTTTATTTACAAACTTTTTAGCTTAAAAAAATATATATTTAGATTAATGGAGGATATTTTATTCAAAAAATTTAAAATTAGATAAAAATGTAAGATAACCTTTTGTTTCAAGAAATGTTTAGGTAATCTCAACAAAATCTAATTTTTAGGTTCTGTTGGTTGTTGAATTCATTAACCCTTGTTAGTGTCGGACAAGAAAACAAGGCAGCATTTCAATGATTCATAATAACTTCGTCTGATGTGAACTCTGCTTTTGTTGTTTCGAATGTATCTTTCAACTCTTCAAGTTCTTGTTCTTCCATGTGACTCATGCCGTATTCAAGCTTTGTGGTGCTTGTAAGACAGGTAGGTAATTTGGGGTTAGAAAGATAAAGTCCTTTGGTTAGGCAAAAATTGTTTTTTTTTTTTTGGGGGGGGGGGGGGGGTGGTTGGATCTCTTCGATTTTTGGGTTGTACTGTTATAGCGTGACATTGTCACTAAAGCTACCGTAGAACCAAGGCAATGAAGTGGCTTCCTATATGTGTATATAAATTAAAGGGAGGGATTCCACTCCATTAGATTGAAGGACTGGATGAATGTAGTGCATGTGCCAGCTGCCTTTCATTGATGAATACAGGGGTTAGGGATTCCACTCCACTGGTTTGAAGACCTTTTCCAGCACCATCAGTATTACTATTAACTTTAACCCAGCTACTGCCCGGCTTCTTGAGATTTGGTTATATGCTTCCTTCTCTAATTGCATCCCCTACCACAATTGCCTTTAAGAACTCGAGTACAGGGGTCTTTGGGGTTAATTTTCCACCCAATTTTCCTCAAGAAGGCGTCGTTCATTGGCACGAGTCATTTAATACCCAAGCCTTCCCAATCTTTAAGACGATAGATCAAGCTTCAGCTGATTAAGTAGGGTTTTCTGAATTTTTCTTCGTAGCCCCAAATGAAATTTCTGTGAATTTTTCCAAAGGTAGAACAAATATCATGAGGAATTCTAGTTGACTGCATGACATAGGTAGGGATTGAAGAAATAATTGATTTAGCCAGAGTGATCCTTCCAGCCATGGAAAGGCAGCCAATCTTCCATCTAACAAGATGCTTTCTGACTTTTTCAACCAGGAAGTTACATGTATGTCCGGAGAATCTGTCATGAAGAAGAGGCCAACCTGGATCAGCATTAGGTATTTAGCCAAATTTAGACCCTTTAGATTTAGTTTGGATGGTCCAAATTTGATATTTTTGTTTTTGTTTTTAATTTTTTAATTTTAATTATTATTTTTTTAAAAAAATTGGCAGATGGAAAACTGTTTCTATTTTGTATCATGCATTTTTCACAAATAAATAGGTAAAATAAAATAAGAAAAATAAATTTGGATCATTGACGACCTGAATTAAGAGAAATACAAAATCTGAATGGCCTGAATTAAGAGAAGTATCAAGATGAGTAAGAAGAGAATGAGCAGGGGATCCAAATTAAAGAAGAGGCATACCCAAATACTTTACCCATGTTAGTTCTAAAGAAGCCAGTAATGCTTAACACTTTTTCTTTGATGAGGTCACTGATATTTTTGGAGAAAAAGATGTCAGATTTTTGTTTGTTGAGCCTGTAGCCAATAGCATCACAGAAGGAGTTGAGGCATTCCATAATACAATTAGCTTGACTAGTAGAAACTTCACCAAACAGTAAAATGGCATAAGCAAACAAGTGGTGTCAAATAGGGGGACCTTATCTACAGCTTGAGGGGCTTTCAATGGTTGTCCCGATTCACCTCCTCAATGACATGCGTTTTCACCTTGATCTGCCCTGTCGCCTCTTTAGTGGACATTTCTCATCAAGGTGGCCGACCACGTTCAAAGCAAATAAGATGGACACTTTCATATTCTATAAAATACTTCTTTCCATTTGGCTGGAACTTGGACTACAATGGCTTCTGAAGATCTGTCTCGATGCAAACCCGAGCATACTTTCCTCTGGCTTGGAGGGAAGTTGTGGTATCAATTTTAATCATTTTACCAATCCTGTTCCCGAACACCTGGCTTTTTCATCAAAGAACTCTATGGGGAGGTCTGGGAATCATATCCAAGGTGCAACTGAGTGAAACACTGGCAGTAGCTAGATCAAACCTGGGATGCCATTGTCTCACTGTGAGGTAGTGGTAAAAAATGAGCAAGGGGCCTTTGGTTAAAGCATTCTCAGAGTCTTCTTCATTGGTGAACTTCAACGAGTAGAACCCATGCCTTAACTCTTCTAGGGTGATTAACTCCTTTATTAGCCTATAGTTGGGATAATTCCTTCTCTAATACTTTGAACCCAATACTCCTACCCAGAAGCTCGATGATAAGGGAGTTGCTGAAGGGTACGGGCCCTTTCCTTTCTAGAGATTTTGGCCATTGTGCACGAATCATCGCCATCAGGATCATCATCAAAGGAGAAGCCCACCTCATTGATATGCTCCTAGTTTGTTTCCATCTCCAGGGGCGTTTGGTCTTCCTCCGATTCCTCTCCCTGGGAAATCACATTCCCATTCAAACTCATCGCATTGTCAGACGCCTCATCAGTGGCACCCAAAGAGAGACTCCTTGTAGGACCGTCTACTTTTAAGATTTCTCCCAGTGTCCCTCTCAACATCCTCATACGATATCTGGGCCTGAGAGGAACCATCAAAGCCATCACCGTTGCTTTAAATTTTTTTCGAGTCCTGAAAAGATCCTCTTCTTCCTTAGAAAGCTGCTTCTTTTCTCATTGCGTCTCTCCCCATTTTTTAATAAGCTATTTGAAGCATTATTAGATTTGTCGTGGGCATATGTTTCTCACCGTTGTCAAGCCTTGGGCTTTCTTGAATGGGCTACATTTTTTGCAAAAACACGCTTACACCTTGTGGCCCTCGTGTCGTTCGTTTTGGGCTTGTAGGTAACATAAACAGCATAGTTTATTGCCAGCCCCCTAGTTGATGACTGCAGGGAGAATATCATGTCACTAATGTCTGGTAAGCTGTGTTGTGTGTATCGTCTGTCTCCTCGAATGTCTTATCGCCATTCTCCACTACCACTAGAGATTGTGGATTTGACTTCCATAAAGCTACAGTATCAATTTGAGTTCTTTTGCATTACCATAATCTGATTAGATAGATGTTGGCCAAACTTGCTTTACAAGAGTGATTAATTTGGATTGTTTATGATAATATAATCATTAGATGATAATAAAGTGATGAATTTTTATCGTTTTGTGTCCATCTTATACTTGGTATTAACCAATCTTAACATGTAATATTCATTTCTAATTCTGATGCAAATCATGTATTAAGGCCCATTTACTTCACAGAATTATTAGTTGTGAAATTGGAAAAGGAATGGCTAGATGATATGATATCAAAAGGAATAAAAATGTTATTGTTGTTGCATGTTTGGTTGGATAAAAACATTAGAGAAATGGAAAGTAAAGCTGAGAAAATGACCAAAATGTCCCTGAAAAATAAATCAATAAGTATAAAAAATTAAAATATCTGGTTTTTACTCGAAGTACCTAAATGCAGGGATGCATAGGTTCCTCTCCACCCGTATCCTTCCTATGCAAATTTTGGGTCATCCTCCACCACAAAGCATTCAAATTGCCAAGCCAATCCATTTAGATGACCTTCGACTATTGCACATCGTTGGGATAGGGCCTTCTTTGCACTTCTGAAGAGCATCGTTGAGCTAGGGCACTGGTACGTACAGGGTTTCGCAACGAGCTTGAATAATGGAGATATTTGTCAGTTATGGAGGACGCGATTTTTTGCTCTTCAAGAAAGATGGATTTGAAAAGTGTTGAAAGGTGAGGACAAAATTAACTTTGTACCATTTGGGCTTCAAATCCATCAGAGCTTTGCAAGCGTGGGGATTCACTTTTAGTTGGAGGTTCTCAAGACGCTCTATTTCTTTGGACCAAACAACTTCAAGAGTAATCCTTTTCTCTTTTCATTTGTCCCAATAAACCAAACGAGCCATTACTTTTATCAATTAAGTTATTGAAGGATGTTTGAGGTAATTAATTTATAGTGAAATACTCGTGTAGACTGACTGATATCATATAATGCATAGGCCTAACTTTTTCTTTTTAGGTTGAAACGGGAAATTATTATTATAAAAGAGACATGTTAGTATTACAAACAATATCTAGCAAATTCGCACAAGTTAGAGCCATACAAATGGCTGGAATGGGGAGGCCACTGATAATCAAAACCTACTTTAATTCATAGGTTCAATGGTCTGTACAAAATAAATATGTTTTATAACATAGAAGTGATTATATAAATAGTAATGCACTAACCCCAAAAGCCTAACTGCACTCTATTCAATGCCATGGTCAAAATTATTAATTTTTTGTTTTAAAAAAAACTCTCTATACCAATCCTCCTGTTTTAGTGACAGACTTAATTGTGGGTTGGATTATGTAAAAGTAAGTTGGGTCTGGCATCAAGATTGAGCCTAAGCCCAAATTTTTCTTTTGTTTTTGAGCCCAAACCTGACCCCAAAATAAAAAGCAACTCTGGCCTAGTCCACTTCCTCTTTTGATATATATATATATATATATATATTTGTCTAAACCTTTGATAGTTAATTATTTCTTTTCTTAAAAAAAAAAGAAGAAAAAGAAAATGACATCCTGTAAGAATGTAAAAATAAAAAAGAATAAGTCAGATTGTAAAGTAATATTAGATATTGATTCCTACTTTCACATTTATCAAACATATTTATCAATGAATTATGCAATACATATTAGTTATATTATTTAAAAATATTTTTTTGTCAAAAGAATATAATAGTTATCCATCATTTATGGATATAATTAATTCTTATTTGATTTTTTTATTTTAATTACATGACTATTATTTTCATATTTAACATGTATAATTTAGTATATAAGTTTTAATTATAATGATATTAATACTGAAAATTATGTTCTTTCAAATTCTATTAATAATTAATTCTAAAATTTTATTTGTAAAGAAAGGTAAAATAAAAAAAAGGAAAACTAAGAAAGATCTTGATAAAATTTAAAAATATTATAATAATATAATAAAAAAATCGTGTGGACCAAGTTTGGCTAGATTTGAAAAAGAGTTTGAATTTGAATTTGATTTATTTTATATTTGAATTTTTTTAAATAAGCCTTTTTTTAGATTTTTTTTACTTACACATCTATTTATTTATTGTTGAACCTATTAGTGTAGGTGAGCGTTTTTTTTTTTTATTAAAAATCAAATTTAAGATTAGTTTGACACGTAAAAAGTTGAGTATAGAAAATAAAAAATAATAATTTTATAAATAAAAAATATTCATAATATCTTTATTTTTTTAATAATTAAATAATTATTGATAAAAAATATTAAATAATGATTAAATAGTAATTATAGAAATAAGATTAAAATTTTGCTAAATGTTTCTTCAACTTCTCCCTTTCTCTCCTCAAATCAAACGGCCCACTAATTAACAAGCATAATTCTCAATTCACTATTGGCATTTTTTTCTTTTTTTCTTTTTTTCAGCAGAAAACGAGGTGAGCAGGAGGTGCTAAAGATCCAATGTTGTTGATATGAAAAAATTTTTTTTGGGTAGTTAGTTTATCGATTTTTAATACACTAAATATTTAATAAATTTCATGTCCAATAATAAAATTAAATTTATACAAAATATCTTCAACATATGTGCTAATGCAACCGTATTGTGGGCTAATACCAAAATGGTCCTTTTAACATGATGATGACGACTCTTGTCATTATCATATTTTTAGGATCGCTTTGACTTGCATTGCGACTACCACCGGGTTGAACTTTGCCGACTTGAGTTCATCATTTAATGCTAAAATGTAAAATTGACCTCCTTATAGTCCGATTATGAGCGGGATTTTGACTCAGGTACAGTAGCAGTAATTTTAAATCCTCCGTACATATACATGACCTGTCATTTTATTTTTCCGGATACATTAACCTAATTTTTTTCTTAACTGTAATTTTAAATCCTCCGTACATATACATGACCTATCATTTTATTTTTTCGGATACATTAACCTAATTTTTTTTTTAAAATGGGTCACGCCTCAACATGAGGCGTGACCCCATTTAAAAAAAAAATTATTTTTTTATGGGTCACGCCCTGTAATAACGTAATTATTTTAAAAGATATTAAAAATTTAACTGTAAGAAATTAAAGATAATAAAAGTATAATTTATTTTTAAAAACAATAAATAAGTAGTTTAAATTTTAAATTTTTTAAAACTTAATAATTAGTATTAGTGTTAAGAAATTTAAGAAATAAATAAATAAATGTGGTAAATAATATTGAACATAATATTAAAATAATAAAAATCATAACTATTATAGGAAATATATATATATATATATATATATATAATAAACTAAATTTTTGAATTTATCGGCATAATTTATTTGTTTACTAATAATATAAATTTATTCTATTATTAGTTGAAGTTAGGACTAATTATGATTTGTGAATTAAATTATGTTTTTTATGTAATTGTGCCAGTATATTTTTTGAGAAATTGTTAGGAGTAGTAAGTCACGAAACGAAAATATTAATAAGAGAAAAAAAATTATTTGGCAACAAAATCATGAAATTAAACAAAAATATTGATAAGAGATAAAAAATTATTTGCCATCAAAATTATAAAATGAAAGTTAATTGAGAAAGTAAATTTTTTTAAAATTATATAACTAAGTAAGAGTATTAAAAATTTGAATGATAAATTAATGAAAATTAACTGCTGAAATCAATATTGAAATAAAATAGTTATAATATGCTATCATGACATAAAAAATAAAATTATGAGTACAGAAAAAAGATAGAACGTTCAAAAGAAATGGCTTCCAGTGCCACATCTAGTTCGTGGTCATAATCGTCAGCCGCGTCGTGGAGAACGATGTTGTTCTTCTTCTGCCTCTTGCACCTCAAACTCCTGCTCAGCTTCTTCTTCATTATTGCTATCATTTTCATCTGCTTCGTTATTATTGTTTCCTTCTTCTTCTACATGTTGATAAGGTACGGGATTAAGATTCAATTGAGGTGACTGAATTGGAGGAATAGGCTGATCTGGTGTGATATATCCCGTCTGTTGTGATGCAACGTATACAAATGACCTAGAAGCAAATCTAAAAGCAGATATTGTTTGCTCTGAAAATAAGGGTGTAAAATAGACGGAACCGCATGGCATATAAAATGAAGAGCTGACACCCCTAAAATCAGGAAAATGCACTGGTGGCGTGGAAGAAGATGGACTTTCTGTATCATGGTGTACTTGTGATTGTGTTGTTGGAAAAGAAGATGATTTAGCAGCACTAGGAGGGTCTTGCATCTCTGTTGAGGTATAAAAAGAAGGACTAGGCATCGCAGATGTAGTACCAACATCAGAGGTAGTATCACGATAAGGCTAATCGTTCATCATAGATACTCTAATAGACATTAATCCATGAGCTCTCTTTATCGTGCGAGTAGGAGGAAGTTGTGGTCTAGGCAACTGAGGTGCAGGAGGAGCAGCCTAAGAAATCGTTATATCTCGATACTCGCTAAGTGCATCGAGGATGCTAATATAATCAGTAACAACTGTGCGACCTAACGGTGAATAGTCGTCCATAGCAAGTACTCGCAAGCGATTAGCTACATCGGCCTAAAAATAAAAATTAAGAGTCATATTGATTTGAAATTAAAAATTAAGCATTATAAGATAACTGTGGTAGATTTTAAAAGTTACCACAAAACCTTGAGCACCATTGATAGGATAGATCCATCGACGGATAACCCTCCAGTACCATTTCATATATTTTAAAGAGCGATCTAGGGGCTCTAATGATATCGGTGTAAGCGACAAAGTATTTTGCCAATTCCACTAAGCTTGCACAAAGTTCTCATGTTCTTTTTGCCAATCCAAATAGGTCTTAGTTTTGAGCGTCAGTGTATGGACCTCCTCTAAATTATAAGTAACATAAAGTATGGGTTGCATTCGACCAAACTGTCGAAAAACACAATCTGCATGATGTCACTCCACAATGTGAAAGCAAATAAGTGGCACAGATGCTAGCCAAATATCCGAAGAGATCAGGCAATAGTCAGGTATCAATTGACGTATATTATCTGCATCATATGGACGTCATATAATCTGCAAATAAAAAAATAACAGGCTGTAAGAGTATACTAACATTAAAGTAACCATGCAACGAACTCATCGTAAGTGTTTTAGACTTTGTCAGCTCTCATTTGATCCAGCAATACTCTATAATGTCGTATTGCTAATTTTCTTGGACGAGGATGTTGACCCACACACCTCCACCTGTGAGATGTAAAAGAAAATCATTGTTAATTTTGAATTATATAAGCAACATAAATCATACAGTAAGCATTTAGGTGGGGGCCTCTCAGGGGCTAGCATAGGGAATCGATCCCAAGCCCATAAGTGAAGTAATGTCAAACAACCATTGATATTAACCTCCTTATAATCAGTGGCATTGCATAACTCTCTATAAAGGTATGCTAGTACTGTGGAGCCCCAACTGCACTGACCTGCTACCTGGAGGTCTTGAAGGAATGTCAGGTACATAAGAGAAACTCTATGTCCCGTCCTGTCTGGCATAAGAACATCACTTATGAGACGTAAAATATAGGCACGAGTGAAGTGCAAAATGTCATTGTCATTTGCATTTTTTGGAAGTGCCTCAAATTGGTTGGCGAGCCAAGTAATGCTAAGTCTTTGATCATCGAACTCCTCCTCTGGTGGTACTACCCCAAGGAGTATCTCACAAATGCCTCGCCAGTCGAAGTTCAGTGAACCAGTGATTGGAAGACCCGTCACGAGAAGACCTAATTGCACTGCTACATCCTGGAATGTAATGGTACACTCGCCCTGAGTAGTGTGAAAAGTATGTGTCTCTGGTCGTCATCGCTCGACGAGGGCTGAAACAAGGGAAGGGACAAAGTCAAGTGCTGCAAGACGAGACACCCCGTAGAAGCCAGCAGCTCTAAGATGTGGCACTATAGCTACTGGAGGAGACTCTAATTGTGGATCATGCGCAACCCGAAGTAATCGAAAAATACGATCTGCCTGTTAGAGGAAAAAAGTGTGAACCATACATGATATGACAGCCATAAGGAAAAAATTTGAATTCTACAGATGCATAATAACGTGCCCTATTCAACCATACCGCCTGAGAGACGTGTCTAGTCTGTAAATACAACAATGAGTCGTCCTCTGGACCTGGATGAATAACAGGCCTCGGTCCTGACATAATACTATCATACAACACTGTACAACATAATATTTAGTTAAAATATAGAGTAGTTAGGCACACAACAATGTAATTTCTTATTGCATAAAATAGGTCTGATACAACAATAAATTAAATAGTATATAGAATCAAAACAATATTGATTAAATAGTACAAAGCAACATAGTTGATAACAACACAAAAATATTAGAATACACTTTAGGTAGTCTATAGTAGAACAATAAATAGTACATTAATACACTCTAACACAACAATGGAACTATGGGTTTGGAGGGCAACGTGTTGGACAAATCGTGCGGTTATGACCCGTTTGTCTACACAACGCACATCGCGACAAATCTCTTAGAGCTTCTCACCAATCTATTTCATTTCGTATTTGACTTGACTTTGGACGACCTTTTCCACGTGTCATTGCAGGATCTAGAATAAGTGTTGGGCCCCGAACTTGGGGCCAATATACTTCGCCACCAATAGGGAGAAATTCAGTCTCATAAGCCTTTAAAATAATCTCCAACTGAAACATTTTAATAATATACTGTACATGGTCTACTCAAGTATGCGCACAGGCTGCTAAGACATGTTGGCAGGGATATTTTGAAGCCTAAAATTCATCATAATCGTATGTTCAAGCTACTAAGTTAATTTTACAAGATCGACCAAATTTTTGATTAGTTGGATCGTATGGCTCCTCCATCTCAAACGTTGATCCTCGTCTATTAAATTCACGGACTGTGCATGCCAATGCTCTTCGAGTTCTGATAGCTAACTTTAATCTAATATCCTCAGATATAGTTTCCCTTGCTTCAAGTTGTGCAGTTGTCTTCTCAGCTTGTTAGACCTAATACTTGGTTAAATGGTAGAATGTTGCTCAAACCAATCCAAGCACCGGTAAGAACTTAACTCTTTTAAAAACTGCATTTATACTTTCTGCTAAATTTGTTGCCATGTGCCCCCAGCGCTTACCATCAACATCATACGCTCGACACCATTGACCTTTGGGTATCTCATCAATCCAATTAGCAGTATGCAAGTCAAGCCGACGTATATGAGTTAGTCCTTCATCAACTTTGTGCTGCTCATACGAATAACCTATAGATAGAGAGATAGTAAAATCAATAGTTTGTATAAAACTATAGTCATGGAATTAAAAAGATTCTTAGGAGGTTAAGTGATAGCAGTTTGTACCAATTGTAGTATATAATTTTTTTAGCCATTGCATTCTAAATTTTTTGTTGATATTGCTAACCAAATATCGAAGGCAAAACACATGATGAGCCTGCGGAGGCTGCCACCCAACGTTCTGATTGGCCACAGCTGCCAAGATACTAGCGTGACGATCAGAAATCAAGCAAAACCCATATTTATCTTTTACCACGTGTGCTCGGAAGTTAAATAAGAACCATGCCCATGCCTCATATGTTTCTCCCTCTACTACAGCAAATGCAAGTGGGACAATATTCCTCTCGCCATCTTATGTACTTGCGATTAAAATAATCCCTTTATATTTCCCATAAAGAAAGGTCCCATCTATTTGGACCATTGGTTTCAAGTAGGTGAATGCCTCGATGCATGGCCTAAACGTCCAAAATACCTAATGAAACATAACCGTCTCATCATTAGCTACACTAGTTGGTACATGTTCCTTATGCATAAAGTTAAAGTATGAGCTGAGCATGAAATGTTGAACAGCGGCTAGCCACCTAGGTAACAAAACAAAGGACTGTTCCTAATTCCTAAATGCATGTGAGATGGTTCGATGTTTTCCCCTCCAAGCCTTCTTGTATGTGACATTGTACCCAAATATAGAATGTACCCGTTCAATGACCTCTCTGATGGACACACCAGGATTTTCAGTCACCATCGATACAATATATACTGAAATGACATTAGAGTCTAATTTTGGGTGATCTTGTGACAATAATACTGAAACACATGTATGGGGCCCATTGTATTTTGTTATCTCCCAATGATTTTCTTTCTTTCGATAACAGGCTCTGACCTTCCATTTGCAGGATTCCTTTTCATATTGAACACACCGGTATTCTTCGTACTTCTTTGAAGAATGGTGCATCTTAAAAGTATGATGTGCACGTATCGAGTATATCTTTAATGCCCGACAAAAAGATTGCTAATCATTATATAGTATGCCTACATGTAACTCTTAGCTATCATTCATGTTTACCACTGCCTCTTCCATTTTAGCATAATCAGGAATCCGAGCACCATCTGCATTTATCTGTTCAAGAAATACAACCGTTGAGTCAGCATAAATATTAATGGGGGCTGCTGGATCAACGGTGGCATCCATGCAATCGGTATCTTCATCATCATCTATAGTACCACCATCATTGCAATCATAAGGAGCAGCATCATATTCATCCTCTTCCTCGAAGTCATCCATTATATCCTCTGTCTCATCTGGATGAGAAAATGGGCCACTAATTGGTGTATGTGCCGAACTTGGTTGGGCAATATTATCGACATGCAAACTAGATGAACTTGGTTAAGTCGTATAGTCAACTAAACTAACAGGAAAATACTGATAATCTGTGATGTTGGTATGGCTAGAGGATAGAAGTGGGTCTGCCACATATTCAATTGTAGCTTGAGTTGTCGCATTTAAGTCTATTTCCTTTGACGCTATTTTTGTATACAATTTAACTGAACCAACTTGTGATGGAAACTTTGCATTCGCTATCCACATTGCTTGGACATTGGCATCCCTCCTTAACTTACATGCTCGATACTTTTTGAGCCTTAGTGACACTGGATGTCTATATACTAATTTAGATACATATTGATTTGAATCTAACTGTAACTGGTCTGCAACCTCTTGTTTCAACCTTTCTAATGAAATGTCACTGTCGACACTTATTACATCAATCGTATTTGCAATAAACATTGTACCTTATTTGGTTTCGCATATTTGTCAATTTGAATATAAGCATATAACTTCTTTCCCGTTGTTCATTTCGCCCAACTGCGCAATACTGTCACCAATACCCAAAACATTATACAACATTTATGAACAACTAAAATCCTTTATCTAGCTGCTACATTTTTTCCATTACCAATTAATATAATTCTAACAAATCCTTTCATAAATATTCTTTTACAATATTTGTTCGCTATATTTTTTCATTAAACAGTTAAATATTTTTTATATCTTTGACATCTTTTATTCTAATAATTTTGTTCATCAAATTTTATCTAATTTTATCACATTTTACTATAATGTCATCCAATATTAAAAATTTATTTAAAGATACTATTTTCACTCTATTATTTTTTTTATTTTGTTTACATTACAATTTTATCATATTTTATTTTTATAATTATGCTAATTTTTTAATTTATTTTTGTTACTATATTTCTTTTTTTGCTTACATTATAAAAATTTATTCATTATTCCATTTTTATAGTGTTTATACCTTTTGTTATTTTCTACATATTATTCTTTTATAATATTTTTTCCCATTATTTAATTCTTTTCTAATATATTGTTCACAAAATTTTTTTTACTATTTCGTCTAACAACTTTAAATAATATTTTCATACATTTCAACAACTTATGACCAATTTTTAATTATTTTTTTTATTGTCATTACATTATTAAATTCATTATTTTTATACAATAATTTTTCTCTTTGCTCACATATTATTATTTCCAATTTTCTATAATTCTTATGTATTTTTTTCATTTAATATTTACATAGCATTTTTATAAAAAGAATTTGTTCAATATATTATATCCTACTTACAATATTTATTTAGCATTTTTTCCTTTCTTCATTTTATAATTTTTTACTAATATTTATTATCACATCAAATAATAAATAATCTTTTTTATTTTTTTACATACTTTTTTTTACTTAAACGTTTTATTTTTTTCCTTATTTGTACACAAACATTAACCACTTTTTTTTTTGGCATCTTTACAAAAGTCCTAATTTTATTTATAATGTAACTTCATTTTAACAAAAAAATTTATTTCTTCTACATGTATACTCAGATCATTAACAATATATTTATTTTTTAAATTTAAAATTCAGACACAATATTAAATAATTTCATATTTTATCTATAATATAATTTTATTATAACAAATAAAATTATTTCATTCACAGCTATATTTAAATCACTAACAAAATATATATTTTAAATTTAACAAGTAATTACAAATAAATGATTTTTTATACGTAAAACATATCAGTAATTTTTATTCTTTGAAATCCTTTTCCTCACTTTCCTTGTTGAAAAATTTGGCTTCTGTGATGGAGTGCTCCACTGGATCTCTTCCCTTTTTCTTTTAGCCGAAGATCTAAACGACAAATATGAGAGGATGGATGATGTAGATGAAGAAAATAGAAACTTTGAAGAAGGAGAAGAAGGAAACAATGGCGAGACAGCGAGAGAGAGAGATGTGGGGACGAGAAGGGAGAAACAAAAGGTTTAAGAAGAAGAGGAAGAATCAGATAAATGCAACAGATAGTATTTTTTTCATTCCACTTAAAATTGTCAATGTGACAACAGAATTCTGATATTCCCTATCCCTCGCTGCCACGTGTCTTATTTTATCCATGTGTCAAGGTCAAATTTTTATGGGTCACGCCTCATGTTGAGGCGTGACCCATAAAAAAAAATATATTTTTTTTAAAAATGAGGCGTGACCCCAATTTTTTTTTTTAAAAAATTAAAGGGTCACGCTTCATGCTCCCATAAAAATATATATATATATATTTTTTAAATGGATAAGGCGTGACCCATTTGTTTAAAAAAATTAGATTAATATATCTAAAAAATAAAATAACAGATCATGTGTACGAAAAATTTAAAATTATTAGCGTACCTTAGTCAAAATCCCACTATGAGCACTCTTTTCTTTGTGGGTATTATACTACCATTTAAATTAATCTTCTTTACAGTTTCCTGCAAATGGCACGAAACCACGTCATGACATCAACTCCAACTAGGTCGTTTCAGGGCATTTTGTAATTTAGTTGTCTGAAAACTGAGAAGCAAGCATGAATGATGCAGATGGAAGCTGTCGCGGGACCTACGTAACAGAATAAGAAATAGCCGTTGGGACTTCGGGGTGTGAGGGAGGGTCATTAAAAGACCAGAGGTACTTGAATCCCAGTGCATAGTTTAAAAGAAAATCTAGCCGTTAGCGCTTGTAAGAAGGAGAGCCTCTGAATCTTATTGCTCCAACCTGACATTTGTGTCCAGACTCTCTCTCTCCCCCCCGCACAAAGATTCCCTCTCTCACGCTCTCAACTCGCGCCGACACACACACATACTTATGACCCCCATCACGTGCCCATTCTTAGAACTGAAACCCCCTCTCACTATTTAGTACAAAATCCCCCTTCGATGTCCAAACCGCTTGCCCTCCTGTTCCTTCGATGTTAACAGAAACCCAACAGAGAAAATAGAGCAAATAATCCACTTTCCCTCCACAAAGTCCCAGTCCTTTAGTCTTTTTCTCTTATTCCACTCTAGTTTACTTCCACATTGATTGTTTTGCTCTTCCTTATGATAATGGAGAAGAGCAGTATTTTCCAGCGCAACCCCTCTCAGGTTTTGCAGCTTGGGATGAGAAATACAGCAGGTTGGCCCTATATTTTAGACAAGAAGAGAGAGAAATGGAAGAATCGGCTTAAAGCCCAAAACCAATTTCATTGTTTCCTCTGGATCCCTTATTTGTGGATTCTTTTGCTCCCCCATTGCGTGAAGCCAGTTTTGGGTGAAGGGGATCGTTGGGATGGAGTGGTTGTCACAGAATCAAATTTCCTAGCACTTCAAGCGTTCAAGCAAGAGTTAATTGATCCCAAAGGCTTCTTGCGAAGCTGGAATGACAGTGGCTACAGAACTTGTTCTGGAGGTTGGGTTGGAATCAAGTGTGCTCAGGGGCAGGTTATCGTGATCCAGCTTCCATGGAAGGGACTGAAAGGGCATATCACAGAGAGGATAGGCCAACTTGAAGGCCTTCGAAAGCTTAGTCTTCATGATAACCAAATTGGTGGGTCACTCCCTTCAGCATTGGGACTCCTTCCCAATCTCAGAGGGGTTCAGCTGTTCAACAATCGGCTAGAAGGGTCAATCCCTCCTTCATTAGGTTCATGCCTCTTGCTTCAGTCTTTAGACCTAAGTAATAACTTACTCACAGGAAGAATCCCTGATAACCTTTCCAATTCTACTAAGCTTTATTGGCTCAATTTGAGCTTCAATTCCTTATCCGGTTCAATACCAACTACCCTCACTAGCTCTCCCTCTCTCACCTTCCTTTCTCTTAAACACAATAATCTCTCTGGTTCTATCCCAAACTCATGGGGTGGAACTCTGAAGAATAGCTTCTTTCGGCTTCAGAATTTGATCCTAGATCACAATTTATTCTCCGGAAGCATTCCTGCTTCTTTGGGCAGCTTAAGTGACCTCAGAGAGATTTCGCTTAGTCATAACCAGCTGAGTGGAGCTATCCCAAATGAAATAGGGAGCCTTTCTAGGCTTAAAACGTTAGATTTTTCTAATAATGCCTTGAATGGAAGTTTGCCTGCTAGTCTCTCTAGTTTGTCCTCGCTTACTTTGTTGAATGTTGAGAACAACCACCTCAACGACCAAATCCCAGAATCTCTACGTAGATTACGTAATCTTTCAGTTCTTATTTTGAGCAGAAACCAATTTAGTAGTCACATTCCTGCAAGTATTGGCAACGTTTCCGCGCTTACACAGCTTGATTTGTCACTGAATAATCTCAGTGGTGAAATTCCATCCTCCTTTGACAATTTACGTAGTCTTAATTTCTTCAATGTTTCTTACAATAACCTGTCTGGTCCTGTTCCCACTCTACTTGCCCAAAAATTTAACTCGAGCTCATTTTTGGGGAATATTCAACTATGTGGCTACACTCCTTCAACTCCCTGTCCTTCTCAAGCACCATCTGAGGTTGTCTCTGCTCCATCTCCTGAAGTATCAAAACATCATCATCATCGGAAACTAGGTACCAAAGATATAATTCTCATAGCAGCAGGAGCTCTTCTCGTACTCCTGGTAATACTTTGTTGCGTTCTGATATTCTTCTTGATCAGAAAAAGAACAGCATCGAAGGCAGAGAATGGCCAGGGCGCGGAAAGTGCTGGCACTGCCAGGACCCAAAAAGGGGTCGCTGCAGCTGCCGCTGGCGCGGCTGAAGCTGGTGGCGAGGCAGGAGGGAAACTAGTCCATTTTGATGGCCCAACGGCTTTTACAGCTGATGATCTTTTGTGTGCAACCGCGGAGATAATGGGCAAGAGCACCTATGGAACTGTATACAAGGCTACATTGGAGGATGGAAGTGAAGTTGCAGTGAAGAGACTGAGGGAAAAGATGACTAAAAGTCAGAGAGAATTTGAATCCGAGGCAAACATTTTAGGGAAAATTCGTCACCCAAATCTTTTGGCACTGAGGGCATATTATTTGGGACCCAAAGGGGAAAAGCTTCTGGTTTTTGATTACATGCCTAGAGGAAGTCTTGCTGCTTTCCTGCACGGTAAGTTCAAACTCCAAAAGTCTCATATATTGCAGGGTTTAGAACTTTTTTTTTTTTTATTGATTCATGTATTGTTATTATGTTGCAGCTCGTGGGCCAGAAACAGTCATTGATTGGCCAACAAGGATGAGAATAGCACAAGGCATGGCTCGTGGCTTGTTCTACCTTCATTCCCATGACAACATCATTCATGGGAACCTTACATCCAGCAATGTCCTGCTTGATGAGAACACAAATGCTAAAATCGCAGATTTTGGTCTTTCTCGATTAGTGACAACTGCTGCTAGTTCAAACGTGATTGCTACAGCGGGAGCATTAGGCTATCGGGCGCCGGAGCTCTCGAAGCTGAAGAAAGCAAACACAAAAACTGATGTGTACAGCCTCGGTGTGATCTTGTTGGAACTACTAACGGGGAAGTCACCTGGTGAGGCTATGAATGGGGTGGATTTACCTCAGTGGGTTGCCTCCATTGTAAAAGAAGAGTGGACGAACGAGGTATTCGACGTGGAGTTGATGAGAGATGCATCTACGATTGGTGATGAGTTGCTGAACACATTGAAGCTCGCTTTGCACTGTGTTGATCCTTCTCCATCAGCACGACCAGAAGTTCAACACGTACTACAGCAATTAGAAGAAATTAGACCAGAGAGATCAGTCAGTTCTGGGGATGATGGAGCCATCCCCTCAACCAGTGATTAGAAGCACTGTAGTGGGAGGACAGTAGTTTCTTTTTAAGTTCTTTTGTGCTAAGCGTAGTATGGGACTGGTCATTATTCTTTCATTCATATATTTAATTTTGCCTGTTTGAATTGCTCGCGCGTCTGTAAATATTGCTGTGTTCTAAATCAGCAAGTGTTTCCTCTTTTAACACTTCATTTTATATGGAAACTATGACTTGCCAAGCCTCTTGATCCCTCTCTCCCTCTCCCTTTTTTTTTTTTTCAATATTTCCCCCCATGCATTCCCCAATTTGTGTCGTTCTTCTGACACATTCAAACCAAGTAACTAGCTGGCCACATCAGACTCGGATGGCAAAGAACACTGCAGAAGTGGGACCCAATGCGTGTTTAAAATTCCGTTTCAAAATCACGCTTATGTAAAAGTAACAAACTAATGCTTCTTTGCAAATGTTGTTTTGAGCCATGCAAAGGGAAAACCAAATACACCAGAACTAGTACTCCTCTTTGCCACTTTAACATACTTTTATTTGGACAGAAGAAGAGAAAAAATGAGAAAAAAAAAAGAAAAAGAAAACGTAAACAAAATATTTTTTTTATATGTTTGAATAAAGAAAAAAATAAAAAGAAAATTTGTCAATTTATAAAAATAATAATTTTTTATTATATAATATTAATAATTTTTTAAGAAAGATGAGATATTTAAAAAAGTTATATTTTAAGTATAAAGTAATTATTATGAATTTATATATAAAGTAAATATATATATTTAAAAAGAAATAAAAATAATAAATTTAAAAAAATAAATTTATAAAAATCATATTTTAATTTTTTTAAAAATTTAGTCAAATAATAAAAATAAAAATTAATTTATAAATTATTATTTTAATAAAATAAATATAATTATTTAATTTAAGATTTATAAATATTATTTTACTAATTATTAATTAATTCAACATAATATTTATAAACATAATAAATATTTTTAAATATATTTTTATCTTATATATAATATAATATATATTAATATATAAATATTATATATTAAATTTTATATATATATATATATATATGATGACTTGTGCAATGTATTCCGACTAACTTACACTCAGTAATGTATACTGACTGTAATTTAGTCAAACAATAAAAAATATTTTAAATGATTTTAAAATAATTAATTTAGTTAAATATATATAATTTAGATGTAGTCGGTGATTTTTTTTATATAAATATATATATATATATATATAATTTATTAATTTTAATATTTAAAAATATATTATTATTTTATAAAACATATTTATTATTAAGTAATTTTATAATAAAATTTTAAATAAATAATTATAATATTAATTAACTAAAACATTAAAAAATTTTACCTAAATTAATTATTTTAAAATTCTTTAAAATATTTTTTATCATCTGACTAAATGACAATTAGTAATGTATATCGACTGCCATTTGGTTAGAAGCCACCGATTGCAATGTAGTCAGTAGTTTTTTTATTAAATATATATAATTTATTAATTTTAATATTTAAAAATATATTATTGTTTTATAAAATATATTTATTATTAAATAATTTTATAATAAAATTTTGAATGAAAATTATAATATTAATTAATTAATTAAAACATTTAAAAGTTATAACTAAATTAATAATTTTAGAATTTTTTTAAATATTTTTCAACATTTGATTGTAATATAGTCGGAATATGCATCACCTTCCCCTTTTTCTTTTTAAAACTCTCCACATTTAGGAAAAAATTTTTTCGGTGGGATTCACATGTATTTACTCCCAAACTTTTCTCTTTCTTCTGATTTTATCTTTAATCCAAATGATAGAAAATTTCTTTTCTCTCCTTTTTTTTTTTTTTTTTTTCTACTTTTCGCTTTCCTTTTATTCTCTTTCTATCCAAACGTATCATAATGGAGAGAAAAGGAAGGACGTGACAAATGAGTACTAAAAAAAAAAACCATTTAGATCCTCTTTGGTGCAGTCCAAAATTGCCTCTCTTTTTTTAAAATAAAGTTCAAAAATAAAAATTAAAATTTGAAAGTAAAAAATTATAGCTGCAACAGAAGATGCACTTTGAAAATTTTAATTGTGCAAGTTTTAAGTCCTAAATGATAAGTTTAAAGATAAAAATTAAAATTAGGAGGTCAAAATTTATAATTATTAGAGAAAATTATATTTTAAAAATTTTAATTGTGTTATACAGATAAAATTTTTAAAATGTAATTTTTTTTATAATTACAATTTTTGACTTTCCAATTTCAACTTTTATCTTTAAACTTTAAAAAAAAAAAGACACTTTGCCCTGACTAGATCCTCTTTGGTCCGGAGAGAATCCATCCTCTGAAAAAACAGTCCCGAGTTGCACACCATAAAGAAAAATATCACACAAGTTATGGACCTCGTATATAACTTGGAAGAAAAATCCAGCTTGCCATTTAGAGTGGAGAAAGAAAGAAAAGAAAAACAATATTTACATCTGGTAAAAAGGGAGGAAATAAGCCACAATGACTTAATTCCAAGTTGAAGGCCAGACAGAAAATCACAATATAAGTGAAAAGAAGGCATTGTAAAGGCTTTGCCACAGCCTAAAACCGAAACTATTCAAATCATGCCAACCCCCTACAGTGAAAACATGAATGTTGGAGAGACAAGAGAAGAGGATGTGGGTACAGATTTCTGGTTAGTTGATATTAAGGAAGTTAAAAGCACTGTAAAGGCATTTCTGACCTCCATTCACTACAACTGATTAACAAAAATTCTACAGAGTAAGTAGCATGAAAAGACGGAAGCAAAAATTTACAGCCGAGTAATTTTTAGCTGCCATCTCTAGAGTATTTGGTCGTTTCTTCTGCAAGCTTCTCCCACACGCTGCATAGCTTGCCTGTAAAATGCATGATTTACAATTATTTACTCTAAATCACAAATGGCCATGTAGATATAAAACCATACTGAATACAGTAGATGAATGTAGGCTACCTGGTTGACAAGAAACCCCCACAACATGCTTATGAAGTCATTATGTCTCTCTTTGTCAATTCTTTCAAGTTCAATCCTATTATTTTCCTGCAAATATTCCACAGCAAATTCTAATATTTCAACATAATCTTCCATGAAAATGAGTTCCCAGCAAAGGCTCGGTAGATTTGAACTAACGTGAACAATTGAATCGCATCTTGACTTGAAAGACCTTAAACATGTAACAAGGAATCAAAAGAAACAGAGGTAAAAGAACAGAGTGAAGGAGCCTAAGAATTGGCAGCTATACAGGCAACAAGATAAAGAAAGGATTATTCAGCATGATAAGATAAATCCTACTGCCAAAATTCAATCAGCTCAAGTGGAGATATTAACTACTTTCTGGAAAGCAAAATTGAGAAAGCATCCACTCCCTTGAAATTTATAGATAAGATAGAAAAATACAGATTACATAGCATTAAAAAGATATTCTTTACGATTTTATTAAAACTGCGAATCTAAACTCAACAAAACACAATAACTGTAAGAGCAAGAATAAAATAGAAAATTTATGGCAAATGGAAATAAAAAAACAGCTCCATTCTTGGTGTGAACTGAGTTTCCTAAAAGTTTAGGTCCAAACAACAGGTCAGATAAAGCAGATATTTAACAAGAGTTCACAATGAGTATATTTGTCTAATTCTGACCCACATATAAAATACCTATTTGATCAATCAACACATATTATGTCTTATTAAAACAAGATTTACATAAATTTGACCTTTGGAGATGATAATAGATCTTTAAATTGAGTTTAAATTTGTTACAATTTTCGTGAATTTATTAGCAATTGTAAAGCTCGCAGTCAAACTTAGCCATTGATGAAACATATAAAAGTAAATCAAATAACAAAGTTGAAACTCGTCTATTCTTACAGTTGCATTATAGGAAACATGAAAATAATATGAAAAAGAAGTCACAACCAGTCAAATTTATTGTCAAGATGTCAATCTTATGCAATACAGAATTTGAATAAGCATGATACAATGATCATTTAATCATAGTTTAATTCGGCGTGAACGTTGTTGTCATTTTAATAAGGGTGTTTATAGTTTAATGTGACACAAATATCAAACTCAGTAGTTGGTTCTTCTCCCTTGGCTTCAATAATTGTCATTTTATGAAATGAAACAAATAAGGACAGATATTCAAATTTTGGTGACTATAGAAAGCATAAATTGTATCATATGTCAAATAGAATATAGAAAAGCCATTTTCTGAAGGTGGATATATACTGATATGTATGGGAAAAAAGACTTGAGATTGAAAGTTTAAAGGCCACCTAAAGATGCCCAGAGAGAGGAGAGCCGAAAAAAAGAAAAAAAACGAGAAGGCAAGTTGCCTTGATTTGTTCATACTCCTTATCCGCACAAAGCTTAGCATTTTCAGAAACTCTAATCGCTTCTTTCAATTCTTCTATTTTGCGTGCCCTAGACTTATCTCCACCAAATATTTTGGATGAAGCAGGTTCAAGCTTCTCAATCTGTGACTTCAAAGAAGATAGTTCTGATGCAAGTGTTTGAACTGTTAGTAATGCCCTTGATCGGTCTGAAAATGCATTGTTGATGATGAGCATTGTTCCAAGGTAATCATGTAGTTTATCCTGCAACATAGACAAAATAATACTCATATACAGCTGAGTTCCGTTTCAAAATGACTGGTACATACATTAGATGGCCAGCACATTTGGCATTGAGAAAGTTTCCCTTCTAGATTATATACAACCCAATTTTAAGTTAGCAGACTTGCATATACACCGAATGTTTGATTGTCTGTGCATTCAATTCTCTATATAATCTGCCTGACTTAACAGCTGCAGTTCCTGCATTTCTCATGTCAGCTGCTCGTATTCTCTGGAGTCAAATATTGCTTCTTCTTTCTCAAATTTAGTAAGTTTTACAACAGCCAATCCCAATTCACCCATTGTTTCACCAATATCTTGCTGACATTTTACAAGAGATTCAGCCTGCAAATCAATGTAGATAACAAATATAACCAAACCATTTAAATAAGAAATAAGAAATAAGAATATATACTGTTTCTAAACTATCCATTGCTTTCCACTAACAAGTTCTATTGGCAAATACATATATATAAATGGTCCAATTATAGAAATTACGCTCCAGAATAACAGTGGCGATAAAACTTAAAACAGGACAATATTTTAACAGATCGCATAAGCGATTGTGAGACTTAAGAGGAATATCTTTCAACCACATATATCAACAATTATAAACCAAAACTACATATACATAAACCTGATGAGAAACATTGTTAAGTTGCTGCTCCAACTCCATCAACTTCTCCTTTCTCTCCAAAAACTCCTTTGTCTTCCTCTACGACCAACGGCTTCGTCCCACACCAATCGTTGGCAACCGATTGCTTCAGCTCCTTGAAAATCCTGAACAAGTCCCTTCCACCCTTAGCAGGCTGTGCCACTTCATTCAAAGCCACTGCCTCGCCCCCAAAAAAACTTCCCCGGGCAGCTTCGCCCCATCAAGCATCCTCGATGCCATATTTGTACACTTCACCAGAGGCAGCTCCCCTTTCACCCCCAGAAACACTCTCAGCTCCTCACTCTTCCTAATTACTGGGTGCGCTGCCAATTTCCGCAGGTACTTCTCCAATGCTAGCATTCTCTGCTCCACAAATTCCTGCTTCTGCTCTCCACCGTGTTCTTATCCTGCCGTATAGAAATCACATGCCGCCGGTCTGACTCCGATAACCAGTCCGGTATGGCAACATAGCCCCTGGACCGGATCCGGACGCTGAATTCGGACCCGGCTCCCCTATATTCAGGCAAATTAGTTCTCGTCGTTATGAGGTAAGTGTAATAAGTATTCCCACTAGGGACGAGCGAATTGGTCAATTCTTGCTCTTTCTGCGGATCCGAGACCGCTGTATACAAGTAATCGGAACTGGAGGGCTTCGACCTTGATGAAACTTCTGGCTTTTCGTCGCCATTCAACGATGAATTGAAGGAGGTGAAGACAGCTGTAATGATACATGGATCGATTATAATGTGAAGATAAGGGGTGTGAAAGGAATGAGTGGTGACATGGCAAAGGTGGTTAGAAAGAGTGAAGGATGAGACACGTGGGAGGTGTGGGGTTATTGAAAGATTATAAAAAGGAAATGGAGAAAGAAATGTGCGTGATGTATTGAGTGATCTCTTCCCTCTACCTGTGACTTCTTCTTATTCCTCTGAGTTTTTTTTTTTCTTACGTTGTAATCTTCCTTGGCTGAGTTGTATCTAGATTCAGAGGTCATTACAATGGTGCTTTCATTGACCTCCTGCTCCGCTGGAATTGATGACTATGCCGAGATTGATGCTATTCTCCTGGATATTAGACAATCCAACGGTCGGATGGCGCAACGCCTTGCTCTCACACATTAACTGTATTGCTCACCTCATTGCACAACTGGATTCACGATGGAATCGAATTGACGCCCCTCTTCTCCAAATCTTGCACTCTTTCGATTCGTTGACAGCACAAATGGAATAGTCGAACCTTGCAGCTTCAAACTCAGGCTCTGAATGGACTGAGGTGCGGCTTAATCTACAACGTGAAATCTGTATATATGATTCACCATTGCCTTCTCCTAATTCACCGTCGGTGACTGCCGAGGTGGGTGTCGCACCAACCCCTATTAAAGTGCAATCTTCCAAAGACTACGATCTATTATTGGCTACTGACGATCTATTGCCAAATTCCAGCGATGACCAATTTGATCATTCCAAATCTACTGTTAACTTTTCAGATTCCGTCATCCTGATACCATTGGCCGATGTAAACCTTTCACAGAGTCATCTTTTTCCTAGGTCTTCCACCACCATTGAAACTCTGTTGTCAAAGAGTTTCAAGATGCACTCTGTTTCTGAACATATTGATGAGAAAGACCAACCCATCCTCATGGATTCACTCAGTCGTTATGCAATACACTTGTTGAAGAGGCTGTTTATGACAGCTCTAATTGCTCACTCTGCCGACTTCGCCATTGTGAGCTTTGATACAGTCCACAAGCTCGTTCAAGTCCAAAGAGCACTCATGGTGCGTGAAGATGGGCCCAGCTGTCTTGGGTTCAATATTTTTCAAAGATTTCACCGCCTTCTTATTGGGCCCACTTAGCCCATACATGCAAGCCCTCTCAAATGGATCACTTTGCTTACCCTGGTGCTAAGCTCACCACTCTCAGCCAAGAATATACCGTCGTGGATCTCACAGTGGAAGCGTTGCTCGATAGCTTTCTCAGCTGCCCTAGAGTCCGGTTCCTCCAACTTAGAGGAGGAATTCGTCGGCCAGTATGTTGACAAGCTTTTGGTGTTCGATTCGGGCATCAAGAGTCTTCCAGATGCCGTTTTGCTCACCAACTCTCACAGTGGTTTGCCAGTGTCAATCACGCATCGATTTTTTGTTCCATTGTTGTCTATTCTTCCTCATGATTCTGGTATGTATGCCCCATCCTCCTTTATTTTGGGAATCAGCAGTATCGTTTCATGACCCATTTTTTACCACACAGTATCCTCCACCAAGTACTCTACAGCCTTGTTTGGTGCCTATTCCATGGTAGCTTTTTACTGGCTTGACTTTTCACTTAATATTTGATCCTGGGCCCTCCATTGCCACCTCTCATTTTAATTGGTCGAGTATCCAATCGTGTTTGCTGACTCCAAACCTGTGGTGCACAGCATGAATTCAAATTTCTCTTTTGCCATAAATCCTTATGGGGGTCAAAATTTGACCAATGTTTTATGCATCGCTACTACTGCTCATCATTTTGTGGGTTTTTGGTATATATTAAGGCAGATATATGAAAATTTGGCTCCTGTGATTGTCTTGAGTTTCCATGACAATGGGGTTACTTCTTGTGGGATTCCACTGGTTCTTCCTGTGATTGCTACTGTGCCTTTTGGTATTGACAATGTTGCACTTCCTTGTATTTTTGTTCCTGTCGTGTGGGTTTTTGATCCTGGCATTAAGTTGGAATATATATCAATGAATTTCCTCCGTCAACGGTCCGTAACTCTTGCTCATTCAAGGAGTATTTTGGATGATCTTCACATCCCTTTCACAATAAATACCATCTGGTCTATTGAATTTCATTATACTCTTACAACAGTCCACTGTACTCTGGTTCATACAATTACTGGCACACTTCTTAGATTTGGATAGTTGATAAGCAACAGTGCAATGATTTTACAAGTCCTTGAGTTTGCTTCTTTTGTTGGTTCTCTACTCGGTACAAGTCCAATTTTTACTCTTAACAGTCGATACTACTAGATTTGTTCGTGATTGCTTTTGGTTCAACCTTTTTGAATGATCGTTATAGAGCATGGTTCACATTGACTGCTGTCCAGCCACTATTAATGCTTTGACCTTGAGGACAAGGTCATTGCAATGTAATGATACATGAATCGATTATAATGTGAAGATAAGGGGTGTGAAAGGAATGAGTGGTGACAAGGCAAAAGTGGTTAGAAAGAGTGAGAGGATGAGCCTACACGTGGGAGGTGTGGGGTTATTGAGAGATTATAAGAAAACGAAATGGAAGAAGAAATGTGCGTGATGTATTGAGTGATCTCTTCCCTCTCTCTGTGACTTCTTCTTCTTCCTCTGACTTTTTTTTCTGACGTTGTAATCTTCCTTGGCTGAGTTGTATCTAGATTCAGAGTTCATTACAATGATTGTAATGAAAGGAAGATTACAACGTCAGAAAAAAAATGACCTACTGTGCACCACAGGTTTGGAGTCAGCAAACTGTGGCTTAATTGCAGCACACGATTGGATACTCGACCAATTAAAGTGAGAGGTGGCAATGGAGGGCCCAGGATCAAATATTAAGTGAAAAGTCAAGCCAGTAAAAAGCCACCATGGAAGATTATTGAGAGATTATAAAACTGCAATTCAGAGGAAGAAGAAGTCACAGGGAGAGGGAAGAAAGTACAAGGGAGGAGATCACTCAATACATCACACACCTTTCTTCGTCCATATTTTTTTTTATATTCTCTTAATAACCCCACACCTCTCACGTGTAGGCTCATCCTCTCACTCTTTCTAACCACTTTTCCATGTCACCACTCATTCCTTTCACACCCCTTATCTTCACATTATAATCGATCCATGTAATGACAACAGCGTATGATGGCGGGTCAAGGAAAGAATTAAAGGGGATTTAGGGGTGTGATCATAGGGGAACGACAGCGGCGACGGGAGCAGTGGATCAACAGATACAGTTACGGGCTGTAATAGTTGACCGTTGTCTGGAAGGGATTGGCTTTTCGATGGTTTGTCGAACTCCATCTCTTCGGACTCTTGCAGATGAGCTTCTTCGCAATCCTGGTTATCTTGGTTCATCTTTTTCGTCCTAATCTTCAAGAATCGATAAATACAATCAAGCTTCGTCTAATTGGAAATGGGTTCGAAGTTCAAATTTCGCGGATGCTATCGTGGTTTCAGGTGCAACGACGACTACGAAGACTAGTGGAAGTGAGCCAGTGAGGCAGGACTCAGCTTTCTTGAGTCAAGTCGGATTGCCTTAGCGTAAAGAGAAAAAAAGAAAGAGGGCCGGAAAACAGTAAAACAAAATTTCAGTTTGGCAATTTCAACAGATTAGCGGTCTCGTGTTCAATCATATTGGCGCCACGTAAAACGCGTGAAACTCAATTTGGCGTTTTCCTCCTGAGCCACCTCCCGGCAGCGAAACGCCGAGTAAAAACAATTTCTAAGTCTGCGAATATGGTTCCGAAAAGGGCATTTTCGGTAGCGTCTCCAGAGGGCAATGCTGCTGCTCTCTCTCAGTTCTCTGTGTAGCTTAAAATTTAGTTTCACTGCCATTTTCTCTCTCCAGTGACCTTTGATTATGCTGGATGAACTTGGATTTGGCTTCGAAACCAGTTTCAGCGCCAGAATACGTGATTGCAATTTGCAAACAGGTTTTGTTCCCCGAATTAAATCGATTTGGGAAGTTCGCGATTGATGGTTGCTGGAAGTAGAAATTGCAGTTTGTGACGCGGGGAAATGACAGAATCCCATCCATGAAATTTTGTCCGCTTGCAGGATCGAAGAGCTGAGACGAGGCCACGTGTATCACTCATTCAAAATCGTCCCAAACGCTGCGTTTTGGTACATTCTCAGTTGAAGCAAAATCGTGAATGCGTTTCCCCGTTGGGCGTTCTGTTACATCACTCTAAACTCACGAAGGTTTGGCGCCATTTTTGTTGCTTAAGCTATATCTGCGTTCTTCACACCCACGAACGTCTGGGCTTTCTCTGCGTTTTTGTTGTCTGAGTTAACTGGTCCATCAACCTTCTTTTTCTCTCTGCCATTTTTCCATATGTTGAAGGCAACCATATTTCCAAAAAATGCCAAAAAACCAGACAAAATGTCAATCCAGCCAAAATGCAACAAGAGAGAAACTACTTGCTTCAATAATTCAACGACTGATTTATTAGCTTATATGCTATCCCAAAACATAGCATTACTCTGACACAGTCAGGAAAATGAGTGTAAAAAAAAAAAATCCACTGCTAATATATGAAAGCTGTAGGGCTTTTTTTTTTTTTTTTCCTTTTTTGACAATAGGAAATTGCACGTATATGGAAGCTGCAGCTGCATTGACAGCTAAAGGTAACTCTGAGCTATCTGCTACCTATACTTTGTAAAATATAAAATCACAATATTATCATATTTGTAATCATAGGCATCATAATTGCAATTGATACATAGCCAGAAAATATGCCTCCCAAAATTGGACCTCCAAGATATATCCGTTTGTATAAATCGAAAGTTTAAAAGGGAAATGGGATACTCAAAGACTTTTAGCTATTACAAGTTCTCATTCATACATAAGCTAGTTAAAAAAAGTCCTGGTATGGAAAAATATGGAGTAAGTTTTTCAAATCCAGTATAAGATGACCGTCCAAGTCAAGACACTGACAATGCAAATAATCACAATATCATAAATTTCAAAATCAACCATCTATTTTTATACTTGAATATAAAGAATGTGTTTTTATTTCATTTCTCCATTCCGCTGTGAAAAAAATAATAACAGGTAATAACAAAACAACAAACTATAAATTTGTCATTCGTAGCCATAAAGAAAGCTTGGAGGAGAAGAAGATGGTTGACGGAATAGGGAAGGAGAGGTGGCTGACTTCAAAAAGCGAGTAGCAGAGCATGAAACGCGATTTTGCCTCAGCTGCGCAATGGAGATAATGTACCAAAACACGGCGTTTGGAGTGATTTTGAGCAAGTGAGACACGTGGCCTCGCCTCACCTTTCCGATCGCGTGAACAGACAGCATTCCATGGACAAGATTCTGTCATTTTCCCGCGTTGAATACAGAGAAGCCGAACGCCTCCTTGGTTACTGTAAAGTGCGAAGTACTTGGTTTTTTTTTTTTTTTTTTGGGTACCATGTAAGGTCTATTCAAATGTTCTTAATTCTCTGTTGCTATGTTGCTTTTCTTAAAATATTTTAGATTATCTAGATTTTTTTATTATTTTTTAATTTTCATATTTTTTTAAAGAAGTAAAATGTAAAATAAAAATATTTTTTAAAATTTTATCAAATAATTTATTTAATAAAAATCGCAAAATTGTCCTTTTAAATAAAAAATAAAAAGTAAAAATTTGATATTAAAAAATAAAATTTAAACTATTAAAATTAAATTTAAATAGCTTAAGTTGTTTCGAAGTAGTACAGTATGTTATCGGAACAGCAGAGAATTGGTCCACAGAAGAAAAAAGTTTGCTGCCCAATTTTTGCGTTACTGTGCTTCAGAAAAGGATGGCTTGAGGAGTAATATCTCAGTAAATTCAGTAGAAAAATCTTGAGGGAAGTAACATCAAACTCAGAGTAAAATCGGGTAACCCTTATTGATAAGATTCATTGTCATCGGCCTAAGATTATTGACAGTGAAATGATGCTTTCTATATGAATATTAATTATGTAGTTTTTGTTATTCTGCTGAATTCCGATTATGAATTCTTATCGTTTATCCCTAGAATAAAACCACCTCAACCACTTACAAACGAAATTAAACCCTTAAATATATTCCAAGCCTTAGAAGAATTTGAAAAAGAAGAAAAGAAACAAAATATTCCTCATTATTCTAGTTATTCTAGCTCTGTAGAAGTCAAAGATTCTAATTCTGTAGAAGTCGAAGTTACATCCAAATCAGAAAAAGAAACTAGTCAAATAGAAAACAAAAACGAAATTAATATGATGCAAGAAGAACCTAGTAATATTCATATAGAAGA